>CM076717.1:17945983-18635839 GCA_038501795.1 Pseudopleuronectes americanus | reverse complement strand
GTGACTAGTGTGGGCTCGACATACTGAAAACAGGGTATGGGGAAATGGAGTCTTGGCTCAGAAATCCACTGCCTACCGGAAGCCCAAAATATTGACCGTTGCTCCCAGAGGGTAATCAGACTCTAGTCGCTGTGCTCCGAGATTGCAAATCACCCTACCTTCTGTCCATGATGTCGGCTGGCAAACATTTTAGTTGGTGATTTAAGACATACGACATGAATTAATCCAAAAAAATTAACATTTATGCCATTTTAAGTAAGAAATACAGATTAAATGTCAGCTTGTGCTTGTAATTATATTCTCTCTTTTTTTGCGGACTAGCATCAAGTTTGCACAGCATGAACTCTAACTGCTGCTAGACACAAGAAGATTAAACTCAAATTGATGCTCTGAACTAATGATGTTTGGTCAGGTTGTTCCGTTTTAATAGGAACTGCCAGGAAGTTTCTTTTAAGTGACGTGAGTTTTTACACACTACATCAACACACATTAACATGAACAGAGAGATATCTCAAACGTTCTGAGGAACACTTTGCAAATTCGGATGAAGAATTGCAGATAGAAAATTGAATCTGAATGACAGTGGCGGCGATACGTCATGCTGAGGATGAAATGAACGAGACGACGAGAGGTAGGGCCCACTCAGCCCAGGGCGAATACAGGAGCGTTACCAAGTTAAATCAGCCTAACGAGCGTGAAAACACACATATTCCAGACGTCTCAAACTTAAATTGTCATTTTTAAACACAGATGCACAGGCTCATTCACTCCAGAAAGCGCACACAAACATACACACA
The DNA here is from genome assembly GCA_038501795.1 of Pseudopleuronectes americanus. Taxonomy (NCBI): domain Eukaryota; kingdom Metazoa; phylum Chordata; class Actinopteri; order Pleuronectiformes; family Pleuronectidae; genus Pseudopleuronectes; species Pseudopleuronectes americanus. The sequence goes on along the minus strand of CM076717.1, from coordinate 18,635,042 downwards.
CACAAACACGGCACCAACCCATTACAAAGATGCACAGAAGCCACCGACATGCATCTATTTTTAAAAAGAACACAGCCGCACCGTGCTGTGGAAGGGCAGCGAATGAAAACACCTCATTTTGAATGGTTCCATTTTCGAGAAAGCTTCAAACACGCTGCTGATACATTCAGTGTCATTATAGAATAGCACTGGTCAAAGATTATACTGTGTGGCCCATTCGGTCTGTGTGTGTGAAGCCAATTTACCAGATGGCATTTTCAGTATCTCATTACTTGAACGGTATATATACTCTCTGCAGCTTTTATCTCACCTACATCACACTAAACATTACTGCTGTTAAAAAAAAAGAAAAAAGGAGACAGCCAGATGAAACAAAACAGCAGAGTGGAAAATGTAAAAATACAGAGGAAATAAAACCTTTGCTGGAGGAGAAAGATGAAAGATAGGGAAAGTAGATGATTTTAAGAAGATGAAGAAAGCAAAAAGTGTGACAGAGGGGGGAGAGCGGAGAACGGCAGGCGGCACCGAGGCAGTGTAACCTTGACAGAGAGCATCTTCTGACAAGCATCTGCCTCCTGTAATAATTTAGAAATAATCTCCATCCACAAAGGCCCAGCAGTCTGGCGGAGTAAACGCTCTGTGGCTGATCGATCACTCCGATTCAGCCCACTGCCGGTCTGCGTGTGCGCAGGCTCCACATCGATCTCAGGCCTCCCTCTCTCCCCGCTTCGCTGCCGCGCAGAGGATAAAGTGAGGAAGAGGATAAAGTGAGGAAGAGGATGAAAAGGTGAACAAGAACTGAGAGAACTGAGAAAACCCCCAAAACACTCAACACTGGCAGGGTATTGAAAAGCTGATTTCAGAGAGACTATTGTGAAGAATAGTGAAAAATAAAACTACCTCACAACAAAGCAGGTGGATACATCACCACAAACACCACAGAGAGAATCCAGACTATTGTGCTGCTCTCCCATGATGCTTCACCTTGACAAACAAACACCGTCCACTGGACAACACACAGCCCTCCAGGTGGTACAAAGTGTGTAGGTGGCCACCCACACAAGAGGAACACACTTCACTTCACACAGGCTCCCACCAGCACATCCAATTACTCTTCAGCATTGTGACAGCATTAACTGCCACTGTGCATTTGGCCCCTGGCAATTAATTGACTTTTAAAGAGTCTACCATTAGCACCAATTTAAATGAGTAGATGTACTGCTCTGCCTTCAAGCTGCAGCTAGCATCATGGTGTCATCCCAAATGGTGGAGCCCGGTTTAAAAACACGAGAAGCCAGGCCAGATGAGCCATGCCTCTCAAATATATCATTATCGTGGACACACACAAGTGTACAGTGTGTGTGAGGTATCAACAGTAAAGGCTAATGCAGCACTGTCGCATCGGTTCCCAAATTCTAGCCCCGGTTGGATCGGGGTGTTGATGTGTGGAGTTAGCTTGGATTTCTACGAGCACTCCGGCTTCCTCCCACAGTCCAATGACATGCAGACTGTTATGGTTAATTCTACCCCTCAAGGACAAAGGTATACTGTATATAATATAGATGGATGGATATTGTTTCAGGTGTTATTGAAGTTATTGACAGGACAGCAGAAGCCTGAAACGAGGTGAACCTGGGGAAGACACCCAGTAAGTCTGGGTTGGAGTCGAAACGCCGTGGGCCTCCTCACATGGGGCACCCACTCTACATGGGTGCTCCAGCGGGCGCCATGGGCATACTATCACTTCTTCTCTTTTCTGTTTCCTTCATTTCCTGCTTTATTTTGAAATGCTCTCCTGCTCTTACATGTTTCCCATCCCTGACCTCCTTAATCTGCACCAAATCACCTGCTGTATCCGGCCCTGGTGTTCCTCATGGTCATCCCTTTGGCTATATTCTAAAATCTTTCCCATGCTGCTCTGTCAGATTGTCTTTGTGACAATGCCCAATCCAAACCAGCTCCTCTCTCACACATTCCCGAGGATGCTCGCCACATTAAGGACCGTCAAAAACTAATTAGCGCGGCGTCTTAATGGACTGTGAAACCCTAAAATAGAAAGTCTGCAACAGGAGAATTTATGAAACAACATAAAGAATTAGGAGTTTCTTTCTTTTTGCTTTGTCAAGTGTTATTGAACCTGCACCTGAGCATAATCTTATCATCCATTTACACCCCCCTCCTTCAATAAAGTTGCCCTTCACAGCTGCGAGTGTGACTTGATTTTGAGTGACACTCGGCCGTGAAGTGGTCGTGCACAGGTAGGGGCAGGTTCAAGAACAAGAGCGTGCATTGCTCTCTAACAATTATTCCTAAACTGCTTCCAGACATACAGTAGACTTCCGCGTTTTTTTCCTGCCAGTAAAAACTCCGGAGAATGTCTGGAGAATTGTTTCTAACACACAACGGAGGCAAAACTGTAAAAAGGAAAAAAATAAAGCATATATCTGTGGTGCCCTACGCGTATGCAGCGGATATAATACATTATGTCCTCAATCCTGCATCTTCTACCCAGACGCCTGACTAATATCCCTGTTGTTACAAACGCGTCTGACCGGCACAATCTCTTGCTGCATTCTTCATATGTGAAGGGGAAAGTTTGGATAATGTCAGGACCCAATTGTCATTTAAATTTCTGTTCACGTCTGAAAACGGCTGTAATGTTTGATTTCTCAGTTTTTGACTTGGATGTTCTCACATTTTTTTCTTTTGGGGGATTTCTGCTTGTGCCCTGCCTCGCCCTTTTCGCCCTGTTTGCGCAGCTTATTAGTCTCTGACCTGCTTAAGCTTCAGTAAAGATTTTATTTTTCTTCCCATCAACCCCTGTGTGCTGTGTCTGTGCATTAAAGCCTCAGATTTTTTACCAGAACTGTTACACTTATTGTGATAAGCTGGACCTGAGCTTGTAAATTTGTAATCAATGATAGGGATTAATGTGTATCAAAGAGAAGAAAAAGAGCTGGGCGGCTTTTATCTGAGGTCGCCGAGATTACGAGAGCAAAGGACACACACGTGCGTGAAAAGGAGAGAGAGAGAGGCACGAGGGGAAGCGGAGAGAGAGACAGTAAAGCCTACGAGGTGGAAGATGGGGGGGAGAGAGAGAATGGGGCAGAGTAAGATAATTATTATCATAGAGGTAGTTTTCCAAGGTCAATATTTGAGATTCTCCTCAACTGTCCTGTCGTCGTCGTCGTCCCCCCCCCACCCATCGCTCCACCACTGCCTCCAGGCGAGCTCCTATCTTCCCTTTCCTTCCTTTCCCATTCCCACACCTTTCTCCTGTCACTCATGCAGCTCAGAAAGACTGTGTCCCATCCCCCTGATCACCGCCTCGAATGAGCCGAGGCTATATAGCCGACAGCTGCTGTATATAGTTTTTCAAAACACGGGAGGAATTAAACGGGCCATAAACAAACAAACGGGCCTTCCGCTGTGTAGTTGGGGAATCCACCTGTCAGTCAGAGCAGAAACAAGGCAACGGGGCATCAAACCACATCGCCGAGCCTCTACTTCATTGGCCTGTAAGGGAAAGCACCTGCCAATCATTGGAAGTGTTGGGTCATTATGTTATGACAGGCTATAACGGACTGACAGAGTTATGACAGGCCGTCAGAGCTCAAGACAGTGGGCAGAAATCATGGATGAGGAAGGAGATGGAGGAAGAGGAGTAGGAGGGGCAGTGGGCTGCGAAGGAGAGGCAGGTGAGCCAGAGTTTGACAGTACGAACTCAGAACGCCTCCTGAGAGCGGGAGGGATGTATAACTTTAATAGGAGGCTTTAAATTCTCCAAACACAGTTAACACATGGGGTGTCAACAGGCTTTTGACATGTTGTGAATTTGGAAGAAAAATCCATAAAGTTACACACTTTGCTGTGTGTCAGTCTCTCTGCCAAATTCTAACGCTAAATATGTGCTTTTGAATAAAAGCTAAATATACTTTTATAAAAGAATGCTTTTTATATTTGTTCAGCGGGATATGATTCACTTTGACTTCTGTATTGGGAAAGATCCATCCATTATGTTTTGCCCTATGGGGACTGGAGCTGCTCCCAGAGGACATTGGGTGAGAAGCAGGGTGGAACAGGTCACCACCGTATGAGAGGGTCAAGACAGAGAGACAACAGCAATTCATACTTGGATTCACACCTACGGTCAATTCATATTCTCCTATTAATCTAACCCCAATCCACCTGTCTTTGGACTCTTGGAGGAAGCTGGTAAACCCAGAGAAAACAAAACAGATCATTTTTATCAAGCATTTTTGACAATGCATTGATGGTTTAGTTATTTTTAAGGAAATACGCTAAATATGTTCTGCTTTCAGCTTTTCCAATGTGAGTATCTGCTGCATTTTCTGTATCACATCAATGGAAACATAATTTTGGGGGGGTTTTAAACTTGGAAAAAAAACTACAAACATCAGGGATTTTTTTTTGACAAAACTGAACTAGAAGGGCGTTTATATCCAATGTAAAACCAAATTCACACATCTACTCTGAAATGTAATGGGTTCCTTCCTGGCCCAAGTTGTATCCCTCCACCAAGTTTGGTGTAAATGAGCTCTTTGCATAATGTAGGTAATAATCAACAGATTAATTAAGATTGAAAATAATCATTAGTTTCTGTTTAACTCCACAAAGTGCATCAACATTTTTATAAACACCATGAAACAAGTCACCAAGAAAGTCCCTGAGTCTCAGGTGGGAAGGACCTGTGGGAAACCTGGCACACACACACACACGCACACAGACACACACACCAAGTGTATAAATATATATATAGTGTACAAATATGCACTAAAACCAATAAAATCCCTGTAGTTTTTTTGCAGGAACATCATTTCAGGCCAAAGCCACAACTGATATGAGACAACGCAACAAGCTGAGACAGACTCTGAACGGCTTCTACTTAAGAAACAAACACAACAGAAGAGAAGTGACAGCTGAGAGCAAATGAATGCAAACTTGGGAGAAATGGAACGGAGAGAATAATTCAATCTGCAGCCACCTCCTCCAGTCAGCCAAGGAGAACTGAGCTCAGGGGAAGACACGGGGAGGCAGGAGGAGGAGGAGGCGTGTGAGGCCTCTCTCCTTGGGCAGGGCGAGGGTGGCAGACGCCCAGATAAGCCGGGGCAGAGCATAGATTAACTGCTCGCTCTGATGGAAGTGCAATATAAAGGCGAGCACACCTCTGGTTCCCTTGGCCTCTCTGTGTGAGTGTCCTTACTCCGTGGAGACGGGTCTGTGTACATTAACCATGATGAGAATTTTTAAACAGAGTCAACACCCGCCTGGGCAGAAAGAAAGAAACTTATGTCATTCCTCCTGTGAGCAATATCCTGCATGACCTCTCATATCTTTTCAAACGTATCCCCATTTTTTTTGTCTTTCACATAAAGTCAAACTTTTCATTTCCCGCAGTGGAATGAGAAAAAAGCACTTGTGAGGGACCCTGCCGAGCTGGCCAGCCTCTTCTCTCCACTTCTCTGTCGCTTTTAATTGTTTCAGCCCATCCACTTGCTGGAGCACGGCCGTTACAATAAGACATGGATTTCCTGGTGAAGTTGAGCTGTTCTGTAAGAGCCATGGCGGCCCAGTGAAGTTGATCTCTTGGATCATTGTAGTGTGTTTGAGCTCAAGGGCTGAAGTTCTGTTAGCTGTGCAAAGAATAGATCTTGCCTTTTTTTTTCTGCATGACTGACTCAGTTTTGCAGTAAAAGTCAGTGATCGGAAGTAAACCAACACTGACGACTGGGTTTTTTGGTGTGTGAGATAGATTTGCCAGTTGTAAACATTGCACAAACTTCATGGTTTTTACTTTAAATAGTTTAGAAGAAAATTGTGTTCATGTTTTATTAGAAAAGTAGATTACAAATAAATGCCCTTTGCAAACCACATAACCCAATAAGCTAAAAACATAATTTCCTAAATCAAATCAGAACGGTGATATCGGATGAGTTTGGTTTTAATTAGTTATTAAATGCTATTTAAAAAATGGGATGGAACATCATTATTGACAGCTGAGACTCATGATTGGTCGAGCATGTGTATCAGCAGGACTCTGACACCGTGGCTCAACATCATGATCACTAATACTCGGCTCCAGATGACATAAAAAAACACACAAAATACCATATCAAGGATATTTTGGCTTCTTTTTTTAACAACATGAGGAAGTGGAGACACATCATCCATCTTTATACACAGTCTATGGTTAACAGTGGATAATAGTGATCAGCTACTGGATGCAAAAGCGTTGTCTGGCTCTTACTCTAACTTGAATTGGTTCCAGTAACCTGGTTTCTTGTGTGTGTGCTGATGTTAAATGTGAAAATACTTGAATCTCAGTGAAAAGCTCTGCAGCAGAGATAAAAAACGACTTGACAGATGTGATTTCTGTGCCAAAAACACGGATACATTTGTAAGGATACATTTGTTAGATTTACATAAATTTAGTGTTACTGCAAGTGTGCTTGTGTGTAATATCTGGTTATGTAAAAGCACCATACTGTGAAAACAGCCCCTGTTCTTCCGATCAATGCTCTGTCAGGAGCTAACAACTCCTTTTCAGGACCCAAGCCTATTAAGCAATCAAAACATTCCAAGGAAGAATCATTTTGTAACCAAACATTTATTTATGAAAAGGCAACATCAACTGAAATCGTTTTTTGATTACAAACAAATTAGGTGTCTGTTTCAGTTGTAAATTTCAGTGTGCAAAACAACATGGCAGTTATAATTTTTTCGTTAAATGTGATAACAGTTATAAACATTTTTATACACTGATGCATGAGAAAAGAACAAAAATCCCACAAACAATATAGAAGCAAAGACATTTCTACTTTCATAGAAAGCCAACAAAATGAAAGACTTGAGTGTTCATTCTGGCAAATAAAGAGCGCCCCCTCAGACAAAGTGCTTACAACAACAATCATCTAACACCAAAATGGAAAGACACTTATTCTCTTCAAACATTATCAAAATTTGAACATTATACCATATTATATTGCTGGCCAAGAGAAAAAGAACAACATTACATGAACAGAAAAAGACATTGGGAAATAACTGTGGCTGTACCTGGGTAGTGAGCTTTCACTGGCCAATGAAATTCCACTCGAAGTCAATGAGATTCTTCAGGAGATTGGAGACATGAGTATTAACTGTGACTGACTTCTTTAGAACGACTCTCCCGGTCCTCTTGGAGATGATCTTGCCTCGACCGGCCTTTGTTCCTCTTTCTGGATTGATTCCAACAAATCGCCTGAAAAACATAGTAGACTGAGATCAGAGGTTGGATAGACATTAATTCTGCTATATATGAACTGTTCATGAATATGAAATATGTCTTACCTTTGAATGAATTCAAGTGTACAGGCAGCTTCCTCTTGGTAGTGTAGGTTGAAGATATAGTACACTGAAAACAGAGCAGCAAGCCCTGTCACAAATGCTTGTTGGATGCCCTCACAAATGACATGTCCCTCCAGGCTGATCATCCATCGTCCAACTGCCGCCTGCTCTGTTCCACCTGAAACGTGGAATCACGAAGAAGAATTTTAGAAAAAAGCATCTTTACTTGTATGAAATCTCTGTTTGAAAGAACATTCATGCATAATTGAAATACAGACAACTTGAAAAACTCATCTGTACAATATACATTTGATAATCCACTGAATACATACCGAGCAGTATTAGACGAGGAGTCAGGGGTAGGGTAAGGGTTCTTTCGACATCAGCCACAGTGGAAGACAACTGTACAGCACAGATGACAAAGTCATGGTGAGGATATTAGTTTCAACAGTTGATTTTATAAAATGCCAAATATTCTATGAAATATGAATGAAAAAGGAAGAGAAACAAGCTTACGTCTGCAAGAAGGATAAGTCCATCTGGAGTCTCTGCAAAGTGGGCCATCAGCAGCTGGACAACATGGAGGGCCACCTCAGAGTTCTCACCCTGGTAAAGGGCACTCTGGACATTTTTGTTTGTAGACTTGCTGCGGAAGTATTCTATTATTGACTGTCCACATTCTTCCATGGCAAGCTCCAGGAGACGTAATACATTAAGGTCTGTGAGAAGTTCAAAATGAGCATAGATGCACTTCTGACTGAAGAGGTAAGGCCATTTGCTTCTGATGTCCTCAATGGCAGGAGTGGGAATAGTGTTTATATGGCGACACTGTAGGGTACCCTAACCCTAACCCTTTTAAATAGACCAGTGTATCAGGCAGAATACTACAGTTTTAGCATGAACTTTAAAATATCTGCTGTATTCTGGCTATGTAAAAAACTCTCTGACGATAGACAGTTTTTAAAAATAAAAGTGTGACTGAAATATCAAGTTTAGACTCAAAAGGTCTCCTCTGAGATTGTACATATTACATGCCGACATTCACTATGAACATGAAACGAAAAAGCACAGCAGTATGAATAGTCTTATTGTGTAGCTAACCAACACTGTATATATGCTAGCATAAGTAGATCAAATTAGAAGGTCAATTCTATTACACCTAAAGTTAATGCTACTAGTGCTGACAATAACAATTTTAACACACAACAAGCTGAAACATTGCTAGCAAGCCTATGTGTGTGTGGTGTGTTTTCTAGGCACCCTGAGTCTGATTAGTTTTGCCTCGTCCATTCCACAAGGAAGGAAAAAAAAGGGGAATTCACTCAAGCAGAACTCGACTCTCCATCACACTGGAATTAAAGCACAGCTTCCCGGGGTCAGAGGCAGGCTATGGATTTCAGGCCAGCATTCAGAGATAGGGATTATTTACCTCACCGCCAACACCTACTCAGCCCACAGGCAACATGCAGCCTCCCACTCACCATCAGGCCTCTTTATGCAATAGAATGTATAGTTTTTAATTCATAAAAAAAAAGATGAATAAACCCTTATTTCTCTATGGTCTGGATCCAAAACAAGTTTCCACAATGAGAAACTTCCATGAGAACTATTTGGGGATATTGCCCCTCAGGTGAGCATGCTTAGAAGATGGAGCTGGGGGATAATCGCTGGGATGAAGAGGAAGAAGAAGCGGTTAGAGCAGTAACCAAGTTAATAATAATAATAATAACAATAATAACAATAATAACAATAATAATAATAATGTCTATAAAAAAGATGTCACCAGATGACCATGCTGTGCCAGTGTGTCTTTGAAAACACAATTTTCCTTTTTGAATAAGGCACTATTTTACAAAGTGCATATTCCATTTTTTCCACCGTACAAGAACTACGTCATATATTTTTCTATTTGATTGCTGAGGTGTTTTTCAAAAGCCCCCTTTCATAGAAGTCATCTTTCAGTTGTGCCCTCTGGGAAGGAAAACAACGAACAGACAAGAGCACTGCCTCGCAATTGGAATAAGAAAAAAAAGAAAGGAGAGAACTCTGCCTTTTAGCACAGCAATTCCTGATTCGAGTGTTTCTGTCTCTCCTTTTCTCTGCTCTCTCTGCACATACAGATTTGCACACGGGAGACTAGAAATATATGTTTTATGCAGCTTGGAGAGATGGCTGCATAAAAGCACAAAGCAGTCATTTCTATTCATTTGTCTCTCGCCCTGACAGGGAAATGAAGGAGTGAGGCAGATGCCATTGCCACGTGAACAAGTTTCTTAAACACAGAACGCATCTTTCCTCCCAAGAACAAGTCGGATAATTAGACCCCCCCCCCTTACACACTTCCTGCCTGGAACCCATATTGTCACTCAAATGAATGATTTTGCGTGAGGCGGGAACAGAACAAAAAACTACAAATCCTCTGCCGTACACTGACATTTGTTTAGGAGGAAAAAAAAGGAAATCAGAGCATTCAAATGGAGCTGAAAATGGAACATTCAGAGCTCAAATAAATGTGTGCGCTGAAGATGAGAAGGAAAGTGCTGGAGGCAGCGTACTGGCATGAAGCAGATCAGGTTCTGACATTTTGTCTAATGTGAAATGCTGCCAAGGAGCAGTGGGTGGGATGTTGTGACCTTTATCAGTGGGAGTGATAGAATGACCCAATATTATAAGCAGAATATTCTGGTGATACAACAATCTGCTTTTACACAACACTGTGACGTATGTGTGTGTGTGTGTCATCGAGTGCGCACAAAAATGTGGTATTATGACCTCCGTCTGTGTGATTGTCAATGTCTGTATGTCCTTGTGTGTGTGTGTGTGTGTGTGTGTGTGTGGTGTGTGTGTGTGCGTGTGTGTGTGTGTGTGTGTATTTGTGTGTGTGTGTGTGTGTGTGTGTGTGTGTGTGTGTGTGTGTGTGTGTGTGTGAGGGTTGCTGACCTTCTAGCGCATCTTTAGTGGACAGCAGCTGATGCTATCGCAGGTGTGTACAGGTGACTTCTCCTCTGAAGGTTAAACGAGGCTTCGGCAAATTCTCTCAAAGCTTCGAAGCTAGCTGACCATACAGTATGTTGCAAGTGTGTCCATTCATATTTGTGTGTGTGTGTGTGTGTGTGTGTGTGTGTGTGTGTGTGTGTGTGTGTGTGTGTGTGTGTTGTGTGGTGTGTGTGTGTGTGTGTGTAAACGCTTTGCTGCAGGTTGTAACAGATGGTTGCTAATGGAAGTTCATAGATCTGAATGACAGGGGCCAGGGGATTGGGGAAGAGATTATGGGAGGGGATATGTGATTCAGTGTGGTGTGGTGTGTGTGTGTGTGTGTGTCGATTATGTATGCATATGTACAATTAGCATGTCCGCCTTGAAGAAAAAGGACAAACTCGTGCTTCTAGATAATGTACAGAGGTTGTTAGTCATGCTGCTGGTTCGGCTTGAGGTCAGTCAATCAATCAGTCAACAACTTAACTCTACCTCAACAACTACCGACTGTATTGTCATATGATGTATGATGAATTACAGGCTAGGTGAATAATATCAGTCTGAGCATTTAGCCCAAAGCAGCGCTGTATCTTATTAAACCCATGGAGAAAAGCTGTAGGATTTTAATTTACATTGGAACGGCGTCATAATGTTAAAAAATTTACGAGCTTGAGAGAGTTCATTCACATTTTGATCAGTATCTCACTGAACTGGATGTCAAACTAGAAAAATTATTTCTGCTCATGATCTGGGAGAAGTATGATTTAATAATTGCTTTGTATTGTTAGTTGAGCCCGTTAATCCATAAATGATGCCTGACAGTAAAAGACAGATATCAATAAATACATTTCTCATGCTAAGAATTTTTGTTTGTCAATAATAAACAGGTCTGCTGAGAAAAACACTAAAGCCAAGACTTTTAAAGGTTAAAAATGTACAGCTGGTTTAATCACACTGTGCACACCTTAAAAAAACTGGTGAATTTTTTCTTGACAGAACCTCTCTGAACTACATCGACCAAAAATGTGAACCATGTTTTTGCCAATCAGTGCAGACAAAGTTTCCTCTTCTATTTTTACCTAAGTAGAGCTCGGCCTACTTCCCCAATTCTTCTCTGATGGGACCTGAGAGTTATAACTGCCTCCCCAAAGGCCTACAGGAAATGGAAAATCCAAATTACTTTGTTAGAGACTCTGTTTTTAATTTAGTGGGGTTTTTTTCAGTTTACCGCGGTGGTAGCTGTGGGGGGGTGCTGGGCGAGCTGGGGGTGATATATGATATTAGATCTCCTACAGCAGCGTATACAAAATGTCTCAAGCATGTTAAAGTCCTGACTGGTGATTGGGTTCATTAATTATTCAAACCATCTGACCTCCCCACACTGCTCAGACACACTCATTATAAAGCCCTTGTAATTCATTAAGCTTCCTAAATGAACACAAGCCATGCTGAGGGGGTGCATGCTATTACTGAGTGTCTGGCTGCGCCTCGGGGAGGGGAATGGTAAGTATGTGGATCAAGTTTTAATGCCAGGACGACGAGGGCAAGGTTGGACGTCTGCCAATGACTTCAGCAGAGGCATCGATTAGAGGAGGACAATCAAAGTGCAAACAGGTAAAGAAATAAGGAAACAATTGAGGTCTAGGCTAATTTCATTGAGAATTAAAAGAAAATTGTTTTGCTTCCTCCATTTAACTTTCCAGTAGTTTATTATATGGGTTTATTGTGTGTGCAGAAGTTTAGCAAAGTTAAAACACTTCTCCTGAAGCTCCTGAAACATTTCTGTACTGATACTTCAGGTCCACTGTCACATGACATCGCAATACCCCAGATTTACATAATACACGCCTAGCAGCTACTCTGGAACGCCCCCTGAAGAGCCAAGTAAAACGAGAACAAACGCATGTTGGAACCAATTGCAACAGAGTGTGCCGCAGCGGGCCAATCAGAGCAGGCTGGGCTTGATAAGGAGGGGGAGCCTTAAAGAGACAGTAGCTAGGACCATGTGTTTACGTAGATTTATGAACAATAAACTGACAAATTAGAACTCTACACATCTTTATGTTTTGTTTAAAATGCAACATGATCTTGCTAAGTTGGTAAAGATGTACGCTGTGGTAAAAAGCCTTAAAAAACTTATCCAACCCAAAAGAACTGGAGATACATTAATTCAGGTTCAGGTGAGAGGGTGAGAACGAAATGATGTTACCTGACTGCATTTAGCACAGCAACCCAATATTTAAATAGAGTGCAAAAGATTGACATTGTTTTCGCATCATCGTATCATATTGTAAATTCTCTGGTTGTTATGTTTGCCATCTGGTTGACAGCACAAAGAGGGAGAGAGGATGATAGAGAGACAGAGAAAGATAGAGAAACAGAGCAAGTTCGATTGAGACAGTCAAGACCAAATAGTTATTAAGCCACATTAGCAACTGTGGAATCTCTACAACAATATACTCTTACATATATTTACAATATAAATTATTGATGTTGTTTGGTAGCTCCGTACATTATATCTATGTGACTAGCAGACATTACAGACAGTAAGTGTTTTTAACCTTGTTTATTTGTTTGTGCTGTTTGTTAGCCATGGCACTTTACTGCTTATTTCACCCATGACATGTCTCTTATGATTTAAAAACTACAAAGGAAGTTGTTAACAAGGTTAAAAACTTGTTTTTCAGCGGAGGTGGAATAGAACCGTTATGAATATAACCTAACATCTGAAGGTTATCACCCTCTTATTCCCCCCCCCCTCCCCCGCACTGTATGCATGTCACATTCTCATAACGGCTGAGCAACCCTAAAAGTCGGATCCTAGAATCATCTCTGTATTCCGGTACAAAAAATCACTTAAATATCTCTCCAGACTGACGTGAGGGGGAGCAAGGTTGCAGGGAAATCTCACAGCCTCTCAAAGAGGGAGACAGCTTCTTCATTTGTCACCACTTCACGCCAACAGGAGAGACATAATCACTTGCTGCTGGTGGTGTAATTTATTGCAGGGCACACCAGCTGCTGTCGCACTGCTGCTGCTGGGAATGACAAAAAGAAACGTACGAATCCAAGGGTTTTCAAGTGATTTCCATATTGTGATATTTTGAAAAGTCTCCTTTTGTTAAGGACGTACACAGTATTCATCAGTGTACTGCACTGGAGGCGGCACACCACAGAAAACGACAATGAATATGAGACTGAAACAAGTCAGGAGCTCCATTGAAATCAATAACCAGGTCCAAATCAGACAAGGAGAGCTTCACTTTTACTATTCCTCCTGCACTCGGCCACCGAGGACCGATCCTGATGTGAGTGACAGCTCTCGCCCCTCGGCTTCACTGTGGTGGGATCGGAGGAGCCTCGCTTTGAGGGCTGGTGGCGCTTTAAAAGACTGAAGGCTAAATTTAGCTGTTATAAATTGGTTATTTGTGCCGGATGCCTGTTCAATTAAAGCCAGTCACTGAGGCGGCTGAGAACTCACCGGCTTGGTGACTCAAGTCATCAACCTCCACCCACAAGGAGGTGGTTACAGTCGCACACTAACAATAATTAAACTGTTGATTTCTCGTTTTAATTTTTATCCACAATGAAAATATATGTGTATAAAGTGAGTAATCACTAAAATGGATAAATACACAGTTACACGTTTCATTCCTCAAACCATTAAATGATCGAAGCTTCACACTTGATATTTTTGTTTAAAGATTCATCTTTATACTAATAAAACTGGAGCAAAGAGAAAATGAGCATCCTCCCCTCATGTGTTGTTATGATAGATTGTCGCACGCCAGAACCTCTTCAACCCTGCATAGACTTTATAAAGATGGACGACATGACAGCTCAATATGAGAGTGAAGCCAAATCATCTTGATCGCCCCCTTGTGGCTGGCTGCAGTATAGGTCATAAGCCCCATCTCCTCCATATTAGTAGGCTAACTTAAAACTTATCAAGATTAAGTATATTTTTGTCAAGGATGGTTTCTGTCACTTTAGGTAGTTCTTATCACATGTTTGCTGAAGTGCTCATTTGTCTGGTCAATTTGGTTTTAATGATTCACAGCTGAGACTGACTCACGATTGGTCGAGCACATTTATCAACAGGACCTGGATACCAAAGCTCCATTATCAGATCGCTACATCACGGAGTCTGGCTCCATAATGCAAGATGGGGTGTGTCCATGATATTTTGGTTTCATTTTGGTGCAGCTGGAGGGTGTAGTGACACAGAGGGTTTTCTGACCCCTCTCAGCAATGCAAACATATCAGTATATTTAAGGAGTGCTCAGTGTGAAGAGGTCTTAAAGTTCACCAGTGTGCACTCCCTTCTGTGTGCGTGTCGGCTGTGCGTGTAGCGTTCAAGCCGGTGTCTCAGTGAATTATTAACAAACGTAACATGATGACCGATGACTTGGAGCGGCCCTTCCCTCCCAGTCCCTGACCCGGCTGTGTCGTCTTGGTTTCCACGGTCAGGGGGAGACGGAGGCCCACGCGGTATGATTGATTAATTCTGTCAAGTACACTTTTTGCTGTCCCTGCACAGTGTCCTGTCCGAGCTCCCCTCCGATCCCGATCAGCGTGACGGCAAAGTCACAGGAAATCTCCGTCATTTCTGGAAGAGTAGAGCCGAGCCGTCCGATCACACCGGCCCACCAGTCGTGTGCAATTTGTAGTTTTTATCGCTATGACAGATAAACTATATCTCCTAGGGTTCATTTACTCTATCTGCAGAATAATTCACTTTGCGAATCAATAAAATAATTTGACCTTTACTGTTTGATGAATAATGCCAACTGTTGTCTTTACAATATTTTCAAAATCTAAAAATGGTACCGATCTGTACAGTGTCTACTACCGCAAATCTTCCTCAGTAAACCATGTTTTTGGTAAGTCTTTGATACTCTCGCTCTCATCAAAAGTATGATTATTAAATCAATACAACGCTCATATATATGCACTCAATCTGAAGCTACAACTAGCAGCTACAAACTGGTTGGCTTATTTTGGCATAACTTTGGAAACTAGGGCTGTCACCTTTTCATACTTGAACTGTAATGAAAGGTTTGAATTCAAAATATCAGTCTGGAAGCACATCAGACTATCATAAGTAGTTTTCTTTAAGATCCAGCAGAGGGTGCACACTATCAACTTGACCTATTGCATACCCTCTTGACCTGTTTACTGAGCAGAGAAGCTTCAGTTGTTCAATCGCATATGGCTGTGTGCTTTGGGGGTGGACAGAGTATTTTAATATGTTTGAATGAAATGCATGTTATGTCCGAGAAGTTCAAATTGGATTTTTGGAAGAGTTGACAGCTCTATTGTAAACTCTGGGGTTTTATTCATTAGTTTTATATAAATGTGTGTTCCAACGTCAAAGAAACATTTTCTTACATAATTCAATTTTTTCTTTTGGTTTCATTCACCATGTCCCCAGAAAGGTGATTTGTTTTAAATGTCGGGACATAAATCATCAATCTAATCGCTGTTGATCATAAAGCAACAGAGGGTCAGTCAGATGAGGGGAAAAGAATAAAAGGGTAATTTGAAGCTATAGAGATAAATATCTTAAGGCATATTGTAAGTGATAAATTGGACACAGAGAGTATCGAGAATGGATGGTTATGGACACTGTTTGTTATTTCACCATCAGACAAGCGGCCTCAGGTGTGAACGGCCCATTTGAGACCACACTGCACTTCAGCTTCACTTGGGCTCTAAAGTATTTGCTGCACATCCGCTTATGTGTTGCACATAAACCTTTAGAGTGAATCCTATCTACGGGTCAATCTAGTGAAGTGAGCCACAGATCTCAGCCACTGAAAGGGTTTTGCCTTGTGCCTGTTTGTCTGCTGCTGCAACCTCCCAACAAACTCCTGTAGCTTGTCAGGACACTTCCTTCCTTCCTGACCCTGCAACCATCTCAGTAACATCCCAGTGGAGCGCTGGGTGTGTATCCATCAAGCCGGGAGCAGCCCACAGGCATCCATCCCACAGCCTGTAAGTGGTATTGGAATGGTATTGAGATCTGTGTAATTGGATTAGACCCACCTTAGTCCCCCCCCCCTCTATTCCAGCGGCCTCCTCTGTGAAATCGGAACTTAAGAGCATTGGCAATGGTCGTGTTTTGTTGTGCGGCGGCTGATGGGAATGTAACATGATCTCCGTCTGTAGCTCCTGGCCTCATCTTCCCTCCCCGAGGCTGGAAAACTCCCAGCAGCAGCCTGACTGACAGCTCCACTGTGCCTGCCTTTGACTGACAGCAGCACAGGATGCTTGTGGGGTCTCCGCTGGTTCGGAGGGGGGAGCCAAACTGATCTCAGGCCAGTGTGGTGATCATATGGAGCCTCGTGAAGAGACACCCGGGAAAGGGATGAGGGCTCAGATCAGTCCGGGAGGTCCAACTAACCTGTTTGGTTTTCTACACATGACAGGTGAGGTGGAGGGCTGTGTTCTCTGGCTGATCTCAGTTAAAAGGCCTGTCAGACACACACACACACACACACACTCTCCTAGCTGCACTCAGGTGTGAGCCTGTTGCTCCCCCGACACTACAAAGAAACTCACACCGACAGCACCGGCTCATGCAATGTGCAGTACACAAACACAGACTGTGCTCAGCTGCACATGTATGCACAGAGAGCAGTGACACTAAAGTGAAAGAGATATTATCTATATTTGACATTTAGAGAAATAAAAATGTCACGATGCTCAATTTAATTTGAATGTGATGTCACAGGCTCATGTGATCCACACTCATTCAACTGCAGCAGTGCAGATATTAGAGCTTGACTTATATTGTGTTTTGACGGCTGATTCGGATAGATACAGTATATTTGTCAATATTCTTAGGTTGTTTGTTGTTTGTTTGTACTGGAGATTATTAACAATAATTGTTATTACCACTTTAGTTAACATTTAGTGCTCGGTCCACACAGGGACACTCAGACCTACAGTTGGACAGATGAACAAACAATTAATCTGTTACTTTCCCCATTTCTAAATGAACCAAATCTTTCTCTACCTTATGTTCTAAAAAATAATACATTTTCATACCGGACATGCCAAACAGCATCTGTGATGGGCCAGCTGATAAAGTCAGCGAATCATTATTATCAGTAAGGAAGCCTTATGTGACTGCTATCTGCGTCAGCTAATCTGATGTCCACGTATATAAAAGAACAGAACGACTCCATGCGTCTGCTTCGGTTCACAGAGCCACTGAAATGAGCAGAAGACTCAACCTTGAAAGGACTTCTTTTTTTTCCCCTCCATGTCACATTTTTCGACCTGCTTCAGAAAACAAAGGGATTTATAGAATCTGTCCCCAGCGGCTATATGGAAGCCTGTCAGCCGCCCGGGGTTTGTGTTACATTTAAATTTTTGGCGACTGTGGAATCAGATCATTGTTTGAGAAGATCGCTGCAGCCAGAGGGAGGAGAGGCCGAGCAGACAGGGACGTGGAGTGGAAGAGATTGAGACGAGTGAAGGGAAAGATTAAACAACTAAATAAAGTCTGCTCACTATTTTTAGAGTGATAGGAACATCGAGTACGTTGCCCTTTAAATTATGTTTTTTTTAAATATTAGATAATAATTTCATTAGATTATAATTTCGTTAGGCTGGATTGTTTTTTGTGCAAAATGTGGAGTTTTCATCTAAAAGGCAGGATAAAAAAAAAGACTATTTTGTGCCTTTTCCAACTGTTGCATTTCACAAACTGTATCTTGTCCGTGGCAGAAATAATTCCAGCTTCTTTGCCGAAGCAGGTTTAACAACTAAACGCTCACGTCCTGGATTTGGGGTTTTCTTTTCCGGCCCGTTCCCTGACTGCACAAACACAGTATTTAAACGACTAAAATGTGTTAGTAATTAAGGAATTAAGGTTTAAGCAACTAAATCCAAAAGCAATGAAAAACGCTTCCCTCCCCACTTTATATCAGTAACTGAGTATTTAGAGTCAATGTGTATTTTCTCATTAGTAACATAAACATGAATTACAACGAATCACCCGCAGCAGTATTTAAATAGGCTGCAGAAGAATAATTTCTTCCTGCACGCACACACACGCCTGTGCATACACACACACACACACACACACACACACACGTTCACCTCCTGTTTTTTAAACGTGTGGCAGGGAATATATGGGACTAAATAACCATTACAGGGGGTAGGAACAGCCTGGAATATAAAACGCTGTCAATACAGCGCCGAGCAGAGTTTGAGACCTTCTTATCTACCGAGTGCATTAAGACATGGCTTTCACTTTTCCCCTCGTATGAATAATAAGTCCACATGAATATATTCTAATACTGTCTTGAATTTTTAGTTCCAGTGAAAACTGAAAATCCTAACGTTCTAAAAATGAAAGGCATTAACTTGTTGCATACGTCTTGTTGAGGTTTCTACTCTATGATGACTAATGGCTCCCTATTTGTTTGCGCACTTCGTTTCCTCTTTGCAATTTCTTTTTTATTTGGCTGTCTTCCCCCTGCTTCCTGTTTTTTTTTCTCCTCAAAGTCTTTTCTCTACCTCCATCTACCCCCCCAGCGCCATCCTCGGCTCCCTCTCTACTTTCCTCCCGCTCTGTGCTCATTTTTAAATCTATGAATTTCTGAACATCATTTTCTTGATTTTTCCACGCCCCAGGGAGACATTCTCATTCCAGCCTCTCTCTTTTTTCACCTCATTTCCTCCCTCCTGAGTGAATCTCCCAGACGGGATGTGAGGTGACAGTGTGGCCTGTGGAGGTTAGGGTGGGGTGGGTCGGGTTTGTGTGTCTCTGTCTCTCTGTGTGTGTGTGATGAAAGAGGTGGAAGTGGTACTGAAAAGAAAAACTGGGTTGGAGGATCAATGCTCTGCTCTTCCAAATCCAATCCTACACATGACCACGGGAGACGTACAGTAACACCTTCTCTTCCCTTTCAGGATCCAAGCCGGAGAATTAACCGTGCCTTTGAGAGACTTCGGCTTCCCCTTGGCATGAATGTGCCTCGTCCCACAAGGCCTCATGCTCTCGAAAGATATACACTCCTGCCCCTTTGTGAGGATTCAGGATTCAACCCTTCACGCTCTTATCTTGAGTGACCAAATCTTAGCAGAAGCAGAGAAAAGTGAAAGTGGACAGCGGCTGAAACAGGCCCGTTCTTAAACAAGGTGCCACATGGATGAAATTCAAAATGTACACTACACACACTCACAGACGAGAAACTCTCACACATATGATCTGAAACCATAGTGTGCGTTAGAGCAAGAGGGATGTGAATATAAGTACCGGTAGATTCTATCATTTCAGTGTATTGAGTGTGTGTAGCTCCTGCAGCACGATGACGCTGATCAGAGTGATTCAAAGGATTCAGTGTGTGTGTGCAGTGTGTGTTTGTGTGGGTGGAGATGATGAGAACCACAGACTGATTAAAAATACTTTCTCACAGCCATTGAGGAGGAGGGGGGGGGGAGGGGGAGGGAAGGACAAATTAAGGTTTAAATAGCAAAAGAATACAAATTATAATCAGGTAATTTGGGAATTACGAACCCTCAACGTCCTGTAATTTTAAGTGTGAAGGTGACTTGGAAAGATATTAACGCTATAAGACAACTGCACAGCAGACAGCAACACTTATATTGTACTCTAGTTTTTTTTTCAGAATTAGCACAGACTGGTGCAGTGCACGTTCTAAACCAGCCTGTTGGTTAGTGGTGATGCTGGTTGCAGCTTTTCACTCGGACACTGTGAAAGACCGAGTGCAGGACTCAGTCCACAGAACCACGGAGCTGCTGCACAAAGAGCTGTTCACCTGTTTATTTTAAATGTCAGGGAAGCTCGACTCAATACGCAGAACCGTGGAGAACCAGTTATCGTGGACGTGCTTTGATGATTCCCAGCCACAGCGCTCTGCAGCAGCGGTTAATACTGAACCGTCAAGAGTCCAAATCGCACCAAATTCAACTATGCATTGTTTTGGATCCTTAACAATACACATGCAGAGTGTAAAGCCGATTAGATGAAAGGTTCTTGAGATAAACGTTCCATATACAGACTCATCAGGTAGATGATCCTTTTCTTCATCGATTGTCTACACGTTCCCTTATTTCCCTCCCTGTCACTACTCTCATCTCTGAGTCTTCTCCCCTCTTCCTCTTTCCTCTCTCGGAGGTTCCTCACTGTGAGAGCAAACCATTTTTTCGGAATAATCACAGAACTGTCTGAACATAACAGCGGGAATAATTATATTGGCAGAATGCAGGACGCTGCAGTGATAACCTCTGAAATAACTGACTACATTGCAGACTGCACAATGTATGCAGGCAATATTGAACAGGAAAACAAGAAACTCAAATGTGCTCAGCAGAAAAAAATATCAATCTTAAAAACAAAAGAGGAAATACACAGTTTTCAAGAAATTTAAACAATAAATCAATATCCTTCAATCACTTAACTGTTAGTCACCATTGGAGGAAGTTCAATCATCCTTTGCCACTGCACTTTACTCAGGTGTTTCTATACAAATATTATTCTGTCCATAGTGAAAGGTGAATATTGTGTACCTATTCTCTGTATTTTAATTTAAGTATTCAGAAGAAATATATTATCTATTGCCTTTTTATCCATTTAATAATTTAGCAATTTATTTTGTCTTTTTGATATATACTGACAAATAGAGAAGAGGATGATTACAAAGTGAAATTTTTTATTTGATTTCTAATGCAGAGTGTACACACAATGAGGAACGTTCAATACATTTATTCTACATATTATATTTGAATATATATATAAAAGTCACTGGATGCATTTGTATCAACAGAAAGTTGGCTTTCCAGGAAATTCAAAGGATGCAGTGTGTTTGTTACCTGTGCACTACTAGAGTACAGAGTGTGTTTGTACACATGCAGGTGTTACAACGTGTGGAGAATCGGCCTCTTACCTCCAGGGCTTTCCTCTTACTGTTGAGCAGCTTGGAGATGTCCCGGGCCACTCGCTCCACCAGGTCCTTGGGGTTATTTCTCTTGATTTCGAACTGGCTCTTCTTCTCGTTATAAATCTGCAGACGGAGAACAAAAGGGAATCAAAGGTCAGGTAGGCCGGAGCCATGGTTCCAATTGAGAGGCTCACACGGGAGTGGATTTGTTTATTCCAGAGGTAGCACAGGCAATGAGATGGTAAACATTTACTGCAAAGCGGGCGGTACACAGCCTGGTGTTATACCCATAAGCGTCAGCCCTGTAGCAGAATTAAACACAGAACAGAGGCTTAATGGCAGAGCACTTAGCGAGCTAGATGCAGTCTGGCAGTCAGGATCAAATTAAATGAACACAAACGCACTCCAGCAGATCCTCACTGCTGGGTGAACACCTTCCATCTACACAACGTTAACTATTTTAAAGCAAAGACAAGCAGCCTTATTTACAGCCTGGTGACAACATGTGTGTGAATTGATCCACTGGTTTAAGCCCAAGAATTTTTTGCAGTGAAAAGTTATTAAAGTGAAAGTAGGAATTATTGAAAATCAGAAACTGACAATAACAAGAACTCGTACAGCTTCACACAGATTAGAACCAGTTATTACAAGACTGTCTATAAAGATGAACAACATTAACCATCTTGATCGCCCCCTGGTGGCTGTAGTATTGGTCCTAAACGCTGCCTTCCCCATTTAGTGGACGGGTCTTAACTCTTTTAAATCCAACAATTTAGAATTTGCCAAGTGATCCAGCAGAGGGCGCTCACTTGACCTGTCGCAAACAAAAAGGTCAAAAAACTCGTTAAATATTTTTTTCTAAAAGATGATTTCCGACATTTTAGGTAGTTCTTATCACAATTATGTTTGTGCAAGTGTTCATTTTGGTTTTAATTCATTTTTGGGGTGCTATTATAATGGGGATAAACATCCAAATTGGAGCGAACGTATAGACGCGACCTCCGACTCTGGCTCCAAATCGTATTTTCAGCACAAGATGGCAGTGTGGATACAACCAGGATATTTTGGCTTCATTTCTGGAAAGTGGGAGGAAGTGGAGACAAGTCATCCATCTTCATATACTGTCACCGGTCAGGACCCATTAAGCGCACACTCAAAATTTGCAAACCTTTTAAAAGAAGTCATAGAAATGGGTTTTGGGTGCCAGGAGGAACTGAGATGTCTGGGGAGGAGGGGGCCTCCAGAGGTAGAATGACAGATGCTTGGACCACTGACAGAGGAAGGTACTTGGGAGATTAGTCTGCTACCCCTGGAAGAGTTGTGGCTGACTCAGCGTCCACGGCTCTCTGTAGGATCTGTAGTCTACAACCGAGCACAGCCCGAGGGATTAACACTCATCCTGCTGCCCTAAGACACAGAAAGACCCACTTTCACTCCGTAAAACGCATTTTGGAAAGTTCTGTCTGAGGGAAACCAGGAAAAGCCTGTTGTCGTTGAATATTTCAAAGCAATTAGTGTCGTATTCAGTCTGAAATGCTGCGTTCTCTTATGTTGTGTGTTTGGATTAATCGGCCTTATACATTTTTTTACTCAAATTTGACCTCTTCAATCAAACAATCAATCATTTACTTATAAGTGATCAGACATTTGATACTGAATGCTTGATATGAGGATAGACTGCAGTGTTTTTTACAGATATTCACTTCATTTAAAAATAATAACTAAAAAATCAAGAATATCAGACTTTAGTTTAAATCTACAGCTCGAAAGTTCTTCTGAGTCCACAGCAGCCTGAAAAGAAGATGTCATACATGTTCCAGATGTAGCCACTCATTAAATATGATGGATCTTCAGACTGGTGGGAGGACGTTTTGGAGACACACTTAGGCCGAACAAAAACTTTAATTCAAGTTTAAAGTGTTTCTGAGGTCAAAGTAAGAGTTTTAGAGAAGATGATTTCAGCCTTAACATCAGTCTGTTCCTACGCAGAGGAAATAATTGACCATTTAAGAGACAACTGACATCACAATTCGACACCATGGTTAAAATTCATGGTTTTTCTTTTACTGCCAAGTATTTAACAACCTTATGTTTTTCATTAGTTTACAAGAGTAGACTGGAGCTTCAGAAAAATATACTGCTGGTAAAACAAACAACAGAATCTGTGAAACAATACTCTCTTAACATATGTGTCATTAAACAGCTATTAAACCTGTGGACACGCTACACTTTTTACTCGTTTGATGTTATCCATCTCTTTCATTCACTGAGCCAGACTGTGCACTTTAACAACAACGTATCTACTCTATTATAACCAAGAGGAAAAAATCAAACATGTAAGCTCACAGTAAAACAAAACAAAATAAACTGAAAACAGCCTGGATAATGAGGGACACAAAAATAACAAAAATATAAATAAATAAATGTGGAAATAGAAAATGAAAAACTTGTAGAACTAATGATCACAGTACTAAAAATTATCTGGTTTTACTCAGTTAATCTTTCATACATTAACAAATGAACACAGAAATACAGAAATAAATACATTTAGGGTTACAAAAATAGCCCTTTTCAGTTAGGTTTTGTTTTCATCTATTTGTTTGGTTGTTTATTCGTTTTTCTCATATGTATGTCAGTAGTTATGCCTATAAATATGGCACAAAGATCTGGAGGTGAAACTGCAGTTTGCCAGTCTCATGCAGAAAGCTGCATTCTCAGTTGGTTCTGTTCAGAGTGAGAGAAACACTGTCTGCATGTATCATGTGATCTGGTTATGCATTAATTAAACAAAGCTATTGTTGCCTTAGGTTTCAGAGTCTGTCGATGGTATTTGATATTCAATCGCTGATCCACCCACACACATACACACACACACACACACACACAAACACGCGACAGCTCACGTATCAGTTCGATCAAACACGACTGAAATCAGCCCAGTCCGAGGTGTCCTGACTGAATAATTCCTTTAAAATGGTCAAAGTAATGATCTCCTTCTCTGTTATGAAATATCACGTCTGTGGGATTGATGTGTTGATGTGCAGCAATTAGGAAAGGAAAACACTGGGGTCCATGTGATCCATCTCTGTCAAGCCGAGAGCTGGGCAGGCCGCCAGAGGCAGTTTTCCTTCCACTGGCCCAGCGAGCAGGCAAACTGGCCCCAGACGCTCCCAGCGCGCCAGCCGAGCACTCTGGTGAGATTGCCCGGTGTCTTATTTTGGCCGCCCTCTGAGGGAATCAAGAATCCAGCTTAGTTTCAAACAACACTTATACTTCTCAAAGTGAAACCTGAAGGTGAAGTCTGCAGACTCCATTATAATAAAACAACATTTTTTTTTATCTGTAAATGCTTTTATACGAGGTAAACAGGTGGTTCAAATCTTTTAGTTTCATTTTTTCGCTTGGGCTCCTCATCCCCGAAAAGTCATTAGCCTGCGATTTAACAGTCTCTGCACACAGACACAAACACACACACACACAGACACAGACACACCCACATACAGACAGACACACACACACACACACACACACACACACACACTGTATATCCGTCATTATCCTTCAGTTCTAAGTGAGGCGGTCCTTATACCAATAATCACGTGAACGTTAGCACAAATGAGCGTTGCTGAACATTTTCACATACACATCACCGCAGTAACACACACACACACACACACACCATTCCAGAGGGCTTTTTGTCAAGGTGGAAGAAGCCATTATTGGAATCTTATTAAACCATAAAAACCAGAGCAAAGTTTTCTACGCTCCATTGACAGACTAGAAACTAGGATTATCAAACTGGGTTTGATCAATATCAATAGTGGGTCCAGATAGAAGATACAGGTTACAGTTGGTGCTGTTACTTTTTCCAAAAGTCAAGTTCCAACGGATTTGACATGCCGTAACACTGCCTGTGTTTTGAATCTATTAGAATATGCTTTGCTATTGCTGGAGTCGTCCAACATATAATTACTGACCTAATTTACTGATATTCTGAAAATCACATTTAAATTCTCTAAACTGGGATTAATATTTGGATCGGCACTCAATTACACCCACTCGTAGATATCGGTTCCCTAAACATTCCTGATTTTTCTCATCAAGATCAACGAATTATTCTCTGAGAAAATAAGGAAAATGTTAAAAATAAAAAAGATCGATCTTGCTATGCACTTAAAGTAAAGTAAAAAACAATTCCTGGAACAAATAGACACGGTTGAAAACATCGGGAGGTAATCAAACAGGTCTCTATAATTTAAAGATTAATTTTTTGCCCAACGTCATCTGTCTCACTGGGGCCCTTAGAATAATCTATCGGTAGCACGGTGGGGCAGTGGTTACGTTCTAGGTTCAAGCCAGCACCTTCCTGTGTGCAGTTTCCTCTTTGCCCAGTGTTTGTGCCCACCTCTAACCCAAAGTCATCTGATATTGACTCCAGCCTGTGACCCTCAAAGCAGAAGTGATATAGATAATGGATGGATGAGTAAAGAAATCCAGAAATCCACATACACAGTTTGATCCCTTCTCCAGTGATCTATGCCTGTCTATCATGTCTCATGTGCTGTGACATAATAAAAAGCACTCAACTATGGGTGTTTTCCTGAGGAAATCCATTTCCTGTTTCATCACTCCTTGTGGACTAATAAAAACACAAAGAGGAGACAAATGGAGATAGATAGGGGTGTATGGCGCTCATCTTTCTGACAGGTCAGCCATTACATCCTCCTGTAACGGGGCAGATGAGGTCCCTGCCCTGTCTGAGGGAAGATTGAGGGCCGCTGTCAACCGGACGGAGCTCGGGCCCAGAAAGAAGCAGCCGGCCAACGAGCATTAGGCTGCAGGAGCAACTGACGCAGACGGACGGCACATGGTAATGTTTGCCACGACAGGCCGGAGGGGCTTTGAAATCCTCTTCAGCTACAGGCTGGAGAGGAGTGACCATCATCACTGAAGGTCCTCGTGCACATTAGCCCACCTGAAATTGTATTTGAGGGTTTCTGAGCTTGACTCACTCAGTTAATGGTAATGGCCCAGCAGAAGGAGAAGCAGCAGACTGAAAACCATATGCAATGTTGGAGCTCCTCGAGAGAAACGTGCTAAAAGTTTTCATCAATAGCAGTATAACAAAAGTTAAATATATCGATAAATGTTTTATGCGTTGTACAACCACAGTGAGAAGTTATAACACCGAATTGGTTTTGATTTTTCACTTCAGGTTGAGAAAGTGAAGCCAATGCAAAAGTACTTGAGATGAGCAGTCTCTCAAATGACCAGCAGAGGACGACTGTTGCAAAAAGAGGTCACTTGTCTATGAGAAAATTACTATATTTCTAGAAGACAGTATTGCATGGTATGCATTTGAGCATGGATACCATATGATTGACAGGTAGTAACGTCCAATGGGTGTAGTTCACGGGTGTAAATGTGAGTGCAGTGTCCTCGAGCTCTCACCAAGGCTCCACCCCCAGCTCCTCCAAATATAGCTACTTCGGTTTTAGTTATTTTTAAACAAGATGGCGCTTGAAAACAACAGTTCACAAACCAATGGGTGACAATGGGTGATGACACAGTGGACTGTCAAATGTTAAGCAAAGTTTTCACTTTGGAGCGAAAATAAGTCTTGAAATTTAGAAGAAATAATTATAAAATCCTTATATTTGTATAAGAGCACAAGAGCTCAGTACTGTTGCATGTGTACTGTTTCTACTCAGTTGTGTTTTTACAGTACAGCAGACCTATTATCCGACCATCTTTAAATATCAGTGGAGATAAAATGTAATTAACTTGATGATTTAACTTTATTTTATAGATTCGCTTAAATCGATTTGCTTCAATGTACACAAAAATCCCATAAGAGTAATACATAGTCGATGGTGCAAGAGGTACTCAGACCAATTGCCCCAGTAAGCTAAATGATCTTTAAAGTCTCAGTGCATTGATTGGTGTTCCTCTCCCAATAAGAGACTATGGGTGTGTTTCAGTGCCATTAACTCTACAGACATGTCAGCTCTGAGCAGCATTTTAGAAAAACCTGTGCATTCAAACTAGAAAGAACAAATAAAATGGATGTGTCTGCTCCGTGATGCCCATCATTCCCGTAGAGAGGAATGATAATTCATGGGAAATGCTGTGGAGCAAATAACAGTGTGAATCAGTCATGCTGTTGACTGGAAGTCGTGACGCCTGGCCAGCGCTGTGTGTCGGGCTGTCGTTCTCACAGGAAAAGAGGAGAGGTGGCTCCACAGAGCGCCACAGACAGCCAATCCAACCTTCTGCTGCTCACGCTCACACAGGATCCGGCAGAAGTAACTTTGCCAATTGCCACCAATATGCTTTCTCTGGCAGGCGGGACACTCAAGTACACACTGAGAATCACACACACACACACACACACACACACAGAGACACGCAGAGTGAGACATGCAAATGTACATGTGCGCTAAACTCACATTCGCACCCTCTGTGCAGCTCACACACACGTCACATTCCCATCATTAGCCATGATGGCTGGTTGCAATGTGCCAAGCTCTGAGTGTCTCTGTAAACACGCAGATGGAAAGACAGAGGGTGGCGAGACTCCAGAAGATGACTGTTCAAAAGTGGTATGCTGATTCAGCCGACGCTCATCAGAGAGGTCCCTGCTCCACATCGAACCCGATGCTCCTCAGCTTCACTCACATTGGGAAGAAAACGCAGAAGAACATTTCAAAACCGACTCGTGTTTTGCGCCACCTTGGACTCTTCACCATGTTCCTCCTGTCATCAACACAGTCAGAACCGTAAACGATAACAAATGAAAAAGATTTCTTTCTGCCCCCCCAAGACTTATTTGTCTACCTTTTTTTCCCACTCTGTTCGCTGATGTTCTTCGGTGGTGTTGATGTTATTGTCCCTCCGTCTGTGTCTAGAAGAGAGGACTGCTTATCTCTCTGGGAAGTCAGTGACAACAGGCCGCGTCTGGCTGCAGCAGCGGCGAGGTTTGACAGAGACAGATGCCACGTCATTAAGGAATATTAGTGGGCTCCGCCGAGCAGACCCAGCTTCCACCGGCCCCGGGAAGAGTTCAATAAGAGAGAACACATAGGGAGCTGCAGCCCCTCGGAGGAGCTCGATAAGACACAACACACCAGAAGCCTCTCGTGGTTCAATAGGACTGGAAGCCTCCAGAGGAGTCCAGAAAAAACAAGCAGAAACACTGATTGCTGTGAGGTTGGTGTCTCGGGGAGGTTTATAGTCTCAATGAGACGAAAAAGAGGAAAAGAGAAAGATCAGTGTGTCAGCAATGGACGACATGTTTACAGCTCATCTACCACCTGCTCTGATGGCTGCCAGGACTCGGTGCTGCATCACACCAGCTGAACAAAAGGGAGTAACTTCACAAGGAGCCCTATATGAGACCAGAACAACCCGTCTCCAATCAACCATGTTCCCAGTAGTTAGTTATCTAAAGCAAATCACTCTCACGACCAAGGACCGCATCATTACCAAATGTGACTGTGTAACTTTAAAAGCCAATAATACGAAGATTAATTAGATCTACACTGAAATGCAACAACAATGACATTTATTTTTTCCATCAATTATCCACACTGCTTACTGTTTTGTAAAGGGTCTCTTGGGGGCTGGAACCAATCCCAGCTGACGTTGAGAGAGACCACTTTGGACAGTTCACCAGCCAATCACAGAGAGGCAAACCACCATTCACACTCACATCCAGTCAATTTAGAGTCTCCAATCACTGCATGTCTTTGGACTGTGGGAGGAAGATGGAGTACTTAAAGAAAACCAACGTAGACATGTGGAGAACATGCCACTTACACACAGAAAGCCCCCTGGCCAGACTGGGGTTTGAACCAAGAACCATAATGCTGCGACAGGTGTAACCACTGCACCACTCTGTCTGTTTTTTTATGGATCAACAAGTGAGGATGTGGATTTTCTGCAGAAGATGCTTTTGCCTCATTATCTCAGCACAATGTCAGATCCGTGCATATTTGAGACCCAGTTTGACAAGATTATTGTTTCCAAAACAAGTCAGCTGCAAATATTAGTCTGTCAGATTTGGCAACCACAACTAATTGGGCCAAGATTCACCAGCATCTGTTGTCATTTCATCCTTTTAAATCAATGTTTGCCAGAAAAGAAAAGCCTGCTTTGGTTTGCTACTGTCTGGAGTCAAGGACTCGTTGTCTAATTGTTTCCAAAATTGTGACACTTTTTTACAGATGAATCTGCCTCCACTGTCAGGGTTAATTGAGCAGATTATGAGAAGGAACAGAATAGAGGAGTAATAAGAGACCATGACTGTTTCCCAAAAGTGAAGTCAAAGCATCTCGATTGCCTCAAATTAGGAGCATAATGTTAAATGTGAAATTAAAGCCCAGATGTCCAAGGTTAATCAGGTTATTGGTGAAAAAAGATGTGGACATTCTTATTTCTAAAATCACAAACCTCTGTTCTGTTAAAGCGCAGACAGACACGATTCCAGCACAGTGTCGGAGCAGCGCAGAGTAATTCAGAGCAGGCTGCATCCATGCACTTAGCCAAAGAAACAAAGGCTGGGCTCCATATTTACATGCACCCCTCAGGGAGAGTTGGAGATTAGAGAGAGAAATAAGCAGAAAGATGTCATGGAGGAGAGGAGGGGTGGATTAACTCCTGTAACATTATCAGAGGGACTGTCAACTGGTGATACGCACAGGTCTAAACAAAGGAAAACATTATTTACACAACCGCAGCCACACACATGAACAAACAACGCACACTTTGCATATTACATCCAGCTTTGTTTAATCTCCACGCGGGATATTGCCTATTCACCTGCAGCTACAGTGTAAATGTGTGAATGTTTTCCATCAGTGTTTTTTAAACTTGTCTTGCCTGCATCATTGCATCTCATCAACATCCTAAGTGATCTAATTCTCATCTTCATTTACAGAACTTCCACTTTTTGTGTTTCAAGTAATTGAAGCCGCTGTAGAGCAGGGGTGGCTCCACAGGCAGGGCGAAGGGGGCACTGGCCCCCGCTGAAATCTGATCGGCCTCTGAATGGCCCCCAGGTCCTGTCATTAATCTAAGAAAAACAAGTTTCTAACAATACTTTTGTTAGAAATTTGTATTTTCTTCTCTTTTTTTGAAGTTTACAATGTGCATAGACAAGGAACAATTTTCAAAATATATTTAATGAGTGGATGGCAAACTGACCTTTAAACACAGTCTTTTAAATTGATCAAGAAAATAAAAATAAAAAAGAAACTACTCTTAGATACAGCAGGTTGGTATGACGGTGTGCGAGAGGGATATTCATGATGCCAAGCCACAGACGGCACATACCGAGAGGCAAAAAAAAAGCCCGGCTGGACAGATGGAGTCCACAGCGATATTTTAATTGCCCGGTTTTGTATCTATTCATTAATTATCCCTGTCAGCAGAACCAAAGGGTCAGGCAGAAGTGGTGCGTGATGCTGGACTTGCTCGGTTCAAACCAGCCGACCAGTTGGGCGACTACCAGATGAAAGGATTCATACTAAGTGACTTGTCGGAGTGGAGAAGGACGGAGGAGAAATGTGGGGCAGCCTCCCCCCGCCCCCTCTGCTCCTCTCCTCCTTTCCATCTGCAGTCAGGGTATTTGTCTTTTAGACAGAGATAAACTGCAGCCCTTTTATTAACTTGCTGATGGTAGGGAATTGTTTTTTTTCCTCCATCCGCAAAGGTTTTCTCAAATAGACAACCGCAGAAGATATCCTCCCTATATTTCTTCCCTTCCCTATTTCTCTTATTTTCTTGACTTCATCCAGCCCATCCCCAGTTCCTACTCAATGCTTCGTAAAGCTCTGAAACTACCTGCATATTGTTAAAGTTAAGAGCTTCATTTTTTCCCAGATCCTTCCAGAGCAGGATCCAGAACCTCACTGTGACATATTTAGTTGGACCCCTCCTTTGTTTACATTAAAATCTGTAAACAAATGTTGAATAATATTTAAAATAGCCAATTCCTGATTCATTATTGTAATTGGTCTACGTCGATATTGAAAACACACATTATTTCTCTCACACTGTACTTTCAGCACCTCCTCTCACCCTCTCTCTTGGCTCGCCTATCAAAAGGCTCCTCTAATCAACCACTCTTCTTTGATCGGTCACCCACTTAGTGACGGAAATGTCACGCCCCTTACCCGGAGGCTTTCTGATCAGCTGTAAAGACCATTGTAGTCACAGTCAAAATGGCAACATTCCAATTCAATTCAAACTGGAAGGAGCCTGGTAAGTGACATGGTACTCCGTGGCGTGGACACTTTAATGAAAGAAAAAAAATCAGTAAAGCACACAAGATGTTTGAGGTACTGCAGGACCAATGTTCCCTCCGCTTTTACCGCAAACTTTTGATTTTTACCAAAGGATAATAACTGACCAGTAAAATCTGTTCTGTCACTCTTCTATTTTCCACTGAAGTTACTTGTAAATTGTTTGATTTACGGGGAATCACTCAGATCCTAGCTGTTGTTTCAGAACAGACAGAAAGAACATTACATTTACCTCAGTTCCTAAGTCGCTTTTTGTGGTTTTATGTCAAATATATATTTTGGCTCTTATTCCATTTCCAACATATCAGTAATCCACATGCAACACGACGCAGAAAGCAGTTTCTACGACGCCCCCCTGCTGGTTTTCAGTGATTATAAATAAATAATGTTATTTGTGATGGAAGGTTTCCTTTGTTTTGTATTGTGTCCTCCAGCCACTGTGGTATTCTCGTATTTTTCAGTCCATACAGCAGTTTCTATTTCGAACATACAATCATCTAAAATGTCCTCGCCCATCAGATGAACTCAGAACACAGAGAAGACCCATCGTTATGTCGCCTGTGCTTTACTCCAATGTAAAGTGAATCCAGTGTGTGATGTCATCATGCTGTGTCGTGTCAGTGCCGCCATGACAGGTCTCACCTTCACATAGACATTGATCCAGTTGGGTAACTGTACCTGTTGTACGGAATCAAGGTGCAGGCTGTGTGAAAACGGCCTATGTGTAAGTGTGTGGGCACATACATCATTTTATGTGGTGCCCATTTATTTCTGTATCTAAAAGACTTCTTAAGTGCACTCTGTACAAATCTATCATCCGTTCGACAGGTTAATTAGTTGATTGATAGGCTGACGTCCAACTTCATTGTCATTGGTCTCACAGTCTCTGGTGTTAAATTGAAAAGGACAAAAGGCGCAACATTAACACCCTTCCAGGATTGATCCTCTAACAGGGGGCAACAAATATGTGACAAAGGCTTGGTATTTCAATATGCTGCAAATACAAGGTTGCTGTGTTTATCTGCAATTCATTTAGGCTAATGAGGGCAGGTAGAGTGAACTCAGAGTTTAGTGTATCTAGAGATAACGTGCAGATCACACACACACACACACACAGGACCACATGCAGCGACTCAGTAGTTATGATTTCAGGCGACCAAGATTTTCTTTGACTACATTGCTACACATTATGTTCTGATGTGAGTGGGAATTTGTGTTTGCATGGTCGTGCTGTTCAGTGTGTGTGTTTGAGTGGGCCGTAGAGGTCCTCCTGCTGAGGAGACAGAGCCCGTTCTCTCTCTCCGTGGCGTCTCCTCCACTTCCTCCTCATTTGACTAATTACTGCGCCACTTCCACGCCACTGATGACGCCTGGCACCTGTCCATCAGTCTTACTGTGAGCTTGGCTTGCTTCTACCGATTGATACAAATGACTTGCTAAACACCGTCTCATCCAGACATTCAAATTCAATACAGTTTGAAAGACTGCGGCGCCTCATTCACTGCACTGAGAATGTGATCAGCTGCAACCGGCCCTCTCTGCAGGACCTGTACGTCTCCACGACTCTCAGGTGTGCAGGTAAGATTATGGCACTGATTTTCCTTCGTGCGACTGTGACACATGACAATAACTGTAAATTGTTAACAATCCTGCCCACTTATAGTATTTATTTTTTATTTTGCCTATAGTATTTTTTATATTTATAATTGCACAAACACACCACTGCAAATTCCTTGTATGTGTAAACCTGCTTGGCAATAAAACCTGATTCTGACATTATATCAAACCTCATTTTGTACTTTAAAATTCCTCTAATATTAAGGCTAATGTTTTCCACTCATTATATTTTGAGAATAATCAATGTCTAATTGCATTAGTTTTAGTTTGCAGCTCACTGATCATGCTAATGTGGGTGCTGGGTCGTCCAAGCTAGAAAATCTGAGCACTGCTGCTCTTTCATGCCATCTGTCTGTCCTCTGCAGTTCTCTCACCATCTTTGACACAGATGCTAAATCTGCCCCACGCTGAATAAACTGCAGCTCCACACGTTTCTGACCCCTGCCAAAACTTCAGCAGCTAGATTTATAAACCGTACAGGAACCCCATAAACCGTTACCGCCCTTCCATTTCCACTGAGTTAAATCCTCCTGGCGGCCTTACTGGGTTCCTGTAAGTTCTTTAAATAAGACAAGTCATCTTAAATATGCCCTGCTGAGCTCTCCCGTGTAAAGCGTTGGTAAATATGAACTGCATAATGAGCTGGGGGGAGGCAACTTGCAGAGTCAGCATCAGTTGTGTGTGGATCAGCTATAATTTGGAGAAAAGACTTCATAGCGGCATTGGAGCAGCAGAGGTCAATGAGGGGATGTTATGTAATTTAAATGGGTGAAAATAGCGTGTTCATGCTCGGCAGTAGAACACAGAGCTCATTATCCAGACGTACAGACTTAAACACAGCTAGAAGGAAATTATTTTTGTCATTACAGAGTCCTACAAATGTTATTTGCTTAAACACGGAAAATATTCTAATGTGAGCTGAACATTTCAGTTTGTTTTCGTTCCAAATTAAATTGTTGGAGGCTGATGGAATTTTCATGATTCTAAAAAGAACATGCAGTGCACACTTTTGTCCACATAACATGTAAAGTTTCTTTTGAGTACCTGGAATACTGTGGGGTTCTAATGTTACTAAAGAAACCTCAAAACGTCTTCTACCATGTGGCACATTAAACATAAACAGCCGCTAGGGGTTTCTCCATTAAAACAATATCAACAGACTGGTTTGATGATGTCGTGAAGCAGCGGGGGATCATGGGAGTATGGGACGAGAAAAGCTACAGGTAAAGCGGATATGATGCAATTAAAAAAGCCCCCAAAATAAAACGTCAATTCACCTTATAAATCATATATTTCTCTGGGTTTAAAGAATATTGTTTCAAAAGGGTCACGCTTGTGTTAAGAAAGTAAACTTTGCCCAGGAAACTTGAAATTGTCTCATTAGAAGCAATTACGTATTTTAGAAAAAGTGAAGGATTGAAAAGTCAGAGTTCAATTAGAGAGTGAGTCTCAAGATCTCAATTTTGAAATATAATCCAATCTAAAGATAACGTTTTTCCCACATGCAACACACAAATGCTCGGCCATTTGAGTTTGTATGTCCGACTCTGCAGAGCTAGCACATGCATACCTGAGTGACAGTCGCCATGACAGCCATTTTGCTGTGGCCCAGTTATCTCCGTCTCACCACAGCAGGGCAGAGAGGGAGGCATCCAAAGACAATTTAAACTCACAGTGCAGATTACATTTCAAACCTCCCAGACTGAATATTTAACCCTCTTGCCTTTCAATAAGTGATACGGGGGATTTTCACTGACTCAGGAACTCAATTTAACCTCTACCCTCCTGTAGCCTTGCCCTCGGTGACGGCCGGGCCCCCTTCCTCCCTCCTCCCTCCTCCCCCCCGACTAACACTAACAGTGGCTGTCTGCTGGGCCTGATAGAGAGCGGCTCCACGCTAAGTCATTACACACCGAGCACAGCCTAATTACACACAGACAGCCCCCCCATGTAACCTGCCAAAAGGGTCAGTGCTCTTAGAAGTGACAGCATTAAGAGAGCAGCTACACGAACCCCCGGTTGAGAGATAAGGCCTGGTGGGGCATGTTTGTGCCTTTATATGGGTGGGGGGGTGGGGGATGCAACCTCAACGACCTTCCATATCTGCCCCCGCTGAGAGACTTTCGGTGTCGGCTCCATCTTTTTTTCCTTTCTGACAAATCTCCGGGGCTCTGCAGCACAACACACAGCCCGAGCAGGTCTGCGGCGAGACACTCAACTGGATATTTCTCCATATTGGGCATCGCAGGGCCGATTTTTACAGCACGCCGATTCCGTGCCAAACTGGCTGTTTCCATAGAAACGCGACACTTAATGACCGATAACAGAAAAAGACCTGGGTGAAAAAACAGGAGCGGGAGAAAGACACTGACAAAGAGAGATGGGGAGAGACAGAGCGAGATCTTGTGGAACAAAAGAAGCAATTTAGTATCGGAGGACAGCGTGAAACCTGATTATGTCGTCAGTGTAAATGATCACTAATTTCCCTCTGTCCAGCTGGCCCAGATTAATGCCTCCCCATTCTGCAGTGTAGACAGAGAGCCAGGGCTTAACCATTCCACTTGGCAGCCCTCCAAACTCATGGCCTTAATAAAATATAGAAAAACAGCATGCACTAGCAAAATATCTATATTTTTCCATCAATTTATTAAGTCAAATAATATCAATCGAAATGAATATGATAAGATAACGCAAGCATTGATTTTTGTCAGAAGCTCAGTCCTCTACACCTCCAGGCTTCATCAACAACCTGTGGTTAGATATTTTCCAGGCAAAACTGATCACTTAACTGAGATATATAACCTGCAAAATACACAGAGGATGACATCTACTACCATAGATATATAGATGTAGTCAACATTGGAAATAATTGAATAGTAATGCCTTTCTCTTATAGTTTGCTCTTCTGTGGGATCTGAAATATCTTATTATTATTATATATAATCGTTATTTGATGATCAAATTAATATGTACAGAAGTCAAACATTTAAACAGGTGCCTTATATTTCTGTGTTTTACTAAATGGTTTGACATTAAAGCAGATTCCGACCTGTTAAATTCAGAGCACTCATATCTTTGCCTTGATAAATTATTTGAGGTTTGGCTTGTCCACGGCTCTGGTCCTGAAAGTCCCAGATAATCATCCCTCTCAGTGTGACTTTAATATTTAAATATTTGACATAATCTGAGAGTTGAGTGCAACCCAGCAGACTCCAGGTCAGAGGTAAAACATCCTGTGTGATCACAAATCAGATGAGTGCAAGTGTTCAACAGCGGTGTGCTTTGATGTTTCTCTGCAGAGCTTGCCCACTGGTTTCCACCTAACTGGGTCTGATCCCTCTCATCAGAACCACCACGCTGTTTGGCTGCTGAAAGCCCCGCAATTTCACTCCTCTATGCATGCTGTTCTGATTATTCATAAAGCAAGCAATTACACATCCATTAAACCTGCAAATACAAAACTGCGGATCAGCAAGGGTTGTCACATGGATCAAGTTCATTACGGAAAACATCCACAACCTGTGTGAGTCAAAACCGATTCTGAAATCATGGTTGACTGACGAGCGTTTAAAAACAACAACAGTGTGGGTCCACGACACCTGAGGACAAAACAAGGAGCCACAAATGAAAGGGAACATCCAGGGGTCTGCAGAAGTTGCAGCATGGAATTAAGTTCAATTCATTTTCTAAATGCAGCACACTGTAATAGAATTTTAGATTTTACAGTGTAGCAAACTGTTTAATAATGTGTTCTCTATAGTTCAGCCAAATACTTGAAATCCAACACATTGTAGTTCAACATATTGTCTCGGATCAGTGTAAGGCCCATTTACAAAGTCTATGTCCTATTATTTATAAATTAAGTAAAGGAGCTTTATTATGCTTTTTGCTTTATGCACATTTTCATTTTGTGCACAATTTTCTAAAAACTAGCAGAATCATTTCCACCAAAGAAATACTGACTGCTATATTTTGGATACAAACCACTGCAGTGAGCAAATGTAAATATAGCAGTTTTGCTTGCATACACAAATAGTCTTTCAGCATCAGAAATGAGACGGAATGAAAGCCTGATGTTTCCACTACGTTTCACAGCTTTTTGCTCTTTTAGTATCTATCATCTCCAGCATGTTTTTCTTCTCTGACATTTCTTAGTAATCTAAGATGTGCACATTACCAACATAGTCAGTCTGAAGCAGCAGGAAAAATGAAAGCATAGTATATCATAGTAGTTTCCAATACGATGTGTTCAACTGATTGTGACTGATTACAGTTTGTGTGTTCTGGTGTTGGGTGTGTACCTGTTTTATGAAGTGTGTAATTGAGCTCTCTGTGTCCTAATGATGGTTTCCTCCTTCCAGCCTCTAGAACACAGTCTCCCACTGACAAAGTGATTTTGTATTTTTTTGTAAATTTATTGCAGTTGCGTACTGTAAAGGTCCACTGCGTTTCACAGGTGTAAGAATGTAGGTAAAAGAAAAACAGGTGTTGAGTTGGTGAAAATTTTTAAAGAGCTTAATACAACCTTAAAATATTTATTGAAGGTTGTCTATAAAAAAACACTATTAAGAAAATTGTACTGATCATTAATACACACTTATAACGTTTTCACCTAATGTATTAAATTTGGGGTTTGACTTGATCCAAGTAAAATTTTTAATTACGATGATATATTCTGCATTAGAAAAACAAATTATTTTCACATTATCACAACTGAGAATCGTTACTTCTTATTCCAAGCTGGAGAAACATAAATATGTTGTGTCCACTTAACTTTCACTTTCTCAAAGATCATGGATTTTGGTTTGTTTGTTTTGATCTATTGTCGATTCTCATCCCTCAAGAAGCTTTTGCTATTTTGTTTAATGGCTTAAATTAATTAGAAAGCAATCCATCGAACATCCACTCAATTGAGCTCATGACTATAATTGTGAAAGAGATAATAAGGCAATTTGTATGTCGAACTGATCATATCTAATGACACTTGATTAATGATAAAACAAAGGCCTATTTATATCATTGACAATGTGACTTTACAGAGCAAAGGATGAAGTAAACACAGTTTGAAAAAAAACACAAGTTAGCAAAACTTAACTGTTTTGCAATTAGTGACAATTAAAGATTCTAAGTTACCTGGACTGAGTGACTTCTTTATTTCTTGGCACCGTTTTAATTCATATTTAAAGTCTGATTATCAATTTTTTATGTAATAATAACTTAATTGCTACGCATGCCCCACTTAATAAATCAAACCAATTCTGCTTATTACCCAGTCAACCTAACAAAACCTGATGAAACTCAAGTGTTTACCAATCAGGGAGCAGCAGGACAGATTGAAGACTTGTAAGGAGCATAGGAGGTAACATCTCAAGCTTGTGTGAGCCTGACAATTCTGACGCTCAACAAAAAAACATCTCATCTTATCGGCCAACATTCCTCACCGTTCTCCTTTCAACACAAACGCAATTTTGATGAGAAACAATTTTACAACAACAAATTCAGAGGCAGAGAAAGACGACTTCAATCCCACGAAGGTTGCGTGGCATAAACGAAGACAACATTCCAGGAAGAGCTGCCAATCAGCATTTGTACAACGTGTGCGTCGTTACTGGGCAACAATCAATGCCTCAGAAACACAGGCTGCTCTTTGAAAAGCTGACAAACACACAACTAAAATAGAGATCAATGTAAGGCCTCGCTTACTATGTTATCATACAACACACACACACACACACACAAACACACATGAAAACAAACAGAAACACATTTAACACAATGCCGCAGAATTAAGGATAAGACCTGGAGTAATGAGCATGTGGTTCAATAACGAAGCAACTCCTTCAGAGCCTTTTATTTTCACAATAAACGCAGCTATAACATTCAATTTATCAAAAAACACTTCTCACAAAAACCAACAGTTGTCTCTCGAGAGAATTAAAAGGTTATGTAAATCGTTCTGCAAAGTCACGATGTCAAACTCGTTCGCAGGTTGCCAAAGCTTCTCCTCGTCTCTAGTTGGGGGAGAGGCTAATTTAAATAAAACAACTGTGCTGGAGAAACCTGAAATCACATCACGCAAAGTCAAAGCTTAGTTTGAAAATGTGTGTCACCCAAACATTTTAGAAGAAGTAATGGAACATTTATGATGGTGTCTGCGGAGAGAGGAAGCAATGTACGTTGGTTCTAGTCAATCGAACGAGAGTTGTTAGATCAAATCCCCCCCCCAAGCGTGGCATAAAGGTGCAGAGACGGGCTGATGAAAGGTTCCTCTTCCATCATTCATGTCTCGCATATGTGCTTTAGTGTTTGCGCGTGTCAGAGAAAGTTTGAGGCAGAGGGACTGTGAACCAGCCTGACTGATGGCTGAAAAGAATGATCCTCTTAGGAGCCAGAAAGTTTACGCTTTGGTGCACAAATTTGCAAAAGCTAGAGTACAAAGAAAAAGGTTTCATGAAATGCTCCTTCTTCAAGCTGTAAGTTTCAATTTCCACTTTAGCGAGTCGGTTGCCGCGGCCTCTTTATGTCTGGGAGTAAAATAAAAAAAAAGGAAGACACAAGAGTCGGACCATGATTCTCATACCTAACACATACAGTCACACACACACACTGCAGGACAATGGCAATGTGGTCATTTCAACACAATGACCCTGAGGTAATACGAGCCAGTCACACATTCCAATTGGTCTGATGGTGCCAGGCTAATTTGCACTTAATAAAATTTCCGCCACATCACACTGACTTCATTCTGGTTTCTTTCTGTCCCTTTAGATCTTTGATTACCAGTTGTTTTAGGACATCTGGAGCCACAGCTGCTTAAACTATGCAAAAATCCCCTCTCGTCCACCTGTACGTTCACATTGCAAACTTTATTATCAAGACTGCAAAATATAAACATAAAAAACATATGCAGGTTTCAAATACCTTATTAGTATCTAAATATGAAGTGATGCTTCTGTTAGAGATGCTCATCTAGTCAGCAAGCACAGCAGGGCTTCAGTAATGGTCCTTTAAAATGGGCTCTTTGTCTTGTGTTTATTTTTATACTTATACTATAAAGTTTTTTGGTACTTTTTAATAAAATTGTCAAATTATTTCCACATGTTTATATTATAAAATCTATTTTCTATTATTATATTTGTCCACCTGGTGCATCTACAGAATATATTATGTTATTGTGCTTGCTCCATACTTATTGTATTATAATAATTATGTTATTTTCTAATTCAAAAGAAAACTATGACAACTCTAAAACAATGAAGCTAACACACGTACAATTACACAGCTTCTTCTACAAAGTCGTGATCAGGAGATTTTATTGAGGTGAGCCTTTACTGGTTTCATGATCACAATTCATCTCTCTGTTCAACTCTTTTTCTTTTTTATTGCGAATTATTTCTTTCCTGGCTCTAAATCAAGCTCACTCACAGTTCATATTGAAATTGATTCAACATGGTTTGAAAGAATAAAATGCAGGACCCCCCCCCCACACACACACACACACAAACGCACACACTTCATTCTAAACTTAAACTAAACTGACGCACACTTGGCAGCTCTGCAGTGAAAGTTGAACTGGAGTGTGTTGGGTACACAGAGAGAGACCTGCAGAGTTGACCTCAGCCTCGGCTAGCAACTCACACACAGACTGAACAGTTGAGTCACTCTGAGAGCTGCGACTCAAAGCTGCTGGTTTCAGGGCAGCGGTCCACTGGACACAGACACACAGGCCTGTGCAAGATCGGTCCGTATCTTAATCACGCACGAGCAAATAAAAAATAACTAATGACTAACAGCCAATTTGAAACAAAGACATGTGGATGTGTTTAAAAGGAGCTGATGAAGTGAGTCTGGCCCAGAGTCATTAGCTCATGTAGACTGGTGCAGGGCTGAGGTGCTGAGAGGAGCCCCAGCAGGAGGCTCCGCACATGTATCAGTGAATTTAACATTACATAGTACCCTGGAGGCCATGCAGGGTTTACATCTCTGTTCCCAAGCCCCAGCACACACACACACACATGAACACACACACAAACACAGACACGCACACACACACAAACTCACACACACAAACCCCTGAGCCACATTCAATGCCAAGATCTCTTCACAAATACACCACGGTGCTGAGCTAAAAAGGGATTTCACTGTCAGTGCCTTCTTCCTTATGATATGACTGAGTCTTTCTCTCATGTGCACAAACGTCAGCCAAGCTCCACTCTCTCTACTCTCTTCCTCACACACACACACACACACACACACACACTCATGTACACACATAACTCGTCTACGCTCCTGTATCTTTGCATCCGTATTACATTAAGAGGCATGATCAGTCCTGGATGGACTATTTATCCTCTTCATTTGCCTTTAAATCCCGTCCAATACAAACAGCTTTATCCCTTTTCCCGCTCTGCAAACCCAGAGACGTCTTTTTATCTGGAGCAGTGACACACACATACACACACACACACACAATGCACAAATGCATGTGCATCGGTTCGGCTGAGTACAACTGAATAATTCACTAGAGGTTTATTTACAATGAGTGTTCATTATGGGTACAGACACGTGCTCAGTTCACTATCATGCGAGAGCCACAGGACAGGCCTTAGTTAAAATTACCATTTTATTGAAATGCAGAAATAAATGGCACAAGAATTCAGCCTGAAATTAAACACACGATATGTAACTTCAGCTGCTCCGGCTCTCTCAATAAAAACAGTAACAAAGGACCTAGTTCGATGACTTCCTGAAGCAGTTGGGATCATGGGAGTGGGTGTCTTCACCACCATTGCCGATGGAAATCTACCTCATGTTCATGAATGAGGTCATGAATTAAAGTTTTATGCAAGTTACGCAGCAAATGGCAATAAATGACCGTGATTCATTACAAGTGACCTATATAAACAGTGGAAGAGAAATAAGCTGACCGGCCAACTGGCTCGCAGTATCTTTCCTTCGTCATACGTCGCTTGCCTCAGTGGTTAGAGCAGAATCTGGCAGGGCCACGGGTAAAGGAGATGTGAAACAGTTGATCTGCGACCAAAAGGAAACCTCCCGGTGCCTTTTTCTGTGTTCAAACATTGTTGGATACATTTTGGATAATGTGAATACACATGTCAACTTGATGTTAGAGGCAAAGTGACACATTATGCGAAAGGTTTCTTGCTCTTTTTCTTTTTTACTAAGTCGGTTGAATTTGCTAACTTCAAACTGTTCTTGTTTTCAACAAAGACATTTTGACATGTTCCAGTCAGAAAAAAACAGGTTTAAATAATGAAATGAACGAGGGGCTGGATTTCCATTTAGCTGCTTCAGTTTCAGAGTCTTTTTATAGTCGTGCTGACTCACTGGCGTCACAGGGTCACAGCTAACTGGGGCACCTGAACAGAATAGAACTATTGTTAATGTTATTGTTGAGGTAGTAATAGCTTTTCCTAATGTGACAAGTACAAAAAGTCTTGAGGACTTCCTGGACTTCTCCTCCACACTGGCTCAAAAGTTAAGCCTATAAAATAATGGAACTGTTGAAGGTTGACCCGGATTTTTATCTCAATTGTTTTGTCCACATGTTGATGGCTGTGATTGAAACAAACATCTATGTAATAACAGTATGTAATGATATATCACATACGGTATCTTATCCACGGTGAAACAGTGTGTGGGAGAGCATGTGAAAAAAACTATACCCAAACATAATCCTAACATAAACGCAAAATGGCTCTGAATACGTACGTTATTTTCTACTTGTTCTAAGTAGTTTAATCACTGGTATCGTTGTATCAGTATGTGAGAGAGCTTGCGTTCTGTAAATGGAAGTACAGAGGGGCATACATACAGTAAGTGGGTGTCTTTGTATTAGCAGAGGCCCTATACACTGTTAAATTTAGCCCTCATAGACGCAGTAGGTATGTTCTGTATAACCATGAGAAAAGACTTCCCACTATAGCACTTACAGCCCAGTGCGTATGTGTGCGTGGGTGCAGGTAACACAGCGGGACGAGGTAAGGTCTCAGTGGATTAGTGAACAACCTCTGGAGGAGACAATGAGAGGCCGTCGGGGGGGGGCGGGGAGGAGGGAGGAGGGACATTAATGAAATATGAATGTGCTTACTGAATAGCTGTCGTGGCAGCTTGTTGATGGCTGCGGCATATTCAAACTACACCGTGCGGCTTGATGACTTTACCTCCACTCCGCTGACCCCGGCCGTCTTCAGGCGTCGCACTAATCAGCACACACCTCATCGCAATCACAATCACCTGCACAAATTATCCTCATCACCACC
Source organism: Pseudopleuronectes americanus (assembly GCA_038501795.1). Classification (NCBI taxonomy): domain Eukaryota; kingdom Metazoa; phylum Chordata; class Actinopteri; order Pleuronectiformes; family Pleuronectidae; genus Pseudopleuronectes; species Pseudopleuronectes americanus. The sequence continues at coordinate 18,591,599 of CM076717.1, read as the reverse complement.
ATCACGCTCCTCCGTCGCCATCTCCACCCGCTCCGTCTGCATCTTCGCTTTCGCCGTGCGGCCGAATCAAACGCCGCCCCAGGAAATGGAAGTTGGCCAGATCGATAAATACAATATCAAATTAAATGAGCTGCCAAAATGAGGTGAAAATGTGGAAATGAGTGTGTGAAGGCGACGGGAGGAGAAACGCGATCCAGTCCCGACAATCAGAAAGCTCGTTTCTGACACGCAGGCAAAACAGTGTGGTGAGGTCACCGCTTCCTGGTATTGATTCAGAAATGAGTTAAAAGAGGTGAGGCACTTACGCTTTGGTGTGTGTGTGTGTGTGTGTGTGTGTGTGTGTGTATGCGTGTGTGTGCATTGGTGAGACCATGACATCATCCCTGCAGTGTCTAATCAAGGGGAAAGGGATCTGGCTTTTGCAGGAGGGCCTGTAATGGAAACACAATTGACCTGCTTTAGTATGAAAAACCTGATACCTGCACTGTGCCCACACTTTCACAGAGACACCGAACGCCTCCAGTTCACCTGCGAGGACACGCGGCCTCGCCACCTGCCAACAGATCCGAGCGTGTATCTCCGCTCTTTTGAAGTTTTTATCTTTTCCCGGCGAAGGACAGCGATTCGACACGTGGCAACACTCCATCTGTTCATTTCAATATGAATGGGCATGTGAGTTCGGTGGTGCTGGAGCGGCGGGGATGTGAAATTGCGGATGGCGTGCCGAGTGGCCCCCTGACACGCAGGGTTAATTCAAACCTCCTTTGATGTCTGGCTGTGTGTGAAATGAGGTGGTGGTCCAGAGTTAACACAAACACACACCAGCACATGCATGCACGGTCGCTCGCCCTTACACGTGTGGTAATCATCACACAACCCCCCAAAAATACAAAGTCAAGTGACCACACGTGTAGCCGCACAGATCACAGGCGACACCTGAGCTCATGTCACATCCTGCATCAGAACTAAATCCACGGCACTCTTCAGGACTTAACTCTTGAGCATCCCCAAACATTCACTCACACGCCATCCACTCCATCTGCACCACAATGAGGGCTAAGCTGCCTGTAAGCAAAAACACACACTGCCGGCTTACACACACACACACACAATACCTATGTAAAGCAGATGCTGCAGTTATACAGCGATGAGAGACAGATTGAATTTCTAACTCTCGTGTACACAACATACTCTATCTGATTAGGTTTGGTGTAGTAAGTGGCCAAAAAATACTTGTTCCCAGTTAAGTGATTGATTTCTGTATCCCTGCTACATTTCACTCTATACGCTTCCTCATTCAAATTTAAGTATATAAGTAAAAAGACATCAAGAAAAAAGCATTTAGCTTGAATTGAATTAGACCAACTATGTGGTTGTGATTACAGTGTTAAAATGTCAACAGAAGAAAGTGAACAAAATATCATCAAGGCAGAATTAGAGATAAACTCTACACTTGTTTTTTTCCGTCCAAGCTGTTGTTTCAGAACTTCTGGACAAATATACTTTTTCCATGAATATAAATAATGTTCTTTTGTAAATAGATTTGGTTTTATTGTAACAAACACTTATTCCAAAGGGAAAGTTTTATAAATCCCAGCAGCATTAATGGCACGCTGTGACAAAGTTACTCAACAATTTCATGAGTGTAAAAGTGATGATAAAGGTTTGACAATGTTAACTGTAATATTGGTTTGGGAATGAAAATATTTCTCATTATCTTTCAATTTTACTGTGAAATAACACAATCAAAGCGGTAACGGTGATTTATTAGTCTCTAATTCGTCTAATGTGTGAAGCAAAGTCTCAGGCTTTTTATCTCATCCTGCTTTGAGTTGCATTGATACTTTATAGAGTTTAAAGGAGTCACTGAGTCCCACAGGTGTTGGTGGTCGGACAGAAGGTTGATGTGACCGGTTGGTAAAACAAAAGTGAAATTCAGTTTATGCACTTTCAATTTGTTTCTCCAGGACTGTGACACCTCAGAGTCAGGTTACATCCTGAGATTTGCATTCAGTTCAGGTTAGACTACAGAGGCCCTGTGGTAAGATTTGGTTTGGATTAAAGCCAGACTATTATGGATTATTGTCAATATCAATTTTAGGTAGTAAAACATTTCTGACACCAATTAATTCAAATGTAATTGAGACTTGATATTTACATTTAACCATTAACATTGTTATAAATAAAAAGAACAAAAATAAAATAAAATATATAGAACTAGAATTATAATTCTCAAGTTAAATGTCAACATAAACATAGACATATTTTGTATGATTTAAATATCTTGGAAGAAATTCTATTGATTGTCGTAAACATCTACAAAATAAAATAAAATAAAAATAGCAAAGACAAACCTAATATTTATTTTAAATGTTTCGGCTGTTGGTGAAATAGAGTTCTTTTTAAATAGGCCAACATAAATGTCCATTGTGTTCTGACTGTGTAGGGGCCTAAACTCTGCGAACTGATTGAACATAGAGCTCAAGTCAACAATGCACCTGTATGTCCTGTTTCATGTTTAATTTAGTTTAGCACAATGAAGCGAAACCCACAATATCTCAAACCAATTAAAAACGTTGCCACTTAACGTTCACAAATATTGTACATTCTGCATATTGAAAATCTTCCTCTGATTTAAAGCACTCTCTCAAAAAGCAGCCAACAAATGTTACTTCTAAGAGACGGGGTATGTATATAGGGAATTTGTTTGTGTTTGCAAAGGTAGTGTGTTTATGTATACATGCGTTAGTGTATTTGTAATGCTGCAATTGTGGTGGTGGAGCATAAATCCCATCAAACAACTGAGCCCCGGGAAAAGGGCCAGAGGCAGAGATGAGAGTAAGTCCAGCTCAAAGCAAGAGGAGAGGGTAGATAGATTGTGGAGTGAGGGGGAGCGTCTCCTCCACATTTAAAGGAGAGAGAGAGAGAGAGAGAGAGAGAGAGAGAGAGAGAGAGAGAGAGAGAGAGAGAGAGAGAGAGAGAGAGAGAGAGAGAGAGAAAGAGGGAACAAGGCAGGAGACACAGCGCAAGCTATAATGTGCAGAATTAAAAAGATGTAGGTAGCACTTCTGAAGACTCCGTTCAGAAGACAATGGAGAGTCCTCGCTGCCTACATGATCGAACATTTAAAACACTTTCTCAGGACTTGACCACCCACCGCCGCGGCAAGCCAATTAAAGTCATTCAGAAGTGTGACCAATCAATCACAGGGGAGTGCAGGTGGAGGAGAAAGAGAAGAGGAGGAGGACAGAACCTCGAAGACTCCAGCGCTCACCTAAACCCTCTCACATGCAAACCGCGCATTTCAAAAAAAGACCAATGCATTTTGTGCACGACAGATGCAAATGCCACACCCACCACTTCACACGTAGAGAAGCACTCCCTCTGTAGTGGGATGAATAAAGCACTTCACACCTGGAATTTTCTAGGGCATCACGCCACTCTACATTACCACTGCAGCCCACTCAGGGAGCGCTGCCCAGCTTTTTGTCCCTGTCGAGCATAGATAGCACCGAAGACACATCACGCGCTCTATGAAAACATCAAACAGAAGACCACTGGAAATTACACACGCACGCCCGCATGCATGCACACGCTGCAAATAAGACGGAGACAAGGAGAAAAGATGTGCAGCGTAGGCAAAATAAAGCATCTTCCTCTGACAGGGCTGGAGCTTTAGCAGACCTCTAATCCCTTTCTGACACATAATGCTATATTGTCTTCCTTTGCAGCGACTTGTGGCCCGGATGTGTTGGCTTTTTTTGTTTTCGCATGAAAACACCCAGCAACAATTACACAAGTTACACAAATACACAGAAGTCCCCAAATGTACCACAGTGAAAGTCAGTAGCATTCAGACCCTCTGATCATCTGTTTTGTTCTGTGCTCCCCCCCCCACAGTTGGTCTTTACAGCTCCATCCACTGCACTGGAATCAACTTGTGCACACACACACACACACACACACACACAAACACACACACACACACACACAGTGAAATAAATCCTCACACACAGCACACACTGTGTAGCGCTGTGCCTTTAAAGCCTGAATAATTGATTTCAGTCACCTGGATTTACTCCAAGACTGAACACTGAAAACCTGAGGAGGGTTTAAAATAGTGGCTAATAAATAAAAACACAAGGCAGATATATATATATATACAAGCCAAAACAAAAAATAAAATTTTTATCACAATAAATATATAATACTAGATTAGCAGATTTCAGTTTAAATTCTAATTAAGTCAGTTTTACGAAGGTTCACCAGAACACAAACGTATTTGTGAATATGCAGAGTCTGTGGTTAAGGGACAAGATGTTGGGGCCTGAATCCTTTTGGCTCCTGTTTCTGGTTTGATCGGTCGAGTATTAGCAGGCTTTGGTGGCCTGCAGGTAAACAGTCAGTGTGGAGAGCAAAGAGGAGGAACACACCGGCTTCTTGATTCATCTGCATTCACCTGGAGATAGCTGTAAGTAGAGATCAGCCAGATGTCATCTGGACCTAAAACACCTACAGAAAGTATCAGTGTTTGAGTTTTGTGAGGAGGAACGTTCGACTCGGACTGTAACCGGGGGGAATATCCGCTGTCTACATTGGAACCACATGATATTGGAAGTTCCCCTCAAAGGCAATTCATCATCAGATGTTGTTCGCTGGGCTCCAAGACGGCATTGACCTTTACCGTCGACCTCCAAATTCGAATCGGTTCATCCTAGAATCCATGTGAACGTTTGAAGATACAGCCTACGTCTGTTGTGGAGGATTAAAAAGAAACATAATATGAAAATGGAGACTGGGCACAATCTGGTTCGACTTTTTCTAAACTGTCCCATTTCTATTGTAAAGCTATTTCAAGTAATTCCCTCTAAACACTAACACGGGGATATCTGGGCTGCGCTCAGCAGATATATGTATTTTAATTTATATAAAGACCGTCAACCAGTGCCAGGCCATCAAGCCGGGGAGCTGAGGAATCCTTGTAACCCTCCCCAGTGTCAGAAAACCAATAACAGGGCAGAAAAATAAATAGTGTGTGTGTTTGTGTGCCTTTCTGTTCTCCAGTCAGTGCAGGGGAGTCCGAGGCTGGGAGTAATGGTGCTGACCAGCTCTCCCACAGCTTGACGCTCAGCTTGCCACTGGTTTTATGTGCCTCTAATCTCCACTGTTATTTTGTTTTTATTTTGTATTTTGTTTTGGGTAAATACACATAAGTGCTAGAGTTGGCACCTAACAAGGGGGAATTGGGCTGCACAAAGGATTCAAATAGGGGAAAAAGAGCAGTTCACTAATAGAGCGTGTCTAAGCTTTCATGACCCTGATGTGTGACCCTGATGGCTGCACGCTCTTGGGATGTGCTAATGGGATGTCTGAATGGGACTGAAGCCAGGTTTAGAAAAGAGAACATTTATTCCACTTGGGCAAACAAATGGATGGTTAACTGCTCCAGGTAAAAAGGTTGCATGATTTAGGTCAGATTATTATGTATCACCTCAGTTATTTTGGTTCCTCCCATGTGTCCAGACCAGCGTTAGGAGTGGTTCATGTAAATAGAGGTGTTACATTGATTCACAGGAAAACATTTAGAGACATTGAATATCTCCAAAATCCCCAGTAGATTGTTAACTTTCTTTCTTTCTCTTTTAAACTTTTTGACAGCTGTACTGAAATTCAAGTATCATATCTAAACCTGAATGAAAAATGTGAAGCAACACTAAGCCCAAATCAATATTTTATATTATCAAATGCAAACAAAAGTAACGTTTTTTATAAATTAACTTAACTTTCACTTCCACTTTGCATCTAGTGCACATTATCAGTTATGATCTGTATGGGTGATGACATCAGTCTGCCTAATGGAGAAAAAAAACGCTAGGAGTAATGTAACAGCACAACTCAGTTAAACTTCTCCTTGGTCTGAACTCATAAAAAGCATCATGATCTTTTATGGTAAAACATTAACTTTTACATGGACTGACTAGACTGTTCAATTTTTGTACTGTAATAACAGCAATGAATGACTCAATTTGAACATGCACAGAGTACACACCGTGGTATCTACTGATGTGTTGCACAGAAACTATCACAAGAGATGGACTTTTCAGACCAGTTCATTTCAGACATGAACTGGACAGTTGGTGTCAGGAAATCCTTCTGGACATCAACTCCGCTGCGAGGACTGACCAGTGTCGGCACTTATCTACAAAAGCTCTGGAATCTCTTTGTCTGTCCAAGCCGACATCTTCTTCTTTGGCTTCTACATACATGGCATCACCTCTTCAGTGTGAGATATTTATATTCTTTCTTTGTTTTGTTTTTTACTTTTACATCCATCGGATGTTAAAATCATCATCAATACGCTCTCTCAGCTACATTTTCTGAATTTTATCTTCCCGCTACTATCACATGAGCTCACTCTGATATTTCCCGGACATTTTACATGGGCGGCTGACGGAAAAAGTTTTGGAAAATACCCGGAGCAACTGACTTAAAATTCCAGGAAAAGGCATTGGACTTGAGTGCATGTCTGAAAGCAGCTAAAGACCTCAGAGGTGCTCATCAGGAGAGAGACTCAACAATCTGCTGAAACGCCTGTGATGTTTCAGACACATCCAGATAACAGGCGTCTGTTGTATAAGGTCCAGAAGGTCGAGGGGGAGGGAGAGTTGAGGGGGTGGTCTGTGCTGTCTCCCTCTCTCTTTCTTATTCTCTCTCCTTTAAAGGTAACTGCTCATGGGGGGAGGCGGGACCCTCAGTTCTTCCTGTAAACTGTCCACAGACCCGAGAAGCTTTTAAATCCAGAAACAAATGGCAGTGATCAGCCCCTCACATCTACACCCCGGGGGGGAAGAGTGAGAGCAGGGCTGATGTCTAGTGTAGCCCTGGGCATCTGAGACAGATTATTGGAAATTTCTGTAGTCAGCGCGAGGGAGTAAATCCACCGATGCACTTTATAGAGAGATCTGCGTTTGTCGAGAACGACTGTGAGAAACCTTCTGTTTCCAGGAAGTGGAAGAAAGGTTTGGAGAAACACAGGAGACGTTCGGGTTTGTGTTCAGCCTGAGTACGACACCTCCCTCGAGTCATGGAAACATACCTGTGCTGATCAAATTGAACCAGAGGCAATGCTAACAACGTGAAGGAAGACTTGCTATCCGCCTGTGCGTGCATACACACACACACAAGTGCACTAGAAGCACTAGAGGCAAGAAGGTCTGTGCTGAACTGAGATAAACCTGCAGCGAGCATGTGGTCAGCCGGCTGACTGATACACTGTCGACCACACAGCACAGACACACAGTGAAGGCCAGAAATGAGGGGAAAAAAGCAAAAATATATAAAAAATCAAATAAATAAATTGAGGTTAAAAGTGGGTGAATCCCACAGGCATTAACCAGCACTCTGTCTTTCCTCCTCCCTCCACGTGTGGGTTTATTGATCTGGTCCTGCATTTCCAGGCTTCAGGTTTCCGGTAATCAAGAGCAGCAATTGGCGAGAAGATAGGGCGTGGCAGCAGACGGGTCCTCCGAGCGCAGAGTTGGAAGAGCCAGGATAAACTTAAGGGCTTCAGGAGAAGTCACATGCACCAAATAATTGATGCTGATTAGACTCTTCTCACTGAAATGAATTTGAGAGAGTTCAACATGTGCTGCACAGCAGCAGCATTTAAAAGGTTTGCTTAAACTGAAGCTGAGGAAATTTCCCTGACTCTATGTGGGAATAAGACATTGATGCCCTATTAAAGGAAGTGGAAGATACAATTTCTGGCTCGAGCCAAAGCCTTCCTTGCCTCATACCCCACCCCTCCAGAAAATTTCATGGAAATCAGTTCAGTAGTTCAGAGAAACAAAAACGTTACCTCATTGGTGGAGATAACAAAGCTGCACAGTTGAAAGGTGCACATGATTTATTAAAAGTTCCACGAAGAGTTATTTTAAGAATCATATCTTAAATAAAATGTGTCACGCAAAACAAGAATGGTCTCCTTTCCTACAATTCTTTATAACTATATCATACCAAACTGGAGGAGCTGCCATTAGCTGTGAGCCATTGACTAAATTACATAACTGTACTTTTATACATTATCTACGATGATATTTAACTTAGATGTGCTACTTATACATACTGTAAGGACTCGAGTACTTCTGCCATCAGAGCACCGCCCCGCCTGTGCATATACAGCTCACACATTCAGAGTGTGTGGCAACCCGGTAATATCTGTGACAAACCATCAAATCACTATAATGACAGCATGTGGGTGTACTGCTCGCGTGGGCCTCACATTAGAAGTGCTCCGACCGAGCCCGAGGATAAGGGAACAATGCCAGTGTCCGCTGCCGCCCCTCATCGCCACGTACTGTAACCCATCAAACGCAGCAGCACGCGGGATAATGAGGAGGATAAGGACTATAAACAGCATCCGTCTGCTCACATTTAAATGTACTAATTCTCCTCCTTCCCCTCTATCATTTCATCCATCTTAAGTAGTTTAACTCTAAATATACACAGAGGACTGCCTGAACATCCATCTCAGTTGTCAAGCCATTCTTCATCCTTTCCCTCTCTTAAAAACCCTCCTCCTCTTCCTCCTCCTCCTCTTCCTCCTCCGCTCTAAAAGCCGCCCACTCTACTTGTCTCTCCGAAACTTCCAGCTCCTCCAACACGTCCCTCACCCTCCGTCTTTCTTTCACTTACCCCAGGCAGGATAACATATTGACTGAAACCTGGGCAGATCATATAAAATGTGATTTTTAACCATTGAAACAACTTTTGTTTAAGATGTGATAGACTTGGAGCTGTAGCACGGTTTGTACAAAACTCAAAACACAACTAAATATTGTATATCTCTGCGTTGTTTAAGGCAACTGACTCAAAATGTATTCAGCTATTTTCTGTGCCGCCCTGTCTCAGCCTCTCTCTCTCTCTCTCTCTCTCTCTCTCTCTCGCTCTCTCTCTCCTCTCTCTCTTCACCCACGCTACCTCGCTTGTCAGAAAAAATAAAACCTCAGCCACGGGGAACTGAGCAGACCACATTATAGTCAACTTACTTCCTTGTCTCTTTCCATGTAAGACAAACTCAGAAATAATTTGCACACACTTTACATTTTTTTTGTCTGTGACAATAAAGTGTGCATGAAGAGGAAGGGGGCGCAGGGGGAGGCAATCTTGTTACCAGCCGGCATAGCCCTGGGAAGATTTCTATCAGACACACGTATAGTGAGAGGCATCCATTTAGAAAATGGCTTTTCTAGGCATGCTGGGCCATTTAGCGCACCCTGTGACGACTCCTGTTTGGGGCCATGATAAATGTTCTTTCACACCCGCTCTGCACACAGTCAGGCCAGCACACACACACACACGCACGTGCACATGCAGCCATATGGGCACCTTACACAAGACATCACTGGGAAGGACGTGATATTTTTAGAGAGAGACAGGCCTGTTTGGGTTTCGCTTACAGAAGAAAACCTCAGACACTTGTGGCGTAAATTAGATTGAATTCACAGAATGTAAAGCCCACTGAGCACATCACGCCAAAAGTCCATAGATCCCAGTTTTCAATAACCATAACATATTCAAATCAAACACAGTACATTCTCCAGTCTGACCAATGTGGATAGTAAGAGATTAAGAAGATAAATTTATATATGGAACACAAATTGGCAATGAGCTGCGATTACCAAACACACGCACAGGTATAGAACTTGAACGAAGAAAACTCACTGAATTCGTGACTTGGACTGTAAACATAAAAGATCATCTTTTCTGTATTGTTTATTCTGTCAAATAAAAGTTGACTCTCTTGAAAATGGTGTCATTACATTGTTGGGTCATAACAAATTGATGTTTGCTGTTGTTAGTCATTTTTAGAAGCTTACAATTACCAATACATTGTTTAAAAAGAAGTATTCATGTTTGAATTTTATGTAAAAGTGTTTCTTTACTTAATTAAACCTGGTTGTATTTGTGTTTCACTTAAGTTATAATAAAGTGCCAATAATAAAGAATAAAGTAGGTTATGGTTAAACTGTAAAATATCAAGCCTCATTTACATTTCCTTGTCATAAAGGTTTCATAACAACATCTTAGGAATTATTGCCAAATATATTTGTTTAAACGTATATCGGATGATTTATCGTATCAGGAAATATTTGTATCCCTTTCGATTGTTTTTTCCATCATCAATTTAAAGTCCATTTAAAATCCATAAAGGTCGGGCTCTCCTGAAAAAGGCAAATAAATGCTTTCTTATGAAAGCAACACAATTTGGAGATTCTGAATTTGAAACCATTTGTAACAAGTATAAAGGTGCATATAGAGGTATATAGCTTATAGTATAAACAAATTCACATTGCTCAGTGGAAATGAAGAAAATAATATTTGCACAAACTGAAAAAAGCAAATATTCTGATGGCAAAACATTCCCGGTCATGTTCTGTTTACACTGGGCTGACTGCTCAACCTATACCTCTATCATGCCATCTGAACATCTGCCTGATATCCACTTATCGTTAACCTTTACATTAGCACGTTCCCCATCATCTCACTTCCTCCTCTCTAGGATCCATCAATGTCGACACCACACTATGAGCCGTCCCACTAACCACTGCAGCCGCCTGTGTTAGAGCTGCCACAGGCACCGCACCGGCTGGATGAATCACAGTCACCCAAACAGCAATAATGAAGCATTTATCTCAGGGTGCATTACAAACCCTGGAAGCTCGGGGAACATGCGCACATGGCGGGAAAATGATGAAACGGTGTCAATCACACTCGGCTCAACCATCTGCTCGACCACAAGACAGACACGTGTTACCCACAGCCACATACCGGGACGCAGACACACAAACCAGCCACTTCATCTGCGGCTGAGGATGTTTATTCAAACAAATTCACTTTTTGCATACAAAAAAATATAGTACACAAAATGAGATTTTGTTAAAAATAAGTAAATCCTAAATTGAATATTGATAAAGATTTTTTGGTCAAGAAAATTGACAGAAGCTGATTTTCAATGGAAAAAGTAAAAACTATCTAAAAAATAAAGTTACATGCTGGAACTAAATGTTATTTGGAGTGCTCTTACAAACACTATGTGTGTGATCTTGTGTGTGTGTGTGTGTGTGTGTTATACAACCTCAGCCAGGACACTCTCACTGATTAATAATGGAGGAAAGTAGCAGCGCGTCACATGCAAGCGTGACGTCAACTCACCGATCTCATCTGCTGGGTTCCGGTGACGTGCTGCAGAACCTTTTCCAGCTCCTTCTCGATACGTCCGGCCCAGTGAATCATTCTGGAAAATGAAATTAGACATGGTCAATCGGCAGCCCTCGACATTATCTCATCAGCATGTCATCACACAGGCACTGGTCTCCCGCCATCTTTCTGTGTCTCCCAAACTATGCTTCCTTTCAGATCCCTATTTGGAACTCAAACTGTCCATCTCTACTAATGTCTGGGTTAGTCATCGGCAACCTCTCTTCATATCACACCTTGCATATATCCAGTCGTCTCTGGCAGGACTGGCGGCGAACGTGCCCGCCTTGGCTTGGCCGGGATCAGCGGCTCTGCAATAAAACTGCTCTGGTCTGACAGAAGTGCACCCTAAGCAGGAGCTGATCTCCGGTAGACGGAGCCAACTTTGGAATTAAGAGATCAAACGGCTGGAGCTCATCACTGTATATCTCCCAGCAAGCAACAAATGACTTAATGGATCCAGATTCTCACTAGATCATTTTAAAGCTGCGGCGAGAGGCCAACCTGTCAACCTGGACACACGCTGAACAATCCGTGTGCGTGACCGACGACAGAAACCTTCACTCAATGTCAGTCAGATGAATAAACTCTGTTGTGTGTTTGCGAGCCAACCACTGACTGCGTGCCAACCTTTTTCCTTTCAGCGGCCCGCAGATAGCTAATCACTAGCATCAACAGCACAACAGAGTCGTCTGTCTTTTAATGTGACGCTGGAGAAAAATGTCATCTTTAAATGTCAGATTTGCTCAAAAGACAAGGCAGGGAGACAGATTTATTAAATTGCACAAATCTGCCGAGCGGTGACAGAGCAAAGACGTGATCACAAAGCCGGAGCGCGCCTCATCAGGAGAGTAACAGGAGAGCAAACACGGCAGCGAGCGCAGTGCCCTGGCTGTGTTTACAGGGACAAGATTATGAGGACGCGAGAGGGCCTTGAAAGGGACTGTGAAGAGCGGGACCGCTGGGGAGAGGCCGCTGACTATGAAAAGGTCACCTCGATATGAAATAAAAACAAGCTTACAGTGAGAGCAGAGCCGAGCACGGCGCAGTGATACTAACAGTGAGGGACATTACCTCTGTCCCCGAGCCAGGCAGACTTCTTACGCAACTTCATTAGTCTACATGCTACACACACACACACACACACAGTACATACACAGCTTTGACAGAATGACATGCAAGAAGAGGGGCCTACGTTATGTCTCATCCTGTAAGTATATGTGAAGATGCACATTGCAAACACTTTGGCCTGAATAGTCAAGACATCAACCAATCTCAGGAATATTAATGATGAGGATCATTTGGGTATCACTGTCACTGATTGATCTAAACTAGTTGTAGATAAGAGAGATAAGAGATATTATAATTACAGTTTTTATCTAATTGTAAAGCAGGTAAATGTATTCTGTATTCTGTGTTCAGCTCTAAGCTCTAAGTACCGAGGCTGGACAGTACATTTATATTATTGGATATTTACTCTCTCTATAATCTCTCAAATATATAATCCTGTGGAGATATTGTGTGTCACAGATAAAATGAAGAAACTAGTTGACACAGTCACAAAACTGTGTCAATATGAGCAAACATTAGTGCAAATTTACAACGTGAGATTATCAAATATTTGAGTAAATATCGAGTCAAATTATCGAGATAATGACACTTAATTTGGTTCCCAGTCAGTTATGATTGAGAAAATGAAATGAGTTCTGATGAAATGAGTTTGGATGACCTGTGTGTCGGCTACAGTCGGCCACCATCTTTATTCTGCTGCAAAGGAACCAAGCTGTCATTTCAGGTATAACTGTGAAATATCCAAATTATGAACTATCAAGTCAAATCAGTAACAGATAACATACCTCAGTATAAAGTCTCATATCTTGATAAATAACACAGATATTATCCTTTTCACTCCTTCTGGGTGTTGTCATTTTTCAATCGGTTGCATAACATCAAACACATCAATAATACGCAAAAGGACAGATGACCAGTACTCGACCATGCAAACATTAAACTGAGGTGCATTAGGCCAGGTCATGTGATGCTAACCGTGACTATTTACTTGCTCTTGTAAAATGACTTTAGATTTGTGATGGACTAACTGTAAATCAAAAACATAGACAGATCCCTCCATTCAGCTAGAGAGAGAGTGGGGGGGGATTGCTGCTTTGGGGAATGTTCATGTTCAATAAATGCTTTGAGCCCTTATGTTTGGTTAAAGCTCTTATCTCCCTTAAAAACACAGACGGGACAATGTCATTGGACGGCGCATGTAGGTCGACTCTATGTAGTTTGGTGCTGGATTAAAACCCTGCCATTCGTCTGTTGGTAAAAACAATTCTCATGTATAATGATTTCAGTCAGACAAACATGATGGAGAAGGAGATTAAACGTGTGGACGACCTTTGTATCATCCACGCACGTCAATATGTGAAGTCTGCTACCATGGACCAAGACCCAAGTGCAACACCGAGATATCTTACAGGGCAGAAGGTGGAATGATTGCACATGCACCTCCTACAATGTAGCTACTCTGAGTTTTGATTGCAGCTTTCCAGAGGAGATTGGACATCCGTATGCATTTACATTTAAGCTACTGGAACACGTTTTCACCATATAGTTGATATGGAAATTATTTCCTCAAAACACACACACACACACATACAATAAACAAAAACAACACAAATACACTAACTACGTGTAAATCTGACCAGGCTGCCAGGCGGAAAGGTCCAGAGAAAGAATGCTCTCTTGGCACTGCTGTCAAAATGGACTACAGGACATTCTGCCCTTCCTCAACTACTGGCAATTAGACCGTCAGCACACACACCCTCAGACATGTGTGTGTGTGTTTCCGGCCTACCTACCCACATGGACACAGTCATAGCAACTCCCCATACACTTCAATTAGCCAGCAGTCAAATTTGAGCAAATAGCACAAAGATGTGGGTGACACAAGACCCAGTTTTTTAAAACCCAGGGGATGACCGGATTTAAAACGACAACAAAACCAGACCTGGACCTCACTTATTTTTATCTGCTCTAACAAGAACACTGATTGTAAGAACACATAATGAGATTAGCCTTGTTTTAAAACAATGCTATCTCTAATCCAGCAGTTACAATAATCTCAGTAGTTTGTAATATTTGGAGGGAAAAGCAGAGCGTGAGGATGTTGCTGTAAGATTAAACGTGCAGCCTAGCATTTGACCAATTGAATGAAAGTGTAGGTTAAATCTACAGATGAATACAAATACAGCAAACATAAATGACACATTCATGTTAGTTTGTTTAAAAGGGAGAAATGATCAGCGTTCTTCTTTCATTACGGTGCTCAATCAAATCTGTGACGGAGCTAAAAGTCAATGAGCGGTAATATGAGGGAAAACAGATTTCTCTTTGAATGTCACCTTGGACCAACAAAGCCCTGGAGATATCATGGAGATTATCCAGTGGATGCATCAGGGAGGAATTGAGATTTATGTCGCCTGTGATGAGCTTGACTGACCAATCGTCACAACAGGACACGAGCATCATTAAGAGGACCTGCAGACACATATCACAGACTAAAGAGGGCAACAGTTGCACTATAGTTTCATGAGGGGTTTTGTATCGTCATTATAAATATGAACTGAATTTTAATGAAGCAAAACCCATTAAAAATAAACTATTTCTGGTTTCTATTCATCATCGCCTTTTACTGGATCTTTCTATGACGCACAGGTGGGAAAGTGTTGCAGCAGACCTTGTGTTTCTGGCTCTGTGTCATTCAAGGTTAAACTCTTAGTCTGTTTCACCCAGGAGGAGAGAATCGTGCTGTACTCTAAATTATTACGGTAGAAACAAATTCCCCAACAGGTGCAACAATGAAAAAGTCCAACTATAGTTTTCCTCGTCTGAAAAGACAGCTGGAAGCTCAGTCACTCTTCTGTGGCTGCAGGCGCACGGATAAAGCAACAGTGAGATTTTACATTTCCACCAATTAAACTTCTAGTATTTGCTGAAATAAACAAAAAAATGTTTTAAAAGGACTCTAAGCTGGAAGCCTTGTTGCTGCCAATCTTAAAAAGTAGTTTAGTAGTTCGGGTGAGAAATAAAATGAGATGGAATCGGGGAGCTTTAAAGACCTGGCGGCTCCTGCGCCATTAACTAATTGGTTTATTCTCTGAGTCAACATTATCCGGTTAAAAAACACCAGTGCGTCCTGCTGTGGGATGGACGTGATTATTTCCACGGTGCGTGTGCACTTTACGCTGGAGGACTCTCCAGACTAGCCTCGTTATGGCTCAGCCCATCCATCGTGCGTAATTCTCCCCATGGTGACACCAAAACAACGCATGGACCATGATTATCATTACCAATAATGTCAGTGTAATTATTTCATTTCTCAATCCTGTGGATGTCAAATCGTTGCTGTTTGGGGGGTTATTCGCCTGTGGCACCTGTTCGTGATCCCTGGCAGCCTGATTCCTTGTTGGCTATGACAAATAGAATAAGGCTTTGGGTATTAAACAGCCGCTGCCCACAACAACAACAACAACATGGTCCCTACGAGAGACACAATCATATGAGGCAGCATCAGAAGGGACAAGCTGCGTCTGTGCTGGAACATCAGGGGGACAGCGGCTCCAAGGTAAACGCCACGGCCGCATGTGCAGGCTCGTCCGGGGGGCCACCTGTCCTAGTTCATCCACACCTCCCTCCCACCAAACCACAACACGGTGCGGGGTACTTACGTGTAGTGCTGCGGGAAGAGATGGGTCGCGACTGTCGGCGTGGAGACGCATATGAGAAGTACAGTTTGGACCGCGAGCAGGCAGGAGAAGCCGCACGACTGCGCGCAGATCGCCATTTTCCATTAAATATGCAAAGAAAACTGGGATAAATAAGAGCAGCGCCGGAAGGACAGCCTCTCGCGGCGCGGAGCTAAGAATAACCGGGGCTCCGGTCAGGAAAGTGTGCGTGTGTGCGCGCGGGGAGGGAGGTGATGGTTTGGCGGAGGCTTCTGGACACTTCAGCCGGCAGTGAGATCTCAATCAGAGAGACACACACACACGCAGAGAGAGAGAGTAGAGAGAGAGAGAGAGAGAGAGAGAGAGAGAGAGAGAGAGAGAGAGAGAGAGAGAGGAGGGTTGGCAGCTGGAGATCAAGAAGGAGCTGCTGCTGCCTCTGCTGCTGCTGCTGCTGCTGTGGATGATGATGATGATGATGGTGGTGATGATGATGTGCCTCGCTGCCTATTTGCGTACTAGCCGTCCTCCCTCCCTCTCCGCCGCGCACATTTGCTCCTTTTTTTTCCCTCTCGCACTCTCTCTCCAACGTAACGACCGTTACAACGCGTGAAGTTCCCGAAGACAATAAGAGAACGTGCACACGTCCACTCTTCACAATAAAACCCACTTTCTTCTCGAGGCCCGAGCACTTGTGTGCAGAAATAAAACATTTATCTGAGCATCATCATTAAAATGCACTCACGAAAGGACGGTGTTGCACCCTGGCTGCAGCCCTGAGTAACCATAGCTAGCACACTTATTCGTACACCCATCTAACACCATGGTAACCTGAAGAATAGCAGCTGTAAGGAAATATATTTGGTATCATGGTATTGCCCTCAATCGAGCATAACATAAGTATTATTGTACAATTTGCCGGTGTTGTCCTCATCCTTGACTGTATATGTATTTCAACGTAAGTACACTGAGAACAAGGTCAAATTATTTGAATTCCTCTCATTTGATTTTAAATGTAATTCTGCACCTTTCCTTCGATGTTTCGTATTGTATTTATTTGTCGTGGTTTTGAAGCACCCTGTGACAACTGCTGTGAAAGATGCCGTGTAAATACATGTATTATAATTATCTTTCTATGCGTACGCACACTTGTTCACCACAGCCTATTCTGTACTCTGGATAACATTATTTTGAAGGTCCACTTCCCTAACTTCCCGTGTGCCATCAGCGCATCTGTAGCGCTTGACTCAGCTGTTGACGCGAGTGGTCCTAGCCCATTCCTGTGCGACAGGCGGGGACGCGCATCAGGCCACCCCTCCTCCTCCTCATGTCCACTCTCCTCCACACACCGCATCCTCCCCAAACTAAGAGTTACGCGCAGAAATCAAGGCTTTTATTTTGGTAATTAGAGGCATGACTCTGGAGGGGCGGATGGTAATAACTGGAGTGTAAACATTCTGCAATCACCTTGGGGGCTACTTTCCATCTATATTTGTTCTACTTATTTGTGCATATGGTCCAGTGGATGAACATTTATTTAAATGAATGCAGGGAGAATTATTAAGTTCATTTTTGGATATGCCTGGTTATTTTTTCATTCTGTCACCTGCTGTTTAGACGAGGGGTCTTATTTGAGATGTAACTTTACAAAAAGGGAGAACATCCGTGTCTGATCAAGGGTGTTTCTAACAAGGAGCTGTACAGGGGCCACAAATTACACAGAGGGGCCAATTATATGTCCAACATACGATTCCTGATGTTAACGTCCTTCTTAAGGGTTAGCTCGTTACTTCGGGCAAAGACACATATCATGGACTATATTCTGAAAATTGTTGAAGCACATTGTGTGGAAATTTCTCAAAATTCTTAACAAATTGTCACATTTGTTAGTTTGGACTAGTTCTTTTGTTTGTTATATATTTTTAAAGACTACTGATAGATCAGGTGCTCTTCAGGGGGCCAATTCGTTTTAGATGGGGCTACTGCCCCCCCTGGCCAAGCCCAAGAATCCACCCCTGGGTCATGGTATGTCTCCTTGTCTTCCGTAACTGAAATCCTCTCGATAGTGATTTGTTTTCTGATAAGGTATAGGCTGTATTCGATTTTAGAGGATGACGTTTTCCTCTGGACATTGTCAGATACTGTTCATTTTTAACGGTAAATGAGGAGGAAAGATGCACTGAATCCTCCCAGTAAATGTAATTTACCATGAAGTTACCCCCCGGAGAGCATATCTCTCTCTGTCTCAGTCAGCTCTGCATGTGGGTGTGTTTCTGTGTGTGTGTGTGTGTGCGTGTGTGTGTTTGTGTGTGTGTGTGGCTTTATGTCATTGTGTGTGCACCTGTTTCTGTATTGTTACCTTTTCTTGCACTGCTTGTTTCCTTGTTTGTTCTCTGATCTTCCTTATTGGAGGACACAGTGGGTGGTGCACACTTCACCTAAACAAAAACATATTTTCCTCTTTGTTCAATAGAATATAACGTTCAATAGTTTTTTACATAATTGGATCCAAGTGTGTCTCTGTCCTAAATATTACAGTCAGGTACCACAGTTATTGCAAACAGAGATTAGGAGAAAACGTGTCCGAAGCTTTACGACGAAGAGTCCCTGGATCAGGCCACTTTTGCCGTCTCCTGGATGACTCCTACATCCCTCAGAGCGTTTGCTACCAGCACAGACAGCCGGTCTTGTGGCCGTGCTGTCCTTGGCTTAGTCAAGTCAGCAGGGGCCACGCAGGTGCTCTGCCACAGAAAGCCACACAGCAGTCGCCAGGGTTGCTGCACAGCATTTCTGTCTCGTTGCTGACAGTGAAGACGAGGCTGTTTTGGTATAAAGGACACGCTGCAGGGCACAGAGCTCAGCAGGGGAGGAAAAACCCTCCCGATGGCAGGGAGGCAGCACGATGCAGGTACCTCTCCTCATGTTAATGGGCGTCACGGATCATTCATTCAAAACAAATACCTGGGGCTTGCTCCTCAGGAAACGGCAAACAACTCAAAAAATCAGATTATTCTGCAGTGATACACTTTTTTGAGACATATTGAGGAAACGATCTGAGGTAGAGAATCATGACACAGCATTGTTTTGATTTATTATTATTATTATTGCCTACACGGGGAGAAAGCCTTAATTGATGGCTACTATCGCTTATTGAATAAGCGAACCACACTTCCCATCATAAAGTTAATGATAACAAACAGATACTGGTGGACAGATGTGGGCAGGCTGACTCACACAAAACCTTTCTGCTGACTCACAACCGCCCCTTCCTTTTCTCTCCATTCAAACGTACATTAGGCAAACATGTCTCCATCTACCTGGTGCACGGGGGCCTAGAAAAAGACAATTGAATGCAAATGTAATTTTAAATGAATGCACTAACAGGTTGTTTGCTCCAGCAGAAAGAGGTGTGTTTTGTTATCTGTGTAAATAAAACACCAGTGGGTCAGGATGACTCTCTGGATGGATACGATGCCTCTGGGTGTTTTGCAGCTGCAGGGACCAAGAGATGAGTGGCAACCAATTTCAGCAATCATTTCTGATGTATGGCCTTGTCATGTTACTCCCTTAAATGCAAATTAAATTTCATCTGCCTGTGTGTTTATGTGGTGGTGGTTGTGGGGCGGAGGAGTGGCAGATAAAAGAGGTGATTGCCTCCCCAGGGCCTGGGATCTCATCGAACATGGTGCGCTGCTCGTACAGAATCTACTCTTTATTAGAGCGGATCGATCGGGCCCTGCTCAGGGATCTGCTCAGTGAAAACACACAGATCAATGACCTCAAGCTCTGCTGAGCGTCCAAACTGTGACAACAGCGGACAAGAGGCGGGCCACTGCTGCTCAGGTATCTCTCCCATTGGCCCCGCGGTCTCCTCCTGAAGAGATTGACCTGCCAATCTGTTATTGATCGAGGGAGGAGAGCGGAAGGAGACGGATCCCGCCGCTCTGCGTCGCGCTCCAGCCTTCTTTAACCAGGGAGCGCTCCCCCAGACAGAGGTCGAGGAGGTTGGAGTAAAATTAATCACTCCTAGTTTCTCCTGTCTGCAGGCCCCTGGGAGAGTCACCAGTGACGGTGCACCCCACACATCCAGACACACACAAACACACACACTGGTTGCTTATCTTACTTTTACTCCACCTTATCCATCTCTCCCTCCGTCCCTATAACCTCATCCTCTGTCTCTCTCTCTGTGGACTGTATGCTGATGCTCTGCTGTAAACCCTCGACCAGTCAGCGAGCCGAATGCTAAGATTTTGTGTTTCTGATTAGAGAGGGGCCGTGCGTTGCGATTATAGAGCCAGCTGCCCTTGAGAGAGACTCCCGACACTCTCAGCAGCTTCAGCGATCCTTCTCAAGTACTCCCTCTGAAAAACAGGAGCATGATATACTGTCACTCATTTACCACGCTTTTCTTTGAGGGCATTTCTTTCTTTTTTTCCTTCACAGCACCAGAGAGAAGTCGGCGTGCCCCTTGTCCTCCACAAGGATACACTGAAGAGATCGGCAGAGTGATTCCAGCAATCGAGGTTATCTCCCCTCTGTGTCCCTTTGAGCTCACCCCCAACTCACCTCACAGCTTATCATCCCTTTGGAGCTGCATGCACTCAACACAACAGAGAGATCCCATCTAAATAACACAGACCTCCTTGTTTGCATAGATATTTGTTTACCTCAGGTCCTACATTATTTGCTTGGCTCTGTAATGTGGTTATTACCTATATGACCTTAACGCTTTGTGACTGTCAACAGTAAAAAAAAAGAAAGAAAAGCTCATCCCGTCCACAGTGCTCCATTCACCTCCTCTACTGTAAAATACAAACATACCCAGTGATGTCGGGCCGCAAGGCTCTCTGGGACGTTCATGCTCAAATGTCAGAGCGTTTCATCCTGATGCTGATGACTCACTCCCCTCACCCTTAGTCTGCATGAAAGAACAAGAGTGCCAATTAATGGCTCAACCTCCTCACGTGAAAACAGTAGGAAAACAACCGCTATATCAAATGTTACAGTAAGTGTGCACGTACATAGAGCCGCTCCGTTTACACAAAAAACACAGAGGTAGAATTTATTAGAGGAAATATATACATTTAAGGCCCCACTTTTATCACCTCTAGGGAATCCCCCAACAACCTCACCCCCACGTAGACAAGTGGGTGCATGTGAAAACAGAGGAAGACTCAGCACTCATTGACATGCTCTACTAGAGGCCTAATGGCCCCTGGGGAATGGCCTATTTGGTCCTCAGGAAATCCTCCTTCATGCATACATCAGAGCTGGGATTGAGAAGGATAGAGAGCGGGAAATGGAGGAGAGGAAAGAGACGTCAGTGCCACACAGGGAGAGGAAGTAACGCACTAAAGGAGGAGGCATGACCTTGTCATGACGATTGTCATGACAAGGTCAATCCAACATGTTTCAGACCAAAGGTCCACGTCAGCATTGTACACCAATGATATACTAGTGTACTTCAAATGGAGCTGCATGGACATGAAACTAGTTACTTACTTAATTTGCAAAATTATATTAAAATTTCTTTTAGAGGACTTCATTGAAGACATATGCTTTTACAGGTGCTTTTATTCTGAAAACATGAAAGAGCAGAAAGAACTTTAGAAGAGGGTTTTGGCGTCTTTTGATGAAAAAAAAATGTAAGGTTTTTATAATAGTATTAAATCCCGGGTGCCTTATTACATGATTCATCCAGTTTATCCCTGTATGGTTTGATTGATTAGTCATCCACCGATTGCTTGAATTTTGTTAATCATCAGAGTAATTTTAGAGATGTTCCAATACAATTTTCACATCCTGATCCAGACATTTGATTTTGAGAATAGGCCAGTACCAAGTCTGATACCAGTGCCTAAAAAGAAATGAAACATATTATGTATTTTAACAGCTATATTCTGCTAACCCTGTAAGGAAGTTATGATTGCTATCGTTGCTTTATGGCGTAGCAAAGGTAAAACCCATTGACCAACAGATAAATTCAGAGAACGAATAAATCTAAAACCACACAACAATTACTTCCTTTAAATAGCTAAAACATGAAGTCTTCCATATGCTACACGCAGCCGTTTTACTCTCGACCTGCCATTTTTTCTCCAGTAAGGCATTTCTGAAAATGATATCAGTATGGGAACATCTGTAGTCATTCTGATACTGAGTCACATGACACTAAACTGAATATCCTTGTGTTTTCAACTGTTAGCGCTCCACATCCTCACACCTCTCCACTGTTTCTCTGTCTCTTCTCTTTCTATCGCTCTGTGTTGCTGACGCGCAGCAGATCAGCCAGCTGCTATAACACAAGACCTGTAGCCCATCGGCCCACGACAAGCCCCGCCTCTCCTCACTGTCCATGAGCCATCTGCTACGTCTGCATATTGCAGACCTGTCAATGCGATCTCATTATAATTCAAACAAAAGTGTCCATTGTGACCCCAACCTGACTGTGTTTGCAAAACTTTTGTCTATCTCCATATGGTAGGAGCCGCAAAGGCACCTGTCTGTGTGTAGCTAGTATTGACTCTATGCAAAAATGGACGACATTACAGATTCCACAAAGTGAAGCCAAAGCTCTTTGGGCGCCCCCTAGTGGCTGGCGGCAGTACGGTCTCCTCCATGTTAGCAGATCGGACATGGGCCAAACTAAAAAATCAAAGGCACCAAAATAAATGTTTCTCAAGGAAGGTTTCTGTCATTTAAATTAGTTCTTATCACTGATATATGTTTGAGTGTTCACTTTCCCAGTAAGTTTGGTTTTGATTGATTATTGATGTTGTAAAAATAGGGTGAAATGCACTGATTGAAAGCTGAGACTGAAATGGTTGAATGTGTGTGGATCTGGTTCCATCCCCTGTTTGCTACTGATCAGACTCTAATGCACAAGAGGGCAGTGTTCTTATCCAGAATATTTCACTTGTACTTCTTGATAGTTTCCATCTATCTATATATCCATTCATCCATGCGTCTATCAAAGTGTGTGAGTATTTGCAATCGCACATTGACTTGGTGTGTGAAGAGGAGTCCTACCCTGATTCCAAGTGTTTGACTCTGCATTAAACGATGATACAGCTTCCTCATAAATATTGCAATCAGATCTGGGTAGTTTGTTGCAATAATCCACAAGTCATACCTTCATTCAATCACTCATCCGGGACACAACACTATCAACCTATCATCTCTCTCCAGTGTGTAAAAATAGCAGAACCTTGCTCCCCCACCTTCAGAAAAGGCAGTGCCCTCTAATTGTCCTCCGCCGTGTGGAGCATGCGAGTCCTGCTCAACCCCTCACAGTGATTCCCAACTCCCCTCCCAGATCCAGCTGGACTTACCAAGCCTCTTTCTGAAAAGATTTTGTAGCTGTTGATTCCAAATTCTGATGAAATCAAAATGTTTTGAAGTGGATTGAATTTGAGTGAATTCTCCTTCAAGCTCTGCTGTGTGTTCTGTCACCAAATCGTCCTCAGATACGTTTGCAGCGAGTGAATAACTCAGCATCGGCGTATCGGGAACATTAAACTGTGTCTGTGTTAAAGAGGCAAAACTAACAGGCCCTTGGCGCCTTCAGTGGTTCGATAAGGCGAGCGGGTGGTCCTGTGTGAACGTGGTCTACCCCTCTCCTCCCGTCACTGAGGAGGGAGAAGTGCATAGTCGCTTGCCCGCCCTGCTGTCACATTAAAGCGCATCTTAATTTGCATTAAAACCTCCGATAAGGGCTTAATGAAGGAATTAATAGATAACGCACATTCTGCAGCTTATTCTCCGCAGTCACACTCTGACAGACACATAAACACTCAGCTGTACTCAAACTGGCAGCTTTTTACAACCACACAGAGTGAGTGAGGGTTCATGAGGAAATAGATGGCCTGCAGTGAGAGGCAGGACCAGGACTGAGAGCCTCTAATACATCACTTCACCTTGCATGACAACGTTCTAACCTTCTCTGTGCAGCTGGAGCTTTAGGCTTAAACAGGACAGTTCACTCTGAGCTGTTCAAAGGCTTTTCTATTTGATTACCTTTTAGATATAGACTATATAAAAAAAATCAGTTGGTAAATTGATTTGATGATCTATGAAAGGCTACTTACATGAGACGAATAAATTATACATCATAGCATTTACTGACTAAGCTGCATACATGTTCTTTTTATATATCCTAAACACATACAAAAACAATAAAACAAATATAAAAACATATACAACTTAAATAGAGCTCAGTAGAACGCATACCTCTGTCAAAGACCAACGGTATATCTATGAAACTACATTTAAATTCACAAGATCCAGGGTCTGCACCCTATTTAATTTTTCATCAAGATCCCAAAATTATTCAGAGAAATTAAGGATAAAAAAATCTCTAATTGTTAAAAAACAATCCATAGGGTAATTTAATGGGCTCGTCCCTGATCTTGGGGATAACCAATCAGGCTCCTGGTGGGGTCGTTGAACACGACTTCCAACACACTGGTTTTCCGCTAAGTTCAGTTTCCTGTCAGATCCTATGTAAAATTCAAAGACCTGTCTGAGCTAACTACATCACACTGTATTCTAGTTGCTCTTCACCAAATCACATGTTCACCTTGTGAAACGATAATTTGAATGCATGCAGAATATTGTTTTCTGTCACTACTTTTACACATTAAATAACTAGGTTTTAACACAGCACACTGTATTTTGGGTATTCAGGCTGGTTAGGATATGTTAGCAGACAGGGTCATTATTATTACCTGTACTTGCCTGTGCCCTGCCTCTTACCCCTGGGAGTCAAGGGAATATGCCGAGCTCTACAGAGTCAGATAAAATTATTTTAGCTTTCTGCAGGATATTGTGAAGTTGTTTGTCAATTAAAGCTGCGTCTGTATTTCAATTTCTTAGATAACGGAACCACAAATCTGATAAAAGAAACCAAAAGTGAATAATACAGCAAAGTTGCACTGTACTTGGACACATAACAAACAACATAACTGTTACAGTATTCGTAATAGTGCATTATCAAGCCATGTGCTATCGGAAGAACCATAACATTCAAAATGCCATGCATATTTATGTATAGTGTCGTTTTTTATCTGAAACTTATGTTAATTATTTTCTGTTCTGATTAATCTGTTGACATTTGTTAAATTCCCCAGTTAATCATGTAGTCGATAAAAGTCCTAATAAACACTAATATTAATTATCTATTCTATTACATACTTGAAAATTGTTTAAAAAAAGAAAATATCTATCAAAATGTCCCCAATTTGTCTGAAGTGACATCTTCACTTTGCTTGATTTGATCTATAGCCGGTCCAATACCTAAAGATATTCAATTTAAAATCAAATAAAACACAAAAGGAACAATCACTCACATTCACAAGCTGTAACCATGTGAATGTTTATGAGCTTGGCTTGATTAATAATGACAATTAATCAATTCACTTTCTGTCAATCAATGAACTGACCAATATCGACACGGAACATTTCTGTTGGAGCACGATCAGTATTTAAATAACTGTTAATCACCTGCAAGTGAAGAGTATCAGCCTGGGGTTTGGCCCATGCTCCTGTGATTCTTACCATACCGCCTGCTACATGTGTGCACACTGTATTTCTCTTATGCAGGGCTCTCCATGGTCCAGAGGGCACATGCTCCACACAGCAAACTGACAAAATAAAAGACTACATACAGAAAAACTAACCAACCAGGTGAAATAAGCAGCTGGGCTCCCGTGAGGATTCTCCTTCTGAGCACATAATGAAGCCGGCCATGTAAGGCTTCTCCTATTACACATAATTGTTTGTTTATGTGTTGCTTTTACAGCAGGATTACTAAAGGGATGCATACATTATTATTAATAATAATAATAATATTATATATTATTATTATTATTATTATATATTATTATTATTATTATTATTATTATTACTTAATTAAATCTTCTCCGCATGTAAAGAGACAGGCAGAACAATGTTTTTGTTTTATTTAACAATTAAAATTAGGCTGTGAACATGCAGGTAGGGGTGTTTCCCTTAAACCTACCAGCAACTTAAACCTGAATACTCATTCCCCAATGGGAATACATGTCACTGCCATGGGTACAGACTGATTTAAAGGTAGTAGGTGTCGGGTTAGGGTTAGGCTTTCAGGTGTGATGGTTAAGAACAGAATCAGGGACACGGCAAAGCCATATGTCCATGAGCGTCCTCCATGGGATAGTGAAAAAAACCTATGTGTGTTTGTCTGTTTGTGTGTTTATGTGTGTCATCTCCCTCCTCCTGAGCCACAGGTCTGGGCTGTTTTCCCAGAAATGTGTTTCATAGACAGAGGGGTGGGCAGATGCTCTCCTGTCGACCCAGAGGAGACAGCAGCACATGTGGAGAGTGGCTCCGGCTGGTCATATTAAACACACCATGTGCACCCTGCATGTGACTGTGTGTGCAACAGTGTGTGAGACTGTGTGTGCAATAGTGTGTGCGTGTGTGGTCTAAAATCAGGAACGGAGTGAGACATCTAGTGGCAAAGGCACGGTACTTCAGCAATAATGACAGAAATCGTTCTTGCAATCTTTCCTGCTGTCATAACAATAGATCTTGCAGTGGATGGTGATGCGTCATCTGTCAAACTATCAGTTCCGGGACATGGACCGCTGGTCTCATGAGGCTGCAGACACCATTCCCCACAGTCTTTATGGCGGGGGGGTCTTCTTTAGCCTCCGGTGTTGCTTCTGGACTGCCGGCCTGTCGGTCCATTTCACAGAATGTTTTATTAACCTTGCATAGCTAAGTGCTGATTATGCGTGCAGGAGATAGTCAGAATGTGTGAGCGTCACGGTGAAGCTTATCCAAATTACTCTAATGGCTCGGTAATCAAGACATCTGCACACGAGTAAACAGGCCTCAGCCATGTGCCTGTATGGTTATTGGCGAGAACATCATCAGGCTTTTACATTTTGGATCCACATCAAATTCTGGCTCACTGCAAAGCCGGCAGTGAGTGAACTCCAGCCACGTGTTTTGAATAACAGAGCTTTAAAAAAATCTGTGGATAACTGGTTGTTTTCGAGTCTGACGCTGACGTCATGAAAAGAAACAGGGAGTTTGAGACAATATTCACTGTCTATGTCTTAATGAATAAAGCTGCAATTAAGAAGGTTAATTTGACAAATTTCCACCAAAAACCAGCACCCAACGTGTTTCCAACACCAGCCTCTGTTCACAGCTGCAGTTTACAGAGATAAACAGGTTTTAAGATGCATGCTGCCTGTGTGAGCCTCTTCACAAATCTCCAACCTCTTTGTTATGACTAAACTGGGAGGCAGGACCTGCCAGTGCAGTAGCAGACAGGAGATTATGACCTGAATCAAAAAGCAGATTACTGGATTCTCTCTGTATGTGTGTGTGTGTGTGTGGTGTGTTGCATCCCACTACGTATCTTCTAATAATTTACCTAATATCTTATAGCATATGCACTTTGTAAATGTTGTCAGCAGCCTCTATCAGTAATTCAATTCACACAAAAGCAACCACTTCAAATATCACACACTGCTCCCTGAAGTGTCTCTTTAAAGCTCGGTAAGCAGATGCAGAATAATCCCCGGGTCCTGACAGGATGTGATGTGATCCAGCAGATACATGTCACCCATAAGCCTGCACTGACCTGGGGTGCCCCACGGATTGTGAATTTGTGTGCTGATGCTGTTGTGTCGCAGACTCGTCTCTACAATCATCCCCAAGTGATCAGCAGAGATGATAGCGAGGGAAGCTTCGCGGGGAGCTGCTTACAACAAGTTTTTCCAACAATAACCGTGTGAGAACGCAGACACACCTCAAAATCAAATCCCTCCTCAGATATTGTGATAATCCACTGACCAGGAAAAATGATTGTGCTATGAGAGCTTATTAAAAACTGCTAACTTGAAGTGTAACCTGGACCACGATGAAGGCAAACATCAGGAATCCTCTGACCTGAAAATGACTGTGCATGTATTTATGTTAACTGAGGAACACTGTCCTTAAAACCACCCTGCTGTTATTCGGACACTTCTGACCATTATTTCTGTCAGTTATGCCATCACACATCACAAATATTCCATTTTCACTTGTCAGAGCAGGAAACACTCAGAGGTGTCAATAACACTAAAGACAAGTGGGTCCCATTTAGATTATCAAAGGGTCCTGCTATTGTAAATACCAGTTTGCTGGACTCGTTTCCTGGGACATTTACTGGAACCGAGCATGATGAGTGAAATTGGAATGACTGTTTAAACTCAAGTGATATTGAGGTTTCGTAAAGTTAGAGGATTTACAAGAGACAGGCTTAAAAGGAATGGATGAGCTCTAAAACCACTGGATCTTCAATTTCCCATAATGCAACTTAAGAGCATCAGTAATAAAACATAATCAGAGCCACAGAGGACATTTGTTCATCTGTATTTGAAGGAGATAAAATATACATGTAAAGTGGGTGGTGTGCCCCGTCAAACAGAATAGAATGCATAAACACATATTTACCTGTTTACTAACACAGGACCAGAAGTAGGAGTAAAAGGTTGACATTGGGAATAAAATAAAAGCTTGAACATATTCATGACTTTTTAACTGTGGGAATTACCCTAAAGAGGCTTAACTTGTTTAGCAGGTGCAACCAGGAAGTATTTTCATATTTTTATTGAAATAAACTATGGACCAGGACTCATTAAGAGACAAGTGTAACCACTGCTGTCCGACCTGGTGCTGCTCTCAAGTGTTCGCTTCCCCATCCGCACCCCTGAGCTTGTGCTATACGAACGGCTGATGTTATTCACTGACTGTTTCACTGTGGATCACTATGAATAACGGAATTATCTGTGCTACTGTCAGAGCTGGCAGACAGATGAACAGGATGTGGAGACTGACTGCTGCTGACTCAGCCGAAGATAAAGAGAAGGAAACAGCAGGATTTATAACAGTATGTGGGTTTAGAAATTAACCAGCCTGTTTGTAAATGACGTGTCATTTTCAGAGGAGCGTTTATTTCAAGTTGTGGAAATGGGATGTGAATTGATCAACATACAAATCTCTGCCTCACATGGATAGCATCGATAGTTTAAAGCTGCAAATATTATCTTAAATATAAATTGAAAAATACATCTGCAGAGGCGCATGTGTTTACAAACATATTCCTGCCAAAGAAAATGAGGTGAAATGAAGAGACACTCATATGTTTTCCATCTGCTTTGTCCTTGGCTTGTCCTGGGCGGAGAGGAGAGATTTTCCCCCATTTGTTACTCGCGAGACAGCGACTGGCTGTGACTACAGCAGAATTTAAAACAGTAAATAAGGAGGTAATGGACTTTGAGCCTACTGTCATCTCCAGTCTAGCACTGGCTATCACCCAGGATATTAGCAGATAAATCTGAATGGCTTCCATCTGAAGCAGTGCACACTTGTTATTGATCAGGCGTCCCTGTGCGGAGCGGGGGGGGAGAGGAGCAGAGTTTATTAATTAGGGATTGACAGCCAATTCCCTCTTCTTATTCACAGACGGACAGCTTGGGAATCCTGATGAGCTGTGCCCTCTGTGTATTTGTCAAGCCCGAGCTCCGTGCTGCCTGCAAACACAATACCACTGCTGCGACAAGAATACACAGGGGGGTTTGAACCGATGACCCTGTTCAGTGTTCATGTGGTGTAAACCTGAACACAATGAGAGATCCGTTGATTATTCATGTGTAAAATGTTCAACCAACCCCCAGCTCGGAGGTTCATTTTCTTAGCCTTCAGTAAGGATAACCCCCTGAGTTTCCACATGCAGTGTCTGATTTACGTTCCAGATATTGAGATTCTAAATGTACTTGTAGTTCTGTTGATACATTGTTCTAATACCTGCCTTCCTCAAATAAAGACCTGTTACCTTACTCTCCACTAACTGCTCAACTGAGCAACATCCTGGATCTGGTCTATGTTGTTGTTTTACAGCAGGGAAAATCCATTGTTCATGATACTCCCTGCTGCAAATGCCAGATAGACACCATGAGCAACTATCTGGTGAATTTAATGAAGCGTTTAGCAATTAAAGAACCTGATATTTTACTTGGCAGGTGGTCGAGACCAAAAACACTGCTCAGTGTTGTGTGCATATTGGATAGACAGATACACAACTCCACAGTAGTGGCTGATCAGTAATGACTCGCTGTGTAAATAAGCGACAGTGAGCAAACAAGATCCCCAATTCTAATTAAAGGTGGAGTACACAATTCTAATTCTATTTGAGTTAAGTAGCTATCTTCAAGTGTTCTTCAATACAGCATTCTGAAGATGACAGTATATGATAAAACATGATATGTATCGGGGCGTGGATAAAAAAACAAGATGGCGCTGGACCAACTGCCAAATCTGGGGCTTCAAAATGTCTGTTTACAAACCAGTAGGTGCTGTCACTGTTGGTTGCAACTTGTGCTGCTCTCAACTAGCTGGCAAACCTGTACACTGCTGTGCCATAGAGATCAGTAACGTTAATTACTAGCCCATGGACTTATAGTTTGCCAGTATTTGTTGTTGGTGTGATGATAGCTATAGGAGCATTGTGAGTGGTGCTGCCTGCAGCTGGTGTGTTTGCTTCAGGAAACACACACATCTTTTCTGTTCCTTAGCTTTGCAGCAGCAGCTGGGCCTTTGTTATAAGTAAAGTAACATTTGCTGTAACTATGACCCTCAAGTACAGTACAGAAACCAGGTATTTTATATTATGAATGATTAAGTCTCCCAGAAATGAAATACCATGTATTTTAGTACATGAACCTTCTTCTTTGACTTAAAAAATAATCCAGTGCACACACACACACACACACACACAGACACACACACTAAATCCCTCAGTTACATCATCAGTGGATGGTGATGTCGCTCTGAGTCCACAGGGCGTCTTATCAATCACTGAGTGTGGTTGGACGGGAGGAGATGTGATAATTGTCCCTTCCTGTATCTAGTACACTATCAGAACCTAATCCTGAGAGATACCGCGGGAGGATTCGTTCTGTCGTCACACTGCTCCACATTCCCTTTCATCTGGGCTGGAAGCTAAATTTATCCCATTTTCCCCCATTTAACATTTGGAGGATTTGTAATCATTATTCAACCTGAGATTTCCTGAGCAGCTTCCAATTAACCCACCTCCCCTCTGTCTTTGACCTCATCAGTACGCTATTGAACTCATGTGGTCACCAGGGCCCGCGGCCGTATCATAAACTGTACGGACACAAAAAGATTAAGGTAATGAAGGTAAATCTGTGTCGAAACATGTTGATGTATGATCAACATGTTTCATTTGTGTTCCTCTGTGTGTGTGTGTGTGTGTGTGTGTGTGTGTGTGGGTGTGTGTGTGTGCGCGTAATCGAGCTGAGCGAGGTCTCGAGGTAATTCAGCCTTGTCTTGACTTTATTCGTCAGTGTATCTAAATTCAGCCCTGCCTCTGTCCACTTCTCTCTAGCGACCCCCGTCTCTGATGTGTTGAATCTCATTACTCTGTGTTTGTGTGTGTCGTGTTGTGTGTGTGTCGTGTCGTGTGTGCATGCTGCATGTGTATCTGCAGATTGTAATGCCTTAGCTTGCTCCTCCCAGAGGAGTGCCAGTCTAAACTAAGCAGCGTGATGATGATGCTCTCTGTGAGCTGACACAACCCATTTGGTGAGGAGGAGCTGATCTAAACCAGTGCTGCTCATTTACAGTATGTGAGGGGCTGAGCAGCAGTGCTAGAAAGAGGACACGACTCGAGCATCATCTGTTGAACGTTAAGTGCAGCTTAAATGCAACATTGGTTATAATTGTTCTTGGATGTGGAGTCTGTAGAAATTCAACTGAAGACTATAAGATCTTTGAATCTTAACACACGTGTGTGGGGGGGGAGTGGTGGGGGGGAGGTGGTGTTAATATCAGGCTCCTCACATACCTAAAAAGCCTTGATAATTTAACATCCTAATCTAACATGTGTTTTTCTTCAAATAAATCATATATTTATTTGAAATGTAGATTTTCGTGAAGAAAAAAAAATTAGGACTTCCAAAAAAGGGAAATAAAACTGAAAAAAGTTAAAATGGAAATTTGAATATATATCTACAAATACCTGTACCTTATATAAGAAGTTCCCTGTGTTTGTATGAAAAAATATAGTGTTAAATTGTGTTCATTATATACAATAGATTTTAATATTTGATATTTTTTTGCTGGATTTATCGTGTAGCATTTAAATGTGAGGTATTTCAAACATCTTGTTCAGGAGCAGTTTGTTTGATGGGTGAATGTGTTTTATTTTTAATAATGTGTTGAGAGAGATTTTTGGTATATGGATACATTTTTGTTGTGACATCTATGTCAATAAAAAGAAAATGTTTTCTTTATTATCTTGGTGTAGATATAAAATGACTCAACATCTTAAAGCCTTGGTGAGACAGACGTATGAGATTCCACAAGTTTCCAATCAAAACACAAAGTGGCATCTACAGCAGCCAGTAAAGATGCTAGTTGCCCCTGTGCCACATTTGACAGGAATTAGCAGCCCAACATGGAAAGCTATGAGGATAGTGTCTGTTCACCAACTTCACCAGCAGATTTCACCACAGAATCTGATGAAACAAGATGACCTTGATCAGATCTTTCTTGGAATGAGGCCGTATATGTTCAAGCCAAAAATCTCCTGCGGACAGTCTTTGCCATAAATGCTTGCCAGCTTGTTGCTCGGATCTATTACTCGTAAACTTTATAGGGATGGAGATAAAAATCCTAAAAATCATTATCGTTGGGTGCGAGTGACTAAATGCCGGGATGACTCATCAAGCATTTGTTCAGGAAAAGACAGACAATTTGATGTTAAAATATGATATTGTTATATTTGGCAAATAACAAGAGGTGAATGAACAATTATCACCGTATTAAAACAGTAACAGTTACACTTCATTTCATGGGATCTCTCAGATTTCTTCCTCATTGTTCTGAAGTATCACCGAAGCTATTGTTCTTCTGATAAGTGGCAATAATTGTTATCCCTGGCACTGTTACCTGACTGTGTTTAGTTTTTGTAATGAGTCATATTAAACACCCAGCTGAGCAAACAACAATTCTAATGAGGCAATATCACTTCAAGGATCAAGATCAGGGACATAAGATCGTTACATTTACTTTAATTGTTGCAATTTACTAATCTATACTTGCTGCAAATCTGGTTTCACCTACATCATTTAAGTTAGGCCAACTGAACCGACTTAAATGGGCAGTTTGTCCGCACATAGTTTGACGTATACGTTTTCAATAACAAATTAATGATAATTACATTTTTAAACGCATTTTAACCGAGTTGTTGTTTAAAACATATTTTTTTGGTCTTAGAACTGTCCCTCAAATAAAGTATATATTCTTAATCCCAATAAGTGGTGTTTTACCACAATAAGCTACCGAACTGTTAAATCACCTAAATGACACCAGTGCATATGTGTGTGTGTGTGTGTGTGTGTGTGTGTGTGTGTGTGTGTGAGTGTGTGTCCTTGCAAATGAAGAAGCAATCACAGCATTCACACCTAGAAGAGACCTAGAACACAAATATTAACACAGACACACACACACACACACACACACACACACACACACACACACACACAGACACACACACACACACAAGGAATTCACTTCAATTATTACAATTTAAAATGTACTTCAATCAATCCTAGAGGCGCCCTGTTGAACACATTTTCCATCATTTTCAAAACTGTTTATGCATTTATTTATTAGTAATTTCTAAAGCCTGCATTGTTAACATTCTGGCAATTTCCCCTGCATTTTCCTGATGTGCTATTGACACCTGTAGATCCACTGGATGAGTGTGAAACCAGTTGCAGGATGTATCAGGTCTCCTATCTACATGTGTGTGTCTTTGTACACATGAATGACAAGACGCAGGTGCCCTCACATAGTAGGACAATGGTTAAAAACTCCACAGGGTTCCATTTAGTAATTATAACACAGCTAATATTGATAATGATCTCCTGACGATCTCTTACAGAAGCTCTAAGAGAGACTTCAGTATTTTAAATTCCTCAGAAATTGATCGTTGCACAATTGAAGAGCACAGAGTTGAATTAAAATAAGATAACTTGTCTTGTTTATGTATGATTTACGATTCTTAACAGCACAATAAATTGTTTTTCCATCTTGTAGCTCTGCATATATTCAACTGTTATACCTTCATATCACAGATTAAAAGAGCACTCTTAATTCCTACTGTCGCCACGTTCACTCTGCCAATGACTGGCTCCGGCGTCTTTGAAGGCGCAGCTGAAAAGCCCCCACTTGAGTACAAATGACCAAATCACCACACAACTGCTGCTTCATTGTGTTCATAATTGTAATCCCCTGGACCCATGAAAGGGGCGAACTACGCCGGTTAATTAAAAGTGCAATCAAATTTAGCCCTTAGACTGGCTGCAAAAAGGGACCTCGTTCAATTAAATCATGCATCGCTCTCCTTTCAAAAACACACAAACACGTGAGGGGGATGGAGTCGTGTAAATCCACGCTGCTTGTTGATTGCCTCTTACAGCT
This sequence comes from Pseudopleuronectes americanus, assembly GCA_038501795.1. Classification (NCBI taxonomy): domain Eukaryota; kingdom Metazoa; phylum Chordata; class Actinopteri; order Pleuronectiformes; family Pleuronectidae; genus Pseudopleuronectes; species Pseudopleuronectes americanus. The sequence goes on along the minus strand of CM076717.1, from coordinate 18,557,064 downwards.
GGGACTTTTTTTTTAATTTGGTAAACAGTGGGTGAAGGTGGCACTCGAGGTGCCGCGGAGTCAGGGGACCAGAGTGGATTAAAGATCCTTCCACTGGCCTTTCACTGGCACTTGTCATGCACTTAATTTGATGCTGTAATTAACTGCTGGAATCTCAAGGCGTCTACTGCATGTGTGTGAGTACACAGGCTGACACAGGATGCTTTGCAGCTAAATGCAGAGCCGAGGCTGATAGCATGAAGAAGCTGAGGGCTGCAGACGCCTTCTCCTGTTTCTCTCTCAGCTGCTACAAGTAAGAGCATGATCCCAAAGCCCTCTGAAGGCCTAATGCTGTACAACCAGGCTAGGTGTGTGTGTGTGTGTGTGTGTGTGTGTGTGTGTGCCCTCATTTACATTTCTTTGAAAGTATTTGTATTGATTATAGGAAAAACTTTTGTATGTAATGTTTCCAGCCAAGTTGTTCACCCACATTTCGGTGTCAGTCTCCTGTAGTGAGTGACATAACTCAAGGACCAAATTATAGGTTAATGTGTTTTTTGTACCTATACACAAACACCATAAACTGTATATAAACAGTAGATGGACAACGTGACAGCTCCATAAATGTGAAGCCATATCACCTTGATTACACTCTGGCGGCTGGCTGCAGTGGAGGCCATAAACTGTGCCTCCTCCAGGTTAGTGGACGGGAGATGGACCAAACTAAGTACCCTTCAAAAGACTTCTTGTATATGGTCTGTTATTTTAGGTATTTCGTATCACACTGATACTATATGTTTTAGTTTCCAAAGATGTTTGATGCTTTAAAAACATTATCACCTACTGTGCAGACTCCAAATGACATCAGAAGCACAAGGTGACGGAACCTGTCCATCCATCCATCCATTATCTGTACTGTTAACCTTTTGAGGATCAAGGGGGGAGCTTGTGGGAGCAATCCCAACTGATATTGGGCGAGAGGCCAGGTCCGACCTGGACATGTCACCAGCGGATCACAGGGCCAAACACACAGAGATAAACAACCAGCCACATCCACGGTCAGTTTAGCATCTGCAATTAACCTTCCACAAACCTGCATTGTTTTTGGACTGTGGGAGAACGCCACAACTACCACAGTAGGTTTATAACACAGTATTAGTAATAATAAAAATGTTTGTGTGTGTGTGTGTGTTTGTGTGTGTTTAAAATGACTGTTTTGTCTCCTGCTGCTGCTCCTTGGCCCAGTCATTAACGTGGGATTAGCCTCACAGAGATGGGAGTCAAGGGTCGGGGAGTGAGCGAGTCACCCGCTGCACAGTCTGGTTTCCAAGCCCGGAATTTAAACTTGATGCTTTTGTCTTACACATGTGAATAAATTTAAAAAGTTTCTCTTCACATCCCCTCGAGGGTATTTGTGAATGTGTGGCCGTGGGGATGTGCGCTGTCTGTACTGCTCTCTTGAATCTGTTGAATGTGTTTTTAATCTTTCTTACAGTTGTTTTTGTGATTCCCGTAAGAGCGCGAGTTGAAAATATGCCGGAGAGTTCCAGCACCAGCTCAAACTTTAAAAAAGAGAGCTTGGCTGCTGTGAAGATATGGGAGTTGGGGGCTGAGGCGTTTGGCTGAAGCTTCTGAAGGGGGCAGAATTTGTTTTATGAGGGTAATTGATGCTTTGCTGCAGGAGAAGAGGGCAAAGCAGGCATGAAATTGTGCAGGGGATCAGATCCGTATCAGAGCATACGGGTGAGCTGAGGGAGAACAACGGAGCCTGGCAGCTCGGGGGTGGGCTGGATTAGGGGGCCGCTCGGCACCAAGGTACAGTTAAGAGCCAATTTTATTCTCTAGCAACCCAATCAGTAGAAAAGCCCTGTATCCTATTAGAGTCAAGCAGGGGTGGAGCAGTCATTTCAAAAAGTGTGGGGGGGGTTCTAAGGGTGGGACATGAACACCACGCTTTATATGCTAAAAAGATCTGCAGAGTCCACAGGTGGAAATTATCAATCTGTCCATCATGATGACTGAACCCTTGCACATTTGACCAACTTGAAGTTCGACCTGTGTTTAACGTTAAAGAACTAAACCCTTGCTGCTTCAGGATTTTAAACATTTCACCACTGGCCATTTTGTTTTCATTTTAGTAACCTTTTAACGGAATTTGTGTGTTTGACCACAGTTGAGTTCACATCACTGAAGAAAAAAAAATTCTAAATTTTCCACAAAGTAATTTGCAGTAAAGGGTCAAACGGCGTAATCTGGTTTTACTTTGCTTGTGCAGTTTATTTAATGGGCTGTAGTTTATCCACTTATAAAGATCTTTTCCAAAAAAAATGTTTATCTTAAAACGCAAATCAACCCTTAATCCAACTTAATTTTGAGATACAATTTATTTCAGCTCACTGAGATGTTGACGTCAGCTGCAGGCCTCTGGGATTCTCTCAATTACTGGATGTTCTCAGGTTCTGTTCGATAAAGTCAGAGAACAGTGGAGTGCATATACATTTCGATTAATAATATGAAAATATGGTTTCTTCTCCTCAGATCAGCTGATACCTCCTAGTGCTGATGCTGCTGCGTTTTCACAGATTCATCTATATGAATTTCTGTTCTCTGGCTCGGAGTCTCCTGCATCTGAGAAGCATCAGAAAACATTGTCTGCTCGGCTGGTGGAGACCTTATCTGTGAGAGGTGTTTGTGTAATGGCTTTTTTTTTCCTGTGTGGTCCTGCAGCTCAACAGCGTCTGCAGCAAATAGAGGAAAAACAACTGTGGACGAGATGGGGAGAGAGAGAGGACAGGGGGACAAAGAAAACAGAGTTATGAATAGTAGGTTCTCGGCCTTATCGTGCCTTACACGCTGGCTCCTCTGCACAATGCCTTTCAGCAGGATTGCGTTACCGAGGCGTAGTCTGGAGGCAGGAATACTGAAAAGATATATTTTTTTAAATTCATCCACATCACACTCTTTGATTCGTGTTGTTGTTTTCTTGTCATGTTAGAAACTGTGCATCAATTCAGATTCAATTTTTCTTTTCTTTCCCAGTGCACCTCTCAACCAGCACACTTGTGCACACACGCAACGCAAGCACACAACACACATAAAGTGTCACATTTTTCTAAATACTTCCCACATCTCTACACCCACACTTCCTTCTGCACAAAGATAACAGCACATGTATAATTGCAGTGTGCAACAGTGCGCACCTTAGAGGAAATAATTACCACCATAAAAAGAGCAATTACTAACCTGGCAGAGAGTTGCAGTGGATTTTAATGCTTCTGTCAGTAATGTCTGCTCACATACCGCTCTTTGTTTTGCTTGACTAATGGTTTCTTTTGAAGGATAAACAAGCCACATTTGCCAATGCTAAAATGTTGTGTGTTTTGCACACAAATTTAGTCGTAAAACGCAGCTCGCAGGTTCTGTGACAATCAGGGGGAGCAGTGAATGCTGGGAGGAGAAACAGGGCTGAAGGTTAAAATGGGTTTAAATCATGTAATCAAACGTTAAAGGGCGTTATAAGAATTGACGACCGAGAGCAGCCTGCATGTTCAATACTTAATATCCAGTTTTGGTTTGCCTCTGTCATTTTGATCCATTTAGTCTGTTATGAATAAACGCTCACAAAACTGACCGACAGTTATTCGTTTTCTTCTTCAATGTCAGTGAGTGAGTGAGTGAAGCCCCTTTTCCACTGGTCAAAGAACCTTACTTTCTTTTGTCTTGTGTCTGCAATGGGAATTTTTTATCAGCTCCGCCTCCGATCATCATTGATGGAAACTATATAATCATTTCTTCTTAATATTATTATTATTTAGGCAGTCTGGATGCTTACAATGCATCTTTACTGGCGCAACGTAACGACACACATTGAGCAGATATTGCTACGTAATACGAAATTAATGTTTGTGTACTTTTTGTTCTTACATCTAGGGCTGGGGTACACCCAGGACAGGTTCCCAGGTAACAAACAGAGACAAACCACCATTCATACATTCACACCTATGGGCCATTTAGAGTCACCAATTGACGCTAATGCCATCTGCATGTCTGTGGACTGGGGGAGGAAGCTGGAGAAAACCCACACGGACGAACGCATATTGTGCAAACTCATCACAAAGGCCTCAGCTTCGTAGAAAATAAAAAGATCCATTAAGGAGCACGGCCACGCACACACACACCAGTAATGAAAAGGGGAAATAACCGCGGAAACTTCATTTTTAAATACTTCCGGCAAATCACTCTGATGGACAATTAATCACAAAGCGTTCCCTTCCTGCTCCAGACAATACGATCATCTATCAAAGCCTTCGCTCATCCTGACTAGACCACAGCATTCACCAGTAATATCACAACCATTATCTGTGGGCTTCAGCTGTCTGATTGATTCTCAAAGACTGTCTACTGAGGATCATCATTTAGCATCACATCCTGCGTGTAATTACACAGTTCTGATGAATGTAAGAGTTGAACGTCACTGTACGCAGGCCTATGCTTTACAGGTTCAGTGTGTAAGATTTAGGTCAAAGGGATGCATTGGCAGAAATTGAATATAAAATAATGCTCATGATGTGTGTTTCATCTAAATTGTATGAATTGTTGTTTTCTTTACCCTGGAGTTGGTCCTTTTATATTTGCATACTTTATATTTAAATCGGGAGCGGGTCCTCTCTACGGAGGCCTCCAGGTCTAAACACCTTTGAGTTTTTATTACAACTGAAGGCTTCCACGGGTTCTCTTTCATGTTTGGGAGAAGAGGATTATTCAGCTGCAACTTGCCACTTCACCACTAGGCGTCACTAAATTCTACTCACTGAACCTTTAAAGCAAATCTACGTTTTTTTGAAGGAGGCCGGGGCTTTAAATACGATAAGTGCACGCCCCCGATCACGCTCCCGCGATTCAGCGCGCTAACAGACTGCACTCTGGGTCAGGGAGTGATCAGCCTCACTCCTGCTAACGGTTTAAGTAACACAATCTGGTGTCTAATTTCAAACAGCTGTCCGCTCTGCCACAGGACCGGAGCGGGGGGGGGCGGAGGGGGCCAGAAACATCTCGGTGATTCATGGCCTGCGAAATGAAGATGAATATTTTATATGAACCAGCATTGAGAGGTTTCAACACAGTCATCCAGATCAAACACAACAGCCTGGCAACCCAGTTCTCCGCTGTCTGTCTGCGGGGCTGCCGGCTGTGACACGGTCAATTATGCGGCGGGCTGGCATGGAGCGGGAGGTTTAATATGCATGAGGACTATTTGTTCTTACTGGAAATTAATGGCACAAACTAACTGATACCTGTATTTTAATTAGTAATGACTGGATTCGTTTGCATCTGCTCTTTTTGTATTGTAAAAGCCATTCAATGTAATGAAATATCGCATAGCACTGCCCAGAATAGTGTGTCATGTCATTTCAATGCATAAAGGAGAACTCGAAATACACTTTTGCCTTGATTTAATGTCCCACATCCTATTAATTAATATGCAGAGCGTGTGCTGATGAATGCACGCATGTCAGTGAACATACACGCCACCCCACAGCATGTGTATGCATCCATGTCTGTTGCTTCACTAACTAGGTTTGCAGGGGTAAATTGAGTGTGTGACTGCGTATAATTCACTCTCAGAACAGCCTCATTTCCCCCTGCCCGCCTGCTTGGTCACACTGATTCAATGCACCAGTAGCAGTGCAAAAATCCATACCAATAAATTCCACCTCCAAGGGGTTGCATGTCCCATCAGCCGGGGATGCCCCCCTGCTAGAAACCAAACCATAGCTGGTTAGCCACACGAGGCCGGCTGTGATCCCCCCTCGGCGCTGATCTCTGGGTGCTTTCACCCTTTCTTTCCATTATAGTTTTATTGTTGTGATTTCTTAAACCAGGACCAGCACCTCCAGAACACATTCCACCTTTACTGCCGCAGACGTGGTTGTAATATGTTGTTAAATCAAGGCGAACCCGCAAGGCTGACTGCATTGGTCATCTCATTTGGTCTGTAATGGCCGAGCGCTGTCTCCATGATTGATTCTGCTTATTTGACGCGCATCTCCATGAGGGTCACAGGCCGGGTTCGGATCAGCCGCAGCAGTCAGACTTCAACACCCTGATGTGATGCATGAACCATTTATACAAGTAACAATCTGGATTTTATACATAACAGTCCCTTCACACGCCATTAACCTGCCCAGGGTCTTCATGTCATTATCGATTCTCAAAGGCTACATGGGCTGTAAACGTTCCTGATGCCCTTCAGAGATATCGCTCCTAATCATCCTGGGACACTCACACGCCCAGGAAGAAAAGGCTCCACCATGCAGAGAGGACCGCGCTCTAATCTAACGCATGCCATCTTATTGTGCTCATTCATGTGTGTGTTTGTGTGTGTGTGTGTGTTTCATGCAAAATGGCAGCTTGTTGACAAAAATTGTGCTTTTACTGACACAGCCATGTAGCGCTTTCAGGCTGAAGACCCGCTGAGGAAAACAAAGACAGCTAAAGTGAAAGCTGAGTGGTTTAACAATCCGTCTCGACCGCTCGGCCACTTTTCAGACGGGAACCACGAGCACTCCCCCGTCACTCGGCTGACATCCCTCACAGCCCTTATTAGAAATCACTGATGACATTGTAGTTTAGCAAAATATACCATCACTGCTGATTAACTAGGGGTTTGCAGCAGGGGCCAAGATTCTCCCCGGAATTTCAATTCATGTTTTCATTTTGCGAGCATGTTGAACTCTGGACACATTGTCCCACCGAGCCACTAATTCATGGTAATGAGTCCAATTTCCCAGAGCGTGATAACAGCAGTGCCCCTGTTTATCCTCCGCTCTATGCCAGTTCGGACTTGTGTGTCCTTTGCTATCATACAGGTGGAGCTATGGAGGAGCTACCTGTGGTTTTAGCTCCACCAAGAAATAATCAGACAGTTCACAAGCAAAATCTCCCCCCTCTGGTTGATCCAGTTCACAGAGTGTAAACAAAGATGGACGACGTGTATCCACTTCCTCCCTTTGTACGAAAATTAGATTAAAATATAAACTGGATACAGGTGATGCTACCCTGTGCATTATGAAGCCATGTTTTAAAGGTCCAAAATTGTGACAAGAAAGAAAGATCTCCCCCCCCCCGCACCACCAACGCCATTTTTGTTTAAGAACGTCTGAGGATTTGTGTTTGCCCTGTGAACTTGACTGCGTCATGACCTTAACCTGCGAATGGCTGTTGTTTTAAGGCCCGTCGTTACCTGCTGAGAAACCAGGAAAGATGGCAGAGGGCCGTCCAGCTCAGGGAGAGATATACTTGATAGATTTTTATGTACAGACTGTGATAGATATCCGGACATTTCATGCTGCCGCTTGGTCGCTAATGGACCAATAAACAGGATGATGGGCGGAGATGGAAGACGGTCGAGTGAAAGTCTCTTTTCTCTCTGTCCGAGTGAACATGCTTGGCTGTTATCGCTTTAAATCCACGTTCCTGTTATGGATGATATGCGTTTATATCTCCTATTAAGAGCTGCCGAAGCAATGACCCACGTAATGGTTAATGCGTATCTCAAGCTGCAGTTAATATCTCCACATAACATTAGCGGCACCCTTATTGGATAAAACCATTAATTTTTTGAAGTGGATGAGAATGGATGATGGCCTAAGCAGTGATGCTGAGGTCCACTTGTCATGCATTGATTCATGTTGAAAAAAGGCAGAGGGGAAACTGTCGGTTCTAATCAATGAGGTTTGACCACGCTGAGGTGTGTGCTTTTGTGCTTGTGTATTGTTGTGCGAGTGTGTGAGCAACGCAGCAAATTGTCCATTTGTGGTATATCCGATGGGCTCAGGGATGTCATTAGTCACAGCGTGCTCGTTCTCATTAAATGGCCCAGTCGCCATGGCAGCCCCACAAAGGCCGGCCCCTCCTCCCCCCCAGCGCACAGAGAGTGACAGGCCAATTAGAGCAGGGCACTGTGACATGCAGTCTGCTGTGATTACACCTCCGAGGAGAGAGGAGCCAGCCACTGGACACCATAAACCCGGGAAGGTCCCAACAAGATCCATCTCCAAACAAACGAGATGAGCCGAGGGCCCCTGGAGGTCATGTCGGCTCAGAGAGAGTGTGACGTCTCCATCGCTCCGATTCATGTGGCACCTGCCATCAAGGCCAGTTAGCTGTGATACTGGTGGGGAGGGCGACGCAAACTACACCTCCCAGAGGGCTTTGGGCCCACATCAGACGCCGACAGGTTGATTGTCCTGCAATATTCTGTGTTGGACATCTTCATCGATAGTCGCACACCACACTCACACACACACACACACACACAAACACACACAAACACAGACACACACACATACACACACACTGCTTATCCTCTCAAGTCTGCATCATCTGGGAAACAATCGGAGAGTGAAGTGTGGCAGTGCATCTCTCAGCTCTTCTCTATGATGCATTCAAGCTACAACTGACATCTGAGGTAGAGACACTGAAGAAAGTAAAACTCCTTCATTCAAATCCACACTTAAGTTAAAGGATCAGTATAAGAACAATTTACTTGCTTTTCCCAGCAAAACAAGAGGCTTTTTAAAACGTCCATTTAGACAATTCTCAACACATGATTTTTACTTCATGACAAACGTTCAACATCCCATGGAGATACATGGTTTAGACCATCATCTGAAAAGTAACTAAAGTTTTAAGACAGATGTAGTTGTAGTTAAAAAGTTGTATAAATGCCAATTATAATGTAAAGTAACAGTACCTATAGGCTAATTGAGTAAATGCACTTAGTAACTGTTCACCACTGAAGTTACATATCTTACCTCTCTCTATTTAAGGAGTCAGTGGAGGGCGTGAGAAATATTTAATTTACTAACACCAAATCCACAAAATGAACTGACTACACTGAATCATCTGTGTTTGGGATAAATTGTGTGAAGGAAAGGTAGGGTGAGTCAACAACCTCCCCACTGTCTATATGCCTATCCATCACCCCCCGACCTTCACACCCGTGCTTGCTGCATTAAGTAATTTGTCCTCAGCAGCAGCATCACTCATTTGAATATATACAGTGTGGTATGTTTACATTCAAGAGACAGTTCCCTCAAGGGGAATTTATGTGTTGTCAGTCAGGAGCAAATAATACGAAGCTACAGAGCTAAACAGTCCGGCAGAGATGACGGACATTTGACTTCACCACAGGAGATCACTTTTCACTCCTCGTTTCTTATTGTAAATTGATGATATTGTCGCATCATTCACACCCATACACACACACACACACACACACACACACGCACACACACTCCTATACCACAATATACAGCACTCCTCAACTTGAACATCACACACTGACCATCAGTGCCATCAGGGGGCAGTGTGGAGTTCATTGTCTTGCCCAAGGACACAGACCCAAGTGGATGAGCCAGGGACTGGAGGAGCAAGGGATAGAACCACAGAGCTGTTAATTAGTGGACTACCCGCACTACCCCCCTGACCCTCCACATGCCAGGAGTCGATGTTTATTCTAAGAAGTGAGACATTTTTTTACCGAAACCATAATAAAGTCATTGAAAGACCTGAAGAACAATGAAAAGCAACATATTTTGTTGAGTAGCTTTGAGGGCTTTTTTGGACTTTCATTAAATGACTGCTCAATAAAAGTGAAGCCATTGTCTTGATTGCCCCCTGGTGACAGGCAGCAGTATCTTTCATACCCCTCAATGTAAATGGACTGGACCTGGGTATAAAGAAAAAGAGTCGAAGTACATCATTCTCAAAGATGGTTACAGTCAATGTAGGTAGTTCGATCACACTAGTGTATGTTTAAGTGTTCATTTGTCTGGTCAATTTGATTTTTGATTTTCCATCACCTGATCACTAATACATAAACTTTGGCTCAAGATGATGTCTCCAGCACAGGGTGGCCGGCTCGTGTCTGGGATATTTTGGCTTCATTTCTGGATAATGGGAGGAAGTAAAAATGCGTCATCTATCTTTATTTACATCAAGAAACATAACAGGTACATGTTTTCCAATGTCAAGAGTAAATTTGATAGAACCGAATGGCTCTCTCAGAACACTCTCCGTCAAACAGAAGAAAAAAAGATCTGGGATCCAGGTATGCTCACATCCACATGGGCAGAAAATGAGTTTAGCTGCTGCGGGCCATGTCTGCTGCGAGTAGAAGAGTTAAATGCCACTTAAAGCTTTTTCTGTGAGCCACAGCGGAGGAAATAGAAAAAAAAAGAGGAGAAGAAAAGAACACTCCATCTGTGCAGATCGAGCCATTGGCCTCTCTCGCTGCACAGCCTTTGTGTGGCTGAGAGAATGGTTTTCTGCCTTTGACAATAGAAACCATGAGCAAAAAGAGAAACATAATTTTCTTCAGGCAATACTTTCTTCCAGTGCTTGCTGATACATGCTCAGTCTTTGAAAAAGCTGGAAACTCACATTTTGGTCGCAGTTTTATGTGAATTGCATTTCTCCTTTTTACACAAACACGCCCGATGGTCTTTCTTCCCGAAGGTGGGCTGGGATGCAAGGGAGAAAAGAAAAGGCTGCGAAGGAGTAATGGTTTAATTGCCGTCACAGAGGAAAAGAAAGCAAAGGCGGTGATTTGGTTATGTGGTGTTTATCTTGTTGTTAAATATAAAATAACCCACACAAGGCTGTAACTACCACTTCTCACAAACACTTAGAATTCAGAGATGAGGGGATTTTTTTTTACGTTTGTGTTTACTTTTGTTTTTGATTTGCACGTTATCATTAATTCTGTGTATATTCACCATGTCAGGGAGAAAAGGACTAACATTAAAAAGCAACATGAACATGAAACCTGCCCTTCACCTTTATTTTCCCACTTGATCTCAACACATTGAACATCCTGGATAAACGTCTTGGTGCTACACATGTAGGGAACTTCCAAAATAAAATGCAGCTGTACCGATCAAACCTGCTGTGGTTTACTCTCGTTCAGCATCAGTCTGAGGACTCTGTGCAGGTCTTCAGCACCAACAGTTCGAAGTACACTGGTTTCTAAAATGTTGTTGTAAGGCTGCATCTGTTCATTTTGGGGATTGAAATAAACTAAAAGTCTAAACCATTAAATACAGACTGAGAAAAACTAAGCATATAAACAGTGGAGGTGTTGTTTCATCAGGTCCAACGTGTTGAAGCCGTCCTCCACCTTTGCACAAGGTAAAACAAAACACCGCTCCTGTGAGAGAGATGTCACTCTTTGTAGTTGTTTTTCATCTGTTTTGTGTCTGATGATCGATTTTTCCATTTCATTTTGCGCTCCCTTTTTAATTTGATTGCTCGGTGTCTATTTAGGATTTTTTCTACCTCTCTTTCTTCTCAGTTTGCATCTCTTGTCATTTTGTGTCTCCCTTTGGTCATTTGTTTGCGTTTCTGTGTTTGTGGTTGTCTTCCATCTCTTTTTGCTCAATTCATGTATTTCTTTAGTCATCGTGCATCTCCATTTAATCTCTCTCTCTTTGGCCTTTTCATCGTTTCTGTCTGTTTGTTTTAAGTTTTGCTCATTTGGCCTCTGAGATAATCTGGCAACCTGTCCAGAGAGAATCCCGCCTCTTGCTTGATGTCAGCTGTGATTGGCCACAGCCCCTCATTGACACTTAGGATGAGCAGGAAAGATAATTGATTAATTGATAGTTAAGCTCTATGAAATACATATAACAATATGAATAGTAACTTAATAGAGATCCTACCGGCCCATTTGGTTATTCATCCATGGGCGTATGATTCAAGTTAAGGCAGGAGAGATGCCAGTTTCCAAGATGTTAACTTTTAAGCACAGGTGAATGAAGTTACACCCACAGCCTGATATTATGCAGGACATGAAACATAATGTTTGGCATCTTATCCACCATCTCCTTAGAGGACATCTCTCTCTTTTATCACTGTTTGTTTATGTCTTTTGTTCTTTTTCCTCCTAGGACAGAAAAGTGACTGAAATGTAAGATGACAGGACAAGGTGAGTGAGAGGAGAAGAGGCTCAAAGTCACTTAAGACTAAGAACTCAGGAAAAAAAAACAGATAAGCGAGAGCTACACAAGCCGATAGTGAAAGTTGTGAGAAACGTCTTTGAGAGGCAATAGAGTGAGGGAGTGTTCGGCTTTGAAAATGAAAATGAAAAGTGCAAAGAGACGGAGAGAGCAGACAGTGGTTGAAGGCTTACAGGCATAGTTGGAGTCTATGTGACAGTATCAAAGCCACAGGAGCAGCAGAGAAAAGCTGTTAACGGGGAGCTCACCGTGCCTTAATCGATTGTGAACAGTGCCGCCGAGCACAGCCAATCACGGGGGCTCCTGGAGACTTCTCTGGGTTAGAGCACTTACACGCTGTCTGCCGCCTGATCACGGAGACGACGCAGGGAGAGGAGAGTGAAAAAGACAGAGGGAGAGAGAGAGAGAGAGAGAGAGAGAGAGAGAGAGAGAGAGAGGAGAGAGAGAGAGAGAGAGAGGAGAGAGAGAGAGAGAGAGAGAGAGAGAGAGAGAGGCGAAGAAAAAACAAGGAGACGAGGGGAGGAAGGGTGGTGTTCGAGCGGGACCAGCTGATTTTTGCTTCTTCATCTTGGTGACCTTGAGAGCTCTTGTTAGGGGGGGACGCATGTTGGAGAGAGTATGCATCAAGTGTCTTTGTCCATCTGTGTGTGTGTGTATCTCTGTCTGATTAGCTCTCAGCTGTCTCTCCTCGGCTTCACATGACAATATGTTATCCGCATGACCTCTGCAAGCATGTCACATGGCATCAAAGGGAGATTTGAACACGGTAACGTCACATGGAGTTTTGTGAGGAGCTCCTTGAGCGGACAAATCCCTCTGACATGTAACTTCTTGCTCCTGTATCCATGTCACTGTCTGCACTCGTCAAAAAAGAAAAGAACCCCCCCAAAAAATGAGAAATCAAATGAAAATGAGAAGAAGCTCAAATGATCTTATTCTATCATATATTCATTGATTTGTCTGATCTTGCTATTCTGGTTGTTGACGCTGTAACTGCCTCTTTAGTTGGAACGACTCAACAATTCACAGACTGATGTGACTGGATACAGAATTAACCGATCTTTGTGATGACTCTGGGAATAATTTTCATGCAGCTCAGAGTCTTCAGTCTGATTAACTTCTGCCGGCTGTAATTGGAAATGTATAAATGAGTGTCCCAGCATCTAAAAATGACGCAGTAAATTGGCCCTCTCTGTTTATTTGCAGTGTGTTACAGTGAGATCTGATGCTCTGACTGTGACCTGACACAGCGATCATAGGAACATGCTGTTCACATTGCTGAAAACCACGAGATTGCTGAAATACTTATTTCTAAAATCTTTTAAAATACAATTTATTGAGAACAAACCTATTCTTTAATGTTTTATTCCGGTGAATCAGGACAGAACAATCCACAGGGTTAACGAATTGAATTTGAATACGACTGAATCCTCTGATCAAAAGTTTGAAATACTGCAGATTTTTGAAGCCCTAGAAAAAAACTCTACCTAAAGACATTTCACAGGAATTTAAAGTTCAAAAAATGCCTCGAATCAAATCTACTGAATCTATCCAATCTATCTAAAAGTAACACTTTTACTTCCAACTGAGGAATAAATGAAAGGTAAAAGAAAAGGCTCCTTCTCTTTGTTCCCATTAAAAGCCCCACTGCTTTATTTGATTTGCCTGATGAAAAATAATAAAATAATACAATAATTCCTAGTTAACTTGTTAAATTGGATCCAGGCTGGACCAGTGGATTTGCATTTCACAGTCCAACCACTCGGACATTATCTGGCTGCTTATCTCTCTCATGCTCCGGTTATTTGGTTGTGTTGTGTGTGCATCGCTGAGGGTTTTACCTATTGTACGCAGTGTTGAGCACGAGTCACATTCTGCTGCTCGTACCTGTGAGGAGTGACATCCTGGATTCTTCCCGTCGGTTCCAGTTTGTGATAATCTGCTCCGACTGTCGAGTCGATGACAGAAAGTGTCTGTTGCTCCGTTGCCGTGTGCCAAATGTGATGAGAGATATTGGTAATGAGTATGAGAGATATGCTCAAGCTCTAATTGACAAGGGGATGTATCTAGTGAGCATACGTGGCCTTTCACTCCGTGTATGCTAGTTTCATACAATACTCTCAGTACCACATTATTCTCTGTATATAGGCTTCTATGGCAGTCGTTTTTTGCTTGACGCAAGTTTACTGTTTTTTCTCTACATGCTTAGATGCTTCTATATTTAGCAATTTCATATATCTGAATTTTACTGGACAGAGAAGCATAGTATAATGACAATAAAGATCTTCTCAATTGTTCAAGTTTCAAGTTCTTGAATTTCCATTTATACCCAGCTATTCACAAATGTTATGATTCTAATCACACATTAATCTGGGTGGTTTGATAAGGTGCTCAAACGTTTGTTTTATTCAGTGATATTTTTATTATTTCAGATTAAATACTGCTGTAATGTAATACCGTTCTGAGAAAAAACTTGATCTCCTCATCTTCATTTCTGTTTCCTGGATGATACATGATCCCGTCTACTGCCAAAACCTAGATGAACTAAGCTCTATATATGAACCCCAGGAGCAACAGCTAAGACAATTGGACAACTTGACTGTCATAGAGTTTTTTCTTCAGTTTGACAGCGAGATACAGTTGTGTATCATCAGCATAGAGGAGCATGTTTTTAAGAAAAAGACATCTAATTCACTTCAGTACAAAGTAAATTACTGGTTGTGATAGAAATTAAATAAAAATACAGATGTAGTGAATTTAAATGTGGTTTCATAAATGGGCATCTGAAACTGATAAAACAAAAACCCAGCTCAAAATTCCTGACATCTTTTCCGATGCTTGGTTAAATTTTGACCTTTCATTAGAACATTAGGTGCATCAAGATCACCAGTTTTTTTACAGCATGAGATAATCCTCTACCCGTTATCTCAAGCTATCATTTCCATGCCACTCAAACACCAAAAGATCAGGTTTCATACGCAAAACCTGTGCTGCTATTCTGGGGTGAGAAATCCCATTATTTTTTTAGTTCGAATGGTTTCACCTGGTAGTGAATAATTCCAATATAATCATAAATGTGGATAATGTGGGTTGTCAGATTGAGACATCAGTCTCAGTATTGATAACAAAAAAAAAGAAGAGCATACAGGGATAACATCACCAAAGAAAGAAAATATCACAGGAAAGCTGCACGACATTCTTCTTAGGTGCTTTAGTTTGATGGTGAGGTGGTTACACAGCAGGGTGCCAGTGTCTACATAAACCTGTTATTCAGTTACTCAACCGAGTGTCTTGAGGCTACACCTACACAAGCTCTGCGCTGCCAACGGATATGACTTGGCTCATTTCAGCCACACTCCCTTTTTTGGCATAACGAGTGACTCATATCAAGCCACCATGGAAATCGCTCCTTGAATTAAAAAGGCATGAAACATTACAATCTTGGGTCTCCGTTTTTTCTATCCTGAAACCAACATGAGAAGTTCTAATAAAGTTTGAGCGACAGCATCAGTGGCTGTGAATGGACGGTGAGTTTGAAAGCTTGAGCGTAACGGTCACAGTTTGAAACAACAGTTTTCAAGCTGGTCAAGAGTAAACAGTCGATATCCAGAGCCGCCCTCTTTACATGGCAGTTGTCTTGGAAACAGGTGCAGACACTGAGGGTTTGGATCGTGGCTGAGGAAACCAGGAGTTGCTGTGAACATTACAGTGGAGGCACGATGCTGCCCTTATTCAGGAAAGCTGCCATTCAGGAAAGCGTGGGGCCGGAAGACCATTAAAAAAACAGACTAACTAGTATAATTAATACAAAATATCTCTGGAAAGCATAACAAAGAAGAAGGAGAGTTTTTTTTTCGAATAAAACATATTTTAAAACATAATTCACACGTTTCTGCGGTTAATGATTTTTATTAACACGTCTCTTGGAATTGAAGATGAAATAAACAGAAACGGGAATCAAATAGAACCAAACTGATCAATTTGATGTTAAATTAATTAATTTCATCGGTTCTTGAATGTAAAATTCTGTCACTCAACATCTATATTTACATTTATGTATTTACTTTATACACTGTTGTTTATTTATACTATATATGAGTAACAGTTTTATACCCATAGAAGAGGCAAAGCATTCAATAGAATAAAAACAGACTTATGACCTCACCCTGCAGAACAGAAAGAAATCAGGCACCTCTCAGCAGAAACACTGTTCACTACTGCCCCCTGCTGTAAACATGAACACTAAGCCTCATGTGAGCACTTCCCCCATAGGTGGAGGAAGAACTTGAAAAGCCTTGAACATACTCAATAGTAACAATTATGTAATGAAGTGTAAAGTGAGATTACCAGTGTGGTGATTTCAAACTACAGAAACATTAAAAAAACATATTTCAGCGATATGGCTTGTTTGAATTGAAGGGGACTGCAGGGCCGTGGTGGAGCTATCAGTGTACTGAGTGTTTCCTAGTTCTTATTATAAATGTTTTCATTGTCACCGCTCTTTAAGTTGTACGTACATTTTATGCTCAGGTCTGTGTGTGTCCTGCATGTGCTTCACCTGATAAGTTTCTCCTCAGGGACATTCAAGTGAAAGTTGGAAGTAGGTCAGTGATAACATATCAGAACATTCATATAAAGTAAATTCATTATTTCTGCAATGCTGAGGAAACCACGTCCTCAACGTTTCTTATCAATTTGCCCGAGAAAATAGTTGGGATGGAAGAAAACCCTCCCTGCAGCAGACGTTGTTTTGAAATGCAGCACGGTTTATGTAACGCAGTTCTCCATTTATCTATCCGAGCTGACATCAAGGACACAGTCTGATCCCTGTGGTTTAAGCAAGGAGCTGCCGTTGTCAGTTCTATAACTCATGACCCGCAGTGACAGTTACACATGTCAGCACTTGTGCAAACAGATGTGTCTAATACACCACCGACCAAATCTGTCTTTCCTCCCCAGCCTCCCTCTCACATTACAACCCTACCACCCACACACCCAAAAAAAAGAGCAGATGAGACTTGTCAAATGGATTTTTTATTTGTATTACGATCCCATTAAGTGTCATGTTTCTTCACATCTTACATCCACTCCTCTCAAACACACAATGACCCGGCTCCTACTCTTCAGCCCGGGCTGATTAATTGAGGGCAGGGAGATGCAGATACGACAGGGACAGATCAGGCCCTTGATACTTTGCAGCGTGCCGTTGTGCTGGTGTTGCTGAACTATGGAGGCAATATAGCCGCTGGGCATGACTTGGATGGGGACCTTTCAAATCCAATCGCATCGCGTTGGGTCCCCGTCCCGGCCCGGCCCCGCTATCAGAGCAGATAACGTGCTCCAGTAAAGGTTACGACTCTCCATGACATTTCTGCTGAGACTCAGTAATCTCTGATTCCTGTGGACTAATCTTGTATTCATACAAGTGCGTGTTTGTGTGCGTCTCCCTGCTGGGCGAGGTGGTGCATGGGCGCTGTGCTTTGTTTATAATAAAAGGTAATGGAATAAAGAGAAACAGTAAATCAAAATATGAGGAACAGGCAGTAAGATAGTGAATAAAGGGGTCATGAATTCCATTAAATCACATTCTCTCTCTCTGTGGATATTAGGTTCAGGAGAACTGAGAACTTTTCAGAGGCAGGAAATCCCTTTGTTGACTTTATTCAGACGCACGTAAACATGTGAAATCAACTGTGAAAGAAACACCTCTTCATCTTTTTGTTAAAACATTTCTGTGAGACAGTTTCCCCTGGAAATGTAGGAACTTGTTGAGCTCTCAAAACTCAAATAGAAAAAAAAAGGGATAAGACGACAATCATTTCAGCACTTTATAAATCAAAAATTATTTGATGATATTTTAAATGGTAAACTTATTATTGTACATTTTTATCTGAACTCTATTTTAGTTTCACGCATAAGAAACGAGTATGATAATTTCATGGCAATGGGACATATTTCACTTTTATAAGGCCTCAAATAAAACTCCAGAAGGTTTTATTTGCCAACTGCCTGTCCCCACAAAAGGGAAGAAAAATCGGAGGCTGAGTTCCAGTTCATGTGAAAGGTTTAAGAGGTCAGAGCTCAGTGCAGGAAGTCAACTTCTACTGCACCGGTCTTAAAAAAGGAAGACATTTCTTTATTGACCTGGCTTTGTGTCATGGAGGGAGACAGTGAACCTGCCACACACAGTTTGAAAGATCACTATTATTTACAGTCAGTACAGTTTTCAGGATACTTCCACATCAGGACAGACAGGGTGTCATTGTGTAGTTACCAGGAGGTGTGTGGACAGATTGTCAAGCAGCTCAGAAAAAAGGAGGAAGACATTACTACATAAATTGTGTTTAATAGGAAAAACACACAAATTGGAATCAGATCTGGAGTATTTCACATTTTTTTTGACAAAATCAATTATAAACTACATTTGATAAGGATCAACAAAACAACAGTTAGCAAGTGAAGTCAGAACAGAGAGTTCAGAGAGTGATGAATGAATGGTTTAAACATCTACCTTCTGTCACTCAACCTAAATTTAGTTGCATAAATTAAAACATTTAAGAGGCCACACCTTGATGTCAACTTTAACAAAAAATAACAGTACATTTGTTTTAAAAATATCCACCTCTATTATATTTAATCTATATAATCTAACCTTGTTGTGCCTAATTCTGTGCAGGTATAATGGGAAGCTGTCTGGGGAGATAGAGCCGTCATCTGTTTATCTTGATGTGGCAAATCCTAGTAGTTGTAAACATTCATTAATATGCATCGTCTTGTCCTGATTGTTTGGAAATTCTGTCAAATTGTCCGTTACTTAGCAACTGCTTAATTAAACCACGTGTTAGAGGGCAACAGGCAAATCAGGTTTTCAGTGACGTTAAATTAAACTAAGGCAGCAAACGATGAAGAAAATATGTGGTGTATTCTGATTTAGTCTAGAAGTGCACTACCTCTTTTGCATCGGACAATTATCTCCAGTTTGGCTGCAGGTAACGGGAGAAAGTTCAGTTAGATCTTATTCTTATTGGTGGTTCAGTTACCTTATAGAGAGAATCTATGGGACTGCAGTAAAGCAAAATAAATGTGAGCGTGGTCGGCATAATCCTATCAGTTGAAGTTGCTGCAGATGCATGTGACAGTAATCATGTAACTGACAGAGGGAAAATGAAACTCATCACCTCAAGACAGACCCTGTTGTATCTTCTACTCAACAGGCTCAAACCAACGTGGGGGCCGGAAGCTCCCCTGCTTTGTAGGAGACGCCTCGGAAAGAATTCAGGCAGAAATAAATAAATAACAATGAAAATCATTATTGGGATTCTGCTTTAGATTAAATCTGCTATCAAATCGGCAATTCCCCTGCTGAGGTGACCACTTTGACACCCCTCTGTTCCACAGCTCTCACAACAAAAGCATTTTTCCTCCGAGATCCACCTCATTACCCCGTCTAATATGGAGGAAAATGTGTATTCAAATGAGCCCGAGATCAAATCCTATAAAGTGAATGAGAAAAAATGCTGAAATGGATTATATGCTTACTGGAAAAAAATCATATTTGAATTAATTACTAACTCAGAGGCCGTCGAGGTTGAAAAATGCTTATTCTCTTTTCATCTCCTTAGTTAGTTTCTCATTAGCTTGCATTTTATTTGTTCTCATCATCCGTCACCGCCCAACGTCGTCAATGTGTGTCCATGAAAACCGAGAATAATTACATTTTATCAGTATCAACATGAGCTGGGAGCAGCCGATTGGCCGTTGGTTGACGGAGAAGGCACATCGTGAGCTTTTGATTGGCTGCTAGCGGAGGAGAGACTTTCTATTAGTGATTGATTAGGCAGTGCAATTTTCCACCTGGATGGCTCCTAGGTGCACACACTCATTGCGGGACTCTGGCAGGAGCAACCTTTGTATAGTAAGTGTATGAATGTGTGTTTCCCTTTTGCTCTTAAATGGTATTTTGGGCTGTTGGGGCTGAGCCCAGTGCTGCACTGTGTAGGAAGTCACATGTGACAGCGTGTCAGGTCACCTCTCATCAGGGTACATGCAGTTCAGGAACACTCACATGCACATGCACATGCACGCAGGCACAAACAACATGATCTTTTTTTCTTTTGCTTTTCCTCTGCACTGATTTATGTCTGAACACACTGATCCCCTTCAGTTTGCCTGCGTCCAAACACGAAATGAGTTCTTACGTGATGAGACCGTGCTCATTACTCAAAAGAAAACACTGTAATCTTATATAATCACAAATATCTATGGATAATTCAGCTAAAACGCCACATGCTAAACAAGCAAATAAACCTGATTGTGTCTCATTCATTCAACAACTACCCTCAAAGTGGTGAGACTTCAGTTCTATCTCCATTTTATTTCATGTGTCCCATTAAAGACCCATGTGCTTTCTATTAGTTTTGTTTGAACTAGTTGAATTTGTTTTAATCTCTTTTTATAAAAAAAAGTTCCTGTTCACCTTTAACAATCTGCACATAATTCATTATATAGAACTGATTGTGCAGGTGAAGAGGTGAATGTGGAATAAACACAATGCCAAGTAAAACAGGAAGTGATCTTGACTTCTACAGTCAGGTGAGGATCTCAAAGCACCTTACTCCTCCAACATCTGCTCCCCGAGCGCTGTACATAGTCGCTCACTGCTCTGTGTGTCCCGCACACAGATGGGTCAAAAGCAGAGATTACATTTCCCTACCTGCATGAGTGTGCGTTTGCATGTCTGTGCATGTGTGTGGGATAAATAAAATGCATCTGCATCTGCATCTACTTAAATGCAGATGAGGCCACATCCAATAAACAGTCAGGAAGCAGCGTCATCCAAACCACAAAGGTCAAGAGCACGGTCCAAAAACAAAACTGGGTCAGTAACTCAAGAAACACTGACAGAGAAACTGACATGATGAACTGTCTGAGAACGAGGTGAAACAAAGTTAGACACACAGACAGGAAGTGAAGAGCTCTAAATCAAGAAACACAGGTGAATACAAAACAAAACAGGAACAAATATATTCAAAGTGCCAACAAAGGGCCAACGGAGTAAATCCAAAAAACAGACACAAGGAAAATAACAAGACTAAAGTTCATAAACGCAGCAAAATGATCAACAAAGAATAAATCAAAGCACAGGCTCCAGACATGGGCGGAATCAGGACAATGATTGGAATCCAAAATCCAACAACAAGTCCAAACAGTCCTTAATATTACCCTTTTATGTATTTTGACATTTAATTCAGAGCACTTGTGCTAATGAGTGTGATTAGTGCTTGTCGGCAAATTAATTATTTTTGGACACAAACAGATTTCTTCTATTTCCAGTCTTTAAAGCTGATCAAATCAAATCAAAAAAACTTTCTTGTCCCCATGGTTACATTTTTCCTGGGCCAAAGTTCTGCAGCAGCTGCAGTCAGTTCATTGTTTAGCAAACAAGAAAAAACTGTTCACAAGGACATATCGTGGAAAACCCAGAATAATAATGCAGAATAAAAGTGAGATGAATATTGCACCTGCCCTAAGAACACTTAGAGATAAATTACTAAAATTGTATAATGGAAAAAAAGATGAAAAACTAAACTGGCATTAAAACTTAAAAAACAGAGTGTAAAATGTGCCAGATGACGAGGTACATGGCCGAATCAACATCCTTATTGAGCTGTGTGATGGACGTTGGGTTAATTGAGAGCTTGAGGCGGTTGGTTTTACACTGAAAGGCTCTGTAACGTCTGAGTGTAAAACCGCACACGGGTCATCAAGGATCCTGTGTGCGAGTGTGACTGCAGAACCTCCATAGATGGTCTGAAGGGAAGGATGCTTCTTTATACCCATCGCCTTCGTAGCTGTTTTTTACCATGTTCTCGAGTGTGAGAGTGCTGTTCCATGCTGCCTTTCCATATCTGATTTTGCTTTCTAGTGTGTAAAATATTGACATGACGTCAGTGTTACAACGGTCGATGTAGGAGCCGTAACCCACACAGAATGTTTATATTGGCACTCCATTTCAGATTGTAGTCCAGCTGTATGCCCAGATATGTAAAAGTGTCTTAAAGGTGGTAAATAGTTTGTGGATTTTGGTGACATCTAGTGGTGAAGTTGCATGTTGCAGCTGAATACCCCTCACCTCACCCTTCCCTTCCAAACATGAAAGAGAACCTGTGGAATAAGTCAGTTGTATAAAAAACTCAAAAGGTGTTTAGTTTGTCCAGTTTGGGCTACTGTAAAAAAGCATGGTGGCCTCCATAGAGAGGACCCGCTCCCGATGTAAATATAAAATATTCAAATATAAAGGGTCAATTCTAGGGTAGAGAAAACAACAATTCCTACAATTTAGATGAAAACACACGCGTGAAAAACATCACTAGGATATTTTATATAAAATTTCTGCCAGTAGATCCCTTTCTCGTAGATCTTACACACTGAACCTTTAAAGTTAAACTATAGTCTAACCAGCATCTTGGTATCAATCATGTTAGTCAGCCTTTTAAAGAGAGCAAGTGTATTTCTCTAAATGTGTTACTATTCCTATAAGTCACCTTTGTAAGTGGAGCATCCTGCATTTAAAGTTCCCTGATCAATGCAAAACCACCTGTTGGTGCCGAGTCCGCATTAGATCTTTAAGAAACCTGATTAGAGAGTCAACTCGTCTGAAGGACACGGGCCCGGAGCGTGACGAAGCAAGTTATTAAACTGAGAGCGAGCGAGAGGATCTGCAGGCCGAGCAGCAGGGAGAGGCGAGACGTGACCACGGAGGGGTGACAGAGGGAGACGCCAAAATGAAGAAATGCAGAGATGAGAGGATAGAGAAACAGAGGGCCTGCCAGGACCTGACGGAGGAGAGGAGGAGGAGAGGATGAGAGGATGAGAGGAGACCATTTGGAGGGAGTTAACAGATCAGAATGACTTTCTGCTCATGAAAGACAATTTTCCAATTTGGGCGATCGTTTTAAAGAGCCTCCTCTTAACGTGTGAAATTTTCCAAATAAAACCGCATCAGAGGTTTCAAACTGTTGTAAAATGTAGTTTTCAAGGTTCATGGATTTAATTTACAAACACAGAGGGGACTATTGGCTTTGGCTGGTGTCATTTTATTGTGTTAGTTGGTTTGTATTGTTATTTACTTGTGTGTTTGTAGGTTTACGCAATAAACTACTCGATGGATTATAGACATTGGTATTATCGACATTATCCCTGATTTCCCAGGGGATGATTAAGGCAGTGGGTCATTTGGTACCGGGCCGCACAGAATAATAAATTAAATTAATTTTTTTCTGTTTTATCTATTATCCGGTCATTTTTCAAAATAAAACGGTGTTTTATTTTGAAAAACTACCGGATCCTCTCGTTTATGACTCATGCTTTACGCATTTCAAGGCGCTTGTCTCGGTCACGTCACTTTTTCGCTGAACACAAACCCACACGGTATTGGTCGGACCCATTTATCAACAAACCAGGTGAATCCAGCATGTCTGTTTAAGAAGAAGATCAGCTGCTGGAGATCGCAAATGACGGCGGCCTTAAAAGTATGTTTGAGAAAACAACTCCGGTGTCCTGGAATAAAGTCACGGCAGAATACCCTGAGATCGCCACAACAGCACTAAAAACTCTGATGCCATTTCCAACATCCTATCTGTAGGGACATCGGTGGATTTTTTTTTAATTAACGAATTTTTTTATTTTAAATAACCAAAAAAAACCTCTCCAAATTCCATTAAATTAAAAAAAAATATCTACCGCTGTCACCAGAGGTACCAGAGGACTCCGTAATGAACCGGTTGAACCAACCGGTCCATAGCGCAAAAAAGGTTGGGGACCACTGTTCTAAGGCGTCCGAAGACAAGTTTGGAAACTCTAATAATAGGTTTTTAAAGCATGTTAAATCATCCAGTATCTAAAATATAAAAATATAAAAGTAACTTTTAAGTAAGGCTGTCAAATATATGTAGAAAAGTAGAAAATATTTTCTCTGAAGTGTGTGTATCCAAAGCAGCACACGGACACACTATAATTTGTCCATCTACTTATAGTGCTTAGTTCCACGTTGAATCAGCATGAGTTGTGGCCTAGTTGGTAAGGTGGCCGTCTGCCAACCAGATAGTCCCGGGTTCGAATCCCACTCTTTCCATCATTATGCCGGCAATACACTGACCTCTTAAAATTCTCAAAATATCTTAAACTATGTAAATTATATAAATAGAAAAAATAAGTTCAATAAAAATAAATGAAATAAAATAAATTTAAATTAAATTATATTTAAAAGCTGCGCGCGCAATTCCTGCGCAATGGGCTTCTGCGCAGGATCTGCGCAATGGGCTTCTGCGCAGGATGTGCGCAATGGGCTTCTGCGCAGGATGTGCGCAGTAGTCTTCTGCGCAGGATGTGCGCAATGGGCTTCTGCGCAGGATGTGCGCAGTAGGCTTCTGCGCAGGATGTGCGCAATGGGCTTCTGCGCAGGATGTGCGCAGTAGTCTTCTGCGCAGGATGTGCGCAATGGGCTTCTGCGCAGGATGTGCGCAGTAGGCTTCTGCGCAGGATGTGCGCAATGGGCTTCTGCGCAGGATGTGCGCAGTAGTCTTCTGCGCAGGATGTGCGCAGTAGGCTTCTGCGCAGGATGTGCGCGCGCAGCTTTTAAATATAATTTAATTTAATTTAATTTAATTTTTGTTAAATAAAATAAAATATAAGAAAATTTAATTTAATTATTTAAAATGATATAAAATTATATTAAATTATTTTAAATAAAATTAAATAAAATTAAAATAATTCAAAATAATTTAATTGTTTTTAATATAAAATTAAATTAAATTAAATTAAATATAAATAAATTTAATTTAATTATTTTAAATTATTGTTAATTATATTAAATTATTTTAAATAAAATAACATTGAATTAAAAAATAATTCAAAAATAATTTAATTGTTTTTAAAATAAAATAAAATAAAATTCAATATAAAAAAATTAAATTAAATTATTTTAAATTATTGTTAATTATATTAAATTATATTAAATTATTATTAAAAAATGTAATTAAATTATTGTAAATTATTTTGAAATTATTTTAAATTTAATTAAATTAAATTTAAAATAATTTAAAATAATTTAATTGTTTTTTAAAATAAAATAAAATATCAAAAATTTAATTAAATTATTTAAAATGATTTAAAATTATATTAAATTATTTTAAATAAAATTATATTAAATTTGAAATAATTTAAAATAATTTAATTGTTTTTAAAATAAAATAAACCAAGAAGGAGCAGCAGAGGAACCCATCAGCCAGCAGGGGGCAGCCGCAGGACATCACATGGGAAAAAGCAGCAGCAGACTCTGATTCTTCTAAGGCAGTGGTCCCCAACCCCCGGGCCGTGGCCCGTACCGGGCCGTGGGTCATTTGGTACCTGGCCGCACAGAATAATAAATAAATTTAAATTTTTTCTGTTTTATCTATTAACACGGTATTTGTCGGACCCATTTATCAACAAACCAGGTGAATCCAGCATGTCTGTTTAAGAAGAAGATCAGCTGCTGGAGATCGCAAATGACGGCGGCCTTAAAAGTATGTTTGAGAAAACAACTCCGGTGTCCTGGAATAAAGTCACGGCAGAATACCCTGAGATCGCCACAACAGCACTAAAAACTCTGATGCCATTTCCAACATCCTATCTGTAGTGACATCGGTGGATTTTTTTTTAATTAACAAATTAATTTTTTATTTTAAATAACCAAAAAAAACCTCTCCAAATTCCATTAAATAAAAAAAAATCTACCGCTGTCACCAGAGGTACCAGAGGGACTCCGTAATGAGGTTCCGTAGACACACCTTAACAGCCGGTGCGTGAAAATATTGTCTGACATCCAACCGGTCTGTAGCGCAAAAAAGGTTGGGGACCACTGGATTAAGGGATCCTAATGAAACAAAACTCAGGCTGATAGGGACTGATATCTATGAGTGTGTGAAATTTGGTGCAGCCTGATTGAATGTAAGTGCAGGTTTGCTCTCTGCCGAGTGTTATTCTACTTTTAAAAATGTTCCACACATTAACTTTAATAATCCCCAGAACATCTAAAACAACCTTCCATTAATATTATCCCTCTTTTTGCATTCGGACTCTGGGAGTGGATTTTTTTACGCTGCCGCAGTGAAAAACAACTATTATAATGACAAACAGTGATGCACGTCAGTCACTGTAAGACGCCTGTCATGTTTGTTTTTCCTGCCATTATCAGTAACTGCAGGTATATCTTGTGTTTTGGGGATGGCATTATATTTTGTCCTTGGTCTCTGAAAACGAATTAGTCAATTAGGTGGGTCTTGTTTAGAGAAACTGCACAACCAACCTAAAAGACAGATTAGTCTTTTAAAAAAGCGCAGGCTGCAGACATGTCTCCACAGCTTTGACAAAAAGCATCCGTGTCCTCTTCGTTTCCTCCCAATCCAGCCAATGATGATAAGGCCGGATATAGGAAACAGAGAGGTCTTGTGGAAGTCCATTTTTCCAGCTCGCCAAAGCCTCTTGGGGGACAAACGGTGGAAATTACAATCATCAAGAGCAGGCTATCAGATAAAACAGGATTGTGTACGCCACTTGAAAAATCGATCAAACGACCCCCTGTGCTCTGTCAGGTTCTGTCAGTGAGGGTTATTCCACAGAGGGGGGGATGCAGCTGCAGCGGAGGTGAAGTGTAAAGGTATCTCAGTCATATAAGGTTTTATCATCTACACAAGTTTGAACACAAACACTCAGACGCTGATGTTACTGCCTTTCTTCTGGTTAGCTGTCTCACAGCATCACCTGCTGGACATAAACATACTAACAAACATTTTAAAGTAAAGCCTCAGCAAGAAGAACTCAGACGCTTTACTTTGATAAAAACAGCAAAAAGGAACATACATATTTTCAACTACAAGCAAAGATTTTACTGATGAAGAAAAAGCATTATCAGCTAAATATACTTAGAAAGGCCTCTTAGAACAGTTTGTTTTATAATCCACTGATCTATATATTTGTAAGCAGGTTTTTACATGCATTTTGTCAAACTTTTTTCCAGCTGGTTAAATATCTATACAAATAATGTATATTTTATTGGCATATCATATTTAGACTCCAAAGTAATTATAAATGTAAATTTTTATTTAATTCCAGCTAAAATCTCAAACGTCTTTACAGCAGTACTTCAGGACTGACTTTTCACCACCGAATAATGGAATTTTTTTTACCAAATTAATTGGGGTTTACAAATCTGAAAACAAATCTATGACTTTAAGATGGCATGTATAATAATCAAATGAGAGGCTACAAAAACAATACGAGGACATTTCTAAATAAACAGTTGATGTAAAAGATGAAGATTCAAAATGAGAGAGCGATTATAACACCTACAAAAAAATTATGTAAATGCATTAACAGGAGAGAATATTTCCCCTCTAATAGTTCCACATATGATCTCATAGCCGAAATACTTTGATAGAATCAGATTTACTGACATGTAGTTTTATTAGTCTGCTCATACATGGAATATTGATCATAACAAACTCTAACAGCATATTTATGTTTCTGTTCAGTCAGATAAACATGAAAACATCAACACTCCAGGTAACAGACAACAGAAGAAGTGTTGCAGGCAATCTATGATGATAAACCTTCTTATAACATCAGTTTATTGGTGTTCGTTTTAAAACTAAAACCCAAACACAATATTATTGAAACTTAAGATGTCATCAAACCAAATTTGAAGACGTTTAAAAATACTTTAAATAATCATTTGTGTCTGAAATATTTTTCCACTCACACAGACGAGTTCATTAGCGTCAACATCCTTGAATTACATCCACTAGATTCAAGCTTGGAGAAATTTTCCCTTTTCAGCAGGTAAACTAGAAAAACATGATTCCCTGTGTAAAACTCTGCACATACACGATTCTGTAGTGTGAAGATCAAACATACAAATACATTTACAGTAAGATAATTATTAGAGTTGAGAAGAATTAAAGTGGCTATAGTAAAAAAACAAAAACAAGGAAAGTAATTAATTAAGAAAACACATAGGTCAAAGATTGGGGAAATTTAAATTGAGAAGAGATGATATGCACTCAGGCAGAAAACGACCTGTGGGCCTAACAAGCCCCAGTGGACCATTTTCAAACTTATATTGTACTACATTTATTATACCAGGGTTGTCTTTGTATTACCTAGATTCCCTCACAGGAAAGTGTCTCCTCCCTGAGTCGGCTTGGAGCAGCTCTTACCTCCCCACCCTGGGAAACAGCTGCACTGAAACTCAGACGTCTTGAATGTGACCTTGTCGGCCCTCATCCGTCCTAAAACTTTGTATTTTCTCCTCCCGTCCGGCCCCTGCTTAGACACCAGCTTCCACACAGAGGGGTCCAGGTGCAGGTAGGCCCTGGACGCCGGGTTCCTCCTCTGACACCGGCCCTGAGACGAACACAGCATCTGGCTGCACAGGGTGGCGGCTGCCGTCACATTCACCAGGTAAGGACCCAGCGTCTGATTGATGTAGAATTTGACAGCTTCACATGTGGCCTGACCACACAGAGGAAACAGAAAATAGTTTACACATTTGTTATCATTTTACAGTGCATTTTAATCAGGGGCTTAATGTAAAAATCATTGAGACTAACGGTTCCCTCGGCTGACCTGGGCCTTCTGCCATCAACATGTACAACACTCTACTCACTTCCAAGTAATAAGGCCTTGAAATACAAACATGTTGCACTTTTATTTTCCAGTCAGTAGTGTGACACACACTCACACACACTGATCGGCCTCCGTAAAAAGAGGAAGTGGTTTTAACTTTGCTGCAGATCAGTGTATTTTTGACTCAAGTGAAGTCATAGAATATATGACTGTAAATTATTCACCAGTCAGCCAAAACATGTAAATCAGTTTTTACAGACGATAAGGAAATCATCACCGTTTTCATGTTTTATGTTTTTCTTAAAGAGATAACACCTAAAGTTCAACATAACTTTTTTTAAAGGTAAAAATCTCTCCTTTTAACAATAAAGAGTCTAAGTACTTATTTATGATCTCACAGAGAAGCCAATCAATCCTTTAACAAAGTTCCTGTTGTTCTAACACATATCACATTCTGGTAACAGTCATTACCAGAATGTGATGTGTCAGCAATTTACACAATAACTCCTCCACTTCCATCGTCATTGCTGCTGCCCTCATCTCCTTCAGATATTTTCTCATGTATAAACACTTGAAACGCACCTTTTCATTATTCTAAAATCTGTTTCTTCTAATCTAAACTATTGTGATTTTGTTGATGTGTTCAGCTGCACGCGGCATTAAACTTGACTGCTTGAATAAAACCTGCTGAAGTAGAGAAAGGTTTGAAACATGCTTTAACAAACATTTCAAAAAATGTGGCTTTGTTATGATCGTTTCTGACGCCTTCACACTAATATGAATTGCATATGTTTGAGATCAGAGATGAGAGAACACAGACAGTAAACCAGGGACTGTGTCTTTTATAAAAAGTGAAACTTAGCTCTTTATTGTACCTTAGACTTGGAGAAGTTATTGTCGCCCCACAGGACCATCCCCGCAGACCCCAAAGCAGCGCTCTCTCCGACGGTGTAGACCAGGTGCTCCTGCAGGAGGAATACAAATATGAAGTAACAGAGGATAGAAAACAATGAAAGAACCCCTAAAGAGCATTGAGTTCAAACAACAGCTACTTGCCAGCGAGAGGAAATCCAGTGTGTACGTGTAGACGATGCGGGCGTAGGGGTACACGGGCGGTGCTGAGGGGGTCACCTGAGCCCCCACCCTCATGGCCTCCAGGATGCGGTGGTGTGTGTAGAGCAGCACTTCCTCGCTCTGGCCTCGCAGGTTGAGGCTGAGGTAGATTTCAGGGTACAGAGCAGAGGAGCAGTTCCACAGCCACAGCAGCTGGTCGTTCCTCTTCATGGCTACAGCCGGACACTCCCCTGTGTAGCTCATTTCGTTGCCCAAATAGTTGTAGCAGTCCGGGAAACCGTAGTAACCCCACAACCCGTTTGGTCTTTCCTCTTGTCCCAGTTTCAGCGTTTCCTCCATGAACGCTCTCCCTGCTTGCTCAAAGCTCACCCGGGCCTCAGCCTTCACCTGCGCGGGGGCCCAGTCCGGGTGCCTTGCCCTCACCAGCGCCATCGACGCCTCCTGGTACAACAGCTTACTGTCCCAGTTTCTCTCCCACACAGGATTCCAGCTCTCCCAGTCCACCACAGCCAGACCCTGAAATCCCCTGTCTGGGATGTAGGTGCGGATGTCTTTAGAGGCCGCCCTGAGGTGTTCATCCAGACTGGCGTTCTGTGGGACCCCGCCATTCACAGCCTTCCCTTGGCCGGAGTACCAGGGATACAGACCCAGCTTCTCCGTATAGAAGATGGTGATGTTGTCCCCCATGAAGGTTTGGTTCAGGTTCTGGGCGATGTCAAAGGTCCCCAGGTTGAGGTCCACGCCATACTTGGAGAGGCAGTTGTGAGTGGGGGCGTTCCACATGCTCAGGAAAGGCACCTGGGAGAAAGAGGATGTTTTCAGCCGCAGCCCTGAAACCAGGCCGAGCAGACTGCAGAGCAGCAGCAGTGGAGGAGGAGGACAGGAACTCATCCCTGCTAAGAAAAGAAGAAGAGAAGCGCTCAAACACTGCTGCATTTTAGAGGATGTGAGGCAACTTCAGTCGGGACGGTCAAATTCCTGAGTAAATAAAGTCTCTTTCCATTTTCAGAAGCTGCACAAAGGCACCTAGAACTTCAGCTTCAGACTAAAATGTTCTTTGTTTATCAATCCATGATTTTCCATAAGATCCCATGTTTAGAGATGGAATAGAAAGGCTAAATGTATTAAAGACAAAATGACAAACTCTCACTTACCTGTTCAAACACCGGGCAAAGATTTTCAGCTTGTTTGTGTGTGTGTGTGTGTGTGTGTGTGTGTGTGTGTGTGTGTCAATCTGCAGTCACGTGATCAGAATCACGAGCAGGAAAAACCAGAAGTGGTCACAGGTTTTTTTTACCCCTCAACAACCAATCAGACGAGACATGCAAATCATTTCCATGGAGCTTCGGTATTTAAAGCCACAGGGCGATGAAGCCTGAAAATTATCCCTCACGCAGTTCACCCGTGGGTTCAATAAAACATGAGAGTATATGTGAAAATGAACAGTTCACCAGGGTCACGTGGGAGATTTAACTCTGAATGGGCGGTCGGGGGGGGGAGAGAAAAGCCATAATGAACTCTTCCACCTCCAGGTTTAAATGAATGCCTAGAAGCAGTAAAAAATAACTCTTGGTTTAACAGCACCCTACAATTACATGGAGGGGTAGGGGGGTGAGGCAAGATGTGTCCCTCCCTGAGGACGAGCTGGCTCTGGCTCCCCTCAGAACCCAAATGAGACTTGTTTTCACCATCAAGCTTAATTCTAACCCCCGAAGAGGAAGTTATATTTGTGTTTCTGTCTTTGATTGTTTGTTTGATTTTCAGCAGGATTTACGCAAAAAAAAACACTTTACAGATTTCCACAAAACTGGGCGGGAAGGATGTGGCGTGTGGATCCATACAAAGTGTCAGATCTTGGAAATTGTTTACCACTTCTTTAGAAAACAGAGTGATTGGATGCATTTTGGATATATTTTTACAGGATTCAAATATGGTTTCCATCAGGACTGCTGTTGGCCCAGAGTGCCGTTCTTCACTGCAAGCAACAGGGTCATACCTGTTTTATCTGAAAACCACCTTCAAATCTTTATTGTTTCTTTTTAATAATGAAAATATGATCTACAAACTATCCCAAAATCTTCTCTGGTTTCATCCTCCAGGTTATTGCCATGTTTTTGCCTGCCTTTGCTAAAAAGTTGTAAAACCATTAGTAAGAAGTTTGTTGAAAAAACAATTTAAATTTGGTGCTGACTCAGATCAGAGGGAGGACACGGGACAGGACTTGTTTTCACTTTCTTTAACATGGCAAGATCAGTAGGTTAACATTTTCAGCAATTTCCCAGGGAATAAGTTTTGGATCTTGTCTTCGTCGCAGATCCTAAATAAAAATCCAGATCTTCCAGGGGACTGTTCTAGTTATTATACCAAGCAATACAACCATTTCTGTTTTATCTGAGAACCATCTGTTAAACCTCTTATACTTAAAATGCAATACTAAAGGTTGTTTGTAAGAGAAATTACCCAATAAGTTTACCAAAGAAGTTTATTTACTTTAAAAAAAAGTCAAATTTGAGAGAACAGCATGAAGACAGGGGTGATAATGTCAGTAAAACTGTGGAACATAACAAAGTGTCAGAAAAATGTCTCTTAATGTTTGTGCTTCTGAAATCAAATAGCTGCTTTTGGGCATCAATGGAGTCATGTAGTATTTTAAGAGAAAACTACTAGTAGTCATGTTTTTGGACATAAAAATCTGAAAATATCTTATAAAACACCTTAAAAAATACATTCAAATAAATAGTAACACTTTAATTGTTGCCATTAGAAAAGGTCATGAGAGAGTTCACGTTGAAAAATATCAGGCACTTCGAATCATATTGTGCATCAATTCCACTTTCGCCACACAGCGGCCGGCATACGCCGACTCATTCACCACTTTTCCTCCGCAGAGGTGCCTCCTAAGAGAAACATGGAATTTGACACCTTGGGAAACAGTGACCGAGAGGAAACCGAGAGCAATATGTAAACAAGGTCATTTCCAGCGAGCCCTCTATCGTTTTTAAAGATTAAAAGTTATAAACAAATGTAATTAGCAACTTCCACAGTGTTTCTTATAAGGTTTCACTTTGTGTCATCCATACTTTTTACAGCAATTCCAAGAAAAGAATAAGACACCCCTCCGCTCTGATATTTTGACACACACAACGCGGCTGTCTACTGTTTATGGTGCATTAACAGAGGAGCAGAGAAATAATCAGTAAGATCACACATTGCAGTGCTGATGCCGTGGTTGGAGCCGCCCCCCCTCTCTGGTGCAGGGGGTGCAGGGGGTCCATCTGATCGCAGCCCCCCCCCTGGTAGCCGCTGAAGCACTGGCACTGAAACTCGGTTTGGAACATCGTCAGCTCGGCTTCGCCAAGCTCACCCGTCACTGTCGCTCTGCCGTTGGGCCTGGCGATGCTGTGGGTGAGGGGGTTCAGGTGCAAGTAAACATCGCTGTCTGGGTTTTTGCGCAGGCAGCGGCCGTGTGAACCACACAAGGCCTGGCTGCATAGCTCTGCTGCTGTGGAGACGTTGAGGAGGTATTGACTCAGCGGCCCTCGGAGATACGCCTCGAGGTCGGAACAGCTGTCCTGGAGAGGAAAGGAGAAGTCACTCAGCTAGGTCTACATTCACAGTTCAACTTATTCTCTTTCATACGCATACAGCTGAGATGACTTAAGGAAGTTTAAAAGTAAGCTCTAAAAACTTTTTGTGTAGTATTAAAGAAATGATGAGTGATTATGATTAACTTCAATATTAAGTTTTATTTTTTCATTCATCCTTAAGACTTCTAATGAGGTCACACGGGCAACATGCGCTATAAACCTGTTGGTTCAAAACAAACTGTCGGAAAAAATAAAGACTTTGCTACATTTAAAGATTTAATTATAGAATAGAATAGAATAAAACAGAATACAAAGTCTTTATTGTCGTTGTATTGTGAAATGATTGCTAATGAGTGCAGCTCCTGGTTGGTGCATTAACGTTAAAATAAAAGATTAAAAGAACGCATTGCACAAAATATATGCTTTTATATTATGCCTAATTTGAATAATGCTCAATCTGAAATAATGTCTATATTATATTTATTACTTCTACACTGTGAATCGGATCAAATCTTTATATTTTCATTGGAAATGACTACTGTTGTTTGAAATTAAACATAAGAGTTTTATCTCCAATTAGAATCTGTCCATCTTGTGCATTTTTGTTCACTAAAAGATTATATTTGTTTTCATAGTTGGCGGATTTGAAGATTTCAAATTAAAATCAGCCCAAATGCGTCATCCATGTGACTACTGCAGTCTCTTTGAAGCTGAGCCCCGAGGAGTGAATTAGTGATCAACTGACTGAACACATGACCAACGAGAGCATCGGGTCGAAAACTTTCCAGATGATGATGTTTGTGTTCACATTTGTGAATTGAGTCTGAGTGGGGTTAATTAGTTTGTTTGTTTTATGACTGGTGTGGTGGTGCTTACTTTGCTGCTTGCATAACCTGCATCTCCCCACAGGATGATTCCAGCTGCTCCCAGAGCCACGCTCTCCCCGATGGTGGAGACCAGGTCAGTCTGTAAAAGATGACACGGCATTTTAACCCCATCACACTTAACCTTTTACATTTCTGAATGCAAAAGGTCAAACCCAGATAAATGAGTATCATGGTAAACGGGGTCAGATTGTTAGAGAGTCACATGCTACTGTGTGTGAAGTGCAGCATGTGCATTAACTCATAAGGAAACAGTGTATAGGGTGTAAGCAAGATTTTCAACTCGACCAACACCCATCCTGCCAACATCCTGCACGCAGGAGCGAGAGGTGCTGGGGTGTCTCTCCGCTCCAGGAAATGACTGTGGCTGTCGATAAAGAAAAGCTGAGCTAGAGCTCCATGCAGTATGCACTTAGAGCCACACTTTGATTGAGAGTTAACCTTTGAACAATAAAAGTCCATATCAGAATTGTGTAGTATCACACATGACCATCACATCAGTTATTTTTAAAGATCACGATAATGATGGACAAGAAGGAAAAAACAGCTGATAAGAAAAGAAAAAACAAATTCATGACCGGCGGAATTTCTAAAGTTAGAGCGTCACCTCTGTCAGCGGCTCCAGAGAGTTGGTGTAGGTGGGCTGCATGTACACAAAGACAGGACGCGCCAGCCCTTCGCCTGATGAGGCCAAGCGCATCCCCTCCCTCACTCTGTTCCGGACGAACTGGCGTCCGGAGGAAGAGGAGCGCAGCACCGTGCCCATGTAGATGGACGGGAAGAGGGCGGTGCTCTCGGTCCACAGCCACTTCAGCTGCTCGTTGCGGGCCACCTCCACATCAGGGCAGCGGCCGGTGTAGTACTCCAGAGTGCGTTTGTAGTCGTGGTTGTAGCAGTCGGGGAACAGGTAGAACCCCCACAGCTGGTTGGGTCTCAGGTTCTTGGCTTGCTTCAGCGTCTCCAGCATGAACTTCCTGGCAGACATTTCAAACTCCTGCTGGGCTACTCTTGTCACCTGCTCCGGAGGCCATGTTGGGTTCTTCTGGCGCACCATCTCACGAGAATGTTTGCGGTAAATGTCCTTGGTTTCCCAGTTGCGTATCCAGAGTGGGCGCCACTCCTCCCAGTCAATAACGGCCAGACCTTTGGCCTCTGGCTCACGTATATACTTCTCCACACTATCTGGCATCATCTCCAGGTGCTGCGTGAGACTGGCCATCTGTGGCAGCCCCCCGTTCACCGCCGTTTTATCCGGCTCGTAGTAGGGGTACAGGCCCAAGCGGTTCTTATAGAAGATGGTGAGGTTCTGTCTGAAAAAGGCCTCATTGGGTGAGGCCACGATCTGGAACTGGTCCAACTTGAAATTAATGCCATGCCGTGGGGCACAGTCCTCAGTCGGGGCATTCCAGGCGAGGAGCAAAGGCTTTTGGGAATACAGCGGCCATTGCGTGGGCTTCAGACCCAGAGCACAGAGGCTGTCCCACAGCAGGACAATAAGCAGCCGTACTTTCCAGTCACACAAAGTCCAGTACAACATGTCTTCTGATGTGGATCGACAGAAAGGACCGTCACTCTCTGCTCTATCATTCACACAGGAGAAGGAAATGTTTTAGATTATTGTAATTATAAGTGGAATTCCCCAGCACATTCATTCATAAAGTCAGCATTTAAAAAAAATATATTCCTTCAGCAGTGGTAGAAGAATTGACTTCAAAAGTAAAATAACATTAACAGAGAGTAAAAATACTCTATTACGAATAAAAAATCCTCCATTCAAACCTTGGGTATTAACATATTAGCATCAATATAGTATATGAAAGGACTTCCATTTGAAATATAAGTCTTGTATAAAGTAGCATAAAGTAGAAATACGCAGGTACAATTACCTTAAAATTGTACAATACTTGAGTAAATGTATACTTAACTTTAGTAATGTAATAGCCTTACCTTGACCAAATGTACAACTTACAGTGTATTTAATCAATGTGATGTTTAATTATTTAGTGATGAAGGAAGTTTTGAATGCAGTACTTGTAAATGGATCATTTCTACTCTGTGGTAACTCATCATATTTTAAACGTTCAAATTCCTAATCCAAATCATGCAATTCAAAGGCAAGTTACACGGTTTAAATCCTGTTTACACTTTATATACTAATTCTACTCTATTTACACTTTTTTAGATTGCCTTGAGTTTGTATTGCATGTTTACTTTTGTTATTACTTTATTTTTTACTGTCGCCTTTGCTGCTGCAACCAAACACATCCCCCCGTGCTGGGACATATAAAGGATCATCTTATTTTAACTGATCCTATCTTATCTTATCTTCTTGTCACTTTTACTCATGTAGACTAATCCTACACCACTGTCACTTATTAAAGATGAATAACCATATTAAAATCCCCACTGGGAATTGTACTCAAATAAGATTTTGAGGTACTTGTGTAAATGTACTTCAGGTTTTTTTCCACCAAATATCTTCTAATCAATAAAGAAAGGTACAAAGTAACTTTGAACATTTGCTGTACAATCGAATCAATGCTAAAAAAAAACACGTCCTGTGTAAATAATGACCAAAACAACCTGAATCCTGATTTACATCCTCAGAAGTATTTCCCCCACAGTGAGTGAAGACCTCACCACGTGACGAGTTGTGTTCCAGCTGCAGATCAAACTGTTAGAGTTTAACTAACCGGCCTCAGAGTAAAAATGAATGAGTAAAAAAGACGAGTGAAGCGAAATGACAGCAGCCCCCCCCTCTTACCTTCACTTCCAGGCTGAGGAACCATTCCCAGAGAAAGAACACACACAGGAGCCCGCGTCTCCGGAGCTGCCTCACAACAACCAGGAGGAAACCAGCGGGAGCATTGTTTGAGGAGAAGGACGGAGACACAACGAGGAAGATTTTCACCTTCGCGTCCTCTAGTCTCCGCACCGTCCTGCTGCCAGTGGAGAAAGTGAACTCACCCCCTGCGACGCCGAACCACTTTCAGGATGTTCCATTCACGCGTCGGGGGGAGGGAACATGGGAAGGGGGGGGAGCGGCGAAGCGGAGCGGACGTTACCAACACCCCCGTCCTCGTGGGTGGTGTCCTGCAGCGACTTGTTGCTTCACCTCAAACCTTCTCGTGACCCCAGCTTTCCCCCAGTTTGATGTGTGTTTTTAAGGTGAAAATTATAGAGATGTCCCCGGTCCTGGTTACAGCCGCGGACTGGACGAGTCCGAGGAGTCCGACCCGAGGCATCCAGTGTCCAGATCCGAGTCAGATTCATGAGAGGTCACCGCAGCCACATGGCTCCAGAGTAAGATCACACCCCTAATGAGCAGCCTTCTACTTTACACTCACATGTCGGCTTATAAATAACTATTTACACTTCTACAAATGTGTACTGCAGGGGAAGAGCTGCTGCACATTGGATATCCCAAAGAATGGACAATTGCAAAAACTTACACAACCTTGATCCCTATCTTTGTACTGCACATTTTGAGAAAATCATATAGAGCATTATTTCTACTTTTATTTTTTTATTGTTTATCGTATATCTATTTTATGTATTATTCATGCATTTCAATGGGAAATCCAACTGTTAAAGTGTCAGTGTGTAAGATTTACGGGTTGAAGTACTCTATTCAACTTTAAATGTGTATAATATTCTAACATCAAAATATGGGGTGGATAATCATTACCTCAGTAGTATTGATGCATTTAGTATAGATTCCAGTGGCCTTGCTAGATTACAGTCCGTGGTTATAAACATATTTATCTAAACAAATATCTACAAATCATGGGAGGTCCATTTACTGTGAAAACATGCAATGATTCATCATGGTCCTATAAGCACCTGCAAACCTGTTTCAAATGTGTTATTGTAAAATATTTAATATCTCACGACAGTCTCTTTTTATGGGTGTGATTTGATCATGGGATCCAGATTGTTATATAATAATCCGATTATAGTTATAATAATCGTATCGTGATTATAATCGGATTATGATTATAATACAAAATTCTGAATCCTAAAACAGACTTTTATACTATGAATAGTCGGAGTTAACAGAGGATATAGTTCTTTCAAGTTTATTGCTTCAAAGTAGGAGGAAGATTGAATCCTAAACCACCAATACTGCGTCTCTCATCTGAGAAAGAAGTATTGTTCTAAGTTTGGCAGATGTTATGTTGAGGTCACTTCCCATAATAAATAAAAAAATAAAAAAATAACTTTAGCCTGTTGGCAAAAACTCCTGGTGGACAATTGAAATCCAAAAACAATGTTTAGTTTAATGGGAAGGGAAGCAGGGAAAGTTCTCCTGAACTTTGAATAACATTGTACTTTTACCTCACTGTGTTAACAGCAAATTCCATCTCTACTTCATAGTCAATGTTTCCTTCATTTTGCATGGAAAACACAAAACTCATAAATTAAGGGGCAGTGTTTTGATCATTCACAAATGTTTTAATGGGAACCTTTACTTAAGGTAATAGTACCAATACTTGTTCACAAGTGTAATTCACAATTCTACTAAAGAATATTTGAAGAAGTATGATCCAAAAAAACACTCTGAAATAGTATCATAAACTAAAAAAGATCAAAAGATCACTAAAATGTACATAAATACACATCCCTAGAGTTAAAACACTTTTCCAGGTCAAA
The DNA here is from genome assembly GCA_038501795.1 of Pseudopleuronectes americanus. NCBI lineage: Eukaryota > Metazoa > Chordata > Actinopteri > Pleuronectiformes > Pleuronectidae > Pseudopleuronectes > Pseudopleuronectes americanus. The sequence continues at coordinate 18,518,202 of CM076717.1, read as the reverse complement.
TGATGAATGCAGGTATATTAGGTTTAATGACTTGTAGTGCTGCCACTTAAGTAACTGATCTTAATGTTTTTTTCCACTAACGCTCGGAGCACACTTCAGACGGTGGGTACAAGGCATCTGGTACACAGATGTCACTGGTGCCCGAGGTGTGTGATGACAGCCCCTGGCAAACGGCTCTGTGAAGTAACTAAGTACCACATGCTGTCACGTACCCAAGTACTGCAAATAGGACAGTGCAGAGCCAGGGCGAGGCATGAGGAGTATCAGGGATGAGAGGGGAGGGGAGAGGCCACACACTCGCTCACACATCATTAACCAATTAAAAAAAATGTGATCAGACTGAGCAGTTTGGAAGAAAAGCAGAAGCCATTTGTTGGGTTTTTTGAAGAACAGCCTTTCTCTGAAATCTAGACTTTCCTTTTGCGGATACTCGGGAGCTGAGGGATGTCCGAGCACATGATCGTTGGGGGGGATGAGGTGGAAGTGAGGATGTCGCCCTGTGTCAGAGTCCATTCCGCTGTTTGTTCTCTGAGCTTTTGCTGACTCACATCACCATGTCATCGGTCTCTCTCTCTCTCTCTCTCTCGTTCTCTGCCTGTTTGTTCGAGGAAATTGTGGAGCGTGAAACGACCCATGTGAATGGAGCCTCCTCTTGCCTTCCTTTAACCTCTGGCTCCTGAGCATTACATCAGCACCAGTCAGGGACCTTCAGGAAGCAAAAACAATGGCAGGGAAACTGCAAACACAGCCCTCCACTTTGAATACGCCGAGCAAACTCTTAAGAGGATTGTGACACATTTGGTAATTGTGTAAACTGGAAAACTGGGATGGTTATGTTTGAAGTTAATATTTGAAATGTGAGAAGGGCGTCAATGTAACTTGAGGCCCCTTAAACTGGTTTATACAAGTCACTGCTTCTTTTTTTAACCTACTCAGACGTTCATTTGCATTTATGTATTAATTAACATAGGGACATTACCATCAAATCTTCTAGAAAACAAATTTTTTCATTCACTTCTTTGTGGGGTAAAAGTGACATAATTCAACTAAACTCGGATAAAATTGGCTAAAATAAGCACTTACTGTAAAACCGCTACAGTTCGTTAAATGACTCTCTTTGACTGTTTATAATTCAAAGCATGTTTTAGTTCTTTTTCGAGGCTGCTGATCATTTATAATGACTATCTCTCCCGACCACAGCCACAAGGACAGCTCAACTCTGTATACACACATTGTACCGATTAGAGATGAAAACAGTTAAGCAGTGGCATATTCATGAAGTTCATAAGTTTGTACAAGAGAGAGAACATCCTTCTCATGCAGGCCGGAACATCAGCAGCGAAAACATCAGAGAGCAGTGGGGAGGAAATACATCAAAGTGACTGACCTCTGGCCCAAAACACTCCCAGCCACATTCCACACAATTACAGACACCAGAGAATGCCTGCAGAGGAAGCCCTACCCATTTATGTGCGGAACCGTACACACTGAGATATGTTTACGCTGTCATTAAAGTTGGATACAGTGCCAGCTGGAAACACCAATATATCTGGATACCGTTGAATCTGTAGTGTTTTACATCAAACATCATGTTTAATCGTCAGGTTTAATTGTGTCCTTTTTTAAAGTAACTGTTCAGGATTTTCATTATAGGTGAATCAGAGAATCTGTTACACACGATAATCAACACACAAAATCACTCAAGTCATCAGTAAGTTCAGGTATGGATTTATGCTGCCCATTAGAGGTTAAATACATTACACGTGGTTTCTTTAAAAGTTAAAATAAGTTGTATTGCAAAACTGCGTAACTCCCGCAATAGTCCCAATAGTCCCTTTTATGAAACCAAATTTAAATTCACTGGGTCCAGATTTATGGTTTATTTGTTGTTGATTTTTTTTCATCGAGATCGATCAGTTATTCCCATGATAAAATCATAAAATATGTTGAAAAAACGCCCTTATACAAAGAGACAAAATAACTCCTGGATCCACCATCTGATCCAGATCTGCACCAAAGTTTGATGACTTCTTCTCATCCCTCCACAAAACTTCATGGAAATCAGTTCGGTAGTTTTTGCTTAACCCTGCTTACAGACCCACAAACACAAACCTCCTTGTCCGAGGTAATACAAGTCTGTAGATGAGCAAAATTTTTCCCTGATCGTGAATCACGGGACAAATCCAGTTTTACTTGAGCACAGCAGACATAACGGCGCGAACTGAAGAGCGAAACTCAAGAAGGCAATTCCAAAAATAAAACATGTCAGCTGTCATGCAAGTACAGTAAAGGCTGGCTGCATCTTTAAAAGTCAACACTCCATTGATTCAGCTAAAGTTATTGCACCATGTGTACAAGGACTTTTAATTTTAAAACTAAGATTAGCTGGTAAATAAATAGTTTTTTCCCAAACAATTATATGTGAACATTTACTATTTTTAGATTAGAGAAGAACCAAAGAAACCTTGACAGGAAAACAAACCTTTAAATTTTAAATGTTGTACCCTTTCTTTGTTGTGAAGCGTCTCATCAAATAAGTAGGGGACCAAAAAGTCAGATGTCGTGTGTAGTGTGTAGATACTGTTTCTGCCATAGCCCACTGCTGATAAGACACCATGAGGTCCTTTGAGAAAAAACATATCGTGACTCCAGTTATTCAGCTCAGTAAACCATTTATTCAAGTATTTCCAACTAAGAAATCTGAAATTATTTACAGTACAATATGTTCACTAGTGCGGGTCTGAGCTCCAGTCACTGAAACAGACTCAGACATGACAATGCAGAACATGTCCATATGTACAAGAAATTCCACAATCCTTCATTTTCCTACCCTGTAATCTCTCACATCAGCCTCTGACACACATTCACACAACAAACCTAAGTGCACACATGTACACACACGAAGACACAAACAGAGTCTAACACTCTACGTATCACAGAAGGCATAAACTGTTAAAGCCTTTTCACATCGAGGATATTTTTCCCTGCAAAAAAACTCACACAAGAGAGTCACAACTCAGTTTGATGTATTCTCTAAGACTGCTTACATATAGGCTGGGAAGTGGAAACACAACCTGTACCGTCACTACTGTTGTGAATATCAAAAATTGGAGTTTTAGTGCACAGGGCACTCTGACCATCGCTGAATTCAAATGTATAACATTCTATTCATGATATCAATTTAACGTGACACTGGTTCCAGTCTCGTCCCGTCACTGGAACAACACTTTGCTCCGAGTTGAGTACCTTCGGCTGCGCCTCCTGTCAGATCGGTCCTGTGCAATGTTCACACCTCACAGAGGATGATGGGGAAATCTACATGAATACACGGGTGGTCGAGCTTCACAATTCCCTGAAAACAGAAGACAAAAAATATCGAGATTTAGCATAAACGACGATTAGAACTTAACACACCACGTCATCCTTAATGGAATTAGGGCCAGGTATAAAACAATGAGGAAGTTTACTCGTTGAGGAAGTAATGTCGTGAATAAAGTCAAACTAAATCCGAAGCATTTTTTTCTAATTCATAAATTGGGTCAAAATACCAAGAATAACTTTGAAATGTAGAGAAAAAGTCAAACTAAATCAGAGGGCGTTATGCGAGCTGCCAGTTGTCTCATCTTTCCAAGACAGTTTCTCCTTCTGAACAGCGTTTTGCACAATATCTTCAAAGACTGCCTGTTTATGTGCTGAAAGAGAAACATCTCTGTTACTAATTTCAGCAACTCAACAACAGAAGGCTTTTTATTAGAGGCAGCCATATGAGCCATTAGTGCATTCACATGCTCCGTCGAAGGTTCAGTTTCACATTGTTGCAATGTGTTCATGTGCTCTGAAGTCAGGGTGTGTAAACATGGATGCTGTAAAGACCACGTGCTGTATTTATGTGTGTTTAAAGCGTTTAAACAGCACGTTGACACCTCTTTCCAATATTTATATGATAGTCAGATTTGACAGGTAGAAAAATAATTATCTTAAAAGTTTGATTAAATCTTGAAATTTCAAGTTTATTCTCAATATACAAAATAGAAAAAGTCCTCCTCATGATTTTCCTCATGCTTGGCCCTGAGGCTCTTCTGTATCGTTGTGACCCTAACAAACCTGTGGAATCAGATTCTTCTGGATCCTCTTCAACTTGGACTTCTTTCTGCCGTTTTTCGTCACCACTGTCTCTTCGTAGAACTCGTGGGCGAGGTCACCGTCCTCGTCGTAGTATAAAGAACTGCGAGAAGAAAAAGAGGCTTATTCCATCTTCAAACAAAACAATCTTTGCTTCGAAGGATCTCTAGGCTGAGAGTTAGTTTTAAGTGCAGAGGTTCTGAGACGTCTACAACAAAGTCACGCATCCCCGTCAGCGATGCTCAAATTCAACATTGTGGTATTGATAGTGTGTGTCTGTGTTATTAAGGTTTTGGCATTTGTGATCATCAACGTTTTAAATTGTACCACATGGAAAAATAAAAGATAATGACTTGAGCTGTCCAGAACAAATGATGACTTGCTCTCTTCAATGTGTTTACCTCACTTTGTCTGACTGGTTATGTTGACTTTCCACAGAAAACTGCTGATAGCAAAGAGGTGTCTGGATTTTCCTGAGAATCTGGGACATTATCTCTAGAAACAGATAAGAGCTGCTGAGCAACATAAATTATATTTTCTTTGGGAAACCGTGGTGGCCTCTAGAGTGCTGATAAAGTAGGTCCATGCTTAGTGTCGGCTTGCGGACCTCCGTTGCGTCTAATTCTCTCACTCCCCTCATTTAATTTGACAGCACATCAACATGGCCCCATAAGAACAAGATATAAATACAGTGAACCAACGACCTACTGGACTAAGACTGGACTTTCGTACAATGCCCCTGTAATAGAGACGTTCCCCTCCGTTGTATCTGTGACTGAGGAATCTCTGAGACGAACTACTGCAAACCACAACAGATAAACCCAAGGCTACGTGCATAGCTACACACCAGAACAGATACCCACGTCATGATTACTGTGATTCAGGGTGACTCATTCCCCAGTGGTGTGTGTGATTTACCTCCTCCGGGTAAAAACAAAGGGTGTTGCACTTCTGGATCCTTTGAGCCGGGCCAGACTCTGCTCGTTCCCATCGACGGCTGCCTCGCCTCCAGCTCCACTGCCTGAGAAAGGCCAGACACCTTTGGCTTTGGATCCACTGCCTCCCATTTTCAGAGATAAGGCATCGCTAGTCCCCACTTAAAAGTTGTTCAATCTGGATGATGGCCAGACGCCCTCAGTCCCTCACTGAAGCCAGGATCTGGAAAAGTACAGAGAGAGAGAGAGAGAACACGTCCTCAAAAATCAGCCCTGATGTAAACAGGATGATGGTGCTCGCTTGTAGGACTGCATCCATGACTGCTGGCCACCGTGAAGCACCATCTTATTGACTGTTTACTGCCTGGATCTGATGCATTGTTGATGAATAGCAACACATGCGCTGTGTTTAATGCACATGTAACTCCACTGTCGATGTGAGTGGTGACAAATATCATGTTAACCCCGAGAAACCGAGTCTAACCTGCTGACAACTTGGTTTTTCGCTCGTTCCTCGGGCTCGCTCCGTTATGCTAAACGCACAGGAGGAAAGCTAGCTAACCTTAGCACCAGTCTACCGACTCCAAACGCAAAGCACCCAATTCATAACGATTATTACATTTATCCACGTCAACCTACGAATATATTTGTTGTTGTGTTAAGCCTCCCTAACACTGTCCTTGTGTCCAACAAAACGAGCGTCTCATGTTAGCTTGCTGTGGCTAATAATCACTCCATCACGGTACCTGCACCTTGAGGTGAGTTAGCATGTTAGCTTCTGCCAGCGACGCACTAGCCCGAGCTGCCTCCGAAACAAACACGGGATTATGATTATTATAATGATAGTTATTAATGTCCGACACGACCACACAACACAGTGTACTTGAATAACAGACTCTTGGTGAATGTCCTACCGTCTCACAGCGTCATCTCCTGTCATGACTGTATCGCCACCAGCTACGAGAAGCTAGCGTTAGCTTGTTTTGGTCGCTGCGACGCGGCGATCAGCTGATCTGACACCGGCTGAAGCCGCTCAGTTAAAACCCTGTGGTTCATCTGTATGTGTGGGAGTCAATGGAGACTTTATAAACACGAGCTCAACTCTACGTCTACACATTAAAAAGCAATACAGATATATGGGATATTATGTTAACTAAGGAAATACTTTACTTTTGGCCCATACAAATATTTGGATTATCATTTTATGTGTGGTGCCCGAGAAAGAAAATGCACAAACTTGTGGGAACTGTGAAACTCTTTACTCAACGCAGTGCACATTCGTCACATATGTTCAGGCTACAACATGTAGATTTGTGCAAAGAGGAATATAAAGAACGTGAAGCTGAATAAACAGAAGACAAACATTTGGTAGGACAGAATAAAACATTGATATAAGGAATGAAGAAAACTTTCAGAGAAACATGTTCATTCACGATTCCAGTCAAACTGAGTGACATCGGTCTCCCAGACGTTCATAACTGCATACATTTGTTCATACATATGTCATACACACGCACCTAGTACTTCAACTAGAAAAAAAATAAAAAAGGTGTTGCACCCATTAAGGGTGTGGAGAGGACATGGCACTCTATTGAGACTGGGACTAATACAAATCCAAATACCTTTCAACAGCAAATATGTCAAACTCTGTTTTGAAGAATAGCTGATGGGACATTGTCAGGATGAGGTTAAGAAGTGTGTTTTTCATGGTGGGTTGTTAAAGACCAGATTGTATGTGTTTAAAAGGGCATACATAGCTGGTTACCTTTGCTATGTTAGGTTATGTTTGTTGGTTGGTTGGTTGGTTAATTTGATGTCAGGAGGAACCTTTATATTTTTGGTCTCGATCTGGACAAACGGGCCAAATCTGGGAATTTGTCTTTACTATGGCATTTAGGGGCATTTTCACCATTTCCCAGGAAGTAATTCACAGATCTTGATTACAACAATCTGACCCATTTAGGGAACAGACATCTGGGAGTGTGAGCAATTTGGTGCAGCTTCACTGAATTTAAAGTTGGGCCTTAGTGAAGGTTTGACATCTTATAATCTTGTCTTCTTGAAAAATAACGGGAATGCAATTTCAGGATTTATTGCTCAACCCTAACACATCCTATGATAATAAAACCATCGCTAACATTTCCTTAAAGCTAAAGTGACACAGCTAAGGTACAGGATAATTAGTTGGTTCCCAAACACGGACACAGCCGCGGTCTCATCTGCCAGTCTTCTTTTCTCTCCACTCATTCTCTCAGGCACATCAGACTCTCCAGGTGTAAGGCACTGCTCATCTCTCGCATCATCTCACACGCACATTCGCGCCAGCTCTCTCTCATAGTCTTGCGCCCTGTCTCACTCTCTCGTTCACCTAAGAGGCGTTTTGAGTTGCATTCTCTGGGAATCTTTGGATGCAGCGACGACTGGTCATCTTCAGACGATGGTCCAGCCAAGAAGTGCACGGTCAGTCCCCGGGGCAGGGACGCCTCAACCGGGGGTGGAGCCGGCCAGAGACTCCTGCATCTTAGTGCGGGCCAGGGCGTACCGCTGCACTATCTGCTTGACGTGCTCCTCTTCTTCACGCTGCAGCATGCGCACGAAGTTCTTTAACTCGGGGAAGGAGAAGGCATGCCACTGCAAATGAAGAAGGGAAAGAAACCCATTAGAGCCTGTAAAGTACATACAATATATACATGGTTTGGATTCTTTATCATCGTGATCTGGTTGCACTCACATTGACTTCCCCAGTTTCATTTTCCTTCAGCACAAAACTCAGGACTTTCTCATTCGGTCCAGTGGACAGTCGCAGGCGGAGGGGGCGCTCGTTATCAGACAGCTTGCGAACATAAACTAAGCAAAAGGGGAAGAAAAAAAAGGACAATCTAATTTGTTAAAATGATATAACACTCGAAGGGGACTGAATTTAATACAAATAAATCAAAATACGTAATACCTTGTTCATGACGCTCGCTGCGCTCAAACAGAGCAAACTTGGCAGGATTGTCCACCACAGTGAACTTTTTCAGTAAGGCCTCGATGACCTCACGAGAAGAAGTGCGAGAGCTTATGTGCAGGTGCTTGGAGGCATCCTTGGGCAGGTAGAAGGAGGTGCGACGCTTCACTCCACCGGCCTTCCTGCCTCCAGCATCGTGACCGCCCTTCTTAGGAGACGGAACCGACACAGGTCGAGCCAGTTTGAACTGTACTTTAATAAAGCCAGTGTAGGAGCCGTCCTTGTTCTATCGAGAAAAATATATATTTATATTAAGCCGAATAGAAAAATCGCAATTACAACAAAATACATGGACGCAGTGTTATTCAGAGGGACTCACCATGTTCATGAACAGGTTGCTGTTGATCTGAGAGTTGTACTCCTTCACCTGCTGCTGAATGACTGCAGATGTCAACTCCTGCTTTCCACATTCAGTTTGTTCATCCTGCAGCGAACAGAGAGGAAGTTACAGTGTTAAACCACTAGGTGTCAGTGCTCAGCTCCAGGCCACAATAACTACTTTAGGGATTGCAGAATATCCCACACAATATGGAACCTTCATACAGGAGCATAGGTTGTAACATTGGCTTCCTTAAAAAAAAATCATGTTCTGTAAATGTTTAAGACACCTAGCAGGAAACCATGACAAAGATGTTTGTGACTCCTCAGTGGGAGTGTAATTCAAAGGGCAAGGCTTTCACATGGGGAAACAGATCGTATATATCATCATACTGCTGTTGTTGTTTGGAAAACCTTTTGTGTATCAATATGCCCGTCAGGAAGTGAGTGTGTGTAGTTTTATAGTGTGGACCTGGGGTCACATGGGAAAGAAAAACAAAATGTCCTGTTTTCATGGTCAAATTTCGAGCAAGATCACAATGTAATCTCACTGCATAAAAAAAAGGTTTTCAAATGCCCACACTAAAGCAAATATGTTGTTTATGGACTTCCCTGTTTATTGAAGTTAAATCATTTCCAACACTCAGCACCAGTTGCATCAGACTCAACTTCCTGACAACGAAGCAGAGGCGAAAACGATGATGTCAGCTCTGGCCAATCCCGTTCGTCTGCTCTGTTCCCCGGTGTAGGAGGTGGGAGGCGAGGGATAATGTGAGTGTGTGAGTGTGTGTGTGTGGTGGGAGAGATACTGGACTTGCAGCTGTTTGAAATGACTGGGACCAACGGTTCTGCATTGCATTCCTCTACTTGGTATTCATATATAAATAGCCCTAGTCGCTCTGGCTCTCACAAGTGGGAGAGACAAAGCCCTCCCTTGTTTTACGGGCACATCCTGTGCAGTCAGCTGCCTCATCAACCGCACACTCCCAGTCATGTTTCAGTCATGTACCAGTCATGCACATTTGGCCTCGAGCATCTGCTTGACCATTACCTCAATTAGGGCTTTTCCTGTGTCTACCCAACATTAACTATTAACTCAAGAGACTGCACAAACATATTTTCCACACTGCACTCCAGGAGCAGGAGGTTTCTGGGAGAATAAAACCCAAACATTTAGTCTTAAGATGCTTTCATTGGCACCGACACTCAGCCCCATTTTTGAATGAATCCATGGGAAAAACAGTTCACACCTTGATTTCCCCTGGCTTATTTGACAATGAGAGTGCTGCACCACACTGTCAAATAAATAAGTTTTATGCATTCAAAAGGCTGAGTAAGTCACAAATTGATGTCAAGCGCAACCGGGATCAATAGCAGCAATCGCAGCAAATTGAACGACTGTAGAGTTAATGCGCTGCTGTTAACAAGTCAATGAATCAATACTAGGGCCAGGTCAGGATTTCCATTATGTTAACAGCAGGAGAGCAGGCACAACAACTGTGTCTCTACATGCAAACAAAAGGAGTGTCTTGTTATATAAAGTGTCATCAATTGTGTAGGAGAAGTTAATCAGAAAAAATAAAAGAAAATGGCTCCTGCACAGAAACTGATGCCTATGACTGTTGAGTGTTTTAAAGTAAACAGTGATTGTTTCTAGGTAAAGAAAGGATGATGGCTAAGTGGGTGCGGGTGAGAAAAAAGAACAAATAAAGAAATATGTCCAAAACATTCCATGACTCATCTGTGATTGAGAAATTGAGTGAGAAAAACCTGAGGGACGAGGGAGTGGGATAATGGTGGGTGTGAAGCTGGAAACCTGAGAAGAGAGTGTGCGTCACAAAAACATGACATTTGGGTTGTTCTGATAATGAGGTCAGATGTGGGTCTGTGCTTGTAAGAATAAGAAGAGAAACGATGGAGTGATGCAACACACAACAACCGTGCTTGCTTAGTTTTCTTGGGACTTTAGTGAATTTTGTAAAAGGTCACAATAGGGTTAACATGGTGAGGAGGAATTGCACATGATCGGATCTGATGTTCTACCTCAAATTTGCTGTTTAGAAAGTGTGTGTCCTCTGCATCACGTGCAGGGAATCTAACCTGACAACTATCGTCGTTGCCGGAGAAACTTTTTTCTTTTGCTGACACTTTTGGACCAAATCGCATAGATCTGGATGACACACGTCAAAACCAGAGGAACCAGAACTCCACCCTTCACTTGGCCGGCATCTGTGCTGATGTGCCCTTGAGCAAAGCACACACTACACAACCTGAGCAGCAGGGTCAAAAGTAGGGGTGCTTCTGGAGAACCCTCCACCCTGACCTACGACCCCAGAACAATCTGGATGAGTTGATATAAAGTGACAGACAGAAAGCAGAACTATCCAGGGAGTTGCTCCAGCAGCAGCCCATCACCCACAACTCACTTCCCCTTTACACGAAGCTGCCATTTTTATGCGAAGCCAATTTCTCTTTTTAACATTATTATCACTTTCTGCTCACCTTCTTAACAATTAAGTCAGGCTTCTTGGTTTTGGGGAAGAAGGATGTCCGGGCGGTGAAGAACTGCTCGAACTCGGGGTCGGTCTCCTCCCCGCTGCAGTAGCCGCTGCTGGCGGAGCTGCCCCAGGTGTTCTCGAAGGAGGGGGACTTGTCCGAGCTGCTGGCCGCGTTTGACATGCTGACTACCGGCTTAACACGAGCGAAACAGGGGGCGATGGGAGCTGCGGGGGACGCGACTGGGAGCGTGCAAATAAAACTTCTTTTAACGAAGTGCGGGCTGGGAAACAGCGAGTCGACGGAAGCCTGGAGGGACGACGATGGCAAAGTTAGTTAACTTCAAAGAGCTGATCTCCAAACGCGATGAAATAAAAGTGGCAACAAGAATCTGAAGTTGTTTTTTCTTCTTCTTCTTCCTCTCACTCAAACTACCGGCCACGTTTCCACTGTGTGAACTAGTCTGTGAGAACCAGGATGTGCTCGGGCCCCCGCCCTTCGCAGCCGCGGGTCCGCTTCCTTCCCTCCCCCCGCCCGCCGCGGAGGAGCAGGAGGAGCAGGAGGGGGAGCAGCAGGAGGAGCTTCCCGCGGCCGTCGGTTGGCTCGAGTTTTTGGAAAATACACAAACCCGCCGACAGCAGCCGCGATTGGACGCCGACAGGAAATGTCACAGTCTCCCCGGATGATGCTGCCCCTTCCCCCCGCGGAGCAGAGCATGTGATGGCGGGGCCACGGCGGTCATGTGAACCGTACACAGTTGGAACGGAAGAGACCACAATCATCCATTCATGGTCCAGTTTGAAAAGCTTGATAGTGGAAAATGTACGAGAGAATACAGGCCTCGTTATGAAGGCCTCCATCATGGGTGGAGATGCTACCAGGCCGTCTGGGGATACTAGATACTAATACACTCTGTTACAAGTACTGCAAAATGTTAGTGAAATAAAAGTATGAAAGTAAAATCAGGACATAGATTTGACATTTTAAAGGTAAAAGTCCAAAATGGAGAAAATGCCCATTATAAAATGGTTGAACTGTTAAATATCAACAGATTCTTCCTGATACATTATTGCAGCATTTTACTGTTACAGATGATGTGGTGGAGCATATTTTTAAATATTGTCATATAAGACTTCCGGTTGTCCTTTATATCTGATGTCTAGATTTTTTTGAAAATATCTAGAAATACATTATGTAAACGTATTATGTCCAAGTTCTTCAACCACTAACTTTCAAATTGTAATCATTAAAACAATGCAGCATATTCTCATATTTGAGGAACTAAAAATGTTGTTTATCAATCTCTTCATATCTTCCATGTGGAAACTCTTAATTTGTAAAGTCATTATTAAAACATACAATATGTCCCTCTGAAATGAAATGAGGTAAAAGAATAAAGTAGCATGACAAGAACATATTTAAATAGAGTACAACTACCTCAAACTGGTACAGCACTTGAGTAAAGGCTGCCATATATCTCACTGGAACATTAAGTCAATGAATCAATTAGTCAGGCAACAGAGAATTAGAAGAACTGCTGACTTCAGTAGAACTACAGTGAAACTGGAAAATCCAGAATCTGTCACCGCAGAAAGTCTCATTGAAATTCCCACATGTAAATAGAGGGTTTTCTCAAGAGGACAGACCAATGTTGTGTGGCTCACTACAGATGTTTAGACAAGGAAGAATTAAAAAGGATCTAACATCACCTTCTATTCAAAAGTTCTGTTTGTAGCTGCATTTTACAAACATCATTTCCCATGAGCCCACAGCGGTGGGTTAAATGTCACAGTTCAATGAAAGAGGAGAGTTCATGAGCCGGCAGTGGGAGTCGCAGTTTGCTTCCACGTGTCGGAGGACACGAGACAAAAAAACGACAGACATGAAAACTCTGCCAGACAGAAATCCCCAAATGTAGGAGGCTTCAGATGTTGGCACCAGGGACTTTACGAGAAATTAATGAAACTTCTTTATGACTTCAGCAGGGCCCATGTTGCCTTTAGCAGTAGGGACTTTTTTATGCCAAAAATATATATTAAAAAATCACAAACTTCCTTATTTGAGTGAAATAAATGTCAGTGAAACTTTCAGGACACATTGACAGTAAGTGAAGTTGGAGACATCTTGTGTCCAACAGTAAAACTATTGAAATGAACAATGTCTGCTCATTTGCTATTATGGATTTTATTCTGTTTTGTTTTCATTGAATGAACTGAAATTACTTTATCAGTTTATTCTTCCATGGGAAAGCCCCTTCAGAGCCACATAAGGCATAGTGTGACAAGTAAACAGACTCTTATGTATAAAAATGGTGGAGTGCCTTTAAATGTTTTTTTAGAATTGGTTCATCTTTTGAGTAAATTTGTTTGAAATAATGTCAAACATTTCATGTTATCCACTTAAACAATTTCTTATTTTCTACATTTTTTTTCTCAATATGATAAAATAGTTTTGCCTTTTTGACAAAACAAACTTGGTGTCAATCAGGGTTGGAGGTAATTGTGAAAAGTATTTTTCTGCTTGTAAATTAACAACCTTTTAAAGCTGAAATGTATTTTCACGATACAAATAAGTTATTTTACCACAAATTAAGGGCACAAAACCAACTGGTCAAGTCATCTGGCACTATCCTCACATGCTGCCCTTACTGCTTTTGCCTCTTAATAAATCACTGCACTGAGGTGAAGTATTAGCAGAAAGGCCATGTGTGTACTGGTAGGAAATACTTTGGAGCCTCCTAGTGTAAACTCATGTGTTCACACCGCTGGTCATACATGAGTGTGTATCTGAAACTTTAAAATGATATAAAAATGGTCAAATTCAAATGTACAAATCTGCTTTTACATGGATACAAAACTCTAATGGCTCTCAGTTGAATGCATAGGCCCGACAGTTCCATTAAATCCAACCAAACTGCACCAAATTGCTCACATTCTATCAGTCCGCTTTATGTGTCAGGAAAAAAAAATTAGGATCCACAAAGTATTCCCTAGGAGAATAGTGATAAAATTATAAAAAATAGCCTAATATTTTAAGAAAATGAAAAAACACTCTGATTCAGATCCACATCAATATGTAGTTACTTCCTGAGCCCGAACTACATCCATCCGCCAGGGTTTGTATGAATCTGTTTAGTTGTTTTTGTATAATACATTGCAAGTCTTAGCAGGAGAATACATATGTTATTAATTACACTAATTGTGCCTGCACCCTGTTCATGGCAGCCAGCTCCAGGGCTCTGAATCACCAACATAGGTCTCACTAGTTCCACCTGTACTTTTCCTGCTGTATCAAGTCAAAATATAAAAAGTTCTTCTCACACAAAAGTTAAAACACCCACAACATCCTCACACTCGGCTCTAGAGTTCACTGAAGTTTTTTAAATTCCAGACGTCCTTTGATAAGCAACAGGTGTTTGATAGAGAGGCAATAAAACCTGTTCCCCAAGAAACCAAAGCACATCTGCCTCCCACACCTACTGACTCAGAGCCTTGAAATGAAATGTTGTGGGGCAGAGAAGCATAGTGAGGACTTCTCTATGAGTTTAGACGGAGAGACTTCAGGGACTTCTCTGAAAAACAATTCATTCTAAAGATAAAAGATCCCAGAAGGAAAGCTCTTCAGTGCAGTTTTTATCAGTTAATATGGAACATCCCAAAGATCAGGCCCTTTCTTCCCAGGACCGATCTGGAGAATCCGTGCTTTTATTTCCCTGCAGCCTGATTACTGCACTGCACTGAGGGTTGAGCCATAAATGTATCTCACAGCTTCATCTGGTTCAAAACAGCTGCTTGGCTTATATAACCAGTAAAAGGGGAAAAAGATTGCACAACCCCTGTCTTGGGACTCTCTTTACTGGTTCCCTGTGAGTTTTGGAATTGATTTTTAGATATTGCTGATCATCTAAGAGGCACAACACGGTTTAGCCCTCAGCTACACTGCTGAATTACTGCTCCACTAGGAGCCAGAGCTCAGCCTCAGATTCTCCGTCAGGGTTCTGCTGGCTGACCCTAAGTCTCTGCCCAAGACGAATGGTGGACGGGCCTTTGCAGTCCAGGCTCCTCAGCTCTGGAGCTCCCTGTCTGCAGAGTCAGTCACATCTTGTAAATCAAAAAAGCATTTTATAAAAAGTCTATTAAACCGTTTAATTTCTAATGAGCTTTGAATGTGTTCTAATTTTAGGTTATTGTTATTGTTTTAATGTTGCATTGTAATGTTTTATTTCTGTATTATCTTATTTTTTAACAGTGTTGATAAAGGTTAGTAGTATTCAACTCAAATTAATGGTGTATCCTGTTTATCTCTATTGGACTTATTGCTGGTTTTTACCACTTGCAATGTCCTGTAGATAAACATGATGTAACCCTTGTTTTAATGTTATTCTTTTATTCCACTCAGATGAACACAATTTATGGTTCATCATACACAAAAACTGTGAGGTGATTTTTGATTCTGTTTTTGGTGTTGATGTTGTTTTCTTATTTATTTCTTACTTTAGCACATATGGGTGTAGCAGCAGGCTGAAGGAGTCTGCAGACATATTCCGCTGTAGTTGATCACCTGAACAAGATATTGCACCGAGCGTGAGCTAACTGTAACGTTTTGTGTGTCTCAATGACAAACTTCCCCTTTTCAAAATTCCCTTTACTTCCTAAAGTTTGATTAATGACCCCAACATGGAGCCACCCTACACTACTGCTAACAACAGTTAGAAAGATAAATCTCACATGGTCTTAATTGAACCAGTGCAGTTAGTGGTATTGGGTGAACAGTGCTAATTTATTGCCTTGCAAAATGGTTCCTGTTTTTGCCATAAAATCAAAGGATTGGTTCCGTAAAGCAATTCCAGCAAAATATCCATTGTAATCTTATCAGGTGAAAAACGATGTGCCTGAGTGAAGCCACTAGTTTCCTCACCCATTACCTTACTTTAAGTGGCAGAATATGATGAATATGAACTTTTGATCGTGGTAAAGCTACACGGGAACTGTTGATGAATACCCTGCTGTCAGATAGAAAAGTCCTCACCACATTTGTGTCAGTCTCTATGGCGTGTTCCACGACACATGTCTGGTCGGACAGCGAGCCTCCGTCCCAGCTGCAGTCCAACTGGATCAGGGCTCGACAGCGGTGGTGGCATGTGAATCTGCAATCTGTGAGTGAGAAAGTAGCTACGTTTAGAAAGATACCACAAAACACTTCAATGCATATGACAAAATGTATATTAGGGTGCAGCTGTAAATCGGTGATGACCTCACACTGGTCTTTTACTTGTATTTATGCTGTGGATGGGTCTCAAAATACATCAAAACTGTAAAACAATCATCTCTCCATTGCAAAATATGAATCATCTCTGTGTGCAGTATAAATATATGATTCATTTAATGGTTTTTGGTCATGATCATTATTGTTGTTATCAGCTTAAGACCTGTGTTTATGCACAAAAATCATTATGGTTTCAGTTTCATGATCCGCTTACTGTAAAGACGGATAGTTTTTTCTGCACAATAAAGACTTGACACAAACCGCAGCAACCTTTCAGTTGGTTTCAGTCGATCAAAAGGAAGTTAGACTTCTGCAACTCCGAGATGCGTCGTGAGCAGGAAAAGAAAAGAGGTCGCTGCACCGAGTCTGAGACGACACATTGACCAGCCGACCACGTACACGGCTGAATGCATGTTAGAGACTGTTCATCTTCTTAAAGA
This sequence comes from Pseudopleuronectes americanus, assembly GCA_038501795.1. Lineage (NCBI taxonomy): Eukaryota > Metazoa > Chordata > Actinopteri > Pleuronectiformes > Pleuronectidae > Pseudopleuronectes > Pseudopleuronectes americanus. Next base: position 18,501,616 of record CM076717.1, on the reverse strand, counting down.
CACCTGATAACATGCTTAAAGGATAGTTCACTCCTGAAATAAAACCTCTCAGCCCCTTTGTGTCTGTGTGAAGACAACATGGAGAGAATAGCTGGTGAATCAAGCCTCACAGAGAGTCAGTGCTGTTATACTGGATTGTTTGGATCTAATTAGTGGCTTCACCTTTCTGTGAAGATAGGACTCTTGGATCTGGCAAAAAATGATATGAATATAAAAATGATATTGATAAATATCAGGATAAATGTCATATTTTTAAGTCTTAAGACTTTAGATTTTTGCTCCTGAGTGAAGTTTGTGCTTTTAAACTATTCTTTCTGAGCAGATAATGAAAAACAGCAAAACATTTGACAAATCTGAGGTAGATCATGTATGTGTTATATCTCCTCACTGTGCATAATGCAAAAGCACTATATCTGTATATATTGAACTTTTTTTATAGTGACATTCATTGAGAATTATCTTGTGACAGTTAGTGATATTGTTTGAGCCCCACAGACACACACAGGCCAGATAATCCAACTCACTGGCGCAGCGCAGGCTCTGCTTGTACAGGCCCCAGATGAAGTCTCCACACAGGTCGCACCACGTGGGCTGAGCGTGGCTGCAGGGCTGGAAGTTGTGTCCCTCTCCCTTCTCCTCTGGGAGCTGGGGGTCCTGGGTGCTGCTCAAGACCCTGATGATGCCCACCCGGCTCAGCAGGTCCGGGACCCTCCCCGGGCTGATCCTCAGGGCGTTGGTTCTTTCCAGGCGAGGAGGTGAGCAGGGGAAATGAGTGGTGGTCACCTCGAGCTGCTCTCTGTTGGTGCGCAGCTCTCGCAGCTCGATGAACTCACCCCAAGACATGGTGTCACTCTCTGAAGAGCCTGAGGTCCTCTGAGATCACTGACAAACATGAAAACAGACGATTATAGTATGGTATGGTATAGTATTATTGTATTGTTTGGTTGTCACAGATATGTCACTATTGAATATTGTTAACCCTGTATTCACATTATTTCATAAAACTTTATTTAAAAAACAAAACAAAGACCCCTATAGATATATGACTGACTTCCCATGAACCTCTCTCTCTCTCTCTCTCTCTCTCTCTCGATCTATCTATCTATCTATCTATTTGTCTGTCTATCTGTCTTTCTGTCTATCTAATAGTTGCACAGACATTGCATATAAAAAGTAATTGAGTTATAGACCAGTACTCCACATTTTTATATATTTTTCATGCATTTAAAGCATAATTTAAAGGAAACACAAACTGCAACTGTACTTAGTTGTATTATATCAGCGATTATGTTTCATATTTTGTCCTATACTATTGTCAGTCACAGCAAATATCACACATTTGACATCCACATTGTAGGTTACTGTGTTTTCTGTGTTGTGTAACGTACAGTTATTATATAACAGTATATAGTCTGCTGACCTAACATCAGAGAAGCAGGGTCTGATGACCTCATGTTAGACATATAACTGTAACATGTTAATGAATATAAAAAACTGTATAACCTCGTGTTAAACATACTACTACAACATGTAAATGTGTGTAAAGTACTGTAGGCGGTTTTCAGAGTGGTTATAGATCCTCTATAAGTAGAACAGTAGAAGATGCGTTCAGGGGGACTCGGGGATGAGTTATCAAATGTTTAGTCTGAAACAACATTTAAAGTAAATGTAACTGCTCAGGTTTTAGATTTTATAAAGGAAAACACTGAAGTATTTTCAGGTTAACTCACCAGGAAGGAGGAGAAAGCAGCTCCGCTTTGTCTCAGCACCTCCTCGTCCTCCATCCGAGGAGAAAAACTTTCCGCAGACATTTCTGACAGTTTCCGAGTAACGGAGGAGGCGAGCAGAGGACGCATCGGTGGAAATAAGCGATCAGCCCCGCGGGCTGCGACCTGAAGCTAACCTCAGACTTACACGTCAACAACCATCTATTTACTGTCATTTGCTCTAGATCTCAAGAGGAAGCGGCCCATCAAGACAGAGAGAGTTAGAGATGTGAGAGAGCTGATGTACATCCGGAATGTTTTCACATAGGGGGTGCTTCTGAGTCCGCAGAGCCAGTCCCACACCCACCGAGTCTGCAGACACACACACGTGTCTGCAAGTGTGACAATGTCTTTTTGTATCATACTTCTAAATCATGTTGTATTGTTTTATCTGCTGTCTTTTAAAAATGCATTTTTATTAAAAAAAATTCTTATAACTTATAACATTTAAAGGGATAGTTCACTAAAAAATTTAAATTCACCTATCATTAGTCCCCATTATGCCGACAGAGGGGTGGGTGAAGTGTTTGAGTACCACAAGACAATTTAAAATGAATTTAACGGTGACCACTTCTATAAACGTAACTCAAAAAAACAAACATAAAAAGCCTCCATACTGCTCATGTGGTGTCTGAATGATGATCTGGATTTTGTGAATCAAAACAAATATTTTATGAAGGGGACCGGTATTCTTTATTCATTTACTGCACATTAACAAATATTCTTTCAACTTTATCACATATGTTTGCCTGTGTTTAATGTGAGCAGTTTTCAGAAAACTTATGTGTAATTGGAATATGTAGCCGATCTCAATACGTCTATAAGCAGATTAACCAGTCAGCATAGCCATAGGTATACGCTCTCTGAGTTCCCTTCTAGTTTATGATATAGGAACAAACATTACAGGGTTCCAAACAAAAAGGTATAAGAATGTAAAAATGAAATGTCAACGTGCAGATCTGTTTCCCACACATCTTTGTTATATAGAGTAACATCTTGCACTTTCCATCTGTCTGTACATTAGTGAGCAACGGTTTCTCTTTCAATCATCGATGTGCAGATTCATCTGGATCTTCTCTGTGGCCTCGACCATGAGCTGACACGCTTTCTTGTGTTTCGGCCAGTGCTTCACCTGACATTCTCTGCAAAGCACAAACAAACAAAGAGATCAAAAAGATTAAAACTGACGGGAAATATCAAACATTTAGAATATATATTTTTTCAAAGCTAAAATATTTATTTAAGAAATGGAGAAGTACAGATAATATGTCTGATAAGCATGGATCAGATAATGCTGTTATCAGCATTTGTATGGCTGTTATGAAGCAGCATTACAGAAAAACTGCTGATGGATTGTCACGGAACTTGGAGAAAGGATGTGGTACAAGTCGGAGAATAAACCATAAAAGTTTGTTGTGGATCCAGATCAGGGGGCGGATCAAGGATTTATTTTTTCACTTTCTCTAATGTTGCTAGATTTTGATACAGGACGTACCTGTTACAGTACCATTCCCCCTGACAGCGAGAGCATCTCTTTGCTGCCTCTTTCCCACAGCCTCCACACTTTGGCTTCTCAGGCAGTAAACTCTCCATCACATCCAAGTTGTACGTCTGAGCCAACCTGGTTAAAAAAAAATATATATTATCTCAATCCCAATGTCATATGAATGGAGTCTGGTGAGTTAGATCTCGTGTTTTCAGTATTACCTCTCTGCATGTAGTCTCAGGTCATTTTCAGATGGGTTGAATGTTTCTTTCACTTGATACTTTGCTATTGCCTTCCACTTCCCAGAGTTCTCACTCACAATGTGGTCCCAAATTTCGGGGATCTACACAAATAGAAACATTGTAAAGTAAATTCACTGGGACCCAGTTGGACATGAGGACATGTGTGTGTGTCTGAGAGTGTACCTGCTCCAAAACCAGCTCTTTTTTTGGAGGGCCTGGATCTGTGACTGCGAGCTGAGCAAGGAAACGCTGCAGCTCCACCAAGTTCGGCAGTTGATCCACCAGCACCTCTGTCAAGAAACCTCGGAGCTGTGGCACAAGAATGACAAACAAACCATTACAGTGACAAGCGCAACAATAAAAACTTCATGAGAATGATCTACTGTGAGTGAGGACGACCCCATCTTGAGGAGAAATGTGATCAGAGGAGGAGGCACGAGGCCTTCCGGTTATATAAGTTATGTGACAGGAAGAGGATGAGAAACATATAATGGGAGGAAACATCTTGGTCAAAACAACCTTTGGAAACTGAATCTGTGAGGAGATCAGATATAATGTCGCAGGAAAGTGATCTGGCACAAACACACTTCCTCAGGTTCTATTTACAGCTGATATCCAGCTGGAAAGAAACGTTACCTTCAGCATCTGACTCTTGTTGAATCTGTTGAAGTCGTATTTTCTTTGGCAATCTTCCTTGAGCAGCAGATTGTGAAGCGAAATCCAGACCTGGCCGTCAAGTTTTGTCATCTTTAAATGGTCGTCCACAGGAATCTTCTGCCACTTGCTGTTGATGTACTTCTCCACCTCACCTAGGGCGGCAGGCAGAGGCATAAACACACACACACATGTTTAGAAGATGTAAAAAACAGAAAGACTTATCTGACATGTAAGAGGTGCAGTGTACCTTCTCTGCAGCGACTCCACGGGCAGCAGTCGATCAGCTGAACCAGCACACAAGGCATGTTATGGGTGCACAGCATGCGATTGATGACACTGATACTGTAAAGAAAAGAAAAAGGATCGGTCAGTTAATCAAGGAGCAGACTGAAAGATTTGTGGTAACTGACTACTCATTCTCACCTCAAGCAAAAGTGTTGAATATGCTCTGGTTACAGATTCTCAGATATGAAAATATGCCTTTCATTAATTGTTGATTAAATACCTTTGGGTTTAACACTGTTTTTCAAACAAAATGAGAATGTAAGATGTAAAGGAAAATTGGGACAGGGTCCCCATTTGTTTGGAGACATTTCCTCCCATTTATAACATTGGATATTGGATAAATCAATAATTAAAACTAAAAAAGCTCCAACAAGGCCCAATAGTCCCTTTGAATCCAACAAAGCAAGAATTTAAGTCCTTAAAATAAAAGTTTGTGATAATGTGAAATCTTGCAATTCTTAAGAAAGTGGAATCTGCAAATTTCACGGGTTCTTTCTTGGCCCGTGTCTGTTCCTTCAACTGTTCAGACGTTTTTGAGGGGGAAACATAACCTCCTTGGTGAAGGTAGAATCTATTAATAAGTCGAGTTAAGGGATCAGTACACATCTGATCCCTAAACTTTTCTATCCCTTAACCTTATTGACGACTCAGACACGATCATACCTGTTAGTGTGATCGGTGATGTAGCGCAGCACAGACACAGCCTTCAGTGAGATCTCAAACTCCAGTGCAACGCTTTGAATCTGCAACTCCTTCAACAGGAAAAGGAGAAAGCTAATTCTCATCAATTTAGGCAGAAAAAAGACTTGTCTAACGTGTGTTGAACATAAAGAGAACCATCCTTTACCTCTATGGAAGATACATCTGTTTTATCTTTCAGGTTGATTTGAGCTGTAGTATTCTCCCTGATTGCCTTGCTGGCCAGCAGGGTGAGTTTACGGTGGCAATAATCCACCAAATCAAGAACAGCGTCATCCGCTGCCTCACATGAATCCTACACAGAACACACAAGCACCTTTAAAGCCACAAGTAACACATTTACAGAGAGATTGAGTCTTCTCTCCTTTGCTGGGATCATTTAGAAAATTTGCAACAGATTCATATCCCTCACGAGTTTGCTTTCGTCTACATACTGACCTTGTGGAACATGATAGTTTCCAGAAGGTTAATGATTGTAGCCTCATGGTGGATCTAACAAGGTGACGTGAAAGAACAGATTAAATCAGTTGTGAGAGCTGCGAGCTGATCCTAATTCTACAGCTTGAATAAGGGGACACTCACCACCATGTAAAGATGAAATGTGCTCTTAGGGTTGAAGTCCTGCAGCTGACATAAGATGGGGAACACCTTCTGCTTCCACACCTCCACCAGGATCATCTCATGGACCAGGAGAGGGATCTACAAAGGGGGAGGAGCAGCTCTGTAAGACTTAGAAAGTTCACCTATTATGGTGAACTATCTCTTTAATGCCAACAACATTAAAAAAGCGTGTGAATACAGTGGGGCAGTGGCTAGCACTGTCACCACACAGCGTCTTGTTTTGCATCCCAGTATGGCCGATGGGGCTTTCTGTGTGGAGATTGCATGTTCCCCTTGTGTCTGTGTGGGGTTTTCTCCTGGTACCTTAGCTTCCTCCCACAGTCTCAAGACCACAGACTCCCGCGAGACATGTAGATCTGGGGTTAGGCTAACTGGAGGCTCTACTACACAGTTAGTTAAGATTGGATCAAGTGCCCCTGCAACCCTAAGAAGAATAAGCAACACATAGAGGTGGCCGATACCTTCTCATATGACACCAGCAGCTCCTTGATGAACTCATCCTGCATGGCAGAGGCGTTCAGGATCGCTTGCATGTTAAGTTTCTCGATGTACTCATGCTGCCTGAACCACCTGTCAACACACAGAGTAAAACACAATTAAATCATTTGAGATCCTTAAAATAAGTCAAAATGCAAAAACAAATACTCAGCAGCTTCTGTAGAGAGAGGGTTTACTGTCTTTTTTACTATGTTTTTAATCACTGTAAACTGAATAACTGCAGGTTGGACCAAACATGACATGCAAAGAAATGTAATGGACCCTTCCACTGTTTCCTGACACGTTTTTCATTTAGCTGGATATCTGTTAGCTTACCTTACCTTACTACACACAGCTAGTTAACAGTGGGTAACTGACCTAGTAAAGTAACATTAACCTGCTTGCTAGAAGCAGGGCTAGCATGTTGTGTTACCTCGCGGAGCCCACGGCCTTGATGGAGAAAGTTTCCAGACTCTGAACGAAGCCCTCCGCTTCGTCAGGAACAATCACAGACTCCATGTCGGGAAGAGAAACTACCGGAAACTGAAATTAAAAGTTGATCAACTTAATTTCACCGTCACTTCCGTCAAGTTGTTGATATGTATGTTGTTTGTATGAAGTTGCCTTCGATGCCACACTGTTAAGCCGGTGTTAGCGTCTCCTGTGGTTGTCATGGTGACGGTAAACCAAGCTCAAACTGAGGGGACGTTCCCTTTTTCGCCAGAGAGGGGCGCTGCAGCTTCAAGTAAAACAGCTCAGTCTGAGAATCAGGTATCGAGGTATTACTCGTATCTACCTCATGTCGACTAACAAGTGAGTTTGTAGGATCAGCGTGGGATCAACCAAGTTTTGTTTTCTTATTCTACAATTTTTGTATAAAAATAATTTGTTATATACAAATGAATACTATACGGTATTTAGCATAAAACTTGCATACAATACTATATTATTTATTAGACTTCCTCAGTAAGTTAACTCTGCTGACATTGTCTGATCTTTGCACTCTTGTTGCCTTAACTTTTGTTTGCTTATATTTGATTGAAAAACTTTTTTTTTAACTTCTTTTGATTATATTTTATCATATAGTTGCTGATCTTATACATGTGCATGTTGTTCTTTATATGTATCACAGGTACAATTTGATTTTAGTATACATGTAACCCTTCCATAATTTCTTTGTGAATGTACAATGACAGAAATGTTATTGGCTTTGTATATAAGAAACCAGGTTTGTGTTATTTACTAATTAGATCATCTAATGTATTGTAGTTCTAAGAAGCTGAGTATAAATAATCTAGCGCCTCAAAGTTTGATTAAATGCAGTACTTTAGTAAATTGACTTACCTCCACCACTGCTTTGACTTGGGTAAAAGTGGTAATAGAATAATGTTTAATATAATCTACTGTATAAGGTTGTTTTTCAGTATCTTGTTCCATGTATGTTTTCCTTATAAGGACTTTGCCTCAGTGTCTTCTTCTTACTGGTGATCACAGACTACCTCCACAGGGTTGAGATCACGGCTCTGATCAGATCATCTGATACAGGACTCTACGTTCCTCCTGTCTCTGAAGATGGCTCCTTTTTTTTTACTTTGGCCGAATGTCCGGGATCACGTCGTGCTGTAAATTTTGGACCAATCACAGACACCTCCCTGATGCTACAGTGTGATAGATGAGAATCTATACATGTAAAACATTTGGACAGAGCCATAAATAACCACATAAACTGGGCTTAATACTCAGTGATACAATGTAAAATGTCATTTTATTAGTCACATATAATTAATTATTCAATATTAATAAATACCACCTTTATCTTTGACCTAGATATTGAATTTACAAAATAACACTTCACTTTTCTCAGTCAGGAAAACTCTTCATCTCACTGAAGGCATCTGTGGTTGAGGCACCTCTGTATCTTTAAGTCAGACGGCTGAATGCAGCACCGAGCAGCTTTTTGTTTTCAGTTAATTTCACTTCACTTCCAGCACACCACGATGTTGGGGTCATTTTCCAAACGTTCGTCCAGCTCTTGGTAACTGATCCCTGTAAAAAACATGATACCAGTCGAGCTATTAGACTGTGAGCAAACTTTAGAGAAGGGGTTTCTTATCAATCAGAGGGAGATTCAAAACCTGCCTGTTTTGCAGCAGATCTCATCATAACTGTGACAACCGGTGAAGAGTCGAGGCGGCCGGCTCCTCTCGTCCCGGATCACCTTCACCGGATATTTCTGCAGCCGACGAATCAGAGACTTCATCAGACCGAACTGAATCAGCCTCCTGAAAGTCAACATGACACGACACACCTGTAGATCAATGTCACTCTGACCACACCTTTCACGAGCCATAAAAGTGTTTTCTCGGAACTGTTAAGCTGAGCGACACTAACCTCTCATCCACCCTTTGAAGCTGCTGCGAGTAGCGAGAGCAAAGGTCTCGAACTGTTGTGCCTGGACTCAGACCACAGTACAGCTGGAACACGTCTCTCAGACCGGCTCGCTTTTGACCTGAATGATGTAAATGAAGTGAGCCGAACATTACAGAAGAAAAGAAGAACACACTTAAGTTCAGCAATCAGTCTTATTTACCCTGCTTGGTCACGTAGTTTAGGCACTCCTCCTGAATGGACTTGTCGTCTATGAGGCTCTGGACTTTGGGGGTGGTGCAGTACACATTAGAGTACTGGTGGGAATAAAGAGGCACAAGTTTCAGTCACCAAACAAAACACACGTCAGTTACAGGAAAGAGCCACATCTAAAAAATATGATATTTTGAGAACACAGATGAAATGTTTTGTGATAAAAACTCTTGCATTTTTAGAATAAATTCCTGATATGACGATAAACAGTTACTTTTCCTGATCCCAAGCCAAATGTAGGCATCCGGTAGTGAATATAACAGTTACAAAGAAAAGCAGCAAACAGGAACACATGAAGGGAACTTGAGGTTAGAACAGAAATGTTAAAAAAAAAGAAAAAAGGGAGAAGCAGCTTTAAGAGAAGCAAGAAAACACTAAAAACAGGAGTGGAGAAAATGAGGTAGAGAATGTGCAGGGATAAGACCTTAAATTTGGAGAATGAATACTTAGTAGTTCAAGATATTAATATGCATTATTTTTAAATATGTGAGAACTGACTGTTAGCTGTTACAAGTCCACAGATTTAACAATTAAGACTTTTTTTTTCCGGTTGCAGTGGAATAAATCCAGTGTGTGTGTCACTGTGTTAGTTTGGTTTTGTACCTGGTATATGGACACCAGAGTCACAACACCGTAATACCTGTGAAGGAAAAGGAGACTTTGAGTATATTTCTTTGCAAAAGTAGGTTTCCTCACACTGAGATACAACACACACCGGCTGAACTGGGACCTGCCGAATCATCTGAGGCCGGATAATGTGATTTGAGTGATCATCTGTGAAATGATGACCCATATCAGCACTGGAGAACAACACAGTGGCTCATTCTGATGTGTTGACGGGGATCAACCCACAATGACGCTCACAGCGACCCCACTGATTTGCTGGATCATAGTACTTTACATTGAACATAATGAATGAGGGTGTTCTGACACACACTAAACGCCTCTGGTGTGTTTGTGTGTGTTGCCCTTTGTGCACAGAAATATACTCACATGAGATTCTGCACCGCAATACGAACAAGATTCAGCTCCACATCGGCTTCAGCTGAAATCTTCTGGATGTGTCTGAATCCATCAATATAAGGGAGGATCTGCAGTAGGCATCACACAGTCCAATGTTACTGGTTTCTACTGAACCTCCCGACCGGATCTATATTCATTACTATGCACCTCATCATTATTACAGCAGTAAAGACAATATTGTACCTATTATTGTACCTATTGTATCTGTTTAAAAATGGCTAGATATCAGGCACACTACCTGTTGAGTGGTGAGATCCCACTGAGATTTGTTGAAATGCTCTTTACAGTTGGTGAAAACTGGGACATCGTACTCCTGGACAATCGGGGGGTCTTTCCGCAGCTGGATTAGTTGAAGGTGGATGGTATTTGACTTGTCTGAAACAAAGAGAATAGATTTATAGGAATTGTAGCCACCATTTTCCAATCCTAAAAACTAAATAAAGCCCTGGTGACATGACTCTGGTATAAACATCCATCAAAGGTGATCTGATCACAAGTGGACGGCTCTACAAGTTTATCAATTAACACATGGCATTAGAAAGAGCCCCCCCCACATCGGATCGCACTTTCCCGCATTATATGCAAAAGCACACGTAGGTCACTTCTGTTTGCAAAGACCAACTAATGATGTATTTACCCCATCTGATTATAGCAGACAGCTTTTTGTCAATGTGTGAGCATGAAAGAGAAAGAGAGACAGAGAGAGAGCGAGAGAGAGAGAGAGAGAGAGAGAGAGAGAGAGAGAGAGAGAGAGAGAGAGAGGGGCGAGGAGAAGCTGAATGAATCAATGCCATAGTCTTCAATATTCAAATTCTGGTGGTGGTCACAAAAAATGTATGTGCGAGGAAAAATTGTAAAAGAAAATTCTGTAAATTATTAAACTGTAGTAGGGTGGATGACATCAGCTGAGTATATGGTCCTTCAATGTTTTTATAGGACAGTATACTCTGGGAAGATAAATAATAGCATAGTGTGAATACTGTGTTTATACATCTTATAAAACAAATGGTAAGAATCAATCTAAATGATAAACTCTAAACTGCGTGTTTTTGTCCAACGTGTGTGTTTACCAGTTCTAATGTGTTTAGCCTTCACACAGCTGTTTACGTTATGGTGCTGCTCTATCTTGGTGCTTTCTTTATTTGTCTCTTTATCTTTATATTGTCACTAAATGTCAGATCAGCCTTCGATGGAAACGTTCAGTGCTGCTGCCACAAATTCTTGAAAATGAAAAACTGAACTTGATGTTTTCTAAAAGACTGACTCAATAGGCTTTTACACTTAAATCACAATATCAGGGCTGTTTTATGTTGAAAGCACAAGTAACATGCATTTAATCACTCGAACCATTCAGGTGGGTTCAGACGGTTGTTGCCACCAATAAAACGTGTGCACTGTAAAGACTGTGATAATACCGATGGGTAAGGTACAGGCTCCTGTGGCATTGAGTTCCTCCATCAAGGTCGACATGATGGGTAAAAGTTTCTGCTTGCTCTCCTCGTTGGAAATGAAGCTGCTCTCCAGCTGCGACACGAGAAGGAAGAAAGATTAACACCAACATCTGAGAATAACACGGATATTACAGCAGACACATGTGAAAGGTGTGAGACTGCGTCGCTACCTCCAGAGTCGTGAGGTATCCAGACAGCTTCTTCACTATCGGCTCCAGGGCACATGTGTTGGTTTGGGCATCACAGACGAGGCCGAGGTTAAACAGCAGGGCGTTTCTGCTGTACTTCTTGTGTTCGATGCACACAGGACATCCGATTAACTTCTTTCCCATGGCGGTGCTGAAATACATTACATAGATTGATACACAAAAAAAAAGCAACACACCTTTCACTTATATATGAAAACACAGTCAATGAATTGTGACAGGGAGACAGAGGAGGAGCGTTGCTTTACTCACACTGTTATTAATTTGTTTTGCAGTTCTGGTTTGGTGATGATATAAACCTGAACTGTGTCAAAGAGCTCCCGTGAGATGTATTCCTCTGGGACCTGTCAGGGGAGAACACAGGAGACGCTGCATCACAATATGCATCCAGTAAGACCAACTGGAAAGATCATCTACTGTTCCCAGCTTGATACAACAACACATTGAAGGATAAATACATGTTTACCATTAATAGCGTCAACAATTCCATACTGATTTAATATAAAAGCTGACACTAGTAACTATTTTTAAGATTGATTCATCTGTTTTTGATTTATTGATTTGTTGTTTTGTCAGTAAAATGTGACACAAGGGTCAGGAAATTAAAAAAAATATCCATCCTAATTTCCCACAGCTCAAATTAACACTCAAATCTATTTGACAAATGATTCAAATCGATGCTCACTTATCAAAATACTGGCAGACTTCTGTTCCACTAACCTATCAAGTTATCAATACAGCTCTTCTTCTTGAAACATTAAAAGACTAAGATGCAGCTCTGAAATCAATCTTCACACTTTGTGATATTTGTGACATTTTGTCATGATGAATATTGTCAACAAATACTCTACTGTGTCGTCCAGACCTTGAACTGTATCTGTGTCTGACTTCAACATATGTAAACACTTACCTGATATGTGATCTTCGGTCCCAGAGTGGGATGAAACTCACTGAAGAATATACACTCTATTCTCGAGCTCATGCCTGTCACAGACCTGTCCACCCCTCACTAGTAGATGATGCTGTCCACCGTCTGTCTCCCCTGTTTATCTACTCTGCTGTCTGTCTGTCTCCTCTGTCTCCCCTGTCTGTCTCCTGTCCGTCTCTCCTCTGTCTGTCTCCTTCTGTTGTTATTTAGCAGTCATAGCTAGCCGCTAGCTGTTTGCTTCCGGAGCTGCTGATCTCCAGGGAATCACGTGCACCGCTTCCAGAGTGTGAACACTGCGCGGACACGTGTGTTGTAAGTCGGTCACTCACTCAAAGAGCTGAAGACCTGATATCAGACAGTTTGAGAGACTTTTTTAAATTCGGTCTTTGAACGCGACACACAGCAAACAACAGCAATACTGGTGCGTTCAGGGAGCCCCGGAAATCAACAGCGCGGACAACGGAAGCCTGGAAATACATATCACCGAATCACTTTCCATTGCAAAGGCTCAACCCGTTTTGGTGTGGTGCCTCAGCGCTGTAGAAAATACTTGTTAGGAACAAACCCCTTTTTATTATAAGTCTTTGGTTTTACAATTGGCCGTTCACAGGATTTGCGTGAACTAAACTAAAAAATCTTAACATGAGAAATACAACATTTCAATACTGATGGTATAAATTATGATGGAAATTACAAATACACTCAGTAATTTAAAGTAACCTAATTATAAAATGTTCCCTTAATGAAGCCAAAGCATAAAATAGCACCTTTATGACTATTATTATATCATCAACATATCACATCTCTATATAAGATAACTACTCTATCTTATATAGATGCACATCACACACCCAGAGCCCAAAGTGACACCTGCACTCAGCCAACGAACAATGCCAACCTCAAACTGATTATTCATAGTTTGAATGATCAAAACTAAATTAAAATCATTAAATTAAGTGTTTTTTCATTAAAGATGATCTAAATAATTAAAGTTTCTTTTTCTCAATGGATTTATTTCTCTGCTTTTACTGTTGGGGTAATCTAAAAAGTAAAAATGTAATCTAAATGATACAAATATCCAATAAGCTAGTCATGTGGTTTTTCAATCAAAAGCCTTTATTTGATAGATAGATAGATAGATAGATAGATAGATAGATAGATAGATAGATAGATAGATAGATAGATAGATAGATAGATAGATAGATAGATAGATAGATAGATAGATAGATAGATAGATAGATAGATAGATAGATAGATAGATAGATAGATACGTTATTGATCCTGAGGGAAATTTGGGATCTTTGTTGTTTTCAATATTTCTAACATTATAAGTGGAAAACCAACTTTTAGAATATCAGAGGTAATAATTGTTGTTGAAGAACAATAACAAAACCTCACATTATACTTGTTGTATCCCAAATGTGTACATGTTGTACTTATGTACTTGTCATTTCACCACTTATTGCTACTGTCCTTGAAGGCGTCACCAGAATCAGTGCTGCTGCGCATGTGGAGGAGTCGTTTCTGGTCTCGTGACCTTTTCTTGCAGCGCGTGTAGGAAACACACCAACAACAGTGTTACTCAGTGTGTTGCTCGACTACACGAGATGTTGTGTATCTGACCCACAGGGGGGACATTAGTGACACAGGCAGTGCAGACCAAGAACAAACTGCTCAAACACAGTGTATGAGGACAACAGAGGTCACACAAACTGCCCTTTGCTGTTCAAACGATGGCAGCACCGGTGTGGGGAGTGGGGGGTCTGCTGAGATGAGCCATGTGGAGGAGGTCACTGGGTGCAGGCTGCAGGCTGTTTGGCTGCAGGAGCGTTGGACCAAAGGTAACCCACTGCTCCAATTCACCTACTTCCCATATTGTATCCAAGGGAGGGCTGCTGGCAGATGTGTTGATTTGTTGTGCACAGTGGAGTCAAGCCGGTTGTAGTCGGGCCTTGACACACTTAATCAGAGAATCGTATGAAATTAAGAACAAATAAACTCCAGTATCTCGGTTGCCACGGTGTAACAGGCGGATAATGACTATCAGCCCTCATCTTTGTGCCAGTGTGTCCTCCCGCTGCAGCCAGACAGATGATCCACTGTGTGGCTGCACACAGGGCCTTTGATTTGTGGTTATTTGGACACTCTTGAATCTGATGCTCTTCAGGGAATCTGGGGCTCCAGTGCTGTGCGAGCATGCAGCGCTCCTGTCCTACCTGCACACAGGATCACAGCCCTCCAGGCCATGGATACATGGAGGAAGCACTTTGAGGAGAGAGGAGTGCCGGAGCCTGAAGAGTCCAGCCACTACATCATCGCCCATTTGTTCGGGGCCAAAACTGTGAGTTGTACCTTTGCTGGGGAACATTGCCTCATCATTGACTGAATACATTCTGATGTTCTCACATTTCTTTGGGCAGATACAAGGCGTGGAGCAGAGGAAGCTAACAGAGTTCCTCAGCCGAGAGGAAACAGAGCAGATATGGAAGCTCTACACCAGACGTCTCTCCAGGTATAAAGTTTATACAAATACACTATAAATAGAAGATACTAAAGTGAGAGCTCGACCGATAAATCATTTGGCTGAAAATACAACAAAATGTTTCCTTAACATCTATTTGCTGATATGAAAACTTTTATTTTACACACTAGAAAAATGTGCATTTGTTTACAGTTTCCAAAAATGTGTTTATTTTCTTTATCAACTTCTATATATTTGGTTGTATTTGTATTTCTTAGTATTTTTTGTTCCCTAATTTAAAATGTATGGTGAGTCTATGAAATATTGATCCTTAATTACATTTCGTGTTCAGCTGACGACATATTTGCAATCATTGCGAAAACATCAAGTTTTAAAAATCAGATATTAGAAATATTTCTACCCCATAATATTGATATAAGCATCAGCCCCAAAAACCCATAGAATTCAGGCTCATATTCAAACCACCATTACCTGTCATATCAGGCATGTCTTAGGAAAACAAAGTCACAATCAAAACCAGTAGATCATCAAATGTATGTAATGGAGAATTTGACCTATTCCCTCAAAATGCACCAAGACAAATGTGCCAGTGGTTGAATTGACTTTCTCCCCCCTCTTAGACTTTACATGAGAGGTAACTTGTGTGTAACTCCAATTCTACTATTCCTCCCAGTTGTGTTGTTTTATTTTGTGCTTCATAGTCAAGGTTGGTACCAGTAATTGACGCCTGTGATATCTATGCAACTGGTTTTATTGTGATCTGAAAATGTGTGTGTTTGTAGAATGCCTGTGCAGTATGTGATTGAGGAGTGGGACTTCAGAGATTTGACCCTGAAGATGAGGCCTCCTGTGTTCATACCCAGACCAGAAACAGAGGTGGGAGAGGAGCAAAGACACACACACACACACACACACACACACACACACACACACACACACACACACACACACACACACACACACACACACATACTCATATACAAACACACACATACGTAAAATGTACAAGTAAATCCTGATGAATTCCGGGATCCTACGTGACCAGAGCAATGTTTTGTCTGTGTGTCGGTGCAGGAGTTGGTGGAACTTGTGCTCACTGATCTGGAGACAGCATGTGGGACTGAAGACGCTGCAGACGCTCTGCACACGTGTGTGGAAGTGGGATGTGGCTCTGGAGCCATTTCCCTCAGCCTCCTGAAGAGTCTGCCTCAGGTGAGCATTGTGTTAATCACATGAAGCAGAGTTTTCAGCCACTGTCCGTTTCTTTATCCTTCTAAACTCAATACATCGAAACTTAATTATGCTTTTAAAATCAGATTTGGGATGAAATGTTTAGATGTTTAGATGTTATTTGGTAATTGGTCAATTTTAAAGTTTTACATAACAAAATTACAAAATTGTTTTATATATTCCTTAATTTGAAAAAGATCAATAAGCTAACTGATGAGTTACAGATAAATATAACTTTGTAGTAGAATACAGTATTTTATTTATCTACTTTATAAGCACAGTTCATGTTATCAGCTCAAACATGCTTTCTACTTTCCTGTCATAATATTTACTACATCTGCTTACTTTACTCTCCACTGTCAACAGAAAACTATAAAAACTTGAATTTAAGAAATATAAATACAAGTAATCGATTTTTATTTTCTCCAATAAGATATTAACAACCAAGTTTTCAGCTTTTAATTGCTACGTTTTTTTTCCACTAGCTTAAAGCCATCGCGGTGGATCAGAGTCAGCAGGCAGTGGATTTAACAAGGGAGAACGCTTTAAGGTTGTTCTACCTCAGCACATCTACTTGTAAATATCCTCACTGATTCACTTTTATTGTGGATAAAGGCTTTTAAAATATACTAATGCATCAAGTCTTCACTTCGCAGGTTGGGGCTTCAGGACAGATTACAGATTCATCGTATAGATGTGATGAAAGGTGAGTGAAAGCAGCAGATTCATATTAATAGATAACATATATGAATACAGTGCTAATAGACATTAAAACATGTGTGTTTTGTCAGATCCAGAGGCTGCGTTGAGTCTCTGCTCTCAAGCTTCTGCTCTGGTCAGTAATCCTCCGTACCTGTTCTCTGAGGATATGTCCAAGTTGGAACCGGAAATTCTCAGGTGATTGAAACACACTCGATTTACACAACCTCCCCATGGCAAGGAATCGTCAAATAAATGGTTCTAACGATTGTAATAAACTATAATACAGTTTAAAAGTTTGTTAACTTCCTGTTAGCGTTGTAAATAACAGTTTCACTGCCAGAAAGGAGATTATATTTCGACCGTGACTGTTTTTTGGTTTGTTTGTTTATTACCTCCACCAACCAGATAATGTTTTTTTAGTTTGCTGCAATGAACAAAAACAACTGGATTGATTAACCCTAAAGTGCCAGAATGACGGATGCAGATTTTTTTCACTTTGTATCATTTAGGTGTTTTTTGACATTTAAGTCAATTTCTCAGAGAATAATTAATATCTTTTTTTAATTTTGATATGTATGACAATTATTTTCTTAATTTTGCAGTCAAAAAAATGGCCAGTATTTTTTCACACAATCCCGGGTAGTGTCCTCAGAAGCATTATGTGTGGGACCAACAGTCCAAACCCCAAAGATAATCAGTTTACTATCATGTGGCTCATGGGCAGATAAAAGCAGTAAATCCTCACATTTTGATAAGATGAAAATTCCCAAATAATTGTTCTCACGTAAAATTGTATTATTATCTGAATAGCTGAATCTCTACATCCACGTACATATTGATTTAGAGTCCCATTATAAACCCACATTTACATTCACTAGATTAGGATTTTTAAGTCGATCTGCAGCAAATTGCAAACATTCATAAATATCAGTTCCCTAAACATGGCACATTTTTGCCATTAGGTTCTGTGATTTAAACTGTGAGAAATAAATGAAAATGCTGTAAAATACCCTATCTCACAATGTAAAAGAAAGTGACAAAAATAATTGCTATTTTATTTACTATTTTACATACTGCTTTTAGAAAATTTAGATTTGGGGCTAAATTGAAGGGAGAAAAAAGGCGATTTTAATAATCAATTTGTGATATTACGAGAATCAAATCATAATTGAGAATAAAAGGAAAAAACTTTTATTTTGGGAAATTAACATAAAATAAAATTATCACGGTTATAAATGTATATTATTATATGTATATATACATATAAATACATATTTAATTATTATGTGTATATAAAACAGACAAGTGATGTGTGAAAACTTTCTGCTGTTCCCAGGTTTGAGGACCTGTCTGCTCTGGATGGAGGTGAGGATGGCCTAAATGTGATCAAACAGATTTTGACTATGGCTCCAAAGATTCTGTCAGATCATGGGTAAGGAACCTCTCCTCCTAAAGCAAGTACACACACACACACACCCACACTCACACACACTAACGCACACCACCCCACCTGGATTTAATTCCTTACGGCAGCAAGGGGCTTGTCACTAGAACAGCGTGTTCTTAAAAACATGTATCGTGTTGCTTCTTTAATGAGTTAAGCTTTTCAGAAGACTTCCAGTGAACACAGTTCCAGATATGTGCCCCCGCTCTCGTCTCAAGGTCGCTGCTGATGATTCTTTCCTGTTGATTAATCCATTTTGTGGCTGTTTTTTTCCCTGGTGAATAACAGACGTGCTTACTTCGAGGTGGACCCCCGACACCCCCCGCTCATTCAGCAGTGGGTGGAGGCGAATGTGAAAGAGCTGCGTTATGTTGAGACACGACATGACATCACCGGCAGGTCTGTGGAGAAAACCTCTCGGCCTGTTTATGTCACCAGGGCTTCATCTTATTTTTGTCAGCAATTAACCTCCTGTGATTTCATGTTTACATTATGATCCATTAAGTGTCTAGGGAAGTAAAAGGCTGCAGTGATAAAACCTCTCAGACTTAAGCTTAGCACCACCTTGTTTTGTCATTCATCCTCACTAAGTTCAAATTCAGCATCCATGACTCTTTTTTTTGTTTTTTTAGGCCTCGGTTCTGTATCCTCCAGAAAAGAGAACTCATACCAGGACCACGAGCCGGATCTGGATTGAGAAACTGAGATCCTATTACACTGGCTTTATCCCAGGTCGCCACAGCCTCAGCTCCTCTACCCCCACCAAGCCGCCAAACACGCACTTGCGCTGCTTTTAATGACTCAAAAATTCACAATTTGCAAGGGGCCGAAATCACTTTCACCTCACTGTTTGCGTTTCTTAAAATCTGGCCCCACTTGCGATCACCTCCTGTGCCACAATAGAAATGTGTGCGAGCTGGCACAAAAGCAGGCTCAAAGCTGAAGGTAATTACCGAGGCTTTTCTTAGAACCCTCCCTCTCAGAATCTCACCCTCCTCCCAGGAAGCATTCAGCAGTTCTGTGAATCTGCTGATGAGCGGTCCTCCCCTTCGCTTGTCCATTCGCTGACTCAGATGCAGGCTGTACGCATTGTTGAGCAAAAACACACAATGTGGCCTTTACGTCCTCACACACGTCTGCGTGTCTCACGCACACTTTGGAGCTCAAAGGCCACAAAGTCTTTGTATTTCAAAGGTGATTGAAAATGAAAAATATTTCGTAACAAGTGTCACAAGAGCAGTCGTCGTGCGGTGGTTAATAACGATGATGTGGACAGTGCCTCCCTTTGCCGTGGGAGCAACACTGTCATTTAAAGCAGCACAAAATGGACAATGAGGTTAAGGACGGCAAGTTAGAATCAAATTAGTTATTTTAATAGAAAAATGTACACATGTAAAAAGTAGAAAAAATGTTTTACTGAGAAAATAAAAGGGATTAAAATGTTGTTTCAATGGAATCAGTGTACTTCTTGGAAACAATATGTACATTCAAAAACTGATGAGGGTAAAACAGATGTGGACAATTTCCACATCCATCGTAAGATAAGTGTAGATTACAGTACTGAGTTCTCTCTCAAGCCGTCTCTTCCTGGGATTCTTCACCACGCCCCTCGACAAATTAAGTCTGAATGCAGACGTGTCAGTTATAACTGATATTGTACGTACTTTGTCAGTAACAACACGACCCTGTGTCCAGCTCCTTCGGGACTGGCCTTCCACTGCTGGAGCAGCGCTGTCATGTACAGGTGCGAAGGACCTGTTTGACAGTTGTTTGTCTTTTAAGTCAGAGAAACGGCCATTGTGATGACCTTGAGGTCCGCCTCATACCTTGAAGGGATAGTTCTGAATGTATCGCAGCAGAGGCCTGGGGAGTGGTAGCTGATCCGGACAGTCAGAGTGTCTGTTAATGACGAGGCGTGTGAGGTGCTGTAGAGAGGGGAGGCCCTTGGGCTTGTACACGGCCCGCTTCAGTTTCAGGACCACAGACGCCTCCTGAATTGTCTGCTGTGAGGGTTTCGAAGGAGCTTCCGCCTCCACATTCCCCCTGTCGGCTTTCCTCTCCGGTCCCATGTAGTGCTGCACCAGGCTGGGCACGCTGGAGAAGGACGACAGGCTGGGCCGAGCCGGAGAGCTGGAGTCCAGCAGAAACTTGGCGCCGCTGTACTGGATCCGTATACTGGTGGGGCCACGTGCGGTCCGGACCGACAGGGTCAGCATGTACATGGGGTGGCTGCTGTCCCGAACCAGGAAGGCTCCTTCAGACGCCTCTTGTAGTGCAGCGTGGGCCTGTGCGGCAGTTATTGCTCCCCAGTACCAACCTACGCACACACACACACATTCCTTGATATTAGTCACTGGACATTCCGCATGTTACTTCATGTTTATTCTACAATAAACAATCCTCAATGAATTAATTTATCTGAACAAGAGTCTTTCAAGAATCGTATCAAACTTTCCGAACCCTACCTGAATTTTCTAGATAGCAGAAGTTGCTGGCGATCGCCCGCAGGTCCTTTGCAGGGTCCCATAGCGAGGGGGTGCTCTGAAGGCAGGAGCTGGGAGCTACGGTTCCAGCCCGCATGCCCAGCGGGGCGTCAGTGGACAGAGCACTGGGCAGAAGAGCTCTAGGACTGGAAATGAGATGGAAGATAAAGGATTTAATGGCATGGAAAAAAACAAAGGCTTAAAAATAGTCAAGGTCGGCTTTACTCCTCCGTCCTGAATTAATATAAGATCATTATCGTCCAGATAGTCCGGAATGAACACACATCACGTCTCCCTTGACTTGAAGTGTTTATAGGAAGAAGATGTTCAATCTGATGAGCTCACACTTTTACTTGGAAAACCACAAAATGTGATTACTTAGTGTTATTTATGATTTGATTAATTACATTTTCTGTCATTTGTGACAAATTTTCTACTTTGTGTGTCTGGTATTACTTCAAGGATATCATTAAAAATACAAAAGTATCTCAATCAGACATTTCTATTTAATAAAAAAGGGGAAATAATCTATAAGTATAAGTATTAAAATTAGTGTAACAGGACTTTTAAATTTTTACACCAGTCGCAATTCAGTTCTGGACATTTCAAATACAGCGTTTAATCCAAAACTCTATTATTATAGCTTGACAATAGAATGAAGAGAACACACGTTTTACTAATAGATGTCATTTCTGATGTGGTTTTAACACAAATAACAGAGGAGGAAACACACAAAGAGAAGTCCACTCACCCTGGTACACAAAGAATCATACTATTAGTGGAAATCCTCTGGTCTCTTCAACTTCGCCAGAAAACAAGTCCAAAACAAAATATACCGTCACGTTTATCTACAGAAACGCCAGGTCCCGAAAAATAAGATTTAACATGTGTTTCGAACAATTAAAAAAAAACAACAGGGACACGGAGATCTCGGCGTGTCCCAGTGTGTCCTCCGCTCGTCTGCGCTTTATTTTTTCCAAAATATATGTAAAGGCGACAGGAGAACACGGAGCCCGGATCCACACAGGGTTTAAAAGGAGATAACAAAAAAGCCAAGCGTCGGGTCCGAGCGTCGGCGGGTCGGAGTGTGTTGTCACCGGAGCGGGATCCGAACGTGTGAAGGACAGAGTGTAAAGGCTTGGCTTTTCGAATTTACCGTTTCCTGGAAGACTATTCTGAGAACTGTTCGCAGCACCGCCGGCGCTGACGTCACGCCGGCCGCAGCGGTTCCCTCCCCCCCCCTCCCCACCTCCCCCTGTCTCTCCCCCACACACCGCCCCCCCCCCACCCCCGCCGTGTTGTTGTGCTGGGTGACAGTTAGCCGCTAAGCTAACTGTTTTGCATCCCGGCGGCGAGACACAAAACACGCGTCTTTCTTGCGGGCACATCACCGGAGGATTCTCCCCGGTCGTGTGCAACCGGGTCTGTCTCCGGTCCCCCCCCCCTCCCCCTCCCCCTCCCGGTCCCACCCGGCGGCTCCTGCCTTCGCTGAATCGGACTCTCATTCCCAGGAATTGCGAGGCGGCTTCTCCCTATCCGCTTTCCAGGAATCACGGCAGCGCGCTGACTCCGCCCCGCCGGGCCGCCCCGACACAGGCTCCATTCCGCGAAACCCGCCGCCTCCACATTATAGATAATAGGAATGCGCACGGGCTATTTCCAGTAATATAGATTCTCCCTCTATCTGTCTGTCCATCCTGGGGATGGGATGGGATGGGATGAGAAGAAAAGGAAAACACGGCGGAGCTTTTTCCTGGAGGTTTGTCTGAGTTATTACACTGGAGAAAACAAGTTGTTATCGAGACAATGAAGTCAAACAGAAAACGAGCAGAGAAATGTCGCTCGCTGTTTGTTCCACTTTAAATCATTAGTTGTGTTTCTGTACAACTGAGACAACAACAGGCCACATTCACATTCTATACGTTTATGGCGCTGACATTTAGCGTTTTGTAGAAACTTGTACTTTCTTGATTCTTGGTATTCTGGGTTTGTACCCTCATGTTTGAATGCACTTCTTGTAAGTCGCTTCGGATAAAAGTGTCAGCTAAATGTATTTCAAGATTCAAGAGTTTATTTTCAAATGCACAACAATAACATTAAGCAGTCGCTGGTAATGACATGCTTGAGTCACAGGCTCATTTCTAGAAATGCTCAAATAGGATATCAAATTTTTGAAGGAGAAAATAAAATTTATATATCTAAATATATATATTTTTATATATACAATTCTGAGGAAAAACAATAGTGCAATTATGTGCAAGAGTGCACGTAATGTAATGTGATGTAATAATGTAATGTAATGTATCAGGTTTCAACTCATGTAACAGTTTCATTTACTAACAATAATAATTTCTACCCGGCAACTATCTATTCTATTCAATCTAATAGGCACAGACAGTACGAATAAAACATAATTTAGTATAAGACCAGTACTTCAAATATTACTTAATGAAAGTACAGAAGTATTTTCAGCTTAATGTGCTTAAAGCATCAATACTGAGCATACTCACTAGAATGGCACCTGTGCACGTTATATTATATTATATTGTTGTAGTATTGTTATAGATTATCGATCCAACTATCTCTTATGTGATGTTTGTTGCAATACTGATCTACATTAATAGTTTGTTTACATTCTGCATAATAATTTGTAGTTCCTTGCATATAATATTTTTACCTTTGCTTTGTCTAAGTACTTTTAAATGGTTTCTTCCGGTTTGCTTTTGAACAGTTTCCAATTTATTTTTCCTTTTTCCTTGTAAGCACCTTGTAACTGTGTTGTGAAAGATGCTGCACAAATAATGTTTCCTTTCTTATCTTCATTTGAGTTTGAACCTCCGGCCCTCCGGACACGGTATTCCCACTCATGACATCAATGTCCTGTGCAGCAGCTACATCACATCTTGCACCCTTGCATAGGTATTCACATCATATTCATAAAGCATGTCCCCTTTATACAACATTACATTCACGAGTTATTACCTCTGAGAGGAGAAATGCTTTCATGAAACAAAAGTGCAAGAAAACCAAAGACATCAGTCATGGATTAATCTCTGGAGACTTCAATGGCCCGAGGCTGCATCTAGGCTACAATCATTTTCATTACCGCATACTTTTATGTAATGATCAATTATTTGCTCTACAGGAAGTCTAAGAACAGTAAAAACGTATTTCAGCTAATTGACCAATTGACAATAAACTGTCAGGGGGGTTGGGTTTGCAAGGCCACCTGAAACTGCATTTCCACTCAGATTTCTCATCACCCCGTCCTCCTGCATGTAGGTCTTCATATGTTAGAAAGATTCATGAGAGATAAGCTGTCGCTGAGCGTAACAGGCCACTGATGCATATTTGTTTTTATAAAACTGAGGAACAAGCTTTCAAAATAGTTCCTCCATCAGTCTCCTGAGCTATCTCACACACACTCTCTCACACGTGTGTAGTCTACTAAAAACAAGGCAACACATGAAACTATGCTGAATCTTAATCATAACCATATCCACCCTTCTGATCCCCAATGCTTCGATGATGAAGTCCTGAAATTACCTCTTTTATTTCTGAGAACTGGATTTTATCTTTCCCCCTGACTGCTGTTGAACGAATGTTCTTCAAAAACTAGGACAACCACAGTTATTTTTGTGACTATTTATTGTTCTATTTTATGACTTATGCTCCATCCTTTTCCAGGAATTCTGAGAAACACAACAATCATATGTTAAACTGGGACCTGCAGAGATGTGGATAAAATCACACCTCTCATATTCGAATTCTTGATACAACACTGTTTTCCAATAATTTTGTTCGTGTGTGTGTATAAAATTGGAGAGCAGTTTTTGTGAAGATCAGCAGAGACTCTGGGGATATTAAAGATTATCCATCTGGATGAAGCAGTTTGGTAACCGGAGAGCGCTTTACGAGGAAGGCAGAGGGTTTACCAAGAATTTGAGGATGAAAAAGTACACAGTGTATGAACCTACACAGCTCCACGTTCACTTTGCAGTCCACTCCCATCCTCCTTTATCTGGTCTTTATTTAATATTTTTGAGTGATTACTTGTCAGATGATCAAGGCTCTCTTGTAACAATGCTAAAGTACAATAAATTGGCTGAGGTTGCAACTAATGATTATTTTCACAACATAACAAACAATAATATTAAATGATGAAAAAAACAGATCATTTGATTTATTGATCAATTATTCGGTCTGTAGGAAGTCAGAAAAAAGCCAAAAATGCAAGATTTTTCATTAGATACTTACTTGATCATTTACTCAATCACCAAAAAAGTTTAATTTGGACTTGAGGAACTATAACTGTTAAATGAATTGATCTTTTGAATGAAAAAGCTATTTATAAGCTTTGAAAATCTCTTTAGAGAAACATTTGCCCTGATGAAAGCTTTAATGGTGTTCAACTTTGCTTTTCATATTAAAGGTGGGGTAAGTGATATTAAACAAATTCATGTTTTGTCCACTTCCGCTGATATCTCCTCACGGCCCTCTACCTATATGAAGCTCTGTGTGCACTGAAAAAATTATGTTTTAATCCACAGTGCTGGCTTTGTATTTGGGAAATCAAATGTGTTTTCAGACATGTCATGTGGAGGAACTCTGGAGAATTAGGTCCGGACTTTCTATCCAGTTTGCCTTTCACACATGCACCAGGCAGTGGGAGGTTCTCTGCACAGACACGTTCACAACAGCAACAAGTCCTCTGCAGGATTCGTGGGAGGCCCTATTGATATTGTAAGGATTATTTTTATTATAATTTTTTTTTCAGGCAAATGAATTGGCTTCTTGAGGGCTTTAACATGTTCAAATCGTTTCCAAAGTTAGCAGATAATTAGAAAGTGGTTTAAATGTACGTATTCCGGAGGAATTTTAAATGGGCGTTGAAAAATGGGTCAACAGCACCCCTGGATTTCAGCCCCTGAGTTCACATTGACCGATCTTCACAAAAATCGATACACAGGTGTATCATGACCAGACAAACCAAAAAGTCTAAAGGAGGCTTTCAAAAATTCTACTGGAAGCCCGCCATTTTTTTATTTAGTGGCCGTTTTTTAAATTTTTTACTTTGACGAACTGGTCCCAGGGCTTTCATCAGATCACTTCAAATATTTTTTTTTCAAATTGAGATGAGTGTCATCTAAACCAAATGGAGATAAAAACTTCCTCAAAGAATGATTTTTCGTAACTTTTTCATTTTAGACTTGTAATTTAATGAGTAAAAAGTTGTGATAAGAGAATAAAGTTATAATAAAGCTTTTAAAAGATCATAATATTACGAAAGTAAAATAGCTTTTTAATTTGGAAGAGTAATATTATGAGGATAAAGTTGTAATTTAATTAGATAACGTTATAAGATTAGGAGAATAAAGTATTGGATGTGTTGCAGGACTGTTGCATAAGATAAGGTTTAGCTTCTCTCTTTGTTGTTACTTGAACTTCCACTTCACTTATTCACCTTCAAACTATCACATGTTCTGATTATTGGACTTTTCAGACTAAACAAGAGGATTCAGCTCCACACATGAAGGGAGTAACCTGTCTCGAAACTCCAGTTCAACCTGTTTCCTGTAGCGTTGCATTGATTTTCTGTTTGTGCAAAGAGATAAACGACCACAAAGGTGAAATTGTTCTGCAGCTCGGCCAATTTAAAAAGGGGGAAGCTCTGTGTCTCATCAGGGTTAGGGTTAGGGTTATGGATAACAGAAGGTCGTAGAGACTTGCGTGTAGGCCCTACCCCCACTAATGCGGGCACTTCCGATCGAATGGTACCATCCCCGAGCTTCTATGAACTTCGGAAGGTAAAAACTCAATTTGTGAAGTCTTAGGGTTAGTGTTGCAATTAGGGTTAGGGCTGGGGTTAGTGGCTAGGGTGAGGGTTATGGATAAAAGAAGGTCGTAGAGACTTGCGAGTAGGCTCTACCCCCACTAATACAACCTTCAGAAGGGAAAAAAACTATTTGTGAAGGATAGGGTTAAGGTTGCGATTAGGGTTAGGGTTAGGGTTAGGTTTAATAGCACATAGGTGAAGGAAATATTCTTGAATAACTTTTTCTCTGAAGGTGGTAGATACTTATTTTCTTTATGTTTTCTCAGGTTTTGCAGTTAAAAGCAACATCATGACTTGCTCGCTGTGAATCCTGCGTAGGATCACGAGGAACTTGAGCCGTTTCCACAGTGCAGGGTCCAGTGGCTGTTGACCCCTGACCGTGCTGAAGGCTGAAGCGACATGTAACATATTTCAAGTGGGAAGCAACCAGTAACTAACACTGGTGGTCCAGCGGTGATGGTGCATCAGTGTCTGAATGTCTGGTAAACACACACTCACTGTCGCAGCTGATTCTGGTCGTTGAACATGAGGTTTATGTAAATATACAAGTGTGGACTATTGCTCATGACTAGAAGCCAATAACCTAAAACAAATAAAAAGTCTATCCAACCCAGCCTTTATTTTTAGATTGTTGAGCTCACCTAGAAATTATTGTTATTTAGTTTTTTGTTCATCATTTCATGAAAACGTGAGTGGATCAGTGTTCGTTTGAATTAAGCCTCACATCAGCTGCAGCTGAGTCATCACACATAATGAACTTTTCTAAACTGGCACAAATAAAAACAAGAAACAGGACAGATCTTACTTCTGCAGCCCCGCAGCGTCGGTCGGCTGCAGAAATCAAGAGCACATATCTGCACGCTGACAGCCTGACTATAATTACCCTCGGCCTGTGTGAACACACTGCATACCCAGAACTTACTCAGAATCAGCACGTGAAATGAAGTTTGGGATTCAGTGAGTAACTGCTGATTTCTTCGAAGGTGGAGAAAAGGGGGAAAAAATTCCCTGAAGCTTCTGAGAAAAACTTTCACTGCCTGGAATTTGAAGCATAAGTTGATCCATTGTATGTTGGAGAGAGACGTTTATTCAAAGGCAGAGCTTTGTTAACAGGCCTGGACATATCTGCTGAGTAATGCTGACCCTAACTGCAGAATTTGATTTAACTGGCAAAATCGGAAAAATAGTCTCAAATGTGTTTTTCCCTTTGCAGGTTTGTGCAGTCATGCAGTTCTGGCTTGGTGATATTAAAACCTAAAGTATGATCCTGGACATCATGTTGCAGATGTAATAATGATTTTAGAAATGCTAGCAGCGTGACTTTATATATTAAAAGTTCTGCCATAAATCTGAAAGATTTGACAGGCATCCATTCGAATCGCTGTTAAGTTACAGACGTTCACAGAGTCCTCCTGACTGTAGTGAGACAGTGGTCGTGCATCCAGAAGTGTTTATGGTAATCAAGCTTGTAAACCGAGAAATCTAGTTTTTTTACACTTGATGACGCAGCCCAGGTCGCAGATTTGTCCTGTGGAGCAGACTACGAGCTCACAGGGTTAAATCCACACACTGCAGCCTTTCAGCCTTTCAGTCGCTGCGGCCTCCCTGTGTTTCATCGGCGTGAGGGGAAATGTCGTATTGGAGATCTGAACGTTATTATCTCAACAGAAAAGGCCTGCCACAGCACCAGCCTTAACCATGAGGAGTATTTAAAGTCACATCACAGGAAGCATCCCCATGTTTTAACCACGTGCCAGATTAAAAAAGATGAATCCCTACTGAGAAAGTCGAATACCACAGTATAAACAAGGTTTTATTTAGAGTTTCCTTTCATATTGTTTTTTTCTTACAAACATCGTTGATACAAAACAGGGACTGCCACATCTGAAGAATATACATGTCAGTAGTCCACAACAGTGTTAATGACATATGTATGGTTAATAACAATATGGAAGACAGAGGAGTAACTCCATCACTGCATAATCAGACTCTTTTACAAATAGGAGGTCAACAACACATGCTTTCGTTCATATTTAATCTGGATTGTTAACTCCACCAAGGACTTTGTGTTCGTTTGGTGGTTTGTAAGCAGGATTACGCAAAAACTGCCGAACAGATTTCCACGAAACTTGGAGGACAAAGGGATCCAAGAAAGAAACCGTTCAAAGTTGGTGCAGATCCGGACAAAAAGGCAGATTCCAGAGATAAGACGTTTTGGGACATTTGCCACGATTTTCCCGAGAATAATGCATGGATCTTGATCTTTATTAAATCGATCTTGAGGAAGAAAGTCAGGGGTATTTAGAGCACTGATAGACGCTTGTTTAAAGTTTGTTGCAAATCCACAAACTGTTTGACAGGAGTTCTTTCAGCCTCTGTAACAACCTCTGCCGTGGATGGGGGCCTTGGTGGAGGTTTGTGCTCTACTGGGTGTAAACGGCAAGTATATCATCATTTTGTTGTTTTATTTCACGGAGGAATATCATCACAAACAGAATCAAAGACATTTCCATTAAAGCATATTTGTTTTGTATATTGCAATTCGGGACACAAAGAGGAACTCTATCAGCGCGCTCCGCCCTCTGGGCTTGATGGAGGTGTTAGTGGGTTTGGGGATAAAATGATCGGAGCTACAGGCACAACACGGGAGGAGAGGTTTCGTCCACATCTAGCTGCTCTGCACGGACTGCCCTGTCACCTTGATGAGACGCTTGTGTCCCCTTTTCCCTGCCGGACCGCGGGGCTTAGCAAAGGCCTGTGTGTGGGCATGTTGCTTAGGATGGACCTCGTCGTACAGGAACTCCTCTGTCAGTTCATCTCCATTATCGATCTCCAACTGAGAAAAAGACAAAAGAAGCAGGCGTTGAAAAATGTAGCCATGAATTCAGGTCAACCTTAAATGCACCCTTATTCTTCTCCCCAATTTGTTTATGTTTCACACTTTTATTAAGTTCCTAGTTCAATTTTCCTTTAAACACTATCTTGCAACACTATTGTACTCAGTAGAGCGCATGCCTCCGCGGAGAGCCAACTGTCCCCTCAATTTTGGTCGAACTCTAAATAAATATCCGTTCCCTAAACATGCCCGATTGGTTTTCATCAAGACATCATAATTTAATCCCTTGTAAAATATTGAATGATTCCCTATCTGTCTATAAAAAAATAAATTCCTGATCCACCCCCTGATCCAGATCCACTACAAAATGTCACGGGTTCTGCCCTGACCTATACCACATCCCTCCACTGAATTTCGTGGTAATCTATCAAGCTGTTTTTGTGTTGCTGCTTACTTATACAAACACAGATGAAAACATCCTTGGCGGTGATACTAAACAACTGAGTCCTGTGTCAGAGGATCTACACACTGCTGAGAACACAGTGCTGGTGTAGGAACATTAATTATCCTTTATGTGTTTATTCTTGGAAGTATTTCAAATATGCCTTATTTTATGTGAAATACTGGAAAGTGCCACAAAAATTGTTTCTAAGAAATAAAATCCAGAGAACACACAACCTCAGTGTCCTCAGTGGCAGCTCTGATCCCTTATGAACCAGTGTTATCCAATTTATTCTCCATCTATCCATCAGGTACCTTTTTAGCAATTTCCAACTGGTAATCTTTCTCCACGTCCTCCAGTAGTCGACTCTTGCAGCTGGAATACAGCATTCGCTCCTTGATGCTGCAGCTGTACCCTGGCATGGAGTATATGAACACTGCAGACCAGGAAAGAGAATAGATTTCCGAGATCAGATTTCGAAGAACGAGGAGTAAATATTTACAGTTGATGTAGATCAGCTGTTAGAAACCTGGAGGCAACATCCTCATCAAGGCACCAGGAGGAAATATGGAGTAAAATAAGTGATTCTTTTTTTCTCCGATTTGTGTCTGGATTTAGCTTTTTTCTTTAAGAGTCTGAATAACTGGTTACTGGGCCCTCATTGAGCAGATTCAGCTTATTCATGATTTATTACATGTCAAATTTTAAAGGGGTCTCTGGTCAATACAGTTACAGAATCATCAGTGTCTCTCAGGGTCGACAGTTGAGGCGTTCAGACGCACGTACCGACAGATACCAGGTAGTCTCCTTCGTGGGAGTGTTTGTAGAGGAAGAAGTGATATCTGGGAGTGTCTTTGGGAACTCTGCTGGGCAGATCTCGAGTCTCTGTCGGGCTGGAATGGACCAGCTCGATGATCTCCTTCTCTACGTCCAACCGCTGCAACACGATGAATAAACAGTAGAGAAGTAGTAAATCAACACTCCTGACTCCAAACTGATCTCAGCAGAACAGGACCTCTGTTTATTCTATATATATATATATATATAAAAAGATATATGTCATGTCCTCAGGCTGACCAGTTGTATGTAGTTGACTTTGTTTTGGGCCAGTTGCTGCAGGGCTCTTCTGGCTGTGTCCTGCAGAGGGAAAGCGAGGCCCTGAAGTGTCTGGTGCTTTGTCTCCACGCTGATCTCTGTCTTCACCTGCAGGGGGCAGCATGCAAACACACTGTGAGCCTCTAAAGCAGGACCCAGAGAGCTCATTATGGGATAACACAGCTTGACCTCACGGTACTGTAGTGCAACTGTATTTTGATTGTTATTACAGTTAACATATTCGGGTTTTCTCTCTTAATGTCCTTATAAACATCAAATCTGTCTTGTCAACATACCTGTTTAACTCGGCCCTGAGGAGAAAAAAGCAAACACAACAAAATGTTACAATCAGAGGAAACAAATTTAAGACAGCAGACAAAGAAGAGCTCACACACTAAGCTCTGTGCCACGTTGACCTCTCACCTCTGAGATTTTGATCCTCTGGAGCTCCTGCTCGGCTAACGTGAGCGGGGCCGGACCTGAGCAGGAGGACACATGACGTTGGTAGCCCAGCAAACAGATGTCCTCCTAGTGTCAAACAAGAGCGTCATTTTAGAACACGTGGTTAAAAGCAGCACAGACGGTCTGTTGCAGTAAATTACAGAGAAAGAATAGAACGTGATCCCTGTGGTATTATCTGGAATTGGGTTTTAAATGCTCGTAAAATAAGATCCGATCTTCACATAAGTCACAAGTGAAGACAACTACAATGTGCTGCAGCTAATAACACACACAGAGTTACGACCTTATGTGTCTTTATTAAACACATCCATCAGACATTCACAGAGCCGATAGATGTAGTGACTTCCTTCGGCAGCAATATCCTCAAACCATCACTCCCAGTACGTGTGGATCAGACGTGCACAATGCTCCGGAGGAAACATGGAGCTGTCTCCCCACAGAATTGCATCATGTTCCCAGGGTGTCTGGTGTAAACGACTCTCTGAGGTCAATCAACAACATCTTTATTGGGTTAAAGCTGTGGGTCCGACTGAGCTTTTCCAACTGGTGATTTGTATTTGTTCGAAGTCTTTCTGTGTGAGAACTAAATCAGTGCTAACAATCTTTTTCCTGTTGCCGTGTCACCCAACTTCTCATCCACAGCCTCAGCCGACCTGATATTTTCTCCCTCTGCCCTGGTTCAACCATAGACTGGGTTCAACTGGTGTTTTCATGTTGCGTTGCAATGCAGCGCTATTTTTGAACCACACACGTAGCTACATGTTCCTTCATAAACAATTTCAACCTTAGTTGCACCAGGCCACTTTTCACTTTCTCTGTAGTGTCCTGGAGCTGATGGTCAGACTTGAGAGCAGCAGCTTCCTCTGATATCTTCCCATCATGCTCCAGGATCTACATACGGCCGACTTGTGAAAAGAGATATTTACCAGCTGTATTATCCCAGATTATTTTAAGCCAGTAGCTTTACTGTGACGGCTAATGAATGTCACTCAGTAAAGTTCAAACCTCCACCAAAGCCCAACTAGGCCCAAGTGAATACGATTAATTTATTTTGCACTTAGCAAAATAACAAATTAAAATTGGGTAATTTTGCTTCTGTAAAATTTACATCATGAGCTTTCCTCAAAAGATCGCAATAGTTTAAATCCTCTAGAGGCATAATTTTGTTTGGTTCTTCACCAAATTGCAAACCATCCTAAACATAAGTTTCCTAAACAAGCCAGATTTTTGTATTCTCTGATAAACCCGAGGGAAATGTTGAAAAATGTCCCGTCTGTCAATGTTAAAGAAAGTGAAAGAAAAACCACAAACTGCTGTTTAATGATGTATTCAATATATAGACAACTGCGAGAAAATTATCTATTTTGTTGTGAAAATCTAAAGATAACAGATTGATGCAGATCGTTTCACAGGGTTCACATCGGTGCCACTCTCCTTTGCTTTATAATGAAATGAGATATCTCTGACCTCTGCGGTGCCAAACATCTCGTACTTGACGTGGCCGCCACCAAGCTCCTTCTTCACTGTGGCGCGGGTGGCAGCGTACAGCATCTTCTGTTTCACCTGCAAACATCAGAGGGACAAACATGTGTGTTTGTGTGTTTGCTGTCGGAGGAAAAGAAATGCTATGAAACTCAGGTTTATTCTAACCTGCTGCAGATGTTTTTAATGAGCTCCGATCAGCATCCAAACAGACAAAGTTTAAAGGGATATTCCATGAATTTTATACCTCAATCATAATAATATATTGTTGTAGGGTACATATCAATCATTTATTGTAATTGTTTATGTGTCTATTTGTCATTTTCTGCTGTATTTTGCATGGTTTTGCATATGTTTGATTCACCAATGTATTTGGATTCATTCTTTTGAATCTACATAGTTTACATTTTGAGTATTAACAAATATATTATTATAATAATACTCACAAATGAGAGAGCTAACTGACCTCCACTGAATGGATTCTGAGAGGTGCTGCTGGCTATGTTTACATATACACGCTGCATCTATTGCTCTTCTGTTCCCCCACCAGTAACATTTTGTTATGTGCAGCCACAACGCAGAATAAACTTGCTGTGTCTTACTGGAGACTGGTCAGGAGACCACGAGATGAAGATCCACTCGTAGCCCTGTGCATTCTGGGAGTCGAGGCGGAACAGGATGTAGCAGGGCTCCTGGTCGTCCAGGAGAGGAAGCAGTAAGCGGTCGTAGTCCTGGTCCCAGCTCTGGTCCGGCTCCCTGCAGGCCCCCAGCACCAGCTGCTCTGAAATCAGACCACTACTCATCACATACCTCAGCCCATAAATTACATGTAGCCTGGCCTTTGCAAAACCTTTTGACCCATTAAAGAAGCATCAGTGGATTTTACAGCCTCCAGTCACAGATATTAATGATTTACAAGAAGTAGGACTGTTATTACTGCAATGTGACCATATCAGAAGGTGAAGAGCTTGACGAGTAACATTTTGTGTGAGTAACTCGTCTTACTGCTCAAACAGAATGCTGTTTGTTATTACCACAAAAAGTTGTGGTATGGGCCACTAAAGAACCCATATAGGTGAAAATTGGGATCAGGGGTTGGATCCAGGATTATTGAAAATAATTACTGTATTTTCATTGATTTCTCAGAGAACAATTCATGGATCTTGATGAAAGAAATCAGGAATTTTTAGCGGACTGATATCTATAAGTGTGTATAATTTAGTGCCATTTTAATAATAATATTACAATTTTGTCACAGTGCCTTTCTATACACCCATGGACCTTTAACAACATATCATAGATAAACAGGAATAAGACCAAGAGATAAAATTGACAACACATATGTAATACATGGTCAGAGAGCTAAGGTTAATTCAGGTTAGGAGGCAAAGACACCTGACAGAAGGTAAAAGGGCTCAAATCAGACAATAAGTTATGTACTGTAGACTGATCCAACCAGATGTTTGAGTTCTGATTTGTAATTATATTCAAGATATTTTCAATAATCTCATAAAATAAAAAAATTTGTAATTTTGGCTTGATTATCAGATTGTGAGCAGATTCGTTTTCTGTCCATTTACAAATGTAATAATTACTTCAGCTTCATATTCAACCACCATGAGTCCCTCTGCTCATGTCTCCCTGTGTCCCCGAGCTGTGTCTGGCTGTTTGCTTCATGTGCTGCGCTGAGAGAAGCCAAAGGTCCAATCCCCCTCTCCTCAGTTAAAAATATTACAGGATCATTTCTGACCCACTGGACAGGACTCGGTTGACTCCCTCAGAGGAGCTGACGAGGAAAATCAAAACCTGATTATCTTTGGTTAATTAAAAACATACACACAGACCCTAAGTCGGGTGGCCTGGTGGGGTGCAGGGCAGGTTTTCCTGACAGTCTCTCGGGACATGTTGCTATTCTGAGCTGCAACACATTCCATCCCGGCACGCACGCATACTTTCCACCAGCCATTCTCTCTCAGGCCTTAATGTTGATATTAAACGTGTGTTGATGGCTCAGTTTAGGTGTTCAAGCCTAAGACAGTTGTAAAGTCGTTGGACGTCAGGTATCAGGGGACAGTCCAGATGGAGTAGAACAGGATAGGTGACAGGAAGTGACCCACTGAGCTGGTGGTGATGAAACAGACTTGTGGGATCTTGTTTCTCCTCTGACATTGGAAAGAACACGAGTGTCACCGGGCAGCGGGACGCGAACTGTGTCCAGTCACATGTGGCTCTAAATAACCAGTGACGCCGCGGAGAGTTGAAAGTCAAACGGAGCTGAATGCTGGGAGACTGTCTGTGTCTCTTATCAGCACGCTGGCCTCTGTCGACATCAACACCCCAAAATATGACAGACAATATTTCATATAAACAGACACAAGGCGCAGAGAGAGAGAGAGAGAGAGAGAGAGTCAGGGATGCTTCTGTCATGAATCATATGACAGCCCTGCATTGGTCAATTACCAAAATAAGGTGTAAACACCTCATGAACATACCAGTCCACATCCATAATCAGCTACCCATAAACCTATTGCCTCACTGAGCACTTCTGACATGAACCACCCAGCTGAACAACAACTGCCGCAATGGTTTAATGACCTGTTTTTTTACATAGTTGTGTCTGGGCTACATGTAACCCACCACAACAGGCTCTGCATCTCTGAGCGGTGTGAGGTTCAGCTGAAGACAGGGACAGTTTGAGCCTCTCATGTATCGTACACATTGTGGTTACTGAGTTAAAGCATGTGTGATTGTCTGAAAAATAAATTTCCAGAGACTTTTGAAAAACCCAGGAAATAGCTCAACATTTCCAAGAATATCCCAAAAGGATTTCAAAGACCCTTCCCACGATCTGGATTTCAAATGAATCTGCAGCTCGATACAAAAATATTTACTCTCCACCAAGGAGCTTGTGTGTTCACCCCTGTCTGTTTGTTTATGGCTGTGATTACACAAACACTCCAGGACAGATTTCCTCAAAATGTAGTGGAAGGATGCAGAATGGGTCGGGGAAGAACCCATTGGATTACGGTGCAGATCCCGGAAACTATTAGCACTTTATTTTAACATTGTGAAATTTATAATTTTTTTCCCCAAAAGAAAAATTCATAGATCTGGTACTTTGAAGGACCAGATATCTAGAACTGTAGGAAAGTTGGTGGAACTTGATTGAATTTAAGGGAACTGTTTGGCCTGAGTGGAGCTTTGTGCTCTACTGAGAGTCATTAGTGTTTGACCTGTTTTTCTTGAGTCACACCAAGGTGGCTGCCCCTGCTCAACCTTTATGATCTGTGACAAAAATAAGAATCCTTTGATTTTGTCTAGACTTTCCATTTTAATATATTCCTACAAAATAATATTTTTTTGCCCTTTTTATGTGTGGCATAGAGAACCAGAGCAGAGATTTGTATTCTTTTGCAAACTGGATTAAAAAATACAGTTTTAAACTAGTTTTTTTAAATCCAATTGTGAGAAGGGTCTAACAATGCTGTTGTGTGTTGTTAAACTGGGGTTATCAAATATCATTATTTATTATAATATGATTATGATCTGCTGTGATAGAATGTGACTTGATAGTAAACGCTTCTTATACTTGGATCTCTGACTGTTTCATACGACTATGTTCTAGAGGGACAAAGGGGTTAAGTATCTCATTTTAAATAAAAAAGTGAAGTCTTATCATTTCCCGTCTTGATTATCAACTCATGACCCCCCAGACTGGGAACCACAGGCCTGCAGTATAAACTTCTGAGCTACATGACAACTTTAGCGGACATTTTAGGTCTAATTATTTGTTCCGGTTTCCATCCTACAAGGATGAGTCAGTTAACTAAGATGTCCAGCACGTTGTATTTGACCTGTTTTACTGACATTATATTGTTTCACTGTCAGGGATCAGAAACTAAATGCAATGGAAACCATTGATCAAGACTAATTGAGCTTATTATCTCCACCAAGGAAGTTGTGCTTTCACTCGTCTGTTTGCAAGTTGATACAAAAACGTCATAACCATGAAACTTAGTGGAAGAATTTTTCCATTCCAATCTTTTTTGTATTTATCACTTTCTTGTCATAGGGTGTTTTTCAACATTTTCTTTGATTTCATAGGGAGTAATACATGGATCCTGATGAAAGAAATATGTCATATTTAGGGACTGATATCTGAGCTTGTGAACTTTGGCTGTAGCTTTAGTGAGCACCATAGTTTGTAATGTAATGACTCAGGAGATCAAATTCAAAACAATTCTCCCCCAATTCTAGTTAAATATTATCTCAACTTAAACTGTGAGCACTTTAAACAGTGATTAAACAACAGCATGAATGATTCAGGTTTTACATCCAGTCCCACTGGGGGTCTGCTCCAGCGTACACACTGGCCGTTGCCCCGGGTCACTCACCGTCTTGGATGCGCACCTTGATGAGGCGCACTGCTCCTCCTCTCGCTCGGGCCAGGAACTCCCTGAGCTCTGGCGTCACCACTAGTGCAAGAAACATGGCGGGTCAGCAGTGTCTTCCTCCCGCCCGGCACAGCAGCAGGGGTGTTGAGAGACAGAAGAAGAAGCAGCAGCAGAAAGGAAAGAAGCTCCACAGCACAAGGCCCAAAAAAAATCTGTCCAGTCAAGAGACAGTGAAGTCCCACCAAAAGACCCGGTTGTAAAAGCTCGGCCTTTACTCGGACTCTGAAGAGGATTGTCGAGTGCGACTCGACGCGATGAGAGAGTGTGACGGTGTGAGAAGGGACATTGCTCAAGTAACTAGGACAGTATCATGTGCATACAGTCAGAGGTAACCTGATCACCTCACTTCCAAATTTAGCTCCCACTGACTGTCTGTCTGTCTGTCTGTCCAGTCCTGTGAGCTGGTCTGTGAAACCCCCCTCCGCACTACAGTACCTGCAGCGGAGAGTCAGACCCAGCAACTTCAACTTCTAAGCAAGTTCAAATAAAGTCAGATATATTACCCCAAAACAAGTCAAGTTGATAGGTCAGTACTTAGATCTGAACTCATGGAAATATAGTTTCACCATGTAACAGTTAAATGGACTGTACGTTCCCTCTCATTGAGTTGTAACAATGTGTTTTTGAGGTAAAACACAAATTTCTTCTGCAGATAATCAGTTACAATTCTGTGATTTAAGCTTATGAGGGAAAAACAAAAAGGAGTAAAAAGCTTTGTTGAATTCAAAAGCCAAATTTGATAATAAAATAAAAAGGCACTCAGAGTGGAGACCTCCAACAGTCCCCTTATTAAACAACCTTTAAATTAAATAGATCTGGATTTATATTTGGATCCAAATTGGACAAATTCATCTTAGATGTATTTGACCTAACCAATAAAGTGAAAAACATTTCCTGGATCCACACCGAAGTATAACGGACACTGCATCTTTCCACTGAGTTGTGTGTCAATCTGTCCAGTGGTTTGTGTAATCACGCTATGACACAAACAAATGCAGATGAAAACAACCTCTTGTTGCTATGGAGACATTGCAAATCCCAGTACGAGTCAACTTGAAAACAGTGATGATCGACACCTGATCTTGTTGACATCATTTTCTAAATATAAGACACACATTTCGTAACAGGCAGCGCTTGTTTATAATGTCTTTTATGTGTAGTGAGAATTAAATCTGACAAATA
The DNA here is from genome assembly GCA_038501795.1 of Pseudopleuronectes americanus. Taxonomy (NCBI): domain Eukaryota; kingdom Metazoa; phylum Chordata; class Actinopteri; order Pleuronectiformes; family Pleuronectidae; genus Pseudopleuronectes; species Pseudopleuronectes americanus. The sequence goes on along the minus strand of CM076717.1, from coordinate 18,463,005 downwards.
TTACCATGGCAACGTAAATCATCTTCAACATTTTAACATGAGTGACCCAGCTCCGATTGGTCAAATCTTCCCCAGTAGAAACTTATATAGTAATAAAGATATATGCCTATAACTAACTTCATATAGACAGAACTATAGATTTATATGATATCCATTAATATCATTGTTGTGTATAGACTAATCTGAAAGGACTCAACTGATTTCAACATGAGTTTGTATCTGAATATATCACACTTCAATCGGTCTGAATAATGCATTAATTTAAAATACAATTCGTTTTCTCTGAATCTTCAAAATATTCTACCTAAAATTTTGCCTCTTTAACCACCTCTGTTAATTATTTTGTAAAAATTCAAATCATGGACTAAGAATTGACACATGACACAATAATCCAGTTGACAAAACTTACAAAAGAAACAATTTAATGTTAAATAGAAATATAAAAAAAGGACAATAGAGAAGAAATCTATTTCTGGAAACAACTTATTTACAATTTGAGTTTGATTTGCCACAAATCCCTGTGATATTCACATTGAGCTGGTTTTGCTGACCCCTGCTGGTCACGTCCGTAGACTTCACTCCTCTCAGTCGTCTATCGTCGGCAGCCAGAACGCCTGAAAGTTCATTTGAAGATCCATTAGAACACACATCGCTCACACACAACACTCCTACTGTAATGTTATAACCTTTGAAGTCACTCAGACAAATGTAACTGTGTCAAAAGGCCACTGAAAAGAAACTGAAGTCCAATGCGTGGCTAACATTTCTTTCTGTCTGACACACTTTATAAAGCAATCATTGGAAACTTAACTCCCTTAGTTCACACTCACCATGTTGGAACAGGCACTTGCAAATGTCATGAACTTGGGGTTGAACTGTAAGCATGTGATTGGTCCTGTGTGCTTCCCGTCTAATAGAGCCACCTTCATCCCGCTCTCTGCGTTCCACACGTGGATCTTTCCGTCCTCCGAACCTGGAAAACATGGACGATTCAAATATTTGAGGAAAGTAGGACCAGCGATGAAGAATATGTAACCAAGAGTTAAATTTAAGACTTTCTAAGACCTCTTTAAAACAATAATGCAGGGAATATTAAACCGTTGTAATTTCTAAACTTGCAAAAAAGTTAAATGTATTTATAGTCAACAGGAAAATGACTATACAGAACCATGTATACAAGTTTTCTTTGTCTTTTTCCACCAGGTAAACCAAACAGATGTGCTGTTCTAAAGCCAGATCTCATATTAAATCTAATTTTAGGTTATGATGAAAGGAAACGTTAACCTGATTCAAATGTTTACAACAGCTGTCAAAAGATATTTTAAGACCCAATATTCAGATTATTGCATACGATTCCATTCAAGACTTGGTTTAAAACTAATTCTAGCACAGAGACAGAAACGGGAGAGAAATGACAAACTTAACTTACCGATCATAACGAACTGAGAGTCAGGAGTGAACGATGCTTCTAGTGCTGCACATTTACTGTTGTTGTAGCCCTGTGGGTAAACACACAGCAGCTTCCATTAGCAATTATTCAGAGATCAGTGAAACAGCAACAAAGAACACCCTGGTACACACAGCGTGTATATTCACTTTTCTGATCCTCCCTCTTTAAAAAATGAATCTAATTCTAAAATAATTTTAAAAAGGAGATGTTATTGAGCTTGCCATTTGGATTTCCATTCATCAGTAATTTTCCCTGTCAGTGTCCTGGTTGTGATGTAGATGTGCATCTGCCTGTGTTTAGGTTTCAATCATTTCAACACATTAAGCACGAGTTGACTCTTACCCCAAACGAGTGCATCACAGCGCCCTTAAAAGCATCTAAGACCCGAAGAGCGGCGCCGTTTGTCGAAAGAAGAATTAGTTTTCCGTCGTTGCTAAATTTGAGTCCTGTCCACTCGCTCGTCCGATCGTACTGAAGCTTGAAGGTTGCAAAGGGACCCTGTTGACAAACATGGAAATTACTGTTTAGCTCCTTATTTTAGAGAATTTACATCATGAATGATCTCACACACACGTCAAACACATCTTGCCTTGTCAAATGAGCGCAGGTCGTAAAGTTTAACCATCTCTGAATTTATTCCTGCAGCAAAAATGAGACCTTCTGGGTCAAAGGAGCAAACCGGTTTCCCTTGCAGGTGCATCAGACCCTACAGTGGGCAGAAAGAGGAGAATGTCAGTAACAGCTGTATCGCTCCAAAAAAGATGAATCAGAAATACCAGTAGACGTTCCAACAAATGAAACACTCACCTGGCAGTTGGGCGACCGCAGATCCCAAAGTCGAATAGTTTTATCTAATGAACCAGAAATAAACGTATCGTCCACGGGAGACATGGAGAGAGACGTCACTCTGGCCATAACAAAAAGAAGAAGGAAATATTAGAACACAGAAACTAAATACAATCAAACCGAGGTACAGAGCAAAGTAAGACAGGTAAACATCCAATCCTCACCTTTTGTTATGCCCGGGAAAGTAGCGGATGTATTTGTTGTCATGGAGGGACAGGTATCGGATAGTATCTAAAGGAAGAGAAGCATTACAATTAAAGTGAGGAGGAAGAAAAGAAAAAGGAAAGAATGAGGCTGTCATTAAAAACATGAACTCAATGGTGGGCAGATGTGATGAATAGACTCGACCGTGGGCAAGGCAGTCACTTGTACAGTTAGCTCCTGTATGGGGCAGAATCGCAGACCCTCAAACTGTACAAACAACTACCTCAGACCACAGTGAGCAGTGGGGCATCCCAGATCCAGATGCTTTCCCCGGGAATCCTTTACACAGTACAACTGGGAAAACACATCATTACGTTGACAGAATGGAATCGGGTTTAATGAATGAAATTTGGATTAATCCAATTCTGAGATGCAACTTTAATGTCTTGTACATTAGAAAAGAAGCATTTCAACAAGTCTGCAATGACTCAAATTGAACACCCCTACTTATGGCTATATTTTGCAAAACATGTTTGTCATTTTTATGATGAGGAGACACAACGTTAACCCACTTCATATGTTTTTAAGATATTTCAAAAGACATTTTAAGACTCAAGATTCTGATTATTGGATAATTCATCAAACTTATTCCAACACAGAGACAACAATGGGGTTAAACATCCCAATATCATTACAGGCAGAGAGTGCGAAACAATTGCAATTCGAACTCTTGAATTTATGGGCGGGAAAAAACATGTCTCACAAACTGATCTTCATTCATATTATCCAGGTTATTTAGTATTTGAGTGTCTACTTACCATCGATTTTGTTGGAGCTGTAGACCACAGTGTTAGCAGCGTGCGTGTACCTGATCAGATCCACCCCGTACTTCTTACTGTAGAGAGTCCTCTTGGGCCTTCCATAAAGTAGAGAAAGAGCAAACAGGCATTTAAAATCCACTAAAATGTTTTGACAAATAATTTCATTGTCTTGTTGTAATTTTTACTTTTCATTCTGCAAAAATACACAACTGTTGATGTTGTACCATTAGTTACACTGCTATAGTGGTTTGATTTTAACTATTGTTGAGACTATAAATGATGTAAGCGCTGGTACGTCAACCTTACTCCTCAATGCTGGTCATAGTTGAGATAAAGCTATTCAGATTGTGTTGTGCTTGTGTGGAGTTTGTGTTGGAGACTTGCACTTTTTGTACTTGAGTACCAGTAGTGTGTAGATGTAAATGGACTCAATTTGAAAGTTGCCGTTGTGGCTGGCGGTTGGCTTTGAAGGAAAATCCATCCTAGGACATAAATAGCTTCACGATCTTAGACATTGAACCTTTCATGCCATTAAGACTGAGGTATTATTAATCAGTTATGTTTAAATGCTTCTTTGAGCGGTTACAATTTCAGAAGAGCATTTGTAATTCGAGCTAGTGAATCGTAAAGATGCAGATAGATGACTGCTGGCTTACAGCTAGCTACGATCAATTATTGTACTACTGTACTTTAAAACGTGAGTCACACTCCTGATGTGTCCTCTTCAAACTGCTTGTTGTGTTCCTCCTACACTTTAAAAGCCTAACGCTGTTTATTTTAAAGGTTAATGAGAGAACGGCAGGAAATGTTGGCATTGGTGAAAATGGATTCAGCAAAACAATAGATGATTTATCTTAACACAAAAATTATAGCTGATCCTTCTAGAAGTAATATTGCAAATGATGATTTTATGAGCGAGAATCTTATTATTTAATTAATTTTGCACTTTGTTTTTAAATTTTGGGGGAAAAAAACAACTATTTGGATATTTGCCAAACCACAATATAATCAGTGTAAAATGATAATTCCCATATATCAAAGAAAGGCAGCAAATGATCACATTTAAAAAGCCTCAACTAACAGGAGACTAAATCAATGAATCATCAAAGATGGAGGGATTTTTAATTCATTTATAGCAGCAGATTTTATCTGCGACACTTGATTCCATTTGTCGCAATAATAAAAACCAGTGAGATTGATCAGCTGCCTATTCCCAGTGTTCTACTGGTGCAGTTTGTTTTTAATCAGCTCAGTTATTATCACGAGCTAATTTGACTGCAAAAAAACGTTTTGAGGATTTTCAACAGATTATGATCAACGTGTAATACACATCTATACACGCACGCGTGCATGAACCCCCCTGAACGGAGAGGATTTGTGTAGCAGGAGATCTGCACCACACGTAATGAACGTGTAGTAACGTTTCATACAAACCGCTGCAGACCGTGATCGCAGCGCAGCAGGCCTCGCTAGTTAGCATAGCGGCTAGCTGGCGTCAAACCCGGCGGTAAAATGGAGGCAGAGCCGCGCTTACTTTCCCTCCTGACAGTCGTACAGGACCAGGGAGTCGTCGTCGCTGCTGGAAATGATCGTTTCTCCGTTCGAGCTGAAGTCGAAGCAGTTGACTTTCTCGGAGTTCTCCCGGAACACCTTAGCGACCCTGAAGCTCCGCAGCACATTGTCCGTCAGCTTCATGGTGGCCCGGTGGAACGAGGGGCCGCAGACCCTCCGCTCGCGGTGTCGAACCTGCCCACAGGGAACGCGGGTGCAGCCGGTGGAGAAGCAGCGTGCGGAGGAGCGAGGAGCGGGGTTTTTAGATGAAGTGGGGCCCGGACACAGAGACTGAAACCCGCCTGAAACGTTCCGGATCCTCGGGAGGGAAAAGCACCGCCTTCCCTCCACACGGCGGTGACGCGCATATTCACCACCTGACGCGCGCATGGGCCAGAAACCACGCGAGGTTGCTGGTTATCGCGATAGTTGTGTGATCGTATGAATGAAGGTACACAGTAGTACACAGGGTATTTGCAGTTTTTACAGTTTTACATAACCCAAAAAACAGAGTCTTCTTTCCTGTCCCCCAGCCCACAATATGGATGATAAGGGTAAAAATAGGTGTTGAAATAATAAATATTATACACTTTTTTACAATGTAGTTTACAAATTGTTTTTACAGCAAAGCAATGAAAGTATATAAACGACAAAAGATAATTATGACTCATTTTAAAGTAGTTTATAAGTAGTCATAATAATGACAAATAAAATAAAATAATATTAAATTAAATGAATCCTTAATTATCTTTAACAATCTTTAACAATCATCAAAAAAACTGATAAAAACATAACCTCTTTTGTGCAGGTAACAAACAAACTAAAAGTTCCTCACTTGGAATAAACAAAAACATTAAGTGAACCTCCAAATTCTTTATCAATTGTTGTTGAAGAATGAATTAAATCAAATACACTTGAATACCTGCTATCACATGTGAGAGTCATACTCTCAGCCCTCATAAACTTAGAACTAAGAACCGCGTCACTGAGCACCATGTGTAGTTCTGAGAAAAACACCTTCATCCACTGTGAACATGAGTTCAGCGTGAACCAGCTTGACGTTGTGTCCCCTTTGAACTGTGCCTCAGCATGAATGGATCCAAAGTCTGTCAGACTCTGTGCACATGAATCTTACCACTGTGTTCACACACCAGCACTGAACTCGCTTCTGGTACCACTGTCCTTTTCTTGTCCTCAGTAATTGGCCCCAAAAAAGTCAAACTAAAGAGACCGAAACAGCAGAGTGACCACAGTGCTTCATGTATTCTGTGGTCCATCCGAGTCAATTATTACACACAGGGTACACAACCCCAGTCAGAGTCTGCACACATTTTTCACTTTGCTGCCTGACTGCAGAGTTGGAGCAAACGTATCAGACGTCCAGTGAAATCCACAGGCTTTATTCCCATTTACAACCCAACAGGTAGGCTGCACCAGTCTTCAGGGAGCACAGTTTGATGGGAAATGTGTTACAGTCATTTGTGGCAAGATAAGTGAGGCTTTGTTGGATATAACAAGAATCACCAGACAAAGGTCTCTACATTTCCTTTCAGCCTATTGCGATTGATGAATTGTCCTAGTACTATTTAAGTATAGTTTTCTTGTGACCGATACAGATCTCTTGGGGCTGCAATCATCTGATACGTGTTTAACTCAAGTTGATGATTAATGTGCTTTGTGATCTTATCTTACCTCTTCAGTGGAGAAGTTCCAGTTCAGGCTTTTAGTAACGTCTCTGATACTGTTGAAACTGTTTGTTCGTATGCAAATCTATTCATGTACCACTCCCATTTTAGATCTTTATTATCTAAATGTTGCTTTTGAGAGTACTTCAAATATTATAATGTATATATCTGACCCTTATCGTTATTAATATCATTTTTTTATAGATGTATATATTTTTTCTATCGAATAACATTTATATATTAAAATAAATGTATTATTCCATCTCTGTTTTTACTTATGTAGTTCATAGCAGAGGTCAATACTAAGTACTGACTTCAACTAATCTTCTTTGATTTTATTTTAATGAGGAATTTATTCGATTCAGAGATTAACATCATGTGTCTGTAAAAAGTCTTATATTAATTTTATTTATAACATATTATAAAGTATTTCCGTTTCCGTCAGATAAAACAGCAATACTCTCCTCCTGCACTTCTGCTTCTTCACCGCTTGAAAAAACAGCGTCGATGAGGAAGAGGAAGGGATTTCCGCTAGTTTAGCTTTAGCCAGTGATGCTACAAACAACTCGGCGAACGCGTCAAAGACAGCGAAAAAACAAACAAACAAACAAAGAGAGGAAAACAAGAAACATGTCGGGTTCATTGCTCTGGACGATCAGCCTCTGTCGGTGCTTTAAAATGTGGGATTTCTATGGAACACATGGAGCCACGGTACTGGAGCTGGAGCTGTTGTTGTTTTGTAAAGTCACTGAGACAGTTACACAGCTGTTGTGGCTGCAAGTGAACACTTTGAAATGAATGCGTATTTATTCAAAGATTTATTTAGTTTTGAAGTTTTATACTGTTAAACTTATAAAGTTATTATTTGTCTAAACTGTGCCTGTCTTCTTTTTCGGTCATGACTGACTTGATGATAAGACTATGTCCACGTTAAACCTGAGTCAGGTCTTACAACATTCACTTCCATACAGCTGAAATATAGAATACTTTATATAAGTTATTGTTTTATTGCACTGGGATTAGATCTGAACTCGGTATCAGCTGATACACACAGTTCAGGTATCAGAAATGTGGTGTTGGAACAATTCTATTATTTAGTGGACCTTACAAGCAAAGTAAAATATAAGTGCAATTACATAATAAACTGTGAGTCCATGCTATTAGTTTCTGCTGTGTAAAGTTTAGATTCATGGAGGATGTGTAAAATAAAGACTTTTATGTTTTGTTAAAAGTTTCTTCTGCGTCTACTCAAGAGTTTAAAATGACCTTCAACCAAATCAAAAATAATCGGTAACTGTAGAATATGATGTATACTAATCTGATATATAAGTGTGGTTCATGTCTTTAATAATCTGTTTGCCGTGTTTCACCCCTCAGGCAGTTTGTGCTCGTGGCCAGTGAACTGCTCATGGCACGTTTTCTCTCCCTGCTGCGGCCTCAGCCTCTGCTGGCTCTCGTGTGTTGGAGGAAACCTACGCTGTGCAAAATGTCAATGGACTCAAGGGCACGCCAAGTGTTTGCAGCTGCAGTGGAGGCGGTGCAGCCGGATGCTGTGGTGCGGCAGAGTATAGAGCGCAAAGAGGACTCCGTCATCATCAATGGCCGAAAATTCACACTCAAACACAACCTGCACTTGGTGGGATTCGGAAAAGCTGTGCTGGGAATGGCTGCGGAGGCAGAGAGGATTGTGGGGGATCATTTGGTGGAAGGAGTCATAAGTGTCCCCCATGGGATTCAGCAGACGTTAAAGCAGCATGGGAAACAGTAAGCATAGCCTTCAAAGTTAAACAACACAAAATATCACACAGAAAAACCAGATCAAGCATAACCACTTTTCATTTCCATCGCAGCCATCTGTTGTTAAAAGAAAACAGTCGCATCAAGGTAATGGAAGGAGCCAAGCACAACCTGCCAGACACTGACGCCCAGAGAGCAGCAGAGAGAATCAAGCAATTAGCCAGTGACCTGACAGAGGAAGACCTGCTTCTTGTACTGATCTCAGGTGAATACATCTCTTCTCTTGTTGCTTAATCTTTACACAATATGTACATCTAGTAAGAGGTTGGTTCAATTCCTTTTAGGCGGAGGCTCTGCACTTCTACCTGCACCGATCCCACCAATCGTGCTGCAAGAGAAACTGGATGTGACCCGCAGACTTGCAGCAGCTGGTGCCACAATTCAAGAGCTGAACACTGTGCGTCGAGCCCTCTCCTTCCTAAAGGGTGGAGGACTTGCACGTTTTGCTCACCCTGCACAGGTAACATGCTTTTAGTTTTGACACTGAAGTTCATGGTTAAGAAGCGAAGCCAGCATTGCACCTTGAATATCACATTTCTTAAATCACGTCACAGGTGGTCGCGCTGATACTGTCGGATGTGATCGGAGATCCTGTGGACCTGATAGCCAGTGGCCCCACAGTCTGCAGTGAGGTGTGGCCTGAGGAGGTCCTGTCAGTCCTTGAACGGTACAAGCTGTTGAACTCTATACCAGCATCGGTAAAGGAGGTCCTTGGGAGACCGAGTCCCAGACGGAAGGAGGATAAGGATAAAACGGACATGGCGGAAAATGTTCTCAACGTCGTGATTGGCTCCAATGGCATCGCCCTCAAGAACGCAGGACTCCGTGCCCGAGAGCTGGGTTTCCGCCCCGTTGTGCTGTCGCTGGGAGTGTGCGGGGATGTGAAGTCCGTCTCCAGACTCTACAGCCTCCTGGCCCGCTTTGCGTGCTCTCCAGAGGAACCTCCTCCCGATATTGCCACTGAGTTGCTGAAGCTGGGGCCCGAAGTAGGTGTGGAGAGCTGGGACCTGTGCCGTACCATGCAGGTCTTGGGTGAAGGGCGCACGGAGGGATGGGGTTCCACGTGTCTCCTAGCTGGAGGTGAGCCCACTGTAGAGTTGACAGGAAAGGGTCGAGGTGGACGCAACCAGGAGCTGGCACTGCGAGTTGGCCTGGAAATGAGAGGCATGCAGCTGCCGCCTAATGGTCCTGTCTTCCTTAGTGGTGGAACCGATGGCCAAGATGGACCCACTGAGGCAGCAGGGGCCGTTACTGATGGGGGGTTGTATGAAGAAGCACAAGCACAGGGGCTGGACATCAACAACACCCTTACAAACAACGATTCTTATACGTTCTTTTCACACCTTTCTGCCGGGCAACGTTTACTTACACCTGGTCTAACTTGCACCAATGTGATGGATGTGCACATGCTGTTTATTCCACCAATTCCCATTAACAAATACTAAGTCCGAGTGGATGGATTTAAATAAAAAGATAATTTATGCCCATGTTTATGTTTTAGTTTCATTACCTCAACCAAGGAGGTTATGCTTTTTAACCCATGTGTCTGTTCATTTGTTGGTTTGTCAGCAGGATTACACAAGTCTAAGGATAAGATATCAGACAAGATCCAGCTACTTTTAGAAAACACGGGGAAGGAGAAATGTTCAAATCCTGCAAGACTGGACTGAGTTCTGGACATTATGGACTTGGCCATTTAAGAACATTGTTTTGCTAAGGCAATCATCTTGGTTATAGCTTTGGCTTTAGTTCTGACTGACCTAAAGATCCTTCCGTCCATCCATTATCAGTACCTATATTTCCCTTTGAAGGTGGCGGGGGGAGCCGAATGGGGTACACCCTGTCAGGTCGCAAGTTCTGACTTAAATTTAAATCTCCAAAGTCAGTTTTCTTGCAGACTACTGCAGTGTATCCATCCTTTCTATGTTTACTTTCTAACAACACAACCCACCTGTCTGCTGTGGAGATGCATCCCTGCAACACACCACCATTTCCGGCCAGTGTGGAAATATGTAAAAGTACGAAGCATCTTGACAAAGCTGCTGTTATAACTGTCTCCCTTCTCAATATCCTTAGTGACACAAAAAGTGGAAACATCTGCGAAAATAAATCAGTGACCTTTGAAATCTTGTATCTTTTCTCCAATTTGTATTTTGTTAAAATTCTTGCGATGGTTCTTTTGTCCTTTTTCCAAAAAATTGATTGACCGTCTGTTTGTCCGTTCAAATACAGAAGATAACATCAATCAGATCAAGAATACACAAAGACGAGGGTTATTATAATCGTAGATATCATGCGAGATGAATGTATAATTATACTCCACTTAATTTAATCAATTACATTTTCCTCTGACAAAGGCGGAGGCTCAATCAACGTTATTAAAATTATTGGAAAGAAAAGATGAAAATCTTTTTTCTTATTAAGTGCACTCGTTAAGGTAAACAGCAGTTGTTAAAGGTTCAGTGTGTACAATTTAGGTGAGAGGGATCAGAAATTGAATATAAATAATTATTGTGATATATTCACTGGTGTGTTAAATCTAAATTGTAAGAACTGTAGTTTTCTTTACCATAGAATGAGCCATTTCTATTTAGATACTTTTACATCAGGAGCGGTTTCTCTGGAGGTTGCAAATGTAATTTTTTACAGTACTCCCAACTCAACACATTTTGAGTTATTATGGCAACTGAAGGCTTCCACAGGATCTCTCATGTTTGGAAGGGGAGGTTGAGGTGAAGGATATTCAGCAGCAACATGCAGCTTCACCACTAGATGTCACTAACTCTACACACTGAACCTTTAAGTCATGGAAGATAAAAGATGACCTGATTTTCATGGATCCGTCTTCATATAGACCAAATGCATTATTTATGAATTAACTGATTCAAATGACCACTGCAAAGAACCTTTCTAAACAGTAACTACACACATGCAAATCACGCACTCTCATCAGTCACCTGCCTCTGCAGAGTTTTTCAGTCTTACTATATTTTAAAGAAACTAGTCATCATGATCTTGTGTGTTGTGACTTCTAATAATACTCTACGTCTTCCTTTCCATACACAATTCAAATCAAGTACAATTCTTTTTTCTTGCTTGTGGTCCCAGAATGGAAAATGTCTTCTCTCAAAATCTTCTGAATTCATGAGTAAACATCAATATGTTTGTCACTTGAACTGAGGCCTCTTGAAATAAAAACAAGCTTTTATGCAGAATAAAATCTGTTCAATGACCATAACACACTGAAATAAATATCATACAGCCCTGTATAGTCAGTTTAGTGCATATCAGTGTCAAACTGTTGGTATGCATGGTCACATGTTTCTTCAGGCAGACGCCAGATGGTGCCTCCATCTTGAATGCACTGAAGATTATGTTTTTCAGAGGTGTGGGTGCAATGGATGTCTCTGAAGGGCTTTAACCGTCCAGGTCTCACTTGTATAAAGTCCAAAGTCAATTGTCTTGTTAATCTCGATGCGTCTTCAGAGTATCCCTGGCTTTGCTTTCCCTGCAAGAATACAAGAATGGTATTACTATCAAAATAATAACTAGCCTAAGAGTAATGCAAATAAACCACCTTCATCCAAATTTGTACAATGGCTGACTTGCTGACCTTCAAGGCTTTTTCTGGACTTTCAATGAATTACATTTCTTTTGTGTTCTGTCTTTGGCAATATCTCCCTGAGGAGATTCTCTTATCGTCCTCGTTTTCTCCTAGTTCTGGTCTTACAAACAATTTTCTTCATGGGTAACATCGTCTAGCTCTGCATCTATGCTCTCATGCTGTGTGATCTTCATATTGCTTTAATTGTTTCCTATTATTTGCTTTCCATTAAAAAAACATGTAGAGCACCTTGTAGCTCTTGTTTGTTTGAAAAGTCACACTTGTTATTATAATAAATGATGCAGCTTCAGTTTAGTCTCAATGCTGACACCCAGTATCCCTCTACCAGTAAAGATCTTACTGGAATAAAATAAGATGGACAGGTCTGGTTAACTTAAAGAACATGAGCATATATATATATATATATATATACATGGCCAGAAATTCACAATAAGAGACAAAGGTGGAATAATATGATATAATATTATAAACGGAGGCAGAAGAGCTCAGACTGCACAAATGCAAACCACAGTGAAGCAGGTGAGAGTACGTGACAGTGGGAGTCAGGTGGGGTCTCCAGTCTGGAGCCATGGGACGCTGGGTCACTTACCATCCCCTCAGGTGCGAGGCTGTGTCCGGGGTCCCTCCGTTCTGTCCGGTCCCTACAACACAAACACACACACACACAGGTGAAGCTAACGTGGCTAACACTCGTCCAGCGACACGGATACAGACAGACACACTCACCTTGTCGGTAATACATGTCGTTCACCGTGTTCCCGTAGATTTTCCACGCAAAGTGAATGGCGATGAGACTGACAATCAACCAGCTAAGTAAAATCTTGAATATGCAAACTCTCATGTCGTTGGCGAGCCAGTCGTCCACGAACTCGGTGAGGAACGACAGACAGCTGTCAGCGATGCGGGACAAGAACTCAAAGTCCCACGGCTCATCCATCGCGTCAGGGTGTCCGGCTAACGAGGGGTTAAGACCAACCAACTGGGCTTTGTGTCCGTAGTTATTAAAAACAACTGGAAACGTCGCTGTGGCTAACTTGCATTAGATAACCTGGTAGCCATCTTTAGTTCTTCATCTGCTTGTTGTTTTTGGGTGTCATCAGCGGTTGTTAAGCAACCATTTGGCTCATTACCGCCACCAGCTGGTATGGAGTGTGGATCAGGTTGTCTTACCGTATATTATCTATTCTGTGGAGTTAAAATGTAAAAATAAATAAATTAGACCTTAATAAAATAAATAATCAGTTTTCTGAGATAATATTGATAAAATGTCATGATGAATGAATAATTCCTCTGGCTTTTTTTATTGTTAATTTGTTGAGTGAAGGACGATAAGCGCAGATCTTTTTATAAACAGTCTGTGGTGAAATCATGAAACTTTGTGTTCATCCTAACTGGTTTATCTGCAATGAAGATTTTATCGTCATTCTTTTTCATGACTTTTCAATGATGTGGTTTGAATATAAAGTTGAATAACTAACTTAACTGGTGCTATTTTTTCACACATTGCACTTTGGCTATTTCAGAGAGGTTTTAAGCAACCGACACAATCCTCAACACCAAGTTAACACATTTTGAAAAGTAAAAAGTCTGTAACCCAGCTAAATACAAACCATGGAAGAAATCATCATAAAACCATAAAAGTTGAGAAATTAACAATTAGCGATAAATGCAACGTAGTGTTGTCGTCAAAGCATCAGGCAGTCCTGTCTTTACTACGCAGATATTAACTTTGTGTGCACGACTTATTTATCTTTCTCCCACCAGATAAGTCATCTTGTGCCCACGAGACTTCAGGGATCCCTCTCACGTGATGGACAGAAGGGAAGTAGACACCATGTGTAGCAGAACACATCAACAGCAACACAACATAAGGACAGAACAAGCCATTCACAACTATCATCAGTAAAAACCCCACCGAGTATTTCTAATATTCAGATTACAGGGCTGAAACTGTACCCAGAGGGGGCGGGACGAGCGGCAGTCCGGCGGCGCCACCTGATTGGTCTGTCGCGCTTGTCATGAAGAGATTCCGGAAGTTCCGCGGCGCTAAGAGGAGCGTTTGTTTTCTGCCTCTCGTTGCTGACAGCTCGTCTGACACCGGGATGCCAACGAACGTGACCGCAGCGAAGTAGACATTCAAACACGACGCTTTGACCCGGGACAAGAACACGCGTAAGTTTGACGACGTGACCTCGTCTGGTTTAACCTCGGTTTGCTCCAGCGTCGCTCAAGTGTTCAGCCGAGGCCATGAAATCGATCTGTGTGTGTGTGTGTGTGTCGCTTCGCTAGCAGCCAGTGCTAACCAAGTAAATACAGCTAGCATTCACTGAGTCACCGCCAAAACATCCGGGATACTGAACAAAGTGAGATCTCCACATTGTTTTCTAACCCGTGCGCCGCCGACTGTTAGCTCCGTCAGTAAGTTAAAGATTAGCTCCGCAGCGCCGGGACACGGAGTTCCCTCCAACCCGGCTGGTCGTGGATCTGCAGTGAGGCATGAACCAGGCTGCTGGTTTAAATTCCTCAGTCCGCTCCGCATCTGGCAATTCCCCCTGTAACCGGTTATTCTCTGTCATCATGTGACCGCTCCATCATGAGTGCTCCCATTCATAGGAGACTTAAGATGCATGCTGTATCCACGGTTCGGCTGCACTCACTGGAATGTACCAGGTTTGTTTTCATGTGTTTGGTTATATTGGGTTTGTTTAACTGTCTCCAGCCTCTGGGATGGTATCATGGAGAGGGACAATCATCAAGAAGGAGAGACTCAGGGAGTGAAGATCTGCGATCCGCCCTCGCAGAGCACTCCTCCTGGTGAGTAACCGATATCATCTCTGATCAGAAGATACTCTCATTTTTATCACTGTTCTATTCATCACTTAATTTTTTTTGTTTTCTTTCTAGCCGACACTTTGGCGACTTCTCTTTCGCTCCTGGGGAATCACATGTTTCCTGAACCGGTGGAGAGACATGACAGTGCCACCGTTGACAAGGAAGAGCCGGCGGATTTGCACCTGCCGGATGTTGCAGAGCAGGAGCAGAGTGATGATGTGGAGTCCATTTCTAACCAGGACGAAAGACAAGAGACCGAGGAGACAGCAACCTCTGAACAATGTCCGGACAATGACTCCAACGAGACGGCCGAGCAGGTTCCTCAGGATGACAGAGAGACAACCACGGACAATAGCCAGAGCGATTCTGGGGAGTTTGTCGTCACAATGCTGGCCAAGGCCAAGCTGGAGGAGCAAGGTATAGGTGTGAAGGGCAGGTCGTCCCCCTTGATGGAGGCAGGCACCCAGGAGATGCCTGCATTCATGACTAACCGTGACGAGGACGTGACCTCTGACAGCTGGCGGCAGCACAGGAAGCATGTGTTTGTGCTGAGTGAAGCAGGCAAACCCATCTACTCCCGATACGGTAGTGAAGAGGCTCTTTCATCCACAATGGGAGTCATGATGGCGCTGGTGTCCTTCGTCCAGAGTGGAGATAATATCATCCGCTCAGTGTATTCAGGTGAGAGCATTAATGTGATTACCCATCCATCGCTTGTAATACGAGAACTTATTACATGAGCGTATACGAGAGCATGTAGCACATATTGCAGAGGACTGTGGGGAGGGGTGATCAGTGAATGTGGTCACTGTAGCTCTGGCTTGCTTTAAATGGCAAATTAATTATAACCAATTAATAAAACAAAAAGTATCTTAACCACAATGGGCCATGAGGAAATTAATGCATTTACAATGTTGCTTTACTTTCGCTTTTTTATTTATCAAAGATATAAAGTAAATGTAATTTGTTGACATTCTCCAGTTTTTTCAGAGTTATTCTTATTTGCTCTTCTTCTTCCCCACAGAGCTGCACACCGTGGTGTTCTTACAGAAAGGCCCCCTCGTGCTGGTGTGCGTCTCCAACAGTCGTCAGTCTGAGGAGCAGCTGCGCGGTGAGCTCCTCTACGTGTACTATCAGATCATCAGCATGCTCACCCAGGCCAGCATATCCCGCATCTTCGAACACAAGAAGAACTACGACCTGAGGAGGCTCCTGGCCGGCTCAGAGAAGATCCTGGACGGCCTCCTCAACCTGGTGGATTCGGACCCCAGCTTCCTGCTGACAGCGATACATTGCTTACCCCTGGCCTCCTCCCTCAGGGACTCTCTCAGCCAGATCCTGCAGAAAGCCATCACGCCCAATCTGGTTTTCTCCATCCTCGTTGCCAAGAACCAGCTGGTCACCATCGTCCAAGAGAAGACTGTCATCGAGGACGCCAGGCTGGAGCCCGCCGACGTCCACCTCCTGCTCAACCTCATCGGAGCCTCCTCGGCCTTTCAGGCTGGGGAGATCTGGACTCCCATCTGCCTCCCGCTCTTTAACCCGGACTGTTACTTTTATGCATACATTTCTTACCTGGACCCTCCAGAATGCACTGTTTGTCTGCTGCTGCTCTCGACCGACAAGGAGGCTTTTTACGCCGTTGCTGATTGCAAGAGGCGGATCGAGGAGGCCATGGTGGCTCAGAACTCTCTGAGCCTCATTGCCAAAGCCCACTCGTACAGCGTGAGCCAGGTGGGCGTCTCAGACCTCAGGCACTTCATGTACAAGCCCTTTGACGTGCCAGACACCTACCGCCAGCTCACTCAGTTCACCAGGTGTGTGTGTGTGTGTGTTTGTGTGTGTGAGAGTGGGTGTGTGTTTGTCATACGTTTACATGGACACCAATATACATATATGACTAAGACACTACCACAGACAGCATTTTCTGCATCACCTTAACTTGAAAATGGTCTTACTCAGAGTAACCAGTAATCAAATGAAGAGTAGTCTGTATGACATGTCTTAATCGCTTTATAATATCCCTCTTGGAAACAGCACCTTACAACATTGACATACAGCTGCTCAACAGCACATGACCAGGGTGTAAACAAGATCAGAATTTAAAAGCAATTAAGCTTTTGCAAAATTATAAAAAAATAAACCCAAACTAGTCTACACCACAATCAGTCAAGTGTAAGCCCAGTGCATTAAACTATTTCATGCTGCGATCTTAAAACTGGCAGAATACTGTGGGAAGTAATGGTGTAGTTAACGTGATGATAAATTAAATATTTTATAAGCAACTAATGTTAACACTTTAATCACAATATGATGTCTTATTCTGAATGACGTCCATAGTCTGGTGGTGTCCATATTATTATAGTAACTGTAAGTCCGAGTGACTATAGGCATTTTTGTTTTGTGTTTGTTGTTAAAGATTATTCTCAAGAACAAAAGGCCTTGCTTTGTTTACTAAAAACCCTTTTTATATAAAAGAAAGTATGAAACCCATTTACTCTAAGAAAACAAATACAGCTCAGTGTGGTTGTTGTTCACAGATGTCAGTGTCCTGTGTATCATATGTGTTTACTAAGTAGCTCAGAGGTTTTCTGGCAAAGAGAAAAACTGTGAGAAATGTAAATTGTATTCCACTAATCCCACCATGCCATGTTACTTATCTCCAAATGAGCTGAGCTGTTACACACAGGCAGCAGCCAATTGAATCCTTGAAAACAAAGGTGAAATTATGTAATTATACTACAAATGGTAATGATAGTTTTATTTATTCAGCTCAGAATAATGTTGTAAAGAGAAAACGTGTCCTGTCAGATCATTTTGGAACCTGTGTTGTTGCATTTTCCAAATAGTTTGAAACATAGCTTTTATGTCTGTCTGTTTATTTGTTTTGTTAGACTTTCATATGACTTTTCTGTCTCTAAACTTCTGTTCTACTATTTGTTGTCGTGTGCAGCCCAGAGATGGAGGCACCCTACAGCAGTGAAGAGGAGAAAATGAGGCTCCTGGACCTTTATCGTTATATGCACAGCCGCATCCACAGCAGCACACGGCCGCTCAAGCTCATCTACCATGTCGCTGAGAGAGAAACTCTGTTGGCCTGGGTGAGTGTGAACACATCCTCCCTGTTATTATAGACTTACTGTGATTACATGCTGCTCCTGGACCCTGTCTTTGTGTGTATTGGATTACCCTTTACTTGGGTGTGTTTGAAAACAGTTCAGGGGTTATCAGTTGCTCAGTAAGTAGACCTTAGAACCGCACCACAGTTATTTGTACTCGAGAAACTGCTTACATGTGTGTACATGGACTGCAAAACTGATGCACTAGGTCCGTAGTTTGATTCCCTCATTTTGAAAGCATGTCATTCTCTAACTGTGGTAAGAATATCTAATTCCTCATTTAGTTTTTTACGTGAGTGCTAGAATCTATATCATTCTAACAAAAAAGCTGCTGTTTATTTTGCCTTATCATATGTATATTATCGTATATGATAAGAAAAAGCATAAAATCCTGACATTTTAGAAGCAGGAACAACTTGTTTGTTCTGCATTTCCCTTAAAAAAAATAAAAAGCAATTGATTGGAATAGCCACTGATCAAATTTCTGACAGCCGACTATTCAGTTGTTTGACTCATTGTCAGCTCTACACAGTTATTCAGTGATGGAGTTAAAATGGAAGCCACTTGTAGTGATCAGGGTGATTAACCACTTATATGGGCCAAAAAGGTTTGGACATTCTGTCAGTCACTGTGTTTGTGTGTGAGCATGCGTTGGCCTGCTGAGATCTTCTTCTACTCACACCTCTGTGGCTCAGTGAATTATTCTTCCCTCTTGTTCCTGCTCTCATTGCATCTTGGGACTTTAACAGTGCCAGTCTAATATCGCCCCTGCTCTCTAACAGCAGCCAGTATCTGATGTGAGTAGACTGTGAGGCTTTCACTCTGACCAATCACACTTGGAACAGGAGACTAATATGCAAACAGAAATGACCACCTCTGATTTGGTTAATTCTGTGGAACAAAGGCAAAGCTGTGCCAGGTGGTTTCCAGTGTATTCAGACAGATTAATGCAAAGTTTGGACTGAGTTATCTCGAACACAGGGATGTGTAATGATCTATTTTCCCTGTCCCGTCTGAATTCTTCCTCTTCCACACGCTTAGATGTAAAAAGCAAACACTGTAAAGTTCGTACGCAGCCAATAAATCTGCATTTTCCACCAGAATCTAGTTTAAAAACTCAGGTTTCTTTACTGAAAGGGAGTTTCTCATTTGTATGACGGGTACGAAAACAACTTCCTGGTTGGCAGACTGTCACCCAGCTACTAACATCCATGTAAACACAGCGAGTCACAAACTGTTGAAGCTTCTTTTACTAACTGTGCTCCTCTCCATCGTAGGTCACGAGCAAATTCGAGCTGTACACATGCTTCAGTCCTCTGGTGACGAAGGCCTGTGCCATCACAGCCATCACTAAGCTTCTGAGGTGGATTAAAAAGGAGGAGGAGCGCCTCTTCATCAGATACCCCCCAAAGTATTCAACCACCCCGAACCCCAGCAAGAGCTCTCGAGGGGGAAAATCTGACCAGCAGGACTCCACAGAAAACGGCTTCTTGACTCTTCTATAGGAGTCGCTCTACAATAGTTTCTACACTGGTTCCAAGATATTTTTGAACCCTGCTTTCACAGACTGGACAGACTACTGGAATCAAACACTACATTTTACACTATTTAAGAACGAATGATCTCTTTGAAACTAGTATTATTTCTGTACCTTAACAGGAAAGCATGTAACTGCATCAACTGCTTTCGATGCGAAACAGTCGGGGGGCAAAACTGCATTAGTTTGTTTTAAATTGAACTGTGGTCGAATACAACTGCAATGATAAATTAAATGTTTTTATATTGTTTTATTACTGCGACATGAGAGAAATCCTCCTCACGGACAGTGAATGTATCACGCAGACGACAGATCGCTCATATGCTGTCAACGAGTCATTGTCTGTTTCTGGTGTAAGTTAAGATGAGGAGGAAAAATGAACTTCAACTACCTTTCTCAGACTAATTATCGCATTAAGTTATTTTCATGACACAAACACATCTGAACGTTACAAAAAAAAGGAATTAAAGGTTTGCTGTGTTTGTAATAAACCGGAATAACGACTGGAACTGCCAGAACAGGGATGGGCCACCATGTGTCATAATGAGGCGTGAACACACAAACGCTCTCCATGAATCGGTCGCACGTCCCTGTGATGGAGCTTAGACACGTGTTGTTTCATATCCAACTCAAATGAAAACAAATCAGGTGTCATTCATGTTACATTTTGTGTAGAAAACAAGTAGGAAACCCCAGCCTGTTGCACCGTCATTTCACTGTCAGTGTTTCCATCAATGGAAGTTGAAACCTCGTCAGTCTGGAGATCATCTGTTAAGCTCGCTAATTGTATTTCTGCAGATGCCAGTCAGTTGACACCTGCTACTTCTCTTTTTGGATAATAGTTTTGTAAAGATGGTCTATGAACAGTAGCCTCATCCTTTGTGTCCACTGAGGAGTTTCCTGTCAGTTCAAGTCTTAAAGAGTATGTCTAGTATAATAAAATAAATCCCAGGTTGCACAAATGTACATGTGTCCTTATTAGGTAGAGATGTAATGAATATGTTTCATTAATTGTCTCATGACACATAAAAACATGGAGTAATACTTAATATACAGACCTCCCCCAACAAGTAGTACTAATCAAGGAAACACCATCGGATATTAAACCATAAAACTGGAATAGGGTGTTTACCTCTGCCAAACAGTCTGCTTATCAAACCACATTTAATATCAGCAGATTTGGATTTTTGTTTAGGATCTGTGTCAAATTTTCTACAATCAAACATCAGTCCCCTGAACAGGTCAGAATGTTCTAAATTCAAGAGACATAAATTATTCCCTAGGAAATTAGTGAAAAAGGCTGTCAAGAATGTTAAAGTTCTTCTTTGAACCACAACGCAACTTTCCACTAATTTTCTCTTGGAAATCTGCTCAGTGCTCTTTGCCAACTAACTAATGTTTCCTGTAATGTTTAATAATGAATGAATTCTTCATTGGTACAATAAATGTGACTCGGTCCAAGTTAACAGCAGCTGATGACCTTAAAAAATACTTATTTCCTTCCTGTACGATTTAATCACTAACATAAACAACACTTTGACAGCTTAGCAGCAGAAGGAATAACAGGGGAAGCGGAAAATCTGAATTCTCGAATAAGAGGCTCTGACACATTTGGAGCTTTTTGAAATGGGTCAAACAGCCGAACAGTCCTGAACCAGTTAAGAAATGTTGTCTAATCTTCTGACACTCTAATTTATTTACACATGATACCTCACCCTGAGGGACAGCCAAGATCTCAGTGTGATAAACGACTCAAACAAATGCAAATCATTCTTAAAAATAACATTCACACGTGCAGTTGTTTCAAACAGCATTTATTCTTGTGTGAGAAAATATTGTCTCAGGCAGATTTATAGATCTTGCAGAACAACTCATATGACAAGATCGAAAATCTCCTTTGCCACCGAAGGAAAACAAAAAGACACCTTTAGTCCGGCTGAGTGCAGCAGCGTGACTGCAGCCCACAGAGCTCGGCTGTCACTTCTAGAGAATGTTGGTGATGACCGTCACTATAACAAAGAGCTACGTAGCATCATACATAAACCTTTTTTTCAATATTACTTTTTAAATAACACTCTCGACTGCCACAAATTTATAAATTAAAATCTAAATTTTTTTCTGCATTCCTTAAATTACTTCATGTAAGCCAATATAAACAGACATTTACATATTTACAAAACTATTCACATGCACCTTTACCACACTGAGACTGTATACATATATGTATATAGTGTACAAACACGCACAAGGTTTATGCCACAACATATGGCTCCAGGTTTTCACCAATTTCTTTTTTAAACAGTCTGATTGTGCTTTTCAAGTCATTTCAGCCAGATTTGCAAAAATAAAAACAATTGCAAGTTCTTCATTGGGTGATTGCAATAGACTTTGTTAGGATTACCAAGAATAATCAGCTTCAGCTCCCTAGTGGCGTCACATCCTAAATAACCAAGTAGCTGCACCGGGGTTTCCAACATTCTAGTATCAATATACAGTTTCACAATATGGAAAAATAAGTAAAAACCTCTCAAGTCCCACCAACAACACGTCATAGCTGGACTGCAAGTTCAAGAACGTTTGCACTGGGAGATATTTCCCCAAAATGTATCTGTACGTATAGGAGAAACATTTTCTAACCCTAACAAAAACTTACAGTAAGAGTTGAAACAGCTAAGCTTCACTTCAGAATATAATTCAGGGTCAATACCTATTCTTCAATCTTAGAATACTGAGAAAATATTTGCTTAAATTGAAAAATATCCTTTTCTCTAGTGCACTTTTTCCTTTCTCTATTCTATTGGTCCTTTTATGTGCTGTACTTTATGTTTTTAGTTTGATACTCAGAGAGATTAAGAGTTCCCTCTAAGTCCTGTAAGAGTATTTTATATGTTTCTACAAACCGTGACAAAACCAATAAAAAGGAGAAAATTCTGAAATAAAAATAAATAAAAAACAAGCTTAAGTAAAACACTAACTATAGTAAGACTCAATATAGCGATAATTCAAAGTATTGATTCTTTTTTTTAAGTTAAGGGGGTAAACAATCTTAAATGGGATGCATGTAGCGTCAACTTTAAATTATTTCATCTCTAACCAATCAGTGTAATTATCATTTTCAGGGAAACCTGCTTTCCGTACAAGTTACTATTATACAGTATAATTGTTTTTGAGTTTGGAAACTTAACAATAGTTTGATAAGTTTCTGGCCTTTTGCATCAGTTTGGAAAATACTAGTAATGTTAAATAGTTTTTTTAATTATTTCCAGTGCCACTTAGACAACTCAATTTAACATTTCATCCGTAGAGTCCAGATATGACGTGAACATAAAGTGGGACTTTCACTCTTCAATAAACAAAGTGACATTTCTATGGCAAGTACAATCTAAATACATATTGAATCGAGACAATCCCTTTGATGAGTAAATATTTACACTTCTCTTGACTCACTTTGGCCTAAAATAAAAACTTTGTATGAACACATAGCAACAGTGGTTGTGTAAAACCTTTACAAAAGAACAAACCGATGTGAATAAACAAACAATTTCATCTACAAAAATGTGTTCAAGCACTTTCTCCACCATTTTAAAAACCAGAGCAACAGTTTTATACAGAAAACCCTCAAATACCAAAAAACGTAGCTGAAACTGTTGATAATCTACTTTCTCTCCCTTTAACAGCACTGATGAAGTTTCTAAATGTTTAACCAGGCAGCCTGTTTCAGATGGTAAAAATGTTTCAGATAAAATTCATATAAAATTGGAGGGAGTAAAGTTAATATTTCCTCTCACATGGTTTAAATGTACTATGGCCCGGTCATACGCAGTGTGTACAGACTTGCGGACACTTGGTTTCTTTCCTTCCATTAAGCGCAACTTGTCGACGGTGTCATCCATCCCCAGCGACAGCAGTTTGTCACGAGGGAGCCATTGCCTGAAAATTATAAAAAGGGACAAGTTTCAAAGTGAGCAGGACAGGACGAGTCATGATGTTTTGAAATTCAGCAGGAGCTTTATCACGCCTGTCAGAAACTTACCACGTTCGTTTGGTGTCGAAGAAGAGAACCAAGAAGAGCTTCTCCCCTTCGTCCGCTTGTCTCCACTCGCCCAGTTTAAGCACCTCCACAGGAGGCACTGGAATGGGGATGCCGTTGTGAAGAAGCCCTTCCTGCGGCATCTCAGGGTCGACAATCTGTAAATCCAACAGAGAATCCTGTCAGTTACGGCACTTTGAAAAAAATGCCCTTATGTAGCCGGCAATGAACTCTGAGACAAGTCAAGAGAAAAAGAGGGAATCCATTCTCACCATCGCTGGATATGACGGATATCCTCTGCATTTGGCCCAAACTAGGTCCAGTGGTGCGAGCTCTGTCTCACTATCTAAAGACAGAAGTGTAGACTTTCCTGTGAACAGGATATTCCAATAGATCCAATTAATTTGTATTCATGACAGCTCTTGAGCCCAAACTGAAAACTGAACTTCACTGAAGTGGTCACCAAAATTGTAAATTTGTAACTTTTTGTTGTTGTGTGTGTATGTTTTTAGCATTATGCCTCCAATAAACACACAAACAGAGGCTTTTCACTGTAATTTGATTATCCTGTCTTGATACACACCAGACCCAGAGATGTCTCCGTTCTCACTGCTCGGGACTTTAGCCAGTGCAGGTTTACCCCGACTACGTTTGGGTGGGGAGACACTACAGCTGTAAACAGTGCGAGAGAGAAACAGAGAGAGAGAGAGAAGTCAGAGAGGTGGAGGATTTTAACCTGTTATAATAATAACAAAAAAAAATCAGGCACTAAAGGGACATCAGTGAAACATCAGAAAGCAACAGTTATACTTTTCAGTTTTTGTCGCATCTCCAGCAGATACAGAGCAACAGAATATGAATCTGCTTGTGTCCACCTGATGAGTTCAAGTATACTTTTGAATCAGGTTTGGTCTTTTCCCACTTATTAGTGAAATGTGAGGCTCTCTTGCTCCTGAATGGTCCCCTATGTTCACCAGCTAGTTGTCATCTTTGTCCGTCTATCGATCGGTGCTGAGCTGATAATGTACAGTGGGTTTTCTTTGAGTGTCACATAACAGTAGAGAAGCAGTCAGGTGTTAATTAGCTCTTCCAAGGAGGTTATGTTTTCACCCCTGTCCATTTATTTGTTAGGTGAATCTAGAGTTCGACGCCAACAACTATTATGCACAGTTATGCATACTCACTTAAATTTTTGGTCGTCATCATCATGGTCTGCAGAGGTGTGTTTTCCATTTGTGAGACCTGGCACAAACACAAATTACATCATGACTGACATGGACTCAAGATTCTCTTTAAGGATTTAAATTGTAGATTTTGTCACTACCTGCTTCTTTGGGTGGTGGAGGGAGTTTGTCTGCTTCAGGCTCTGGGCTGAAGCCTCTGGACCTCAGGTGGTGCGCAGAGGGAGAGGGAGGTGCAGGGGAGGGGTTTGGGGTGGGAGGTAAAGCCGTGATGTTGGTCACACTGGGGGATTTTGGACGAGCAGAGGTGCTCTCAAGCCCATTAGTTTTACTGTCAGCTGTTTTCCCATTCTGCTGCAGCGGGGACTTGTTTTTAGCCATCCGTGACCCATTCTTAGCTTTCTTGAACAAAACAGATGTACGACGACCAACTCCGGCCAATGGCAGAGTTGGGGGGGATCCCAGCGGCGTGACCTCGTGAACGGCTTCTTGTTGTGAAGATGGCGTTTCACCGACCTCAGCCTCGTCTTCACCTTGGCTTTTGCTCCCACTGCGTGATGACCTCTGACGCTTGAATGAGCGCCCGGGTGACCTTCGCCCTCCAGTCACGATACCCAGAACAGGAGGCTCGAGAGGAGCATCTCCCGGCAGTGGGGATGACACCGGGCAAGTGAGTTCTAGCACAGGTGGAGAGTCATCTGGGGGGGGGAAGAGAAATTCATTTATGATCATAAATACACTTTAATATGTTAAATATGATTAGGTGGACTTATGTTCCAAATTTTACTGGGTTTTTGTATAAAATAAAGACTTTTGAGGACATCACATTTGAGTCAGGGAAACTAAAATGGGATTTCTTCACTATTTTACATGTAATTTACTAAATGATTGATCCATTTAATCATGAATCTTAAGCAGATTAATCAATAATAAAAATTATTTTAAGCTGCCGCACAATTCATAAATTATGTACAGTGAAGTTAAATTAGTTAAATCAAAAATTCAATTAAATTAAAGCAAGTGAATAATACATATTAAAAAATACTTTACCAGTCCCAGAGTTTGACACTGCAGTCAAATGTCCATTGTCAGCTAAATCCGTCTTCTCTGATTTATTTTCTTTCTCCTTCTCTTCCTCCTCCTCTTCCTCATCATCTGGTCCTTCATCATCCTTGTCATTACCATTCACGCACTGAGTATTTTGCTGCTGGTTCATTTTCTGTCTGAGAGTGGTAATCTCTCGGCGCAGCAGCCGGATTCGTTTGGTTCGGCCCCCGCTGGTACGCATGGAGGAAACCATGTCGAGTTTGTCCAGCAAGGCCTTCAGCTGCTCGTCTGTGGTTAAGTGCAGTCGGTTCTCTGGGTCCAGGAGAGGGTCCACTGAGGAGGAAAAAACATAAAATACACTAGGTATGTTGGTTAAATTCATTAAGAAAAATCAAGTTGCCATTCTTAACTCACCATCATCCCACGTACAGTGATAGAAGCCATGTTTGTTCGGCGCCTCTGGGAGATGCATGCCAGTGTTGGGGTCGAGACCAATGCTCTGGGACTGCCTGTGGGCGTGTCGAAGGACTGCTCCGCCCACCTCCCGCAGCTGTAAAGCCATCTCGTGAAACATGGTGTCCTTGGAGTTGTACTTGAGGCAGTTGGAAATCATCAGTTCAAAGTCCCTCTCCAGGTCCGTGATGGAGCAGTAGCCGTGTCCCTCCAGTTTGGTGCGCATGGTGGAGAAGTCCATGGGTTGGGAAACAAACTCCAAGTAATCTGGGACCTCAATGAATCATTGTAATCAGGATATTAGCGGAGTCATAATAAAGCTACATATGATGCTGAGTGAAAAGTGTATATTTAAGAAGACTGTTTTCAAACTGCACCAACCTCTGAAAGATTGACGGGCTGACAGAAGATTTTGGCCGTGTCCTTCTCTTGCAGTTGGTCCAAGGTGGATCGGAGAAGCATCAGTGCTGGGGTCAGCTTCAGCTCAAGGGCAGCCTGCTGAATTTTCATCTGGAGCAGGATGATGTGATCACACAGGGGAGAGCAGAGGAAAGAGAAGGTCACTCTTAACAGGTTTAAATGAATGACGAATACTTAAAGACACCAGAGAATACAGCTGCCTCTCACATTTATTTCCATTATGAATTCATCTGCCTGGTATTTACTCAATTAAATGAGTCATCATCTTGTTCACCAAACGTACATGAAGTATAACTTCTGCTTCATTTGTGTTACCAGTACATCGACACCGCAGTCGTCCCTTATCACCAAATGCTCTTGAACTCAATTGTCTTTCCAAATTGCGAACATAGTTGGCGTCTTCTACGTGAATGGCAACTCTTTTCAATTCTGAGATATTTGTACTCTTCCAGTTTTGTGTTGATCACGTCTTTTGCAACGTCATCTACATGCTCACAAAAGTTTCGGAAAAATGTCCAGAGAAACAGACTTGGGCATTTGTGTTTTCAGATACAACCCCTCTGAAAATGTTCAGGAAAATGTTTGGAGTTTAGTGCATGTCTTGACTGTTGCAGCTTTCCCAGATGTTTTTGTGCCAATGCTGAGGAGGATTATAAAAGTGCCCGAAATAATTAAAGCATGTCTCGAGCCCAACACTTCCTCTTTTCTCTCACCTGTTCTCTCTTTAGCCTCTCTCTCTTGCGGATCAGCTCCACCAGAAGTCTGGCTCTTTCCAGGTCCTGCCTCAACTTTTGCCAGTATCGAAGCTCCTCTCTTGCAGCACACAGCTTTTCGTCAGGCTCCCTCTGGACATGAAGGAATGAGGACAAAGATATCAGGCTTCAGATTCAGAAAGGATTCACTGAAAGCTATTACAACGACCATTTTATCTAAAACACTGTGGATAAATCTTGGTTTTACCTGTATTTGTTGGTTTAAACAGCATCACTGGGCATAGTCAATGAGTGGAAAATAGATAAAGTGTGTAGGATTTAATGGCATCTAGCAGTGAGACTAATGAAGGGTCCAGCATTCACAACCCCACATAGATGCTATGCACACATAGCACGCTGGCTGTCAGAGTGAATATCAATAGGTAGTAAAAATATATCTAACTTAATTTTTAATGTTAGGGTTAGATGGTTAAATCTATCCCTCTACTCTTTCTTTTTGTCTTCTCTACCTCTCTCTTTCCGTCTTGTCTGCAGCTGCACAGACTTGGTCACCTTGACTTCACTTCCTGTCTCTGTTATTTCTAATTAAGAGCACTCGGCAGAGTCAGTAATAGTGAATTCATGCCAGTGCAATGGATAGACAGAAATATATTTTTATCTGTCAATAGAACCCCACAAATTCCACTTATTGACCCTTTAACATCAACAGCTACACTGCCGCCCTCTGTGACAGTGAGAGGTCTACATCAAAGAGAGAACAGTGAAGGCTTCTGTGGAAGCTTGCCATCTATTTGAGTCAGCTATGGAGAAGTGTGATGTCTGGGCTTATGCTTGTATTCTGTGTGTGAGATTACCAACATGGTGTGATCGCCCTTAGTAACTGTGTTCTGAACAGATTGTAATCGTTCTCAGAAATCCAGATTTCTCCACTGTATATAAATGCACACCAAAATGTGCAAGACTGGGTGAGTCCAGAGGGCTAGTATTATGCAAAGGTTTGCCTGCCTGCCGATGATAATACAAAAAATGAATATATTTATTGCCACAGCTTTTGTAGGATTTTCCCAGTGCTAGTTTGTGTGTGAGAGCGGCTGAGTGGCATGGAGGAGCCACGCAAATCGATGAGCTTTGCAAAAATCTCAGAAATGTGACAAAAAGGCCCTATTCAGAACAGGTATGGACCACCACTTTGAGTGGTCCAATCACAAGCGGACAGCTCATACGTAGGTTCACACCTTTTTCAGCTTAAGTTTAACTATGGCCCTGTTAAGACATTACAAATAAACAATGAATGAAACACTGAGAACTGTAAAAATACGATTGGTTCATTGTGACACTGTAGCAGGTCTGAGGATGTCAGCTGAGTGGGCGGTCTGTCAATGTGGCCTATGGCATTTTCACATTCATACAGCTCAGATCGGATGTCAAATGTGTATATACATACATATTTATATATCATATAACTGTGCTACAACTGCAGTTACTTGAGACATGTTACTTTAGAGCAATAATCTCTCTCCTCACCTGTTCTGTTGTCTTCTGGGTCTGCAGATGGGAGTGAAGTCGGCGTATTAAAGGCATCCCATTCCGCGACTGTCGTTTTAGTAACCAGTAGCTATGAAGCCTCTGCATGAACTGATTCTTTCTCTGAACTTCAACACCTGTGCAGATCTTGTTCAGTCTGTGGAGATGTTACAGTTGCACAGTAAAACCTATGTGACAACACTGGTGGTAATAACGCTAACTTGAGATGACGTGAATCAAACTATTAATATGAATTCTCACAATATGGAAATGTCTCACCTGTGAGAAGGGATCTGAGGCACGAGCAGCACAGGCACATTTGAGCGACGTGTCGACCCACCGGACCTTTTTG
This sequence comes from Pseudopleuronectes americanus, assembly GCA_038501795.1. NCBI lineage: Eukaryota > Metazoa > Chordata > Actinopteri > Pleuronectiformes > Pleuronectidae > Pseudopleuronectes > Pseudopleuronectes americanus. Next base: position 18,433,878 of record CM076717.1, on the reverse strand, counting down.
TATTCTTCTTCTTCTGGCCTTTGGTAGCCTTCTTGTTCGTCGGTGAAGGTGGGCTCTCAGTATATGACCTTTGACCCCGGTTCCCTCTGCCCCCCACCAGTCTTCCTTCAACCGACTCGTCTCCTGACCCATCCCGCCGAAACCCAACGGGCGAGTGATGCTCACAGAAAGCAGTCTTCTTCACAGAGAAGGTGGTACCGTTGATGCCCGTCTCGCGAACTGGGTCTATCTTCATAAAGAGGCCAGCCTTCTGGGCGCAGGTGACGTGAAAGGCCCTGTAACAGTTGGCTTTGTGGCACTGAATAGACGCTCCTCTGCCTTTCTGCTTGCACAGATAGCAGGTGAGCTTCCAGCGAGCAGTCGGGATGTTTTTTTACGCCCTCAACAGGCTCCAAAAACACTGTGTTGGCAAAGCACACCTCTGGGATCCATATGGCACAGACAACGTGGGCCCAACGCCCGTCACTCGTCTGTTTGAAGGCACCTCCTCGGTTGGGACAGAGCACACAGTCTACAGGACGGGAAGGGGACTGCAGGCAGCAGCGGCACAGCCACTGGCCCTCAGGTACGTAGGGCACACCGTAACACTCCTGGTGGACAGCCAAGTTGCAGATGTCACAGAACAGGATGACGTTACTGTTGAGACACTCGTCATCCAGGCAGACGCAGCAGAATGCATCCTCATCTACCGCACTCTGGGACAGAGCTTGGTTGCGGGACTCCAGGATTGACTCCCTCTCCAGACGGTCAATCAGCAGCTCAAACGAATCTGGAGTTACTGAGGCGTGACCGTCACACACCCTCTTTTGGTTCACCATCTCCAGCCAGGCCAGGTCTTCCTCGTCCATGTCATACTCAGCCACACTGTCCTGTTCCTCTATTGATTTCTCTATGAAACGGTAATACGCTGCGGGAAGAGGAGGTGCCTCTGCGGGGTGAACTGAACTCAGCACACGGAAGGTGGGCTCAGGTAGGGGGCTTTGGTTGGACGGGTGCTGGAGGGAATTAGTAGCTCCTGTGTGCTGATGGGAGCCAGACCGCTGGTTCTGGTGAGTTGTATTTTTACCGCTCTTCTTGCTCTTACTGTTTGAGGGTTTCTTCCATGACCTTGTTTTACTCTGCATTTGCTCACTGTTCTCCTTATTACTGTTGCACTCAGTAATGTCCTGGGCCGTCATCTCATCCTCGGTTATAACTGGCAGAGGATCTGTGATATGAATCCGATGGAGCCTTCCTTCTAGGTCCACCTCCACTATTTTCTGAGCCTGAGCGTATGTCAAAGTCTCCCTGGACGGAGAGAGCTGCAGTCTGTAGGGCGATGGGGGCCGTAGCTGGCCAGACGACCCCCTGCCCCTTCCTCTCCCTCTACCTCGACCCCTACCCATGTTGAGTCCGCGAACAACTGTCTCACATTCCCACCTGCTCACCTTCCGCATGGGAGTTTACACCAGCTCCCTGAGAAATAAGAAGGAAACAAATGTATGCAGTGACTGTGTGGAAAAATAGATTCTGTAATGTAAACATGACATTATAAAAACATGGATAGAAACCAGAGGGACTGTAATCTTTGTAGCAAGAATCGCATTTTTGTTTTAATGAAAGAATGCAAGTATTGTAAATAACGAGGGAAAAGTAGGTGGAAATAATTATTTAAAGTGTCCCTCTTGAGTGTGTTAGAACTTACTTTGATATCACAGATATAACTAATATAGGGAGCTTTTTTAGTTAGTATATGGTGGTACACTCTAACATAAAATCATGGTCATGACTCAATAACACAGTCTGCTCAATTTACGGGGGGGGGCAGGGCATTATTGTTCTTTTCTCTATATCATTCTTTTTTTGTAATTTCTTCTGTAGTTTAACCATTTGTTTTCTGTTGTCTTGCATTTTATATTTTAAACCATTTGTTTTCTTGTTGTCCAGCACTTTGGTGCTTTTGTTTTGAGAAGCTTACAAAAAAATGTATTAGTTATTATTATTGTTAATATATTAAATGCTACTGCGATCAAGGAGAGGAGCTGTCACAGTGATTACAATGTTTCAATTATAACATGCCATGCTTACGTTGACAAATCCCTATTCGTAAAATACAAATGATATCATGTTTAAAGTTGTCGAATTTTCTTCTATGGGCCTATAATGAAGTTATTGTTTTAACCCGATTTATCATATCCTTGTACTGCTGCCGAAAAGTGGCATGTGATTTTGCTATTTTGACAAGATGTATTAATTTGTGTTATTCCTGGACACGAGGGGGTCAGCTGCGGTGCCTCTGTAATAAACACACAGTGTGTTACCTCAAGTCCTCTCTCTGCACAAACACAGCTTCACTCATTTGCACTGCTCGCATCCGTGCGGCTCAGCTCTCCCCCCATTGGTCCGCCCGGGAATCCGTAACGCTGCCACATTTCTCCGGAGCCAATCAAACGGCAGCATCCTCTATTTGTTCCCTCCCCTGTTGCTGTGCATAGTTCGGTTGCAGAGCGCTAAATACCAAGCCGAGTATCTAACATCTGTCAGCCATTTTAGACTCACAACAGCACAGACAACGTTTGTACTGCAAGTTGATTAGCAGCCCAATTACAAATGCTAAACGCAGCCAGAGAGCCGCTCCACACGGTGCACGGTGAACCACACGCAGATATTAACCGCACATACACGTCGGGTCCCCGCACTGACGATGTGCTGCGTGTCGGGCTCTGCTTTGCGCCCAGAGTGCTGAGAAAAGACGACGGTCTCCGGCCGATGTGATAACGTTACTCGGTCGGACAGGACGAACTGAAGTCGTGAAAGCAAACGGCAGAATTTCAGGGCAAAGCTGAAATGACAATAAAACAGCAGAGTGGTTTTTACCTTGTGACGCGGTCCCCGGCGCTGCGAGTGGCAAAGTGAACTACTGCACTTAGCGTAATGTCAGCGAGAGAGACGCGACAGCCGAGGCGGACATGCTAGCCCTTAGCTTAGCTAGCCGGTCATTTCGAGAGCGACAGCGTCATCTTCAGCGCCCCACTCCTCCGCCGTGACTCCGGCCACACACCCGGAGCCCAGCCGGTGTCATGGCTGTGCTTTGCACCTTTCAAATGATGCCGGTGGTCAACTTGTGGGCAGCGAAATCCCGAAGATATCGAATTAATGGACCTTGGATGAGGCTAAATATTCAGTCAAGATGGCTTGAAAAATACGCCCCTTTGGAGAAAAAAACACCTCGGCCAATGAGAGGCCACCGCCTCTCAGCGCATGCAACGCGCACCGAGCTCTGATTGGTCGAACCGATAAACCGAAGTCATCGCACTCGGTTTGGAGTTCATCAGAAAAAGAAGCGAGGAGAAAAGCAACGGTGCATACATTCCGCGCCCTGTGGCTCCACCATCATTTCCCCAGACCCCAGATTGTACCTGTTACACACCTGCGAGGGAAACATGGGACACTGCCTCAAACTTAGAGCTAATAAGATCTACGGGTTAAAACTACATCATATTAATAAAGTTATCATCAGATGTAGCTCTTTGTATTAAAAAAAATATTTTTAACATACATAGAACCTCTTTCTTCACGTAACATTTTATTTATCTCTTAAATTCTTCCATATTTATGACCCCATATTGAGATGTAAAGCATGTTGCAGGGGGCTCCAGCTAACGATTTACATTACTGTTTAATTTATTGATTATTTATTTTCTCAACTAATTGATTGTTTTTTTTTACCCATCCTAACTTCCTGGAGCAGTGATTATAAAAATAATATATATATAGTATATATATTATATATGCTATTATAAAGAAAGCAAGTTCTTGTTTTCTCTATTTCAGGACTCGAAAGTACTGAATCTATGGTGGTTTCAATTGAAAATGAAAAAGAAAATAAACTAATTATTTTAATATTTACAGTTGCATTTTATATTGGTTAAATAACCAATTAGTAGAGTAACTGTTTCACCTCTTGCTCTTCCACTTGCTAGTTTATCTGAAGCCTGTAGTTGTATGTCTTCCCCTGTGTATGGCGTTTTCTCAGTTATAATAGAAGAGAATATGTTGGATCTATATCAACCCAGTAGCTGCACGGATCTGACGACATCCACCTCCGCTAATGAATCTCTAAGCTAAGCGATAAGTTTGCTTCTACGGATGCACAGAATACTCTGAACCAAAGTGACATTTATTAACTTAGCTAAAATAATAAAATAATAAATCTACTAATTAAATTTAAATGTGTATGTGATTTAATGTATGTGTGCAGAATCCGTTGAAGAGTTGAGGTCATAAACATCTACAAAAAAGTGTAACTGTTTAGTTTAACCAGTAATAAAATAGTATTATCTCAAACCCTGTCTCTGGCCCTGCATTACATTCACCATGCACATTAATTAATTATACTTATGTTAAATGGGTTGATAACAAAATCCTCCATTAACTGCAGTTTATTTTGTAACCTCATGGTTTGGTATCTCTAGATATATCGGCAGGATGTTGTGGGTGTGAGGCCTATCAAAGCCAACAATGATTTTTGCTAAATTAACTTCCACTGGCAGGAGAGGAGGCACTTATTAAAATTACAAGATGATTGTGTGCCATGCCAGCAGCTTTATTTCAATTCATGGTGGTCGTAAGGTTCGAGAGGTGAGCATGTGACTGGAAGGAACACTGGGATTGTATCTGTGGTACAGGTGAAAACCAGTGGCTCCTGCATCAACACCTCTGTGGAGCCCTTAAACAAAACAGTTAACCCTGATTGTCTCAGTGAAGCAGCTCAGTGGTCAACAGGTCAAACTGTGGAACGTCCATCAATTTATTGCCTCACAGTAAAACTACCCTGAATAACTAAAGGGATACTGCTGATGTATGCAGTATATATTCTGTGAGTATACACTGAATTTGTGCTGAGCTTCGAATATTTAACTTTTCTTAACCTCATGTCAAACATAAATCTCACAAAACATATGATATTCTAACCATATTTTGTGAATCAGATGTTTTCCTTTTTCATTTATATTATTCAGATATTTAACTTGGTCATTTCTAGTTTGAAAAACAACATTTTACTCCACAGTGGAGGCTGAATCATACCTCATGCTGCTTCTCCCCAACCCGTCAACATGTTGACACTTTCTCCTCCCACAAACACTTAGTTGGTCTTCTTAACACATTTGAATGTGAAAAACTTCACATCACACTGCATCGGAGTCGAGCTGCACTGGGGTCAGTCTGAAGCCTGACGTGCCAATCCAGCAGTCACAACTTGGACTCTTGTCAGGTAATATTAAATCCATAGATCTTATGTGTGATTGTACGTTTTAATCAATTTAATGTGATGACTTGATCCACATCTTGAATCCTAGAAAACTCTTTTATTTGACCATTATTCATGTTTATCCATGTGTACCATCACAGATTGTCTTTATAACTCTAAGGCAGCAAATCAGCACAGACAAGATGCTGTTTGGGTTCTTTGTGTTGTCTGTTGGGTGTTTTCTGGACATGGGATTGTGTACTGCAGGTAAGAATATTTAATTCACCTCAGGTTTTTACTGAGACATAGCACTAACACATTAGAACAATGTAGATGTAACTTGAGTTTTTCTTTTAGAACTCAAATGGAAGTGATTAAATGTGCAGTGCAGATCACACTGTTTTAATAAAAAAATATATTATTAAAAAATAAGCCTTTATTTATGGATACTGATATTTATTATTAAGTTTGATCGCTCCCTGTATTTGTATTTCATTGTGGAGGCAGATTTTTCCTCAACCAAATTTTCTGATGTTATTACTGCTGGATTTGATCAAAGTTTTTCAGGCTTGATAAGACATAAATACATAAACTGTCAGATGGGATGAATATCAAAGTGTAGTGCCACATCCTGTCCAACTCTTGTAGAAAAGCAACATGAGGAAGCAAGCCAGTTGAAACTCTCACAAAAAAGTTGTAATAAATCCAGTGTATGGAGCGAACAAAGACCCTGTGTTCAGAGTGGCCAAACAGTGACAGGGGCTTGAAGAGCTTGTCTACGTGTCATCTTTTGAAAAGGAGGATCTGACGGTTGTCAGGATCACCCTGTGGCGACGGATCCCTGAGGGCTTGGCCTGAATTGAGGCTTTTGATACTCTTTGACTGCCCTCCCATCTCACAGTGCCACGGCATTGAGACTCTTTGAATTGACAAGCTGCTCCGAATAGATTGAAGTCTACAAACTTTTTTTTAGAGGAAGAGAGTGGCCAGATCGCCAGGACACCGGAAACTTGTCTTGACAAGAAGAGCAAAACCAGGCTTCCAAAAAACTCCACCTCAGACACATCATGATATCGGATTAGAGAGTGAAAATGGTCTTTGCACCGACGTCTTTGAGTCTGATAAATATAGGATGAACATCAGGTCTGAGAAAGGTGTGTGGGGGAAAAATAAAACCTGGAGTTACTATTTCACTGTAATGTATCTAAATATTTTGTTGTTGCCTTCTGATACCATCCCAACTTTTCAGTTTCAGTCAAGAAACGGTGGATGGTGCTTTTTTAATTATTTTTTTATAATATTATATCTCATAAAAAAGAGAATAACATACAATTTACGATTTCTAAGAGTGATAAGATAAGATAAGATAAGATAAGACAAGATAAGACAAGATAAGAAGTGAAAACCCTAAACCTTTTACTACAGACAGTGAAGATGACCCAAGTCAGTAAGATTCAACCACATGTTTATCCTTTTAACAAGGTGGTGGGGCCACCAGTCAACCAACTGCCCAGCATTGTCATCCTTAGAGTTAAATCACTATCGCCACTCAATTCATGTTAGATATGCATTCATGCTGCAGTTAAGAGCTCATAAAACAACACCTTTTAAAAAAGGTTTAGAAGTTTGTGAACGACTGGTCTGAACTTGCTCCTTGTCTTCCTCCCTCACCATCAGTGCCAACAGAGCTGAGAATCACAACAATAAAGGTAGTTCATCTATACCTTTCTGCCTTGTATAGACTTCACATCACTGTAAATACAAGACTGAAGATTACAGTTCACTGATTGACTTTTGACATGTTCCCTTATAGCAAGAGCCATATACGGTTTCCAAGGGCTCACAACTGGAAGGCTTTTGTATGGACCTGCTGTCGGAAGTAGCCAAGAAAGTGGGCTTCAAGTACAGAGTGCAGCTGGTGAAGGATGGTTCGTATGGCCGGCAGGATGACAACGGCAACTGGAATGGGATGATTGGAGAGGTGGTGAGAGGGGTGAGTACATGAACACTGGCATTTGAAGAGGTCATGGGCCAGGAAAGCACTTTGCACAAGCTTGAATTACCCAGCTGGCATCTGTGATTTGCAATTGATGCATTTGGAATAAGCAAAAATATCTGGCGTGAACAATGTTGTTGTTGTAATTAAAAACTCTTTAAGCCCTCGTGGACTTTCTATAAATATACTGCAAAGCCTATAATATTGTTTTACTAATGTCAAATGTATTTATGAATTCCCTACAGGAAGCAGACCTTGCAATCGCCCCACTGACTCTCACAGCAGCGCGAGAGAAAGCTGTGGGCATGACCAAACCATTCATGCAGACAGGAATCAGCATCCTGCTGAGGAAGGACGTCTCAGAGGAATCAGGCCTCTTCGATTTCCTGTCCCCCTTCACGGCCGAGACCTGGGTCGGCATCCTCCTTGCCTATCTGGGGACGGCTGCAAGCATCTTCATAGTCACCAGGTTTATGATACTAGATGAATTATAGATATACAAATACAGATAACTCCTGTAAACTCAATTTAATTGATCATGATTATTCAACGCCATTTTCTGCATGCGTAACATGAATAAAACTAAAAGACGTCAGCAAGATTCTCATCAGCAATGATGGTGAAGACAACTCCCATGATCCCATGTTATTATTTCAATCAAAAGAGCCCTAGCAGCCAAAGTAACATATTGTAATATCTAGGTATATTCATATCTACTTATTTTAGCTGCTAATATTTCCTTTCTCTTGCCAGCAGTGCTGTTACATAAATAATGTATCTTTTTTTTATGAATGCAGACTCAGTCCATGTGAGTGGAGTCAGCCTCAGACTGAAGAGAACAGATTCAGCCTCCTCCACAGTCTGTGGTACACAGCTGGAGCTCTGACTCTTCAAGGTAAAACCAGACACTACAACAAACTGAGCTCACAATCTCTGGACTTCACAAAGAGGCTCATTTGCCTCTGTGTTTTTGTGTGTGTGTTTTCAGGTGTTGGTCCTCACCCCAGAGCTGCGTCGGGGCGTGTTGTCTGCTGCAGCTGGTGGTTATTCACCGTCGTCCTCCTGTCCTGTTATTTCTCCAACCTCAGCTCCACTAAGAGCCAGGAGTCCACTCAGCTGATGGTGAAAGGGTTTGAGGACTTGGCCAATCAGGACACGATGGAGTATGGCTGCCTGGCTGGATCGTCCACCCTGGCCTTCTTTAAGGTGAGAATGAAGATGTGGATCCTTTAGATTATAATACATAAATTACCTCTGGTGCACTGGATCACTAATCTCAGTTTTTTTCTCACGCCGACCCTTTTCTTCACGCAGAATTCAAACAACCCAGTGTATCGGAGAATCTATGAGCACATGGAGAGAACTAAGAGTTTTGTGTCTTCGATGGACGAAGGGGTCCAGCGAGCAAAAGAGGGCAACTTTGCTTTTATTGGAGAGTCTGTCTCTCTGGACTTGGCAGTAGCACGTCATTGTGAACTGGTCAGAGCTCATGAAGTCATCGGGATGAGAGGATACAGCATTGCTACAACTCTTGGTGAGGCTGCTCACTTTCAAATCTCAAGAAACATGGCTGGTTTTAAAAATGGCGTCGCTAAAATTAAACTTGTCATTGTCTCCAAGGTTCCCCCTTGATAAAGAACCTCAGTGTATCCATCCTACAACTGAGTGAGGCCGGAGAGCTGGCTTACCTGCAAAGCAAGTGGTGGGCCAGCAGCTGCATCGCAGACAAGGCCAAGTCTTCAGCCGCTCAGCCCAACAGCCTCAAGGGGATGTTCCTGGTTCTTTCTCTGGGCTTGGGGTTGGGAGCACTGCTGGCCATCCAGGAGCTCACCTCCAAGAGTCGCAGAAGTGCAGGGGAGCAGAGGGTACGTTCAAGTGCACTCGTAAACCACACTCCTGCTAAAAACCGCATCCAAACGCTCAAATGCTGTAGACACAACCTTACAGTTATACTTACTCTTCCACACGCAGGCCAAACAACGGTCTGGATGCTTTGAGGCACATGTTTGTTGCAAATCCTTGTTCAATAAAACTTTTAGCAAAGCGAAACAAATCGATCATTAAATCTAGTGAAGGACCACTTGTAACTTTTGTTTCTACGTACTGACCGTTTTCTTAATCTCTTTCAAATGTGTTTCATTAACACTGGCATATCTTGGCATCAGACCCCAATTTTTACCAAAGCCTTTGAGTCCCCTCCAAGATTTTGCCACAAGATTCTGGCGCAAGGGATAACACAAATTGGAAATGCCAAAATCCCTATGGTGTCTATCTGGGTACTTTATCACTGTTTGACTTGAATTATCAATTTTGTGGAATGAGTTTTGTGTTGCAAGCTGCTTCTTGGTATTAGTGTTGTTTGAAACATTTACATGAAATTCATCCATGTATTAATAAACTGATTTGTTCACTTTTGTTTCTTTCAATATGTCCTTCCCTCAGAAGTCCTGCTGCACTGTGCTGACTGAAGAACTGAGTCTGCGCTTGAGGACAATCAATGCTAACAGGCCCCAGGAAAATGTAGAAATGGATAAAGAAAAAGCGTAGACATTATTTTGATGTCAGAAATGTCTTTAGTTTTAACGACAGCAAAACAACTCTGATTCTTTCTTGTAACTTGTGTGATACATTTCTTACAATTAATCCCGATAATAAACAGAAACCTGAATTATTGACATTAATCATTACTCTAATAAACATTTGGTTTTGAACTTCATAACTTTTACAAAAAAATATAAAAAACTCACATTTTATTAAAATAATCAGTTTATTGATATTAGTAAAAATGCTACAATTTCGATGAAAAAGAAAACATAGTTTAAATACTATGAATGATACTTGTTGAAATGTTACACTTGAAAAAATTACTAACATTGATAATGTATTTTCTAATTAACCTTTTTATGTCTCGGTTGGCAATGGCATCAAATGAAATCCACAAACTATTGTGAAGAAATATTTTATGCATAAAAACATTTGTCTGTAAACATCCCAGCAGCATGAATACAACAGTGTGGATTGTTAACCTCACAGCAGGCCTAAAACAATAAAAAGTCTAACTGTGTAACTCTGCCTCATGTCTTCATGTATCTAAAAAGAAAATCACAACTTCTTCGTGACTTTCCAAATTTTTTGTACTAGTAAATATGTTTAGTTGTTCACATGTATTTCCATCATGGCCAAAAGACGGAGATTAGGCATATCAGCCTGATTTATATCTATGACAATCTGTTCCACTCCAGTCCACCATGTGGCAGTAATGCAGGAGATCATGACCAGGGATTTCCTGGGAAGGTAAAAATATTTGATGGAAATGCATGGAGTTCCTGCAAATGTTTCCTGTTACTGGGGAAAGTTGCTGCAGTAGATATTAAGTTTTTGTTTGTCCTCTTGCACTCCTTTGTGTTTTCGTCGTTGCTCATCGTTCTCATCTGAAGGTAAATATTGTCTTTGAAGTGTCAGATCTAATCTGCCGTATGATCTAAAACACACACAGAGGTTAAAAACAAAAAAACAGGATTTAATGCATCTACTTTTGTATCTGTTTTTAATGTTAATTTCCAAATATAAATCACAACTGATTCATGACTCACCGTTGGGAAAGAGTGGCGATTTACAGTGGATTTCCCGAATCTTTTGGTCAAACAGGCTCCTCATCTCCCTCTGTAGAGTCCCTTCACGCTGCCCTGAGTCAGCTGGCACACAGGAGGGCACAAACTCCAGGCTGTCTGTGCTGCCACCGCTGCTGCCGCCTGATGAGCTGTCCGACAGGCAGAGACCATTGGGTACCTGTTTCACACGGTTACTGTAGCTGCCATATTTTGGTGCTTGATGCGTCTGCCATTGGAGGGAAGGTTGCTGGTTCACCATGTGAGGGGAGGTAGTTGGTTTTCGAGGGCAACTACGTGAGCGGGCCTTTGTCCGGGTCAGGTTAAATGGCCGGGGGGTGGCTGGCGCCTCCAGGGTCCGTCTTACCCTGGCAGGGGAAGATGGAGGGATACGAGGAGTAGATTTGGCTTCAGACTGGGAAGGAGGCTGTGGCACAGGCCGATGCTGAGGGAGTGAATCAGTCAAACTCTGAGTTTCTGGTGGTTTTTCAGGTTCTATACCAGTTTCTGTTTTTACTGGTAATTTGTCAGATTGTCTAGGATCCTCTTGTTCTAATGTGTGAACCGTCTCCTGCTCTGCACAGCTTGACTCTGGTGGTTCATGAAGTTCATTCTCTGCTTCTTCTTGAATTAGATTTTGGCTGTCGGGAGCAGAACTGTCTGGACCCGAAGCCTGGGAAGAGGTCTCAAGGTCAAAGCTCTCGGCTATCACACAGGGAGCAGCCCCCATCTGGTGGGAGTCAATGGAAGACATCCGGCTGAAGATTCCTCTCCTTGTCTCGGCTGGTTCATGAATTTTAACTCTGTGAGCTCGCCTCACTGGCTCGCTCATGGCCCCTTTGTGGAGGGCACCCTTCGCTGCTGGACCTTGTGCCAGAAAGGACAGTTCCCCGTTTTTGCTGTCCTGAGAGATGGTATCCAGATCTTTGCGGAAATAGAGAGCACGTCCATCTTCCGAGGACTGGACGGAGAAGTCCAGAGACGTCTGCCGGGGAGGACCCTTCATGTGCTTCTGAGCTGCTTTCTTGATGTGTTTTCTGGCAGCTTGCACTGCATTCGAGGGTTTGATCTGTTTTGTAGAGGACACAGAAAGGTTTTAAGGTATACTTTTTTAAATTAAACTGAAATTAGAGATGAATGTTTAGAATTTGGAAACTGCTCACCTTTCCTGATATGTCATAGATAGCAACATGAACAAAAATTGATGACTCTGCCATCCCCTCCAGGTACACATGCCGATAACCTGCAAATTTACCATAATACATGTATTCATAATAAAAGAATAGTTTAAGGGTTTGTGTGAGACTTTTCTTAGCTAGGTCCAGCAACTTCTTGCGGAGTCTTGTATAATTAATTGAACTTTTACTGAGAGCAAAGATCTTTCTATGACATGTACCTGGCATCATACTGTTGAAAGCCACAGTCCTCTGTCCGATGAAATTTTGCCCAATTGGGTCATGATCCCACACCTGGAAACGCACCAGGGCGATCTGTGGCATCTGAATATTGAAGACGAGGGTCTCCTCCCACATCGGGTTGAAACCTGAGTGACGATAGAAGAGAAGTTACACGGACTGAAAAGCACAAACTTGGTACGACCTGACCTGAATTTTAGTTTGCACAGATACCGTTATCATCCACGACCCTGGTTTGCTGCTTGGAACAATCATTATTAAGACCGATGATCTCAACCTCTACAAAGGGATCAATAATCTGAAAGTTTAAAAACATGAGTTTTAGAGATAAAAGTTTTTCAGGGTTCATAATAATCTTTCTGTCTGTTTTTATTTTTGACCTCACCTCTCCTCTGTCGCCAAACATGGAGTCTTTAGGTTTGGGAAGCTGCTGTCCACTGATGATCTTGAGCACTAACTGTGTCTTTCTGCGTCCCGGCAGAGGATCCTCCAACATGGGGTTGAAGGCAGCTGATCAAAAGAAAAAGGTTCACACGTCTTGACATAATGACAGCTGCCATTCACGCCTCACAAACTGCATCATACACATACCTTTATGCATCCACTTAGGCTTCAGAATATAACCACAGTTCCCATTGGTTGAGAACTTGGCTCGGTTCAGTTCAAGCATGCGTCCCTCGGTTTGATAGTTCATCGCAACTAAAATCAAACAAACACAATCAAATGAAAAAACTGAAATCTTATTGCTATTTTTTTTTACTGAGGCACTGCTATGGTCTCTTATGTTCTGACCCATATGGCATCCTGTATTCCAGTATGGTTGAGGGTTGAAGTTGCTGGAGTCCACTCTGTAGTTGGATGGGTAGACTCTGAGGAGCTGGCGCTGGTTGAAACGCACTAGCTCACCTGGCTTCAGCTGTAAGATCTGGTTCATCACAGTCTCATTGAGGGATGATACCTGCCAACTGTTCAAAAACGCTTCCAGAGACAAAACAGCATCAAGCATCCATTCTCAAAACTTACAATGAACAGTCTTGTTTATTTATGAGAAATATATGGAAACAAGTTGGATGATCGCTTTAATTTCTTTTGAATTTACCTTGTGTTTCTATGTCGTGGACACGAACAGATTTTGTGTATTTGACCAGGTCGGACAGAGCTCGAGACAGCCTCATTGTTTTCCTCTTCCTGATGGAAAATTTACAGACACACAGTACGTAAGTGTAACAAACTATACAAGGAACATTAGATGACTAAAGCATCTAAATTCAATGATTAATAGACTTACTTTGGGTGGTAAACAATTTGGGTCCTTTCCCTGCTGCTGTCTGATTCTCCCTCAGACACTGACTTGTTTTTCACTCGAATTCCCTTTTTCCTCTGAAAAACACACATTTTATACTATAGTCTAAAAAGTAATCTGTCAAACGTATTATATGCATTTTTATTTGTTTAAGGATTAATTGGGAGGAAAGCATTTGAAAATATTTGTCAACCTTTCGTTTGAAGCTCCTCATGATCGATCTGCCAAATCGTCTCTTCTTCTTATGTTGATCTTTAGAAGTAACACTATTGTCATCCTGGAACAGTCAAATATAATACATTAACAAGCAAATTAACCAACTAATTAATCAACCTACCAATGAACCCAACCATCTACCCATCTACCTCGTTACCAACCAGCCATCCAACCAACTAACCAACCAACCAACCAACCAACCAAACCCACCCATCTACCTACCTTCCTACCAACCAGCCCAAACCCAACCAACCAACTATCAACCCTAACCATACCAACCTACAAACCATCCATCAATCAATCCATGTTTCACTTGCCTGTGAGTTATCGTCATCTTCATCCTCTTCATCATCATCACCAGTGTCTTCATCAGATACATCACCTTCCTCAGCATCAGGGTCGAGGTTTGCCGGAAGCTTTTTCCCCTGAAAAAACAAAACAATACAATTTTCAATTAATAGGCACTTAGTTCTTCTGTCTCGTTTGTCACTTAAAAGGGAATATCACGTGTTGCTGTCAACAACTTTACCTTGACTAGAACTTTTCCTTTCAGTATCTCAGGGGAGGGCAGCTTCTTGCAGTCATGCACGTTGACTGTGGACAGGTCCAGTTTGTCCTGCAGCACTTCTCTCATGTACTCAGCCATCTTTTTCTGCTGAGGCACAGTGCAGTGGTTCTCTATGGACAAGATCACTGGGTACCTGAGATAGAGGGTTGAGGGGGTGTTACTTGAATTACTGACGCTATTCACTGTTACAGGTTGTGAGACTCACTGTGATTTTGTGAAGGCATATTTGTCGATCGTTTCAATAACGTCTTTGAAGAGGATTTTTGATGTCAATGTGTAACCATGGTGGATAATGGGCTCTCCATCGGGTCCATCCCAGCAGTCCACTTAAAGAGAAGAGAGAAATTGCATTACCTGGACTGTGAGGCCTCTGTTGAGATAAGGTATTTCATAATGATAGCCGAGCCTTTGCTTTTTCAGGCTCTTACCCTCCACACAGCGACAGCCTGCTTGTAGAACATAGGCATACATTTCCGAACTGGACTGAGACAGTAGCTGGTCACCTGTCAGGTAGGTGTTGTGTGATGTGGAAATGAAGTAGTTACACAGAGGCTGTGTCATGTCCTGGTTCACCTGATTGTGCTCAGGGTTGAAGATGTCCCCTGCAGGACTCCGCATGTAGTTGGTGAAACCTGAAGTGAAAAAAAGTTTCAGACCAGTGGTTTTATTTGAGCCTTGATGTGATGTGATGTGATGTGATGTGATGTGATGTGATGTGATGTGATGCAAATGTGTGCATTCGACATACCATCGATACCCAGTACCGTACGCTGCAGGTTCTCAGGACATGGCTCAAACTTTGCCACTATGTCAACTAGATACTCTTTGGCCAGGCCTCGCATCTGTGGAATAAACACCATCAGAAATCATCTTCTCTGATGAAAATAATCGTGGTGTCTTTTGCTCAGTTTTTGATACCTTCTGTTCATTCTCCAGGAAACGTGCAAGGTCGTGGAGATCCATGACTTCTTTCTGGTTGCTATAGGAGATCATTATCAGATAGAGGTCTCTGCGAGTGGAGATCATCTTGTAGAACAAACAAAATTCTTCAAAGCCCAGAGAGCCTTGGTTGTCGTCTGTGTCTGCCTCCTACAGATAGAGACAAAAGTGTTGAATCAGCCAGAGTCAGCTTCTCCTTGTGTGTGATCTGATGTAACCACCCTGCCAAAGAGAATACATCACCCATCGGAAAGATGTATGTCTGTCAACATCAAACATGACAATGCTATCATCATCAGGAAGCTAGGATATTGAGGATAGTGAGCTACTGAACTAAGAAAACATTGCAGTGCAGCTGAAGCCATCTGTTCAGCATTTGTCATATGGTCTTCCTGTGATACTCAGTCCTGACAAAATACTGTCTATAGGTACACATGTTTATGCTGGCTCCATCTCAATTCTTTTGTATTAGCCATGCTAGCAGTACAGTGTGGCTCAGTGTGGCTCTGTCTGCTTGGTGCAGACTGGAACGCATTAAAAGCTATGCATAAGATTGCCATGGAATAGCACAGGTGCTGCTCAGTGTAGCTTCGCGGCCTCACAGACCTTTATGCGTCTGAGATTGTTAGCTTAGTTCAAAGTCAGCAGCTAAATCATGTAGCTTAATCATGTTGTGCAGGCATGCAGCCCCAGTGGTTAGGACATTAGTAACATTAGATTACTAAAAAAGCAAATATTCAGAGGTAGCATCGATGGTGGATGTAAAGTCTTACTTGAAACATCTCTTTGACTTTCTGTTTGGGTAAATTAACATTGAGTTTGTGGAGCAGCTGGTGAACTTCTCCGATGCTCAGGGTGCCGTCTCCATTTTTGTCGGCCTCAGAGAAGGTCTGCTGTAGCCACGTGAGGCTGCAGTTAAGGAACAAGGATCATGATCTGGTAAGTTCACATGTGTTGACTATTCTTAACTTCCTGTATGATTTGTCCAGATGTTACGTTCAGATTGCTTTTGTCATAACTTTGAGGCTGATTGACCAGTTTGAAATAAAATGAGGGGTTTAAAACTCTTGTCATTGAGAGATTGAACATGTGCCTGCTGGGTTGACAAAAGGATATTGATCACGGGTTCGCTGCCGCCGGGCGAGACTGTCTTCGTCACTGATACCAGCCATGAGGTATTTCAGCCCAGAGATCCAGGTGCGGGCCTCCTCTGCGTTATTCGAGACCAGGTCCAGGGACTTCACTCGCTCACCATAGTAAATACTGTAGCAGCAGTTTGGGTCGAAACGGTTGTCCGCGTACCTCCTGAAGATCTCAGATTTTTTCCCCTCACAGACTTCATGGATTGAATCAATAGTTACTGAAACGGAGGAAGGAAGTCTGATCACTGATCTACAAACACCTTTGTCAGAATTTTCACATATGTCTTAAATTGTATCCATCATGGTCTTAAATAGCCTTAAAATAGCACTCGTTGAAGGTCGAAATCTGCAGAAACCCTGTCATTGTTTTTATTTATATCTTCAATTTTGGATGTAATGCACAGTTGTTAAAATATACAGGATTATTAAAACTGATTTATGATGGATTATATACATATAGAGTTTAGGCATGCTTTGGAAAAATTATATTACTTACATATTCATATGAAATGAAATCTTAACAACGAATAAATCAAATCTGCAAATCTTCAGCAAACTTTTTATAGCATCTTCTCCGATTAAGCGTTAAAGTAAAATTTTACTATTGTCACATTTATGAACAAATACTGCTTTTAATATTTATTAAATATATTTTCGGTCAGAGAGATCAGAGTATTTGTTGATGCCTCTACATTGGTGCCTTTCAAAATATAATGTGAGGTTAACGTGCAAGCTTAACCTGAGCAGAAGGAAGGACCACACGATACTGCAGCCCCACTGAGAGAAGACACGGTTCAGTCTATTTATTCTTCACCTAATCTTTGATAGGTCTAATTGGTCGATTAGTGATGGTGATTTTACAGCATCTACTATCTCGTCATGTGTTCAGTGCTAAAGAGTTTCCATCCACAAACTGCATACGGCCGAGTAATGAGTATTTCGATGTTCAGCTCCCTGAATTCAGAGTGATGATAGCTCACTTTTGGCCTTGTCGTGTTTCCTGGACGGCCGCCATCGTATGCAGGATTTGTGCTCGTCCAGGTAAAAGAAGCGGACCAGACCTTTCTTCTTCCCCTTCAGTTTGGTCATCTGAGTACCAGTCTGCATGGTGCACATACACCTCTCCACTGCGCGAGAGCAGAAGGAGAATTTGTGTATCAATGGTCAGTACAGTCACACTCTAACCCAAATATCAGATTAAGTTTTGAAATGCAGCATGTTTGTGTTTAATATTGTCCATTTAGCGATTCAGTGATTAAACCAAAAGTGGCATTACTGCTCTGTTGAGTTGGTATGTGAGAAATTGCAGCGGTCCTACACGTGTCAGTAGCAGAGAGACATTATGACCAAATGAAAAACATCCATGAAGCAGCCGTGCCAAGTGGAGGTTTACCATGTAGCTCTTGTTTATGAGATTAGAGGCTGCGTCACAAATGGATTTAAGGAGCTGTTAATGTGTTGATGACAAGAGGCACAGGAGGGAAAAGACACACAGGCCTCAAATGATGATTGTCTGAAAACCCAAACCAATCAATTATCAGCCGCCTCACAACGGTTTAAATTATATCTCCGAGCGGCTTTGTTGAAATCTGAAGGGTGCTTCAACGGTTATACAGCATGTCAGATCCAACTATTTTATTCTAAGGCCCAGGCCACCCGTCTTCGGTGTGAAGCAGTGCATTTGTTTTGTGTGCCGAGAGCAGGTAACCTTTGTTTGTAATCTGAAGCTCAGATGCATGTGACGCAACCTGGCACATCATTCAGGCTAATCCTAAAGGATTGTCTGCTCTCCATATGCCCATTATCTACTCACATGCTTCCCAGCTCCCCTGCTTTTCTCTTCTGTTATAAATGGAAATGCCCATATTTTGGCCATTTATAAGAGCATAACACGGTGAAACATCCCAAATTGACAGGTTGGGGTTTTACAATGTCACAGTAATGTCATATGTTTAAAAAAAACTCTTCAATCTGCAGCAGATTTGAGTGATATTCTGCACTAATGTAAGAAATGATTTTACTAAGGTAAAAGCATTTCATGAGTCAACAGTCTTACCTATTTGACCCAGCCTCCATTTAGGCTGTGCAACCATGCTGCCCCCGATCCAGAAAAACTCCTCTGCCAGTCTTGATATGGACGCTTTCTGCCAGAGTTTTGGTGAGCTCATGATGGACGGGCTGGGGGAGTTCAAGTGGCTCGAGGCCTCTTTCACCTGATGGCAGGAGGCCCTAGCCAGCGAGGGGGAGAACATCCCTGTTGACAGAGACCCCAGGGACTGGAGGGTGGTCTTCTTGGGCGACATGGAGGACAGCGGCGGGCTGCCACTCAGTCCTGGAGACAGAGGGGCCATTCCTGGGTTGATGTTCATCCCTGAATCGTAGATTTGAGTCCAACTATCCAGTCCCTTTCACTCCACACGAACCCACCTTCCTCCACATTCTGCTGGGCTCTTCAGAAAAAGTGAGTTCTCAGGACGGCGTCTTTCATGCAGCTTCTAAAGTCTCAGCATATCTACCAGGTAAAATCCTCCCACAAAGGTTCAAGGAACAATATTCCCATTCTGAAGCTTCAGTCCTCATCCTCCTGTGCTCAGTGATCCAGCCATAGATTCTCTTTTATTTATTATTCTCTTGCCCCGCGAGAAGGTTTGCAGAGAGGAAGTGTGCAACGTGTGTCACTAAATCTTCCTCAAGCTGTAATCCTGGAGTGAGGCTTCAGCCCTGCTCTCATGGAGGGATTTCCACGCAACCAGTAAGCCTCTGAGAAACCAGAGAAGAAGAGGAATGGTTTATGAGTTCATTTAACTACACTTATAGCAGCCACTATCATTGTAGGGTATATCGAAATCATATTAATTGAATATGCTGTTGTAGGGAAGACTGTATAAGGATTTACAGTATATCACACTGTTGCAATTGATTAACAATCAGGGGGAAAACACAGTCTTTAACTGTATGCAAATAACTCCCCCTAGAGGAAACTGAGAGACACACAGTACATGTACATATATATCTACATCATGTTACTACTGCATATAAAAGGATATCCACTGTTAATTAAAAAATATACAAGTAGAGTTACTACAATTGGTATTTCAAGCTTTCTGTTTTAATTTAGTGCTCCTGTATACACATTTATTTTATTATAAAAGTTAATAGTTTATGATGTGATATGACAGAATAGATATTTCCCCCGAGGATATTTTTACTTGTGTCATTGACAATAGTTTCATAATAGATTCGATAAAATGTTCATTTAAAATGAAAATGTTAACATATTCCCCCCCCCCATAGACTGAATTTATATATAAACATGACAGCTCCCAAACCAAAGCCCCCCTGGTGGCTGGCTGCCAAGTCATAAACCCGACCTCCTCCATATTAACGGATGGGACATGGAACTAAAAAGGTAAATTGGTCTGAAAGATGGTTTCTGTCATTTTAGATAGTTCATATTACACTGATGTTCATTCAAGGTGCATGTTTTCCCGGTAGTTTGTTTTTCATTAGTTATATGACACTGTAAAAACAAGTTGAAATGTAATGATTGTATCACAAGTTTGATGCCATGGCTCCGTTCCTCCAATCACTACAGCACAGACTCCGGCTCTGTATGAGCAAGATTTTGGTGTTTGCATACGGGATATTTAGGATTCATTTCTGGAAAGTGGGATGAATTTCAGACGCGTCGTCAATATTTGTTGGTCATAAATTTCTCTTCAACAGGAAGGTCAACCTGCTGGAGGCACTGGAGGAAAGGTCAGATGATCATAATAGTCCTTTGCATACCTGGTCACATTTATTACTCTGGGGAACATGAGAATCATTACTAAATATTATGCGTAACCGTTCAATAATTGATGGAGCCTACATGGGAGCTCATGCTTATGGCACGGTTTAAAACACAACCACAAATATGCACAAAAACCAGTTCCATTGTGGTACAAAAGAAAAACACTCCTCAGAACTTTGTAGGATTGATTTAGATTTTAATGGGTATTATACAGGTTCTTCGAAGGAAAAACAAAAACATTGTAGGAGGCAAGTGAAACCTCACTTCCAAACCAAAACTACAACAGTATCAGCTAACAAAATGGATATTGCTATTACACTGTACCCAACAAATACTGAGCGAGGGTATCATAATGATAAGACATAAAAGTGTTTCTTGTCTATATATATATTTATATATAAACGAGAGCACCTAAAGTTGAAACCACGAAAAGGTGTCGCTTCTACTCTATTTGAAGGGAGGTTGGAGGTGCAGAGAATTCAAATCCATTATTCAGTTTTTGGTCTGTGGTGTAATATATACTCTATAATTCATCAAATAATAAAGATTCTTCTCAAATAAACAAAATCAAGGGAGAAATTATAATCTGTTTCAAATCTACAAACTCTACTGATAGGTCAAGTTCGTGACTATATTTATGGTTTACCACCCATTCTGGTAAATGCCCTGTGATTGCAATGATATTCAGGGATACGACATTGAAATTGCAAATCCAAATATAGTCTCTTTTTGGTTTCAAGTAAGAGCAAGAAATAATATTCATAATCATTTTAAGTCTGGAGCAAGCAAACATACCAACAAATATCTTATTTACAATATCATTGTATGTACATCAGAGGATACTGAGGGAAAGTATGCTTAAATTCCAAGTTCAGGTTAACTTGTGATTTAAAAAAAAAGTAACAGGGAGTACAATGCACAATGCAAGGTTCTTTTCTTTAAAAAGTGCAATTCCTTTTCTTAAAGTAAAAAAATATATATCCATTTTTTGTATATATGTAGAAATGTTGTTCATATAAACAGCATTTGTTGATTTAAGAGCCTAAAACCAGTGACTAAAAATGAATGCTTTCTGTTAATAGGCAGCAAATTATTATAGAATATAAATTATTTTACAATACTCAATAGAAAATCAGAAGTACCGCATTTCAACAAATACAGGCAGCCGTCAAAGTTTTTTTCTTTTCTTTTAGAAGGGCATCTGTAGACTTATCTGCACTACTGTGGGCAAGAATTTTTACTATTAATCACATGATTTGGTTGCAAAAAACATCACTGGAAAAGAAACAATGTTCAAAGAACAAATAAAAGTTGCGTCATAATATTAAAAAGTAACACTTCCATAAAATATCTAAAGCGTAAAACAGTGGTGGACCTGAAGGTAGCCCACGCAACCTCCAATACTTCAGGTTTATAAAATACAAAAGGTAGACAAGCTCGTATACACGCGTACATGTTTGAATATGGATGTTTTTCTTGTCTGTGGAATAACAGTGCTGCGCAAGCAATATTTCTTAAAAAGTACATCCTCTACACAGTTATAAAAAGCAAGCGGATATTAAAAGTAAATAGTGGTAAACTGGTGTCTCTTGTTTCCAGTGGTCTGCAATGACACCGTTGCGTGTACCAATATTCTGTGGCACCGAGAGTTTCGTCATCTGATCGTGTTTCACCAGGCGCAGCTTGTTCCTTCCCTTCATATTCAAGTAGTGTTATGTGGCTATATTTGCACATCGTAGAATAGCTTATACCAAAATAGAGTCCGTGGACAGCGCCAGGTGGCTGACGTCACTGGAGAGATGTGTTCATCGCTGAAGAAGTCTTTCTAATGCTCGACAACATGCTGAGACATCATGCTACTTTCCAGTTCATTTCATTATATTCATATATTGTCATAATAATATCATGTAATATCATATCATATTATATACGACAGATTTTTTTTTCCCTCTTACAAAACTGCCACTGTCGAGTCTCTTTTCAATAACAGGAGGTGCAACAAAGTCCATTAATCATACTCCTTTTGTTTTGAGTCCTTATCTCCAGTTCTGAATGTGCAACTTTAGGATCCGTTGGTGAGTTGTGCGCTTTGTCTGTGTTTATCTGTGTTTGCGTCGCTGGGGTCTCCGGGGGGGCTGCCGTCGGCCTGCAGCGCCAGCTGGATTTGCAGGTCTTTGACGACGCTCTTCAGGCTCTGCCGAGCTTCTCTCTCCTGCTGGAGCTCCTGCCTCAGCTGCTCGCGGTCAGATTCTGCCTGCTGGAGCTGCACGTGAAGCTCTTCGATCTGCGAAGCACAACAGACAGCAGTTAGAGTAAATGAAACCCATGTGCAGGATGTGATCCATAATCTGTTGGTGGTCAGGCATCTTGCAGACGTCTCACCTGAGTAGAGTACTTGACCCGGAGACGCTCTGCCTCACAGCCTTTGTCACAGACTCGCAGCTGCCTCTCCCTCTCTAGCTCTCCCTTCAGCCGCTCACACGACTCCTCTGCCTCCCTCATCTTCCTCTCCCAATCCACACGAAGGCGTTCGATCTCCTTTCGCAGGTTGCGCTTGGCTTCAATGGCGTCACGAAGGCGTCCTTTCTTAGCCACCCTCACAAACTCTAATTCCTGTGAGAAACATCGGAATAATGTCGTGTTTGAGACACTGATATTCATGAACAGATCACGGTGTAGTACTCCACAAGAACAGGGCTGTCTTACCTGCTGTAGGCTGCGTTTAGCCTGCACAGCAACTGCCAGCTTTTCCTCCTGCTTCACTCTCATCTTGACAATCTCCTGCAGCAGTTTCTCACGAGCTTCTTTGTTGTCCAGGCCCGCGTACAGCATCTGTCTCATGGAGTCCATGTCTGGGCAAACGGGCCCTGACAGCCAGACAGGTCCCTCCTGAGCTCGAGGGACACTCTGAGGGGTGAGAGTCTGCGACACGCTGGTACAGGCTGACGGAGGAGAAGCCAGGGAGGAGGGTGGCTCTGGACCTAGGGAGATAAAGAGATTTTATATTAGAAAAGTCAAATGTGTAAGAATGTTGTGATATTTCTCAAAGAAGTAGGCAAGATGTAAATGTAAGCTTTTCTTGTTCTTATTTTCAGCTAAATGTGTTTGACCATTTATCCATTATATTGACCTCTCTACTGTATTTATAAATCATTTCAAGCTCTGCCCAATTTTACAATTGTTTCCACAAAACTTGATCCATGTGTGTGGATATAGCTATATTTTATTTAATCATTTTTGTATTTATTTCAAATGAGTTCTGCTACTCTGCCTTTACTCCCCATTTTTTTAAGCTCCATGACAGCAAAAATCTAAAATTCTATTTTCTCTTGCACTTCTTTCATTGGACACCTGGTGGCGTATTTGCACAGGAGTCACCCCCAGACCAGCTCTGCCATGGCTCATTTCCAGTGGGGATCATGTGTGTTAAAAGTTGTAACTGTAAAATATGTGTGTTATATAGGCCGACTCCTGTGAGGGATAAATTCTCTCAGTTGGATTCCATGGGATGGGTGGTACTCACGATCATCGCAGTCGCCCACATCAATCTCTCCATCAGTGTCCATGCTGTCAGCTGGTTTGCAGGGACTGGACGGGGCCGGTTTTGCTGCAGGCTGTACGTCTCCATTATGCAGCTCCTGTGGCGGCCTGGAAATGGCTGTCAGTCCCCTGCCAGGAGCGTGGCTCTCCCTGGGAAGGACCAGGGGAGCGAGTGTCGGATTAGGATCCGTCAAAGCCTCCTGATTCTTAGCGTACGACCTATGGAAAGCAGTGGAGGTAGATTTAAAAACATTTCACTCTACTGAGTTCAGATATTACGTCTGTACAAGTGAAACTGTTCCAGCTTTCAGATGACTCACCTCTCCACCTCACTCTGAGAGGCTGGTTTCTCTTTCTCTGCAGCTTTCGGAGACCAGGGGCGGAAAGCAGAGGGCCTCTGTTTCAGTTGGACTTGTTTCAGATCCTGGAAAAACAAATGAAACATCAAGCTCGGATCAACTCACAATAAACTACCTCTGGAACATTGTATTAGCTGTGATCTCTTCAGTTAACAAGACTGAAACATGAGAGGTCACATTTAGATGAGTGCACGACGATTCACCTTGTGTGCAGACTTGGACAGGGACTGTAACCAGTCGGGTTTCCTGTCTTTTTCGGCTGATGGAGATTGCAATTTGTCGAATTTGGACCTCTTGGCTGCGACTGGGCTGGGAGACTGTGGGAAGAGGAGAGAGAATAGATGGTTAATCATCATCATCATCCTCTGCAGAGATAAAGTGCAGATATTACATCACAGAGCACTGTGGAGATTTCAAGAGCCCACATCTTCTAAAAAAGATCCTGTGTGACTGTAAATGGTATCATTCATAAGCAACGCGTGGATTTGTCAGAACATGAGTGTGTCAAAAAATTATTTTCTTCAGTTTTTCTACTCAGCCTTATTTAAGAATTGCAGGACAAGAGCAAAGAGTCACAGTGAGGTGGAAAACAGAGGAAAAAGAAAACAGTGGAGAAGTCACAGGGAGGGAAGGAGGATATAGAAGATGTGTCTGTGTAAGCGTTCAGTCTCTGAGCTTGGCAAGTCCCTGTGTGTGTGTGTGTGTGTCTGTGTGTGTGTGTGTTAGCGTGCGCGCAGGGCTTTGAGCTGAGCAGACACTCAAGCTGGTCTGGCTGGCAGCCAGTAGGGCTACATTGCTCCCTGCCAGGCAGAAGAGGCGCCGTCAGGTGGAGCAGATCGACTCCCAGAACCACAGAAATATTGCGATATAGAAGCAGACGGCGGTGGAGAGAGATGGAGACGAATTAAAGTAATTGCACTCCGATCTGACACACAATCAGGTTGCAGAGTTCAGAGAGGGATGCATGTTAATGCAGGGCTGCAGATGCGTGAGGCAGACTGTACATCAGGGAGGGACACATCTGCCTCAAAATACTGAATCTCAGGAGCTTCTTTCTCATATTTTTTAAATTGTGTGTGTGTGTGAGAGACAAGCTCCAGGGTCGTGTGTTGAGAGAGCTAACCTCCTCAGCCCTCAGGTCTGCACTTGTCAGACAGGGGATATGTTTACCTAGGCAGGCGCAGAGGCCAGCGCAGACCTGCCTGCCTGGCTCTTACTCACTACTATGACATTCTGCCTTCAGGAGAGGCAAACACTCGCCTCTCCTCGTCTGCATGTGCGATTCAAGACAAATGATTACTCTGTGTACCTTCGAAATCCTCAATGGAAACACTCCTGCAGGGTTGCATGTAGTTGTGAAAGCCTAATCGGTGTGTACAGTAATCACCTCAAGATGGAAATGACAAACCTCATTTAGCATTAAGCGAGAAGCCTGGTCGGTAATGAATCATGTCTCACAGCTTTTACACAAATCCAGATGCTGTGTGAATGTGAATGTGTGTGTGTTTGTGTGTGGGTGTTGTGTGGGTATGTGAGGGGGCTGTGGGTGTAGACCTGCATATGTGTATCTGGTACAGTGTGTTAGTCAGGTCTGGCACCACAGATCTGAAACCACAGAAACTGAGGTCGGATGCAGTTCTGAAAAAAAGTGTATTTCTCTAGTCACCTGTTTACAGAGCTTTAATAATGACAGCAGGAGCTTTAATGGTAATGATGACAAAGTGTTCAGGTTATTTATCAAGCAAAATAATAATTATTCTCTGGTTTGATGTTTTAACATTAAGTTTTAATTATTAAATGTGGAATATTTTGGAGGTTTTTAAAATGTTAAGGAAGCAGAACAAATCATCTGATGGGAAATAGTGAAGTTTAAAACCCCCACAGATTACTGCAAAAAATATTCCTTTAACTGCAGAATACTTTGCCCCCCCCTCCCTCCTCATTATTAGAGCTTTCTTTCACTGCGATCTTAATACTTATCCATTTCTTTAAGCTCCAGAGCTGGTTTTTATTATTACTATCTATTTTTGTTTGTTGTCTGTTTATTCATAATTATTAATGTCCATGTCTTTATTTATGCTTTTCACTCAAAACAGCTGCCAGCTGAAAATAAAAAAATAATGCTGTTGAGCTGTGAGCTTGAACCAAAACAGGAAAACCAGAGGTAAACCGAGCTATAGAGCTTCATTAAGAGAAGAAGAGCTGTAGATTCAGCCTCTTTCACAATGTCAGGATGTTTCCACATTATCCCTTTATACATTATAATAATAAAAGAAAAATATTATATTATGGCTAACATTTGACCTGCACTCCCTAGCAGAGGAGATGGGTCATTAGGTCAATCAATTGCTAAGAATAATAATAAATTGCCCTGTGCTGTTGAGCTGCAGGCTGAGCAGCTTCAGGTGTAAGTGCTGTGTTTGTCTGGACGCTCCCCTCACATCTCACTGACTCACAAATGTCTCTACCTGTCTAACCAGTCACCACATTACACACACACACGCCCATTCATGCACAGCACAACTACTGTTTGCTTTAGCTACCGTCTCCTAACCCCAGACCTCCCGCTGGCTGCGTGTGCGGCTCAGCGTCGGTGACTCGACCCCTCACCTGCCTGACTCAAGGCCAGTGGTTTCCTAAGAAACTGCTGCTCTGGTGTAATCAGACTCTGTAATTACTGACGTGACTGTTGTTTTCCCGACAAAGGATGTCGGTCCGTCTGCTGCTATTTCTACGCTGAGGTCTGCAGCTCCAGGAAGGCTACGAGTGCTAGACATAATAGAGTCAGAAAACAGACACTCCCAGACACCACAAGGGACCTGCTGGCTAAATCGGACACTGACCTCACAGGAGAGCAGCCGCACAGGGCTTTACTCACCACCACATCATAGACATAGCACGGCCACAGAGTCATAACACCCTCCTCACACATTCTACTGCCTAGCAGGTCCCATTGAGCCAGATGATAGGACACCCCCCCCCCTCCCCCCCTCTCACTCCCTCACTCTCCCTGGTAAGAGAGGGAGGCTTCGTCGGAGGAGTTTGCTTTGGCTGCGTCCCCTGTGGGAACTGAGTCTTGAGTGGGAGGGGGGTGGGCCAGGGGGAGCGGGACCACAGAGGAAGCACTGAGCTGAAGGAATGTATACTTGAAGGCCAAGTACAGCCTCCCCTTTAAGACTCCATTCAAGCATTGCCCTTTTCATCTCGCTATTGTATGATATTTCTTTGAGGCCCTGTAATGAGGGAGCGTTTCAAAGCAAACCTGTAGGGCTAAATACTGTCTAATAGCGGCCGGGCAGGAGTAGACCTGCTTTATTTTTTAATTAGTGCAACATAATGGCATGGTAATACCGGGATAAGCCCCAGCTATTTTCATGCTGGCATGGCAGATATTCACAGAGACACACACACGGCACATGGGAAACATATCAATATCTATTCCGAGAGGCATCAGCGTTTGACCTGCTCGAAGAATAACGTGTCAATGTATTTCTAACTGGAGCGTGATGAGCGCTGAACTGTTATTTCCCTTGAACGTGGAGCAAATGAACGATACATGTTCATTGATCAGTGATTATACCAGGACTCACTCTGCAGTGATTAGTTAACAAATGCTCGTAGAGAAAAAAATCTCTTATCACCAACTTCTGCCCGGTTTAATGAGCCCAGGTTTTGATGTAACTGTCTCTGACGTTTAAACTGTGAACGCTGTTGATAGGGAACTCTTTATTCAGTGGCCGCGTTTGCCGCTGCCGCCAGACACAGATAAGCAGGAGCCCGGGTAGAAGACGGAGAGGGTTGAAGAGGAGGAAGTGTGGGAAAGTGGATAGATGAAGAGGGGAAGAGGAGGCTGATTGAAAGGCACTGAAGGATCAGAGGCTGACCAGGTATCAGACGTGACAGGTGGTTAGTTGTGTGGTTAGGGTGAGGCCCTTATTCTTCCTAAAGTAAAGTTTATGAATTGTGTTGTTTTTCTTTTACAGATCTGCCAAGCAGGTTATTTTTCCCGCTGCACTTTTTATGTGTTAGTTTGAAGGATTACGTAAAAAAAAATAGGTGAACAAGGTCGTTGGTTAATGACCATTCTACTTTTACCGTTCTACACACTTTCTTTCTAACCTGTCTGACCTCTGTTCACGTCAGTTTCTCACCCTGTTGGTCTTCTTCGCTGACGTTTTAGTGCACAATACTAAAATCTCACCAAAATAAGGAAGACAGATTTTCTTAACTAGTCAGGAAAGCTGTACGTTTCTCTGTTTACGTTCCTAATGCTAAGCAAAGCTAATTGGCTGCTTGCTTTAGCTTCATATTCACTGTACAAATATGTGAGAGCAAGCGCATGAAAATGTAAATTTCCTTAAATGTCGAACTATTCTATCTTCAGCTCTGTTTATGTAATGTGGAAACGTTTAAGAGTCTTTAAATGGTTCAGGTCAGTCACACAGGAAAGACAATGACGGTGAAACCTGCAGAATCTGCTGCGGTGCCATGATTTTTTAAATAAATAATATAATAAAACCAGCGAGAAACAAAACATGGGGCAGCCCTTATCTGCTGAGACAAAAATAGTTTCCCCCGCTGAACTTCCTGGGGCAACAGTCATACAATACCGACGCATGCTGCATGACAGCATGGCATTAAGAAAAGTGCACAGCAACAAGACACAACAGTTTCAGATTACGACCTCCTTTTCCCTCCTAAACCCCTAAATGTAATCCCCAGATCGACATGTGCTTAGTGGGGCGCTGTCTCACTCAAGGGCACACCAACTGGCAGGGCTCGCTCGGCCGACGGCCTTAGTTGGAAGTGAGAGAATACTAGTTTGAGTAATCTGATCCCGGCGGTTCGGTGTGGACGGTCGCAGGGATGCCTCGAGCTCTCTATTCAACTCTCACCGCGCAAATCGTACGACAGTCCCCTTGATTTATATAAAGCCCCGTGGTCACCTCGTAACAGCTGGGGGAATATTATTGGTGTCTGCCCAGAATACCCCTGAAACTCCATCCCTATTCCGCACAGATGCAGCACAAGCTCCCATTTCCCCTCCGTAAATCTTCGCTTAATTTATCCACGTCTCCTCCTAATATATTCTGTCTCCGCCGTGTCCAGTTTGAGGATATACTGTTTATGTAGCCGAACTCAGCCACGAGAGTGCGGACACTCAAAGAGAGCTGCGGGGGCCTGGCATAAGGTTGGCATTACAGCAAAGCTTATTGGATTGTCCTAATTGTCTTTAGGATTGAGACTTAATGAGGTCTGTGGTGGACGCAGGATGAGCTGCTGCTCCTAAAGGTAGAAAATAACCCATCAGGTCCACACGGCTTGACACTTATAGCTGCGAGGCAGGAGAGCGGAGCATTAAAGCAGTGCTCTCCAGTTGTCAACCATTCACAGAGTGAGACGTGTGTGGAAATGTATTGATCTCCTGACCTCAGTGGAACCAGTTGGGGTCATTTCTACACAACTCCATTAACATATGTCGGTCTGACTTTATGTTGCCATTGGGTTCCTCCATATTGTCCAGTTACAGTGTGGAGAAACATGGATCTCCACTCAGATTTATTTTTGGTGGAGTATTTCCTGTTCGGGGGCCCGAGGATACAGAGTGGTCATATGCTGTACAGATTGTAGAGCCATCTGAGGTTGATGGTTTTGAGATCCTACGAATAAACTTGAATTAACTTGACTGTAGAAGTTGCAATAAATAAAAGAAAATACTTCAGTTTTTTACAATCAGTAAAAAGATCAGTATATTAATATGTTTTAGTCGTTGTTCCAAGCTGTGCAAACAGAGTAAAATTAAGCTCTCTTTTTGCCCCTCTAATGAATATAGTTTGAATAATCACTCTCCTTTAGCTCTGTTATGGTTTCTACAATTCAATATTCCTCTATAACTTTTCTACTATGTTCAGTTCTTTCTGCTGTTTGGTGATAAGCAAGTACTGTCAGTGTATTTTTGGAGATTTTTAGAAAAAAACCTTAAAGTGGTCGACGTTAGATGGAACTGAAAACTGAATCCAAGCTCCATAGAGTCTGGTAATGACTATCGTTGGTTTCATCATAAGAATCCACATCTTTCACATTGAATCGATAATAAGATGTTGATATTTAGAAAGTAATTCATATAAAAATGAAAAGAAATAAAAAAAATAAAAAGTAATGTTTTACACTGACTTCTAATACACACCCTGATTTGGAATTTGAATACAGTATTCATATTAAATAATTGCTTTTAACAGATTGTGGCCTGGGGCTCATATAGAGACAAGACATATCATCTATTTCTGCTTTGAAGACATAATGCACATGATTCACTTTGTTCAGTACAATCATACATGTCATCCAACGTGAATGAAACTATTAAGACACAATAAAGTAATCTGTTGCTGACACGTTTTCATTAGTAGTTTCCTGATCATGAAAAAACTTGCTCCTGACTCAAGTTGAGCTGCCTGCATGTGCATGAAAAGATCACCTCGTTGGCGAGAGCAAACAAAAAGGAAGATTATTGTACAACCGTGCGGCGGGAAATGAATTCCAATTCAGGTCCAAACATGGCAGACATAACAACAGGGAGACATGCCCGGCCGCCCGCAGCCTGCCTGCCTGCCTCTCTCACAGTGTGTTGATAGTGGAGTCCAAAGCACTCCTTTCCCTCAGAGGATGACCTCACGGTAAAAAAGGGCTCATAAGTTATTTCAGCAGACATGGAAACCCTAAACTAGAAGACGTGAGCGAGACAAGAAACAGATGTCCCTGCAGATTACACATTATTAGCATGAGCATGTTTGGTATGGTTGTGAGACAAAGTAATCTTAGGAAATGAAACATGCTCTGTGACTGGTGTATTTATAGATGTACATAGCGCCAAATTCAGCAGATAGTTGTCTGAGCCCCCTGCTGCACTATTGGAATAAGAGAATTAAACATTACATTGCAAAATCTGACGGAAGACAAAAGGATGTGGAACACACGAAAAACACACACACACACTCACACAATGTCTTTATGCTTCTGTTCACATTTAGCACACTTATAATGTAGGAGCAGCTGCAGTGCTAACCAGGAGGCCGGAGGGGATGAAGGTTAACGAGAGAGAGAGAGAGAGAGAGAGAGAGAGAGAGAGGAGAGAGAGAGAGAGAGAGAGAGAGGAGAGCGAGAGAGAGAGAGAGAGAGAGAGAGAGAGAGAGAGAGAACATATTTATAGGATTTAATTTACTGCTCATGAAGGCCTAACATTAATTTTAATACTCGAAACACATTCACGCAACTTTCAAGAACATCATAAATAAATAAAAAGAAATCGTCTGAGATATTGTGAGGAAATTCAATTTATAAGCCAATTACCTCTCTAG
Source organism: Pseudopleuronectes americanus (assembly GCA_038501795.1). NCBI lineage: Eukaryota > Metazoa > Chordata > Actinopteri > Pleuronectiformes > Pleuronectidae > Pseudopleuronectes > Pseudopleuronectes americanus. Next base: position 18,402,414 of record CM076717.1, on the reverse strand, counting down.
TTTTTGTTGAGAGGAAGAGTAACGTGACCTGTTTTGGGCTTGAAGCCAAACAAATGAAATATTTAGTTATGTAAATGTGGCTGATATTTCTCTCGTCTCTTTCTCATCTCCTATTCACCAGCATGTATTGATCGAAGACCGAGCCGTGACCAGGTGCTTCCGGCTGCAACGCCACTGGAATACTCAGCCGTGATTCAGATTGTCTACGTGCCCTTGAGCTGAATTAAGGGACGAGTCTTTTTCAGAGCCTCTAAAATGGTTCCCAGACCAGGCGTGTTTGAGAATACTCCCCACACCTAAAATAGAGAAAGCGTTGTTCCAAAATTACAAACAAATCAGCAATTTAAAAAACTCTATCAAGTACTTTACAGCGGTCACTGCAGAGCGTCTGACTGTGTTTCTCTGGCTGTATCCTGACTTTCATACTTGTGTGCGTGCCTTCACAGAACTTGATCTCTGTTGTGCAGCAGTGCCAACGCCATCTTTGCCATGCAAGCTTAATCCCTAGGCATTACACTGACCCTCATCTGAGTCTCTGCGTGTACTGCATTTGGGTATTTAAAAAAAAAGGTCTGTAACTCACCTTCATTTAGTATAATAACGTTCAATGCAATTGTAATTCACATGGGCTTTTTAAGACAATACTCCAGGTTTTCAAAAGGCTTCTGTATGATTCCTAATGTGTAAATTAGAACTTACACCTCTCGATCGAAAACAGTAGCTCTTGCACCCAGCAGCAGTGACAGCTTATTTGTTGTCTTAAATAATCAAGGATGTGATTTCTAAATATAAAAAGAACAAAGCTCAGTTTGCCTTGATGATATTAACAAGGACACACAACAAAGATGTTTGTAATTTTGGTTTAATTTGAACAATAATTCTGGGTAAGTACAGAAGGGTTTTGAAAGAAATGGGCGTATTTCACAACAAAAAGAAATATCTAGGTTGAGGTCTTTTCCCTTTTTCCAAGAAGTGGAGCGAACCAAAGGTTCACGAGAGAGGAATTGCAAAATGTTTAAGCCTCTTAATAGAGTTCTTTTAAATTGAATTCCAGTGATTTAGTATTGGACATTCATCGAGGATAGGAGGACTTCCTCAGGTCAAATTAAAAGATGAATGGTCGTCATGGAAGCAGAAGAGGCCGAAATATCCTGACTTTTAGTCCCCAAGCTTTGAAATGCTAGATCCTATACATTTCCCATGATGCAATGCAGTAGCATGCTTTGTCTCGCCCTTTATGTGTGTAAATGGCCTGATTTTTCAAATTCAATGGGCCATAATGAGATTATGTTTCATCATGAGGATTTTCTAGAGACCATTAGGACGTTACACGGATTTCAGAAAATGAAAAGTATCCTCCATGAAAAGTAAAAGGACCTTGGTGGGTTCGTACTAGAATAGTTCCAGTAATAAACAAATACAAGATTGAGGAGGGGGTGAAAATCTGTCGGTTTGTATTTGCAGAGGAATAAAACAGACGACTGAAAATCTCTGGTTTCCTTTTTGATAAATACAAAAAGAAAAGCTCTGTCCCTTCCCTGGGCAGTCCGACGTGTTACCAAGCCTTTCTCTCATCAGCGGACTGATGTCGCCAGGCTGAAAACCTTGGTTTGTCACTGATAAGCACATCCCCGCCTGTACGCAGGGAAGTGTGCGCCGCCATTCTCGCCGTAAGCACGCAACCCCTCTGCTCTATAACAAGACAGTAAGTCCAATGTCTGACTGGCTGAGTTTTAATCCCGCAGATTAATACTAATGCCACGGGAAAGAAGGCGGAAAGACGATTAAAATGTCACTGGATAACCTCTCCACAACCCAAACGGTAACAGCTCCAAATACACAGACCATTATATCACCCGCAGTACCTGGTACTGGATGACTCCTCTGCGTCTCCCTCGCAGGGCAGAGAGACGGGGAAGGAGTCGGGGCAAGAGGAGGCCTGGATTCAGGGAGGGGAGGGAGAGCAACTCGCACGCAGACTGTTTGGTTGCAACAGGCAAGGATCACTGGGTCTAGACCTCCAGTGTCCGAGAGATTGACGGGCCAGATGGACGCTCAGAGCTCCATGTTAACTACTAAGTACAGGCGGATAAAACTGTTCACCATTGTCCTTAATTACTCCTGAGCAACAATTTATATGTAATGTTTTTTAAATCAGTAAAAAAAACAAAAAAAACTCTCTTGTGATATTAGACCTTTTTCCAAATCAAAATTAATAACGTGAAATTATATTCCTGCATCTTGATGAGGATGCGTTTGATCCTCAGAGGGGTTATGTCTTGTCGCCATGTCGCAATTAATTATTATTCTCGTCATCTATTTATCTGCCAATTATTTTCTCAATAATTAAATTGATGGATCGGTCAATTAAATTGAGGTCTATGATAATATATTGCTCACTAACACTGAGTTTCATTAGACCCCATAGTTAAAACGCAATCACAGAAATGTTAATAATCGACACAGTAACACGCAGCTAATTTAAGCCGTGAACAAATCAACATGATACCAATGATGTTTGGAGCTGAGCTGGGGTCTATGCCACCGTGGCTTCATGGTAAGCCGAGCCCCATGACCACGTGCCCCCCCCAAGCAGCCAGTGGAGATGAGGGCAGGTGGCAGGTTTATTTGGAAAGATGAAAATGGGATAAATACCAGAGGTTAAGAGGTGTGAGGGGATGGGACGGGAGCAGAGGGGGGAATTTAGGGGAGGGGGCCGTAAAAGCTGTGAGAGGGTGAGGTGAAGTTAGGGTCACTGCTTCACAGGGTCCCATGTGATGTCATTTCACCAACGCCGTCCCGAGAAACCGCTCGGGAGCTAATTGGTTGAACCGAGGTAATAAATCCTGCTGAAATTTATAGATCCCTCTCTGATAGCATTCTGCTGAAATGCTGCCTTCATGGTCTCCAGGTTAGAAGACCCAATCTGAAGCCCTGTTGTTCGTCTGACCACTCAAACAATGACATAGAATTAGCTTTGAACTTCGAATTTAGCTCGTAACCTTGATAGAGAGGATCACACCTCTTTTTATACGTCGCCATTATATATCAGGTATTTTTCTCACACTTAAAAGCATCCACCAGAGAGCTGCACTATTTGAAAAGTGCAAATGGGCCAATTCAGATCGGCAGGAAACATTGAGAGTAAAGCGCTCATAATAAAGAGCAGTGAGGAGCCTTGACGTGACTCAAAGGAGAAAAAAATTGAAGAAAGCCAGTGGGTTTTTAAATGTTTCAACCAATTAACTGTCGACACATTTTCTAAACTACACTGGGAGTTGTCTCCTCTGAAACCGTTCGCCTCTCTGGCAGAGTGACGGTCGGACTCAAACGTACGGGGGGGCCCTCACAGCTCAAGTATGTGTATACAGTAATATCTGACAGAGATCAAATAGCATTTCACTTGTTTCCACTTGTTCAAGGAATTGTCTGTAAGGGAAATGGGGGATAAAACACCCACAACATCCGTTCCTAAGATCACACATTCCATCCTTAAACACTGGTTTTGTTTCCCTCCTCCGTTAGGAAAACATATCTGCTTACAGAAGTAATTAGGTGAGAGGGCTCGCGCCTCACAGATTCCATAAAATGAATACGAGCGCTCTAAAATGGCGAGCTGAAACGGGCGGGGGGGGGTGGACCACAGCACCTCATGAATTCTGCAATTTGCCGTCTGTTTCTTGACTCTGAAATTTTCTTGGAAATGTCTTTTCCTGGATGATTTTTATTGCACAAGAGCCTGTGTTTTTCTCCATGGCAACCACATAACAGTAGAGCCCAACTGAGCTCTGACTCAACAAACAGAACTCCACAAAATACCCATTGCAGCGCCAGGGTTTTCCCCCCCTCGCCCAGCTTTCCTGCAAACGCTGCCCGAGAACGGCCTTAAAACACAGGCCGAATTATCCCATTGACCGTGAATGAAGACGCATGCAGGGATTAATCAGGGCACATGCTGCATGTGACATGCTACGGAAGATATGTGCGAGGGAAACAGCCCCAACCCGCTGAGCCTCAGGTGCTGCATGCGTTCAGGCTTTTCGTGAGCCAGAACCACGACACGTAGAGTACAGTAGGACAAGGCAGCAGCTGGGTACTGTTAACCTGACGGAGCCTTGCTTAAAGCAACAGCAGGTTCAGAACAAATACACCGGAAGGAGTGTTACGTAAAAGTCTGTCACTCTCTTGGTGGGCTGAGCTGGAAGGACGCAGGCGCTTTGTGGCTCTAATGTGGCCACTAAAGGGGAAGGCAGGCCAGGGATTAGTGTTGCAGGCAGGCACAGGCCTGAGAACAGGGCATCATGTGTACAACTATGAAACGTCCATGGCTTTCACCCACAAAGCAATTCCCTAGGCCGGACACTGACAACATAACCTACAAGAAAGTAATTACACAGAGTGTTGTCAAAATGCAAACTAGCTTGTTCTAAAAATACGATTAAAACTCTTTATTTCTACTCTGATGTTTTAAGAAGGCACATTTTTTTTTCAGTCGTGGCTGCCGCTCACTGTTAAGAGAGAGTTACTGGAAGGAGACCGTGAGAGTCGTTGACGTTCTCCCACCACCTGTCCTTGAATCATACTCATCACCTAGCACGCCAGCAGAGGATTTAGTTCACCGCTTTCTCATTGGTGAACCGTCAACCTTCTTGTCTTGACTAGTTAAGGCCATTCCTAAGAAAACAGGACGTGTCTGCGAAACTGTAACTTAAGACGGCAGCGAGCTCGGCTGCAGTTTCAGCTGCTGTCGAGCAGCTGTACGGCCGTTAGCATGTGTGGCTCATGCTCTCGGCCTTTCAAAGGCTAGCAGAGGCTTCAACCTTGCTAAAACGCAGAATCAAACAAAATTATCCTTTATTTGTAGCATATAAGGTCACTGCAAAGGAGCATGGGAGGCTGCCAACTTCTCTCTTTGCCTCTCCCGCACTCCCTGTCTACCTCGTAGTGAGCACAGAGGAGTATGCCACAGGGAGGGGAGGCCCTACACAGGAACTCAATAATAACTTTCAGCAGTCTAGCCAGGAGGCTGGAAGCCCAGACTGCGGCTGTTCCCTCCTGTCTTTGTTCCTCCCTCCGCGCGGCCCCACGCTCCTCCCTTCGCCCCCCTCCTCCTGCTGGCCTGTGTCTGCTCCACAGGACTGATGCATTCTGCAGACAGGCCAGCGCTCTTAAAGAGACACAGGCCACATTTCTATCCCCTGAATCACTGCAGTGGACGGAACCACTAAAGAAAGAGAACAGTCCCTCATTTCCAGCCTCTCAATCAGGGGCCAACGCTTCACTTTCACCTTCTTTTTTCTTGACGCCTGCGATGCCGACAAGATGCAAAATGCGAGGGAACAAACACGCCGAAGTATGTCGAGAGGCTCTCAGTGGGCCTCTTTCACTGCGGCTACTTTTGAAGGTGCCTTTGATGCTTTCTTCAAAGTTTGTCAAGTGCAATCAATGCTCTTAGCAATATGAGTTCATTTAATCCCATTGACACGAGAATTTTTGGAGACACTCCAGTAAACATTATAATATGTATGCAGATTTTACTGTGAGGTTGGACTCTGGGATGACCAGAGAACTGAGGGGCAGGGGCGGGGCGGGGCGGGACGACGACGACGACGACTGGTCAACAGCTCAAAATGCTGCACAGGGGGGAATGATCAAAGATTTCTGCTTGAAAAAAAAAGTAAATTATGAAAATACCCTTTAAGCGTCTGCTCGTTGCAGCTCTAATAGAGACACGTAGCATAAGTGTTAATTTTGCATTCACGCCTGCTGAGTTTATTGTTCAACGATAATGAGTAAAAGGTGAGAGACAAGATAAATCTAAACTCTCACCGTGTTACAGCAGATTTTTTGTGAATTAGAGAAGATCCCTACCTTCCCGTTTCTATCCCTCCTGTTTTATGAGTTGCACAGAGCATGAGAGACCTACCAGTGTGTGACTGAGCAGGGCCATGTTGAGCTCTATACCACAGCAAGGAAATGATTAAAAATTTAATAGAGTTGAGTGACACAGAAACCTACGAGGGCGTGCCTGCCAAACACTCTCGTTCTTTCTGCTGTCAGCACTTTTCGTTCTCTTCGAAGAGGCGAGGGTGAAGCGGCCGAGGGTCTGAAAATCCAGCCCCAAAACTGGCAAGAGATCAAAGTCAATATGAATAATTTACACAAAAAATATATTGACATTCACTCTTACTTTTCAATTTAAGGGTTCATATTGCATACATCAATACAAATAATGTTGTTTCGCACGGTTGAAGTTGGTATTACAGAGCTCCGCATCCTTTGATTAGCTAAATATCTTGAAGCGGGCTAAAGGGTTAACACATCTCAGCTGCAGAATAACAAGAGATGAAATCTCTACGGGAGGTATCAGTGCCAAAGTCAGCAAAGCAGCACAGTCCTCTGCAATGATAACCCCATTCTGGAAAACCTATAAGGCCGGGCCTCCAGCTTCAGATGGACCAGGCCGCTCCAGCTCAGGCTCATAAAAAAAAGGGAGAAATCTTCCAGCAGAACATAACTGAGATTCTCAGGAGTGTCTTCATCTCTGAAATCTCCATGACAATCTCACTGGGCTCAAACTCCAGTTTTTTCATGGCCTAACAATGTGGTTATTCCCACTTCAGTCGTACGTGCACACGAAATAAAGTCGCCACCTGACTGAATGAGGCTGTTTCTGGATGAAAAGAGATCTGCAGTCGCACACAGAAAAACTTTGGTGCAGAGGGTGACACATACCCAAGCAACACCAAGCCATTGAATCACCAGTGTTTATGCAGCCACATAATTCTGCACCATCTGCAGGTCTCAGGTCTGATTTTCTGCATAGCCTAACAAGCTTGTCGGCTTGACACACACACACACGCGCTGAGGTACATTCTTCTGAAACACTTTCAAAAAATACAGCAAGCTCATAAAATCAAAAGGAGGATCTCTGGCCCGGGAATACATCTTTATTCAGGGGAGTGATAACAGTTCCACAGTGACGTCCGCTCCTTTGCCCTCGAACTCTGAACCAACCGCCACCTCCTTCACCTTACAAGGCAGATGCAGGGTGAAAAAAAAGGCAATGAACTTCTGACCTGTCATTCAGACTGTGGAGGAAGCTTTGCAGCTCGGGGGCAACCAGAGTCCACCATCCACTCTGTCTCTCTTCCCCTCAGTGTCTCACCCTGCCATCCCATAAACCCCCACTAAAAAACCTCCTGCTCCCCCTTTTATGGCTGCCAGATGGCGGGGAGGCCTCCTTGCCTCTGGACTTGCCTCTCCAGTCTAGTAAAACCAGTTGACCTCAGCAACATAAAAACTGCTATTTATGAAAAGGTTTAGAACAAAACACACAAACATCCTGCCACGGAAACAATCAAATGCCATCTCATCTCCCAAAGAGCCCTTTTACAAGATGAGAGCCGGACAGCAGAGACAGCCGTGGACGAAGTGCACCCCTGCGCTGGGGCGGCGTTGAAGTCCAGATGTAGCGCGACTACACCCAGGTACAATTTTCTTTTTCTTTCTCTGTGTAAAGGGGTTTTATTTGCGTGCCTTGGGTGTGAGCGCAGGACTTTGGCAGCGTCCAAATTTCTCCCTGAGAAACGGAAAAGCAAAACAAACAGAGCCGTCTGCATTCAAGTCGAATCTGAACCGCAGAACCACAGTCTGGCCTGCGGTTCACAACATTCTGTTCCAGCACTGACTTCACCTAAAACAAACACTCTCAAGACCCGTCCACCTCAGCCAGAGGGAGAGGAATCCGAGAACAAGAAGTTTAGATCTGAACTCCATTAACAAATCCCCCTCTCTCACACTGCGACTTCTGTGAGCGATGTTTTCATCGAAACTCTTTTCACTCAGTTGTCACTTGTGTGGGAGTTGTGGCCTTTGATGGCATTGCTCGGGCTGAGTCCAAGTTTTAAGAGTGTGCAGAGTTGGGTGGGAAACAGGGTCAAAAGGCCACGGATTGCCTACTCATAACAGAGTACTCCAAATCAATGGCTTCCTTTTACGACAAATCAATTTAAGTGATTATCCGCTCTTCCTATAACAACTTTCTTACCCTCTGCTCACCTCAGATGCCCCTCCTCTTTTTTCCTCCTTTCTTTATTTGTTCTACCGGTTTATGTCCTGCAATTCAACCTGACCTCCAGGCAACCCCTGACATGGCTACCTAAGCCATTAGGGTAGCTGCGACTGTGGGTTATTAGTGTGATAAAAGTTTACTATCCCTCCAGCCACTCTGCGCGGCTGCTGTTTAACGCCTCGGAGGAACAAGTCTATGAGACCCTTCCCGCAGCAGATTGGCCATCGGGGCATTTGGTCAGTGGGGCAACGCACAGATACACCACAGGGTAAAATATTTAATCCAGGCAAGTGACAAAAGCAGTAAGCAGTAAGAAACACTGGGCAAAGCAGCCGACATCCAAGTCAAGGAATGATGAATTAAACCGGAGCATCCCCTGAGCGTTGGCTTTGTGGAAATATGTAGACAAGAGGGCTTTGGGGGGTGCTGGCTGTCTGTGCTATGTTTTCTCCTGTGCAGCAGAAGTTGTGGGCAGCCGAGCTAACTGCAGCCTCAGCACTTCTCTCCATATTCTCCAGTTTCAAGCCAAGAGCGAGAACAAAGGTGGGGAGCCGAGCTGCTGCAGAGGTAATGAGGACAGAGGCATGCAGCACAGGAGTGTGTGCCCTCAATAACGAGTGTACTGCTGCAGTCTATGATGGAGTCCTGTTGGACGGCGGGAATAAAAATCCATGCAGCTGCTCCGAGCAGCCGTGCACTCTGCCTGCAGTCAGCCCACAGACAGCAGTGACTGACTGACTGCAGGCCACCCCCTTTTTACACTGCAGCTCTGTCTACCACAAAATGGAAACCACAGTGTGACTGGAATTCGCTCGGAGACACACTGAGATCTACGGAGTGGGACAGAAGAACTCCTTTAAAAACTGTTCATTCTATAGAGAAATTCCAGCAACCCATTATCGGACAGTGGAAAACATGTTTTTAGCTCTCTGGTTTCATGATATTACCGGAATAAAGAGATAGTAACAAGCAAAGAGAGACAAGGTTACTTTAAAGAGCAGTCAACGTGACAGAAAAAAGAATTCACATGAAGCTGATACTAATCGTGCACCGTCAGGAAAATCAAGCAGAATGTGTCAGATGGCGGAGCTGAGTTTTCACAAATGACACAAGCACAGATTCCTGACAATGACAAACACTGCGAGCTGTGGTGTGAGGCGTTTGAAGAAGAATGGCGCAGCGGGGAATGGAACGGAGGAAATCCACATTATTGCTAAGGGAGAATCCCAATTAAACTCAAGGACACACCCTTTAGATCCAAAGCATCTGCTGCTGCAGAGCCTGTACCCGACTTTCCAGCTCCCCAGCTGGAATAAAAAATTGGATTAAGACGGAAAAAGCATGTGACGGGAAGAATTTAAAGTCGTCAATAAAACTTGGACCATAGAAAGAAAAACGCTAAAAGGAGAAGCATGTCTTGCAGAGTTTGGTTTTCATTATAAGTCCAAACAATGCTTGGTCGCCTTATTTTAATGCGTCATGAATGATATGTTCAGCTCTGCACCGCTGCTCCTACAGGCTGAGCTCCATCTTGTAACGGAAAACATCTAAAACCAAGCGCTACAGAACAAAACATTAACATGTATGAAAAAAAAACACACACCCTTGATTATAGTAGTTCTACGTCCAACGGGTAATGTAAGTATTCCAACATTATTTACCCCAAATGTCTTTAATTTGGAAGTTGGATACATTCCACAGAATGGCTGTTTTGGCAGCTCTTGGCTGTAAAGCTGTGTCAGTGCTGGTCCATGCCAGCCCCACCCCATTAAGGCCGAACCCTGCACATCATGTGTTTCCACTTTACCGATAGGGTGGAAATGACCTCAACGCAGTAAAAGATGACAGGGGTGCTAGCGCTGTTCACCAGATGTGAGCAGAGAGAGAGAAAATGAGGAGGAGGAGGAGGAAGGGGAGAGAAAACCATTCGCCTGAAGAATTTACTGCAAACCCCCGAGGAGCCCTGTGATTGAGGGTTCAAGTCGAGCTCCAGAGGTTCCTGGTGTATCTCAGCAGCACTCGGGGAGCACAAACCCTCCTGGCCCGGCCAGACATGCACACATGTGTACATGCAGCCATGCATTTGAACAAACACAACACACATACACGCACACCATCATACGTCCTCCAAAAAACCCCCCACTGTCATTCCACTGCACCTGCTGGCAACACAAAAGCCACTTCCTCCCACTGTGTCCGGCCAAGCCCCTTTATCCCATTTAGCACAGCCTGCACCACAACAAAGGCAGAGAAATTAGGGAGCGACGTTGATGATAGAGCGACTAATCTCTTTGGAGGGACTCATTATATCAGCAGACTGTACAGTTCAGCAGCTGAAAGGGCTGAATTAAATATGGACATGCAGAGATGGCCATCTTTGTGAAGATGAGTGCACCAACAATGGCCGGTTCTTACCTCTGGAATAATTCATACATTCCATATGGGACAGATGCCAGCGACCAGACCATCATCTCCGTATCTGATTCAACACGATCAACAGATCCTAGGTCAACAGTGAATTGCTTATCCTGTGTTTGTTTGTGTTGTGGCCAGTTAAAACTGTCAGGTAATCTTCATATTTCCCTGTAAGCTGCTTAGGTTAAAGGGCTTGATCAGCTCATCAAAGGTCACATGATCTGACACGAAAACACACACTCCTGTGCAGCAGATTACGGCTGCCAAAAGGAGAGGTGATTACTTGTTTTTGATGATAATCTGAAAAGCAGCTTAACGTTTTTCAAGATGATGTGTGTGCGTTAGCGCGTCTCTTGACACCGGCCATATACTGCTTAAGACACAGGGCTTATAATAGTCCCCTCGTTATAGGATAAAGGGTGGGCCTGCTCTATTTCAGGCCACGGCTGTCTGTGTCTGCGCTCGTCGCCTGGATGGAAATAAAGCCAGACGCCTGTCAATGCCACAAGCGCAGGGAGGCAGGTGGCCCCGCTAGGCAGCCGGCACAGCGAGCACAGTGCGGGGCAACACTGTGACTGTTAGACACCTGCAAGAAAAGAGGGCGTGTAGAGGAAGGGGGAGTGAGGAAAGAGGTGTCCTCAGCATGTGAGCCACTGTGGCCCATCTGCACGCCTGTCTCTGTGAATATGGACCCCGCTGTATCGATACAGACAGGAAGAGAGAGCAGGGTGGGGCGAGCGGCTAACTCCTCTGAGATGCCTTCGCCGAGGTACGGCGTCGTCTGTTTTTTAAATGAGGTAGTGAACAAGAAGAACAAGGTCAAAGATGGAGGGAAGGTTCCACCTGACCAGATGATGCTGTGGCGGAGAGGGACCATGACAGATCCTGGGGTGACTGTAATACTGAATAAATATACCCCACCCCCCCTCGCTGCAAAAGAGTCTGCCAGGACAGCTGTGCTGAATTCATTTGATACGGGTGCCTGCTGACAATGCTGCATTGCTCCATCTCCGCAAGAAAGCATGTCGAGCTGGTCTGAGGAGCACACGGGGGCTCGCAGCTTTTCAACCGACACTGAACTGATTGTTCTGCCTTACAAACCCCAAGCTCTGACCCCTTCCAAAAACTCAGTGGTGTTTGTGATGCAGTTCGGGTCTATGGAATATGTGCAGAGGGCCAGAGACGAAAAAAAACAAAACATGGTGCTCTTAGATCAGCTTTTAAGATGAAATGTCCTGGCGGCACTCAGCCGACACATGAGATGATAGGCATCTATAGAGACGCAACGGCAAAACAGGAGAGAGCTGAAAATGTGGATCCCACTCATTTGTTCACTTAGGGGGCTCTTGAAACGAGGCAGGGTGATGGAGCCTGGTTATGAGGTCGTCCTGACAAAGAAGCGCAATCCATCCATCTATCTATCTATCTATCTATCTTATAATAAAAAAGATAGATGGGGATTTTTCATCTCTTCCAAAAATGAGACAAGCAGCCCTCACAGCCCTGGAACAAGACAGTGATACATGTGCAGCGTATGTAGGCCAGTCTGAATACAGACTGATACAGCATGTGCTCACTACAGTGGAGGTGGAGATCTAAGTATAATGCAGTGTGGGGGGGAGTGCAATACGAGATGGAGGAGGAAGAGGAGGAGAGCCTGTGTCTGCGTCTGTGTGCGTGAGTGTGTGAGAGTGTGTGTGAGTAGTGTGTGAGTGTGTGTGAGTGTGTGTGAGTGTGTGTGAGTGTGTGTGAGTGTGTGTGTGTCCTACAGCGTTGAGGAGGTGTCAAACGGAGGAGGTGAGTGATGGTGGTGGTGCAGAGGAGGTGTCAGACAAGGAGGTCTCAGTGATGGAGAGGGGAGCTTTATACAGTGCTGACCTGTGGGAGAAGTGTGTGTGTGTGTGTGTTAGTGTGTGTGTGATGCAGAGTTGGAGAGAGGAAAGCAGAAGCAGCAGGAGGTGGAGGAGGAGGAAGAGAGACTCGCCGAGTCACAGCGTGGAGGTCACAATGAAAGAGGATGGGCAGTGAATGGAGGATGGTGAGGTCTCGGGTCTCTGTGCTGATACTTAGAGGTCTCAGAACTGTGCGGTCTGTGTGTACACTGTGTGTGTGTGTCTGTGTGTGTGTGTGTGTGTGTGTGTATGGATGTGAGCCTGTGTGTGTGTGTGTTCTGGCGCGCTTCTTTGAGCCCACCAGCCAGAGAGCATGAAGTTCTTATTTAGCACAGGAAGAGCAGGTCTGCTTAGCAACCACAGCCACCCTCCAATCACAAGCATACGGAGCAGACTCCAACGGAGAGTGAGTCCTTCCTGAACAAGCGTGGACTCTGACAGAGGCCTCGAAATTACACACCTACTGTACACACTCCCCCACACACAAACACACACACACACACACACCTGCCACCTCGGACAATTGTACACAGAACACCTCTGCGATGCCAAATGTTTCTCCAGGATCGACTTCCACGGTTCCCTGTCACCAGACAGTCATTCACACCTCTGTGTATCTCTCCCGTGTTTCACCGTCTTCTGAACTCGGCGGAGCATTCAAAGTTAATCTAAACCATCCTAATCCTAAAATAAATTATGCATATCCCGAAGAGCACGAGAGTCGTGTAAATCCCTAAAACATTCGTTCTCCCTTCTTTTCTCCCTCACACACAGCCACAGACAGCACTTGTTAAGCGACTTGGCAACGCACCAGTTGAGCAAGTGAGCTGATAGCAGCTCCGATTGGGATCCGCTGGCGATCGAAACAGGAGGTACGGACCAGATTTGGAACAAATGCTGTGTGAACACTGAGCAGTCTGTTTGGTTTAGCTGCCTGAGCTAATCCTCCTGATAGCTTTGGAGGTGGTCGGTGGGCGGATTGTAGGCGAGAGCAGCATGCCGATTTGTCATATGGCACCAGCAGGGCCTACTTCTGCTCTGGCTGGTGCTCCATTAGCACATCTCCAATGTGGTCTAGCATAGCTTAGAGCTCTAGGTCATAGAGAGGGAGGAATTCAACAGGATTCATTGTGCGATTCTGAGCGTGTGTTCAGCCCTCTAAAGTCTCATCAGAAAAGCACTTGATTTGGTTTGTGCAATTGCTCTGTTGGTTTCTCCATGTAACATGCAACATGCGCTCTGCAGTATATCTAATTCATGCTCTAATTAGAAAATTCCAGAGGGACTGGTTATAAATTGTGAATACGCTTCGAGTGGGCCAGAGGAGGATGAAGGGAGTCCGTGGCTGACGTGCAGTCTACGTGCGCTTCCTGAAGAAGCCGTACAGAGAAGATGACGCTTCTGATGCGCACTGTGGTCTGTGCATTCCAGGAGTTATGTAGGATTATCAGAGTTTAAACCCCCACCACCCCTCCGACTGCAGCAGATTAGTAGCTCAGCCAGCAGCAGATGCAGACTTCAGGATTTCCTGTCTCTGCACCAGATGGGCCTGACTCTTAATCACAGAGCTGGAAATCAGGAGGTGATCGAGGAGGAATTGATGATGATGGTGGAATAACACTAACCCAATACAGGCATCTGCTCTGCCACTAACGAACCGAGCGACTGGCTGACTGGCTGGGTTGTTGACTGGCTTGTTGAGTGCAGTCGCAGCCAGAGCTCATCTCCTCCCTCGTCTCATCATCACTGATCAGCACTAATCATCCTCCTCCCTTAGTTATACAAGCTCATAGACTTTCACACATTAGCACTGTGCTGCATCATGGAGGTTCAGAGACGAACACAGAAAAACCTGATTCAAATGATCGGACATAGAAACAGGTCCTACTTCATTTTGTAAGAATGTTGAGGGTGCAATATCAAGTTTTTTTTCATACTTAATGTAAATGTGTAAAACTTTTAATGAATGGCTGCACGCAGTAAGGTCCTAACATCTTTTCTGCAAAACTCAGACTTGGATAAATCAGTATCCTATTTTCTCACAAAATAAATGTTTATAAAAACATATATTGTGTTTAATAGTGTATTTCATTGCACCCTCATTTTTTTCTGGCTATTTCATTCAACATTTTCCAGGATGATATGGTGTGATTACAATCAGCATTATGTATTTTTCTGATGTCAACATGAACAAAAATATAAAAAATGTTAACATGATTAAACTGATATTAAAAGCAGTAAACTATATCCCATTATATATTGCCTTCGACCAAACTCTTAATGTGTCAAAGTAAATTTCAATTGCTACTTTAGATTGATTTTTATAATGTCTACTTGGTCATTAATATGGTCAACAGAAACTTTGAGAGTTCATCTCATCAAACTTTCTGCTGAATCAATAAAAAACAATATTAACCAATAACATCGGAGTATTATCCTCTCTCTCTCAGACATGCAGACACCACTGCAGACTCCTGTCTGTCTTGAACCCACAGCCAGGAAACCAGTGACATAGCAAACTCCCGAGCGTGGATTTCTCACCCTGGGAGAGGCTGGAGGTTACAGACCTATCCACACAGCACCTAAGAGAAACAAGGGCCCAACAAAGAGAAATGGCTGCACTTCACAGCCCCTGAAAGGGCGGCCCTCAAACAAAGGAGGCGGCAGGTCTTTAGCACACATCACCCATGACAGAACCCCAGCTGACACCCTTTTAACATGGGGTCACCTCTGCCAGAATGGAGGCCACAACCCCTGGGAGCTTCTGACACCCCTTTGCCCCGCTCCGGCCAAGAAGCTCCGTCCAGTCAGTGCTGAGACAAGGTGATGGTCTTTTATGTGGATGGAGGGGAGGGGACGGACTCAGGCAACATGCCCTCTCAAAAGAAGGATGTTTCCCAGAGAACGACAAGATGAAGAAGATGAATAACAGCCAACTACCAAAAACATGCATTTCCAGCACCTGGAGTGATATACCATAAAAGATCCTCAATGCTGGGCTCAACCTGACCCAAATGAGACTGACTCTGTGCTTATCTGAGCCATGTGGGTGTGTCTGGTCTTAGCTGGCTGGGTCAACGCTGGGCAGACAGGCCCATCAAGGACCAGAGACAAGCACCATGTCAGCTTTCATGGTTTCCCAGAGGTCAGCAGACAGATGGGAATGGAAATGAGCCTGCAGAGAGCTCATTTTAATCTGGCTCGCACAGCTGATCCAGTCATTACACTCGCCTGTTTACATGCAAACCTTCTCGTATACACTCGCTGTATATAAATACGCCCCCACACAGGCACATATACACACAGCCTCTGCATTGGAAGAGGAAGCGGCACAGAGATATTTTTCATTATTTCATTCTATCACTGTTAATATCAGCTAATAACCAAAAACACACAACCTTTCGCTCTTTGACACACACTTGATTGGTTTGCTGCAGGTCGGAGGCAAATTTCATCAAGTGAGGAGAACAATGGGATGAGAAAGAGCATAAATTGGCCTCAGTTGAATGGCTTTAATATCCATTCCATTAAGGAGAGCCCACACAGTCCTCCAGAGCCCCGTTTTACCCTCCACTCAGTCAGATGACTGATCGCATTGCGCTCACTTCTTAGGGATTTTTTTCTCTTCCATATAGTTAATGCTCAGAAGTATTTGACTTTGGCTTAAGAAAACAAGTTTTTGCAATTCCAATCCTCTTTCTCAAAGATTTTCATGCTAATCAGAAAGTTAACATTTGAATTATAACACGCAAGGTTCAGCACAATGGAGCGAGTCATTTGAATTTCAAAATTCATGGGGTTTCTACTAAATTTACATTTCTCCCTTTTAGGTTATTTGGTGTCTGTTGTTAAAATCCTCCAAGAAACAAGATAAACAGCAGGAAAGAAAAACGATTGGGTTTTATCAGAAGGTCACATTTGAGTTAGGTGTTGGTTATCGGTCCACTGTATATCCCTGCATCCTTTATCAGACTGCCATCTGGCCAGTGGACTGGACACAAGGGCCTATGATTGGACGGTGTGAAAAGAATGGGGGAAGGCTGGGTCAGTGTCTTTGGGGAGAGGTCAGGGGTTACGGCCCTTTGACGACACATGTCAAGGCCTGGCTCAAACAGCCTGCGTCTTCTGAATGAAAGAGTCTGCCCTCATCTGCACATTAGGCAAAGGGCTAAAGGACCAAATGCTGGGTTTCATGCAGAACAGAAACAAAGGTGCACCGGTCTCACTCCCTCCTCTGATCCGGCTCTTGCTTTTGGGAGGAGGTGTCTGCGTTTTAAAATAAAATGACTGGTTATGAAGGGTTATCACGTTTCTACATCCTGAGTTTAGCGATTAGGACTTGGATCGATCCAAATCCCACTTAGATCTCCTCAGAAAACTCCACTTTGAAAACTAGCTCCTAATAAAACACAAGCTCCATTAACACTAATCGTCTGAGCATCTCCTCGAGTGCCGCGCTCCAACCTCCCAGGTACAGCAGAACGAGGTGGGAGTCTAGACGGACGACACAGGCAGGAGGAGGTAACCTTTGAGTCTTATTAATAAAACACTCTGACATCAGAGGGAGGCTGAGGCGCACTGATAACATTGAGTTTTTTTGTTTCGTGGGTAAGCTGAGCCAGAGTGCCGTCTGCGAGCCCCCGTCCGGCCTTTCAGCAGCTTGGCCTGTCAGCCTGATGTATGGGGAGAGCGCTGGTGTGCAGCTCCCTGAGGACCAGGCCTGTCTGCTAACTGGGACACGACTGACAGTGAACCACAGCAAACACGCACGGGCCAACACCACCACCACCACCGCATCCGGCGCCACTCCCCCCATGATGCTCAGGACAATGTGTGTATCCGAACACACACACACACGCTCAAAGGCTGTCAGCGCAGGGCTCACCATTCTTGAGAAAAAGATCTAACATGAAGGGCCTGCGATAAATTAACTACAGGTGCCCGTCGCTTTCAGTGCAGACAGTTATTTTGGGACTTTTTTATCAGGAGTCTGCATCCAATCTATGAGGAAACATGATATAAATCAACTTCAGAGGCCTTCCGGAGCTTAGCATGAATGTCTCTTGACTTAAAAACAAAAAACACAGCAGATGCAACCCCACAGCTCTTCACACGCCGACAACTTTCTTCTGGTGCTTGAAGATTCTTTCAAAGAAGAGAGTACTGAGGTCTTCCCTGTGACACATCTTCTGGCTGCGGCTCCTGGTGGAGCAGCACCATGGTGATGCGCACAGTGATGTCCAGTCATTAGCAGAGTCCCACACAACAGCTGCTCTGTGACGGAGGAACAGCCACCTCGTCTCCTGGCCCCTTTGTCCATGAACTAAACATCTCTGACCCAAGCAGAAGAGCCTGGAAGTCAACAACGTATCTTCTCCTGTCCAGGCCCTGGGACACACACACACCCGCACACACACACACACCCTCACACACACACATTTCCATATCCCAAACCTCATTAAACTCTTATCCCCCTTCCCCACCTCATGTCACCGTAATGGGCTCCCCCTGCCCCCTCTCCCCTCTCACTCTAATAAAATATATCATCGGAACTCCATTTATCATAATGCAGATGCCCTTGGCTAACCCTGGGGGGTTGGAGGTGGTGGTAGTGGGGGGTTATGGAGGATGGGTATGGATGCTCAGGGCTGTCAGCTGATGCTTGGAGGCTTCGCTGTCACCTTTTCTCAGACATATATGAGGTGAGTGTGTGTTTATAAGGTGTTTCACTGTGCAGCAGTAGAGCGGGACAGGCACAGAAAGATGAAATGTGACATGTGATTTGCATTATCTGTTGGGGGGGGTAGGTTCCCTCTAATAAGACTGGCAACACTTGCACAATATACAAGCTGCAAACAATCAATCAGAGCAGACAGAGACCAGGCCTAATGAGGAAGCCCCAGAAATGAATGTTAATGAATGCAGTTGTTGTAGGAGGCTTGGGGCTCTTGGAAAATCCAAATGTACCAATACAAACAAAATCAAATAGTACATTCCTGGAAGAGTGATGGTTAATAACGAGGTGAAGTAGACCGGACTTACTCTGCAGGATTTACTGGACAGCTTGCGCGTCACATCATATTTTCCTTTAGACTCTTTAAGCAGCTGCTCCAGGTGACTCTTCTCCTCTTTGCCGGTGTAGTCCGGGTCCAGGAGCACATAGGCCCGCCAGTTGGCCGAGTCGAACCCCCAGTGGACTGTCCGGTTCTCGAGTCTCTTGTGACTGTGCACCACAAACTTGTGAGGAGGGAACATGAGTCTGCAGTCCATGCACTGGACGCAGGCTGCACTCGGGCCGGTGTACAGCTCCGGGACGAACAAGCCCTTGCAGCGGCCGAAACACTCGTGGTAGACCTTGAAGCTCCTCTCGGTGCGCTCCAGCTCCAGGGAGCCGAACTCCTTGTTGATGTGAGGCGGGTACGAGCCGCCGTAGATCAGCGCGTTGCACAGGCGCTCGGCGTCCGTCTGCGTGATCAGCCCGCAGGACGGGGCCGAGAAGGGCAGGATCCCCACCACTTTGAGGATCTCCAGCTGCTCCGCCGTGCACCGGGAGCAGTAGATGTGCAGGTCGTCGCACACCGAGTTGATCTGCTGGAGCGAGAAGTCTCTCAGGACGCTGTTGAGGATCTGGGGCAGGCACAGCCGCTTCTCGCCGCCCACCACGAAGCAGGAGATGGGCTCCCGCTCCAGCACCGTCTCGCACCGCTCCGTGGAGCGGTCGGACGGGATGAAAAGTGGACCGGACATCACCGGCGGCGTCTGCGGCGGCATGGTGAGCATCATCTCGGCGGATTCGACCTCTTTGCCGAAGAGCGAGTCCTGGTGCCACCGGGCGGAGAACGCGGCCGGTCCGCCGAGCGAGCGCCTGGAACTCAGATGAAACTGCTTGAGAGTTTGCTGAAGTCCGGGATGGGGCTGGAAGCTGGTGCCCTCCATGTTGTGGCCGCTCACGAGCCGGAGTTCAAAAAACTCAAAATGAAAGATGGATTCGACTTCTCGGATCGTGGCGTCCTCAGCATCCGGCCACACGCTCAACAACACGCATTTCCATGTCACCGGAGAAGCTTCCCAGCGCGTCCATTCAGAAAAACCGAGGGGCTGCTGCTGGATTCGCGTGAACCAGTTCCTGCCGGCGGGCGGAACTGAAGTCGGCAACTCCCGAGATTCGAAAAAGTCGTTTTATCCAAAGCGCAATCTCGGGTTCGCGTATTTCCGTGCGCCCGAGCGGTTTTACGCACTCCAAAATGTGCGCCCGGAATACGGCTCGTCTGCTCAGTCTGGCGTACTCTCAGTCCGTCTCCCCCCTCGCTCGCTCTCTCTCTCTCTCTCTCCTTCTCGCTCTCTTCCTCTCTCTCTCGCTCTCTCTCTCTCTCTCTCTCTCTCTCTCTCTCGCCCTCTCTGTTTGTTTGTGTCTGGTTCAGTCATTGAATCCCAGCCAGGAATGTGACTGACTCCCCGGGCCGGCTCTTCCCTCAGCCAGCTGGTCCTCCCTCTGCTACATGGCAGCTGCACATAGAAAAAAAGGAAAAGAAGAAGAAAAAAAAATCCCTCTGAACCGAGGCGAGGGTGGAGATTAGGAAAAATATAGTTGATGCCGGAAAATATAAAAAATAAACTTCGCGACTTCAAATGTTTCGCCTCGGCCTTGCAAGAATCAGCACTTTTGTCTTTATTCAGCAAAAAGCGAACTTTTGCCTGAACGCGTGAATTTAAAACGAGATGATCAAATATTCTGCTGAAGGTCAAACTCGAAATTAGCGATGGAAAGAAATGTTTCAAGCGCTGAGACAGGAGCCAGAGGTCAAACCGTACTGTACCTCACAGAATTCTGAAAGAAAGAGTGCTTTTACTTTGTAATATGTATCTGACAGCTTCATACGAATTTACACACAAAATAAATGATACGTTCAATATGTAATTAACACCAGACAGTATATATAAAAGTAAAAAACTAGCCTCATCTGGATTGAACTTCGACTTGCACAATGCAGCTACATTGATATCTCAATAATATATAGTGTAATACACTTGATATTTATATAAATGTTTCTGGAAATACTGGTGCTAGTACATTTCCCATTAACATTCAGTGCAGGCTTTTTATTTGTAAACTATTTTATTGGTACACAAGTAAAATATCTGCATACTTCCTCAATCAATGAAAAAAAGATGACAATGTTTTTAGGGTTAATACAGGTACATGCACATCTACTTGAAATAATTCTGTAATATCGCCTCTGATCCGACCGATTCATGTTTTTAATTCTTATACCTTTTTCTTTCTTCTCTATATTGAGCCCACTTCCATATGTGCATTAAATTCGACCCATATGTATATGGAAATTTAAAATAACCTCCAGGTATATATGTATTTTTACTGTGCAGCCAGTTCAGCTGTGATTAGCATCAACACACAGCCACATTATTTTTATGGGTCAAACCTGACCGAGTGTTTTCTTTTTTACTTAGAAAAATAGACTCCCACTAAACCACAACATGATGAATGGTTAAAATAACAGCAAAGTAAAAACATGAGTAAAATACAGTAAAATGCATTTGCCACTGGAGGTTTTACTATACATGAGGCTTGAATGGCATTTAGCATCTACACCAAATTATATACCGATGTTGCAGTTATATAAACCCTATATAATAAATTAAACTATGATGGGAGGACTGGAAGTCATCAAGACGCCTGTTCTTACTCTTCACATTCATCTTTACATCCATATCTTCTCCCCTCATCCATATCAGCAGTAATGGTACAACTATTCTCTTGTTCTTATTTATTCTTATTTTTTTATAAAGAACCCACTCAGTTCAAATACAAAAGAACTGGAGCAAAGTTTCAACTCACTTTATTCTTTTACCCTTTTTAACCACTAGGGGTCACTAACTTTCAGTCAACGAATATTAAGACCACATGGAAATAGATGCAAAGGTGTAGAGACAAATTGGGACTAAACTATTTGAATACATGGAGAGTTCGTCACGGCGACACAATACAAAGAACAAAGCAGGAGTCTACAGTTAGATTTTATTAACTGAAATTATAAAGACAACATCTCTCTCTCAAAATAAGCCGCTCTCTTGAATCTACAGCAGGCAAATACAAAATAAATCATCAGAAAATGCAGCAATAATTTATTTGTGTGTTTGAATGGCACTGATGGTGATTTAATCTGTATTTAATAGAGCTATTTTTTGTTACCGGTCATTGCATTGATGAACGATGGTCTACTGAATAATTACAATTTAAGTTATTTACATTGACATTTTGCAACAAAAACATAAAAGCTTGACATGATCCTGGAGGAAAGAGAAAAACACTTATTCAAAAGGGATTTCAACATTTAAACTATTAAAATATCAAAGCAACACACATTTAATACCACATCCCGTACTAAAATAATCAGTAGTTTACTTCTGGTTTTACTGTTCCATATAATATTTTCTTCTCATATCTGTATCAAAAAAGTTGTTTTGAAACAGTTCCTTTTAAACTAGACAGTTTAAACAAACAACAAACATTTATAAAGAATAAGTTTCGTCACAAAGTTTTTCGCCTCAGTGCATTTTACAAATCAGTGGTGCATCTGACACTGATGATACTTTAATACCACTGAAAATTCATTGGTTTCCCTTTTACCCCTTTCTGAAATGCAAGCCATGGGTTCAAATTTTCCACAGTTCAAAACTCATCAAACTCTCAATACAACAATAATAAATCCAGGTGAGGTGAAAAAAGACTGGATATTAAATAAAACTGAGAGGCTGCCCTATGTTCGACATGTTTAAAATAATCTCAAATGTGAAAGTGGGCCATTTCAAACCGACGCATTATAACAGAATAAATATGCCAATCACAAGCTTCACAGATAAAGAATAAGAGATTAAGTTTGAAATATTCTCATCTCAGGAAAGTGTCTGCACGGCCTGCGTCCCACCGCTCGCAGCCACATTTCACCCGTTTAACACCAACCTAGAAAATGGGCTTTCAAAGTGTATCATTAGTCCTTATAATGCTGAGCTTTTTGGATTCATCAGGAACAGACAGGGTGGGAGAAATGAGGGAAGTAGCTCCTACGGTAATTCAGGCACCGTATTATCATACTGCGGTGGCGGAGTGATGGGTTCAATTGTTACCGGATTCTGTGTGGGGGTGCGGATCTGGAGGCGGAAGTGCTTCAGGTGCAATTTGTCCGACTTGATCCTCCTCACCCGCAGGGGCCTCAGCAAGCGGCTGGCCCGGCTGGTGCTACGGGTTGGCAGGCTGGGGTTAGTGGTCAGGCCAGGAGGGTCGGCCTGGGCGGCCTCAGCAGCGGGCTCGCCGGGAGCTGGAGTGGACTCACTAAGAGGGGTGTCCTCCGTGGGATTGTCTGTGGAATCCGCACCCTCATTTTCCACGGCTGCTATGATGTCCTCGTAAGATGGCAGCTGGGAGGTGCTGTTGCGAAGGTTACTCTGACGGACGGGGTAGTCGTTACTGCCGACGACCTCCTCATAGCTCGGCACGGTGAAGGTGACTGGATCCACAGGTCTGGAAAGGAGGCGACAATTCAGTCAGTCTAATGTGTGGGATTTTATCCAGACAACTTCCTTGAATGAGACAAACCCTGGATTTACAACTATATGGTTTATTATCTAATGTGTAAACTATTCTTTGTTTTTCTACCATATTTGTATTTTTATTTTCTCCCCTTTAAAAGTTATTATTTGTAAATATTCAAGCCAAAGTTTTTGTTTCAGCAAAAATGTAATATTCCAAATTAGAAGGACGCCTTTAGACATCTGTGGCGTTTGCATTAGATGTTTTCGTTGACTCCTTTCTTTGAGTCGTCTTGGCCACAATAATTCCTGAGGCAGTCTCAGAGGAAATGCTACTATCATTCAAGTAAGGAATTTTCAGTTCCTTAAAGTGCAATATTTAAATCCACAAATGGCTTTAAAATGTTCAAGAACTGGAAAACAAAATAATTTTACATTTGTACATTTCCCAATATTCTTAATCGCAGCAGCTCTGGAAGTTCTCAGAACATCTAAGAAAAGTCAAAGTGTGAAACACAAGTTAAATCATAAAGCACTCACTCTTCCGCAGCCACGTGGTTCAGGAGGGTGCCTCCCGCAGCCACAGGTAGGGTAGGTCTGTTGCGTGCTCTCCTCTTGCTCCTCAGGCCGAGGCAAAGGGACAACATCAGCATGATGGCTCCTACCCCGACCAGCACCATAGCCACGGACGAGGACTTTGTGTGGTCAGGGGCCTCCTCGTCTCCGCCCTCCTCGTCAGATCCTTCGGTGGAGTTGCCTGACTGATTGGAGGGCTCGTCCGACTTCTCTCCATCCATGGGGATCACAGTCCACACAATCATGACGATACCCAGGGCAATCAGTCCGACCCCCAGGGCGCACAGGGCATAGTGGGCGCCTGAACTGGTGCCCTCTGAGCCGGACCGGTTGGCACGGTTGTTGCCGCCACATCGACTGCGATTGGAACACATCCCTAAAGGACAAACGACAGAGACAACAACAAAGATAAAGATAAGATAACAGAGATAAGGATCCATAAACAGATTCTAACTGGAAACTCTTCTACTATAAACCTCTGAGATAAGTCAAGTTATGGCAACAAAAATGGGTCATATGTAGTGCTCCTCCGTTAAGCAAACCGAAAAGATTCCTTTCTGGTTTGTGCCTCTTTTATTCTGCAGACTTCCATTGTGTAATCTGCAGGAAGTAACTTATGAGAAAATATCAGGTGCTTCAAAGTAAAGGAAAATCCATGTGTGACTCTAGAAAAAATGATGACAGTAGAAATATTCAGGAAAAACAATGAATTAGTCTTTCAAGATGAAGAGATATCAGAGGTAGTGCATGATTCTTTAGAGTTTGATTTACCCAATCGAGCTAATGCTTCAATAGGGATTCACATCAGGCCGGCACAGAAGTATTAACCTTCAGTGTTGATGCGACTGATCAGACGTTCCTCTCTAACACCACAGGGTCCATGAAAATCTCTCTCTCCATACTTCTGCCCAACACACAACCCCCCTCCTGCTGCACCAAAGCCTTCACAGGAAATGTGAGTCCTTGTTATCCGAACGACCGCCTCATGCACAGTGTAGCATTTATTTGTGAAAGCTGGGACAGTTTAAAAGTTTTGAATTTGAGCTGTATCTGTTGTGGATACATTTTTCAGTTTGTGGTTTGTTCACTCTCAAAACAAAAAAGCATTGAGGCTGCTACATTTGGAGTTTTATTGTGCCAGCAGTGAGGGGAGAAAACAGGTTATGAGGAAACAAGTGCAGCCGGAAGAAGGTCCACACATGTCTTAACATGACAAACATAAACCTGAGAGACTGAATCGTTGACAGGAATGACTCACACTCGAAGAATGGACGCAAAAATGTTAATGTAATGGTGATGGTATTTACCGTCGGAGCCTACAGGTGGATGCTGGGACGGTGGAGGGGCTGAAGCAACTGGCAGCAATACTGACAAAGGTGCAGGGCAGGCAAAGGGAGTGATGGGGAAGTTTCTCTGCTTAAATACACAGCCTGATAAGGTGGGTGTGTTTTATATATGATTGTGGAGGAAGAGGTATGTCACATGATGTATGGCACACGATAGGAGCGGCGCAGCTCGAGTCTGAGCCAAACAGGTACAGTAATAGATCATTAAAATGGAAACCTGTACAATAAAATGGAATGCAATACAACAACCATATGAAAAGATGGATTGTGAAGCTTATAATGTAAAAGTTTTAACAGTTTGACAAACAGGGAGAGATTCAGCCCAACATGTACACCTACATATACAAGGACTGATGTCCCCAACAAATGGAAAATACTCAAATACACCAGGACATGTTTTAACATGAACTCTACCTTCAACACGGAGCCAGTTCAATGCTAAAAATATCTTGGGCTCATGTCCGCTCGTGGACCGAGATGAAGGATGAACGTCATTATATTTGGGTCTTTTAGGGTCAACGCTATTTGCAGGTGGAATCGTAACTATTTCTATTGTGATGTTTACATGAGTGGCTGATAGAATATTCCAATCATATTCCCATTTACAGAGCTTAGCCTGATAATGACTCATGTCAACATTGCATCCAACTACCTGTTTACACTCCAACTCAGGGCATGCGTCATCAAACAGTTGGTCACTGCCCTAAGTCGATTTCGTAGTATGCTGTCAAAACCCCAATAAGTAGTGATTCTGTGACTGAGATGTGTACATGTCCACATAATGTGACTAAGATCGGAATACTCCACATGTCTTGATTTGATTATTGCTTCTTGACCTTATTTAGTTTTAGGGAATCAGAAAAAGTATGTTTACATGTCAGTGTCTCATTCAGACAATTGTCATTATCAGGATAATATCAGAGAATTCATGTCCATGTGAACGGGTCTACTATTGTTTCGTTATCCAAGAATATGGACATTTTTGACAAAGACGTTGTCTCTGAATTGATATTCTAGATAAGGATGATGGAAAAAGACCCTCTGGATCTGGATATACATGGTCCCACCTCAGGACATACACAAGTAATAGTCCTGTGTATTTATTCCATCGCATTCAACAAATAAACTGGACGTTCAGTCTTGTTCTGGAAACTTTACATTCAGTTTTGTACAAGCAGGGCTTATTGTTATATAAACAACAGCTTATGTTTTGCAGCTCTTTACAACGTGATTTCTAAATAGTAAAGCTAACTAACAAAGCTAAATGAGCTCATCCCTGCCTACATTTCATTAAGGTAATCCACAATAAGAAAAATAAAAGGACCAATTATGCTTCCTTTAGGGACACCACAGGGAACATCTTTAGGGTTCCGATGCATACCTGCCAGAATATGTAAGATTGAAAATTCCAGGGGGCCTTTTGAGTGGGAAATTAAAAGATTTATCAAGTGTGTGATACAGGGAGCAATAACCTCTCCAGCCTCGGCCTGGAACTCAGCTAGGACGGCATCCAGGGCAATAACGTTGGTAATATCGGAGCCCTTAAGTGCTTTAGTGATTTTGTAGATTTCATTAGACTTGTAATACTTTTTCACCTGAGATTTCACATATCGTCTGAAGGTTTCTGAACTAAGTCACTTGCTATGGTTGTGAAATTTTAAGTTATCAGCAAGCTTGGCTTTATCAAAGCTTAGACATCCATAGAATTTCAGAGCTATGGTTCATTTAAAATTAGGATTTTGTTGGATAGTAAAAATTGCCTTTGTGTTATTCAGTGCAATTTATATCCATGGTTTTTTAGTTTAATTTACAAATCTGAAAATTATTAATTCTCAAATGTATAGTGTCCAGAATGTATCAATTTATTCAAGGCTGGCTGAACTCCTCTTTCATTTCCTTTAAAAGGAGTAATTTTCTCTGAAACCTGAAGAAAATTACAGTCAGTCATTTCATTCTATGTCTATGACACATCTATCCATAATATTAGACCAATCCATATCCATGTCCTTGATCTTCATGACATATCCTCTAAGAGATCTGATTTTAATAGAATTGTGTTCAGTTAACCAGGTCCTTCTTTTTTTCATTGCACAGGAAGTAACACAATGACACCCTCTGTGTGAGATCATTATAAGCTCAATAGCAGTTTGACCGTGCCTTTTATGTCCAGTATGATAAATTGTGAAGGATCAGAAAATAGAAAATCAAATCTATATTCACAGCACCGAGTAAAAATAACAATTTAACAACATCCAATGCATAAATTAATTCTGCTCAATTAATTCTGAATAAGTTAATCTGTTTATATGGCCTCAAATTCAAAGGGATAAATAGATAAATATAAAGTTAATATCCCAAGCATCTGTCCTCATAAACCATAACCTGCTGCTCTGTTCTCAGGACAGGACACAAAGTTAAAAATCCTTCACGCGTTAAATGAAACACTTTTCATTCAGGATTTAAAGGACTGAGTATTTCACGCACGACACTCAGGATGCATAAATTCCAGTTAATTAGTCCGACCCTTCATGCAGAGCACACCCTGCAATTTAGCTCCTTTAGAAATGATGGGAGGGGCAGGGAGGCACGGATGTTAATTCAGGGGTCCTGAGTGTTGGGTATGCATGACTCAAAGAGGCCGGGGGAGAAAAATTAGTGGAACAATAAATGATCACTGGTCTAAATTATCACTGGTCTATTGAAGGTGTAATTGATACACAGGCATCAGCTAAGCAGCAAATTTACAATGTGAGGCTGAAGCAGGTGTTTCCTTCTCCTCCTGCAGATATTTAAATCCTCTACTTTTTGCTGGTTCAGCTTTTTGTCACTAAACGACTCTTTTACATTAAAATATCTGCGCTCACTGGGACGGAGTTAAAAAAGATGAGGCTCAGCAATTTGAAGATCAGTGCTGCGAGGGAAAACTCCTTCCAAGGATTTCAGTTCAATGAATAAATAAAAAGCATGAAAGGCAATAACTTGGGAATGTTGTTAGTTAACTTTCAGAAGAATCCTGTTGCGGTGATATTATCATATGTTATGGTTTCAGATAATTACGTTATTTTATCGTAAAAACTAAAAAGTGATTGACTCTATTGAGTTGGACAGGTTAATGTTGACAGCAGATGACAAAACAGTCTCAGCTCTATACAGATGATCAGAACCGTGACAAGCTTCAACATCAACCGTTCAGAACATGTCATCAAACACAATCTGCTGATTTTGAACCATGTGACATGGACGAAAGCTCTGGACCAATCAGGTTCTGTTAGAGAACCTTGAGTCTGCTACAATCTATAATAGTGAAGCACAGTTCTTTGTATTAAATATCAAAATACAGATAACTTTAAACTAATTTGTAACAATCGTATATTGATGACAGATAATAGTGGTATTGATTCCAGCCATATTGTACAGTCCGAGCACTCATGCTCTTATTTGAAGAAACAAAATATGACACTCTATGCACTATGTCATGAGGATATATTGATCCAATAGGCTGGATCAGTATCAGTGCCAATACCAAATGGATATCAGCTAAAATAGCACTTCATAAAGGACTTATCCAAACTAAATAGGTTATATGTTATTATCGTTAAAACAAATCTGTGTTTCTGTCACCATCCATTCATCCATTCATTCATTCATGGCTGAGTGCACACTTTGTGCTTTCTATGACATCATGTTACTTTACACAAAAGAAAACGCTGGCTGAAAGAATAAGGTGGACTGGTGCATCCGTGATTCATACCTGAACATACATGTATACTGGATGTAGCATGAAGTATGTATATATGTATGTATGTGCAAATATACCAACAGTAAAATATCTGATGGTTAGTTGTACTGTATCAATCATTCAATACAGTTTACTCTCTGGTGATTTGGTTGATGCTGTCCAGCAATAACCAAAGTCTCTAAGAAACAGGCACAGCAACCAACATGCATTTGTTGTGTGTTGTAAAAATGTGTTACAGATTTGTTTCAGTTGTTTAAGCAGATAAAGTCTTCGGATGTCATTATTTACCAGAAGTTGAGTAAATCGCGGAACTCTAGTCCGGAGTCTGTTGGTCTACTTTGCCGTCACAGGGAACTGAACATTGGACTATCATGATATTCTGACTTTTTCAGCAAACCAAAACCTGCCTTCAATATTATTGTGTCAAAGTTTTTACATCGTAAAATCTCGAAATGTAGAAAAATTTTAGAAATAATTGAAGATTTAGAAAATTGAAACTCCTCTAGCTAATTAATTCAATGAATCTTAACATAACCACAACATTAACCAAGTTATTTTACTCATTTACTTGTATCCTCTGATTCTGGCTGTTTCCTTGTCCCATGAGTATAAATGAAACTTTACTTTATGCACCAATTAGTAAAAACGTTTCCTGTCCTTACCTGAATGTTGTTGTGGTCTTTAGTGGGACTTGATTTGCTCTTAACTTCCTCCAACTACAGTACAGATGGCTGCATCCAGGGTTTGATCCTCAGGTGAAAACAAACTGTGGAACAGATCGGCAGCAGGTGAATGAACGGGGAACGATTTCTGGGCCTTTGTCCCTGCAGCCCCACATCAATCAGGACATGTAATACAGCAGCACCACATGTCATCCATTCTGTGAGTCTGACAGACCACAGGCCACAGCACGACCTTCGGTGCCATCTCACTCCTGATGGTTGTGTCTTCGGTGCAGGGACACAGTGCATGGGTGTGTCCTCTTCAACATCAGCACATTTCCAGAATGCAAAAAAGGAGTTTAACCAGTAAAGAACATGCCACTGCTGCTAATACAGGAGTAAACCATAACAGCTCAACCAGTGACCCAGTGCTTGAGCAGGAGAAGTCAAGTTAAAAATGGTGTAAGAGTGTGTGTGTGTGTGTGTGTGTGTGTGTGTGTGTGTGCTCACATTGTGTGTGGGGAGGAGCTGAGAGAGAGAGAGAGAGAGAGAGGAACTGCCCCTCCACAGGGAAATCTACCTGTCCACAAACTCCTCTGATCCTTACACCTGAGACACAAACTATCCCAACCAGCATCCCCCCACCACTTCGAACTGGTAAACCATGGAGGTGACCAGCGGCCTCACCTTCTCCTTCCTCTCCGCCCAGTCTCCTCACACTTCCCTCTTCATCGGTGAGTTACCTGAAGCACGCAGGTGTTTTCAGGAAGATCAGACTCACACTCAGCGAAAAACAGGAACACAACACAGACACACAAAGGTCCCGTGCGGCTCGGCTCAGGCTCCACTTTTTTTAAAAACCACACAGTCGGTTGGTTTCTATAATAATTTACCGCCCCGCTGAACTTTAGTTCACCGAGACTTTGTTCAAGTTCCAGCCGCAGACCAACCTCCTCCCTCTCCTGTTTGTAGAGCGGGACTGGGACCTGTTCTCCCCCCGGTCCTAGTGCTCCTCCCTGCTCCTTCCGCTGGCGACTGACACAGAGTAGTAGAAATACATTGAAATTGATATCGAATAAAATAACTTGTTTAGTGAAAGTTATGTTGAATTAAGTTTAAGTTTAAGTCAAGTGAAGTATTTAAGTCAAGCTGTTAAGTATTAGAGTTAAGTAAAGTTGTTAAGTAGTTAAGTATAGTAAGTACGTACATCAATTAAGTTAAGTAAATTAAGATTCAATTCAAATACCTCAATCTAATTTACTGTCACATGAAAAAAAAATCAGCAACGGTAACTAAAGTACCATCTTATCAGAAATGACGTTTATGTAAATATCAATAAAACTTCCTGTCACAGTTCTCTTTGCAAGCTGTCCCTGGTTGAGCTGCGTTGAAGTAGAAACCAGCAGTTGTAACAATGTTGTGGTCTTCAGATTCTAGATTCTAGATTCATTGTGCAAGTAGATGTTTGCTGGTGTTAGCAGCCAGCAGCAGATATTACGTACATTCATTTAAGTTGTGTACATTACCGTCATCAGGTGTTTTGGCCTTGGGCAAGCAATGATACAAGCCGTACTCAGGATAAATGTAAATCTGGCTGGCTACTGGCTTGTATGGCAGTAGTATGAAAGCCATGTGGCTGCTCAGTAGATCACACATCATTACCTCGATGTCTTTTTAAACTAAACTTTCCCATTATAGAACATAGGACAAGATGGGGAACATCCTGTGTATTTTCTACTGCCCAAATGTATGTGTACCTCCAGCTGATGTTAGCGGATGTTAGTGACCACCTGTGGATGATATCTTCATTTGTGTACCTGCGTTCTGCAGTGTGTAATGTTTCTTTATGGTCTGGTGCAGGGCGTGTCCATGGATCCCCAGATCTCTGAGCAACCTGAAGGTTGATAGTGAAGGAAACCACTGCAGCCAATCTCAACAGGGCAAACCATTGCTTTTCTCTTCCAGCCACGTTGGACATTCCCCAGTCTCTGGCTTTCTCCATCCAACCACTCCTGGCCGGTGGAGGAGACCCTCTCTGTCCCTAATCCCCTTGATGTTTTGAATGGCATGGCATTGGTAGCAGTTCTGATTGTTTCAATCGGTGCTGCAATATTTTAAAATATCAAAGTCCTGCATTTGTTGCTGCGGCTGTTTATAGAACCAGATTGTGTGCAATGTTATTCCAAAGTTTTAATTGCTACTTAAAAACCATCGCTTTCCTCTATTAAATTTTGGGGAATGAACAAAAACATTGGTCTGGTTTGAAAATGAGATGACAAGACTTTGTACATTTTTTAAGTATTTTATTTACATTCCTACTGTAATGAAGTTTTTCATAGTTTCATTGTTCTGTCTCATCTTTGGCTCAGCAGTCATTTGTGAAGCACTTTGAGCTGCACTAACCTGTATGAGAGGTGCTATATAAATAAAGTTTGATATTTCAGATGAGTGGTATTCCCCCTGTCTAGAGTGAGTAGAAAATATCTGAATATGCTGACATGTGTTTTTAAATCTCTACAAAATAAAAAATAAATAGTTTGTGTGTGTGTAGTTTCTATTTCCACTCAAAATTTATCAAATTAAGAGGAGCTGCTGTAGCAAACCTGGTGTCAAATACACACTTTACAAAATCATCGTAAAGAAATAACTTAAGTCTCAGCAGATAAAGTTTTTATTGTGTTTTGATGAGCAGGTAAACACTGTACAATATGACAGTCGACAATAATTCCACCTTTATTGTTGGTGTATATGTAAAAAAAAAGCTGTGACAGGAGGAGAAACAGCGCTCGTCATACTAACACCAGTTCAGAGTGAACATCCCTAGAGTTCCTTCTCTCTATCTACAGGTTTGAACTGGTCTGGTCTTCCCGCTGTAGCAGCCCTGCTGTGGGTGAACGTTGTAGACGCCCAAAAAAGTTGTAGAAAAACCAGTTAGACCTGGATTGGCCTCTGGGATTTAGCTGCACATAGTGGGACATTTCATATGTGTGAGGTCTCATGCACAGGATCAGCAAAGTTTACACATCTGTGTTTTATAAAACATGATCAAACTGTACAAAAGATTCAATTCTCCCATTTAAGATATAACAGCACTGTTCTTTTCTGCAGTGATTACACAGTATAAACACAGTCTCCCTCTGTAGTTTACACACTTTCAAAACCCAACATTCAACAGGATCGTTTTCTACATATCACCGAGGATGAGCCTTGTTAGTAATTTATATTCAAGCAACAACCAAAACGCCTTCTTCACAGTTCTTTAATTAATTGAATGTAACAATGTGAGAAGAAAGATTTTAAAAGGACAGTTTGAACTTTAAAGATTGTCTGGTAAGCTAGAATCTGCTGTTTCATAAAATGTTATGTATTGATAGTATGGATGACAAATCAATGTCTGCGATCAAAATATCTCGTTTTAAATTATGTAGATCTATCTGTTACAGTACTAACAATAATGGTACTATTTAATAATAATTTCATTTTATAATATTTCAAAATAATTGTGTTGACGAACTTGCGGGGGGGTCACAGGGAGGTAGTAGAGCCGATTTGAGCCAGCCAACATCTCGCTCGTTTGCACAGAGAGCTGCTGACATGACACAGTCCTCGGAAGATAAACGAGGATATGTACAGTATCTCTGCTGTGAAAGCATATTATAATGTCTGCTTCTCTACCTAAGGCATAATTCTTCATTGAATATGTGAACAAAAAAGGGCTGAGCTGTTGAAAATAGTTGACTGGGACCACAGAAGTGCCATGAAGTTATGTATAAATATGAGACCTATTTCATGTAAGGCATCATAGGAGAATAACACTGTACAGCTATATAGTTATTTTAAACATCACCGTTTTTTCTACAGACATAATATGAAAGTAAATTGGAAATTCAGTTGAAAACAAATCTTTATGTTCCCAAAGTGATTCATCTCTTTTATATTTACAACAACATGTCTCTGTTCGGGGATGTGTGTGATTCCTATGCAAGCCAAAGGGATTTGTATAATTAAATTACGCGGTAATACGCTACACGACAACTGCCTCTGACGTGCTGAGCGTAGGTTTCTCTCAGTAGTAAACAAGCATAGCACGACAACAATGTAAACAATGATGAGTATTTCCGCCGCGGGGTCAGACGTTTGTGATTTCCACGCCCTTGTAGGTGTGCATGGGGCTGCCTCTGGCCCGGGGAACTGCCTGAACCCTGGCCTCTCTGGGCAGAGACCCACAGCTGCCCTGGAAGCCCAGGCTCCGCTCCACCGAGTGGTTGTTTGCACGTAACCTCAGCGGACTCTGGGAAAAATGAAAAGATACGAAGCGCAAAATGTAGATGTGCTTATTCTTAAGAATGTGACATTGTCCTTGTTTAAAACATCTCCTCTCTACTATTTTTTACTCGTATGATTAGGTAAAGCTGTCCAATAAAAATGGCCAGATGTTGTAGAGTTTAAGATGCAGATCATGTAATCTCCTTGTCCTCGGTTTGTATCCGGCTGGCGACCTTTGGTGCATGTCAACCCCGTCTCTCTCCCCCTCATTTCCTGTCAGCTGTACTGTCCATTATCTGACCGAGGCAAGAATGTCCCCAAGACACAAGTCCAATAAACACTTATTCCGTGAGGTACGTGTTATTATCTTCTACATTTTTATTATTTCTTGACCCAAATAAAAACAGAATACAATTTAGAAGAGGAGAATGCTGCTTAAAAATGTTGTCACAGCAATGATATACATTGTAATTGAATTTCCTAAATCAAATATTTCATTGTCAATACGAATCTTTAAAATAGTTCTATTTGGGCTTACTATGAAAACAGATGGTTAATTTGCAGTATTTGGTGTGCATCCTTTTACAATGTGTCTGTGAAACATTTTGAATCATCAGTGAGAATCCCTACAATGCCAGGAAAGGTCATTGAAAGGCTGTTGTTCACATAAGCATGGCAAATATGTGACATTTACAACTACTGAGCAACATTCAGGACTTTTGTTTGTTTGCTCTACAGCCCTGTTGTTTTTAAAACCAGATGTGATTGTATTTTATACTGCAAAGCGGATACAATATTATTCCAGTCATGTGATACCTTCCCAGTTCTTCTCATGGAGGCCCTCTCCTCTGCGAAGCGGTTAACAGCCACAGGTGAAGATGAACCGATAACTTCGTTGGCCTGCTCTGAATTGCTGTGAAAGCAAAGGCATCACAAGACGTTTTATTTACTGGAAATGTGATTATTTCTCTGTTTGTTTCATGCTCTGTCACATGAGGTCTTATCTCATCCTTCCTGTTTAGGTAGAATCTGTACAAGTTATTATAACCTTCGCCAAGGATGTAATGTCTTCACCCCTGTCTGTTTGTTTGTTGTTTTGATTGTGTGTGAGCGAGACTACACAAAAACAATTGAGCGGATTAGCCTGGAACTTGTTGGAAGGATGTGGTGTTGGTCAGGGAAGAACCCACTGAGACTTGGTCTGTTTCTGGCTCCGGGGGCAGATCCAGGATTTCTCTTTTCTTCCTCCCATTTCTTAAACATTGTTAGATAGGGTGTTTCTGTTTTTAACATTTTCACCACTTTCCCAGGAAATAAATCACGGATCTCGATGGGACAAATCGTTTTTATTTAGGGAACGGATTTCTAAACCTGGGCAATTTGGTGCAGCCTGATTGAATTTAAGGAGACTGTTGTGCCTTGGCGGAGGTACTGCATGTGCTCGGTAGTAATTTGTGTAGAGGAGATTTTGATTGACCTGTGATGGACAGCGAGGGATTTCATCTCTTCATACAGGTGCCGATGCAGCATGTGCTTGCTGCCGGGGATACCCAGGGCTTTGGCCATGGCGTCAGTGTCGAAGGAGGGATCCAGAGCCAACACAGCCCCGTTAATCCCTTTACCCTGAAGATTGTCTGCAAACTCCTGAGGAGCAGAAAGCAGAGGCAGTTTGTATCCGACTGTGTGCAGCACAGCGGAGAAGGATCCCTTCAGATGCTATCTATAGTCATGCAAGTAGTCAGGAGGGTGCAAAGGTCAGATTTAATAGCATGTAAAGAGAAACCACAGTCATGATGGGGCTTTAAAACAAATAGATGTTTGTCCCTGTGGGGCAGAAACTGTGTTTTGGATTGTAGAGCTACATGTTTATGTCAAAGTAGAGGATACCCAAGCCAGAAAAACACAAGTGTAGTATTTTGCTATGTTTATTTGTGCAAAACCTGTGTTTTTTTCTGTGTATTTATTTTCGGCTGCGGTGAAGCAACAAAGCAACAAAGCTATCATTATGTTTGCGGGAGACCAAGAAACACAAACTGTGCGGGATCTGGTTCCAATCTGCGCTGGAAAACTCCCGAGCAAAGGGAACGCCGTCGCTGACCTCCCACCCACCTTGAGGTCTATGTCTCTGATCCACTTCATTACTCGGTGACATGTCCAAACAATGGGATCCCAGTCCTGGTGCTCACATTTTGCCCGTCGTGCCTGCAGGGCCTGCGAAAACACAACACACAGATATATACAGAAGCGCTAATGTGGCAGGGGCCAAGCACAACACGGAGAGAGGTCAGGGAAGGATGATGGCCTGCTGAGATAATGCCGCACCAACAGCTTCTGTGTGCCTCAAGCTATAGTGCATGATAATGAAAATCACATGCAGGACGTCAGTGGGGATGAGTTAAAGTCATGAGGAATGATTACTTAAAAAGAAAAAGACTACTCAGTGTGAGTATTACAAATTCTGGTGTATAGTCTCACCTCTTTATCAAAGCTGAGGATCTGCAGCAGCTGGATCGCCAGCAGAAGACTTGTCTGGTGGAACTGGTCCCCGATGTTGAGGAACCTCTCCAGGTCCCTGCGGCTCAGAGAGTTCAGCACTCGTCCGTCCACTAGGTTACTCTGGAAGGTCTGAGAGTATTGAGGCAGGCCCACGTCACTCAGCCAGGAGGTGGACACCCAGTGATGATCCATCTCAGAGGCTTTCGACAGTCTACAGGATGATTAGATACCAACGACACACTTCATTAGCAGTGGTGGAAAAAGCTCAGATTATTTACTTCAGGTATTGTACCAGTATTACAAAAAATACAAATATAAAAAAAAACACTATTGAAAGTACAAGATCCTAAATATTAATTAAAAGTATAATTAAGAAATTTCTGTTTCACTAGGAAAAGTAAAAGCACCCGTAATGCAAAAATACTGTATAACCCACATTGGTGTTATAATATTATATATTAAGTTACTGGCTTTTTTCTTTTACTGGTCATTGAAGTAGATCTAATGCTAATTATTCTATACACTGTCAACCTACAGTAATAAATCACACCTAATGTTTTTTTTGGTTTGTTTTGAATATTATTCTGTTGAGTTTTCCTTCAGCCTTCTGCTCACCCCTGATCCCCCTCCGCTCTTCTGTAATCCTCGATGGCCAGTCTCAGCTTCCTGCGATGAATGATGTTACTGACTCCCAGACCCAGCTCTAAATCCTCATCTGTCAGTCCCAGCAGCACCTAGAGAGCAGAGGTCCAAACTTCCATCAAACCTGAGTGCAACCACTTCCTACAAACAGCCGAAGAAGAACCACTTGTACCAGATGTGTACCTTGCCACTCTTGATATTTTCGGAGCAGGCTCGGATGTACATGGGCATCCCCATGACAACCTCCATCCAGGCCTGGACCGCACCGGCCCTCCAGAGCGACATGCATGTGGTGCGTGTGAGCTCCGCCTGCTGGAGGCGGTCGAGCTGCTCCTCGCCGTCAGACAGGCTCTGCTGTGTGAGGCTGTCAGAGTCTGGATTGGTTCAGGAGAGGTTATGGTGTGGCATACAGGAGGGGTTCAGGGTCAGAGGGAAATCAAAACAGAAGACTCATCTGGAGACAGTTTGACATTAAAGTGTCAGAGGGTCAATCCACCTCCATCACGACATCGGTTTAGATGCTACACTAAAATAAGTTTTGTTGTTGCTCGAGTCAGCTGCATGAAAAACTGCTTCAACCTTTTCCTTTATCCAATTTTGATGTTCACTGGGTTGAAATCCCACACATGGCCACTAGATGGAGCCAGAACTATTCAGTTGAATTTCACTAGCTACATAATAAGTGATAATAAGTAATAAACATAACACAAATGAGTGCATCGCAATTTTAAATTGTGTCAAATCAGTTAAATTTAACCCACAAGTTTCTTTCATGAGGATGTAGTTGTTTAGTCCAGGTCTAAAACTACATAGGTCAGTAAAAGTTAAAATACTTGTTACTATCTTGATGATTATGAAGGGACTTAAGACCATTAGGGTAATGTATTAGAGACACAGGGATTATTCATAAAACATCATGCTCCCGCCCATTACCCACCCATCTCAACAATAAGGAAACACTGATTCATACTGAACCGACACATCCAGGATGAACTCTGTGTGTTTACCTGATTCGTCCCCACATGCTGACAACAAATGCTGCATGCAAAGTCCACCATCTCTCATAAGACTTTCCAAGAAAGAAAAAACGAGACAATTTTTTTTTCTCCAATGGACCTGAGTGACATGAATAATCCCCCGAGAGCAGAAACAGACAGCTGGTAATCACAGATGAGGAGTTACTCACTGGCAGGAAGGGGTTTGCCATTAGAAATGGCAGGAGGAGAGGGAGAGACACGTTAGACTGCACACAAGAACAAGATTACTCATGGAACAGAAAAAGGTCACGTCGGATGTATTCAGTTACTAGTTT
This sequence comes from Pseudopleuronectes americanus, assembly GCA_038501795.1. NCBI lineage: Eukaryota > Metazoa > Chordata > Actinopteri > Pleuronectiformes > Pleuronectidae > Pseudopleuronectes > Pseudopleuronectes americanus. The sequence goes on along the minus strand of CM076717.1, from coordinate 18,364,446 downwards.
TATTTTTAAAATAAGATTTCATTTCAATTATGATTCATTTTTCGAAAAAACGCTAAAACCTCCTCGACATCTGGCCGCAGCAGCTGCAGCGGATAAATATCTGAAGTCGCCTTTTGTTTGTGTCTTTTTTTTTCTCTCTCTTTTAAATAAAATACTTCAATATATTTAATCTTTTTATGCAACATCTCCTTAATTACAAAGCATTCGACAGAGAATCGTTGTAGAGCCACATTTGCGAAAAATGAGGAGAAATTCTACTAAAAAAGAAACAGTAACAGAAAAAATAAAATAAACAGAAAACAAAGGGGCCGTGCATTCAAAATGCAAGGAGAGAGAAGTTGGTACAGGGAGGAGAAGGCAACACAGGAGCAACACAGGAGTGTGGAGATTATTAAATCTGACCGGTAATGAATGGACATTTTCCTCGAAGCGACACACAGGGATCATGCAGGTGTTTAATGCACATTCCACTGGTATCGACACGTTAGTTAGTTCTCAGTGAGACGTGTGTGTCAGACATAAAACAATGTTATGATGCTATTGCTAACAGTGACACAGTGATATGCAGATTTTTTCTAAGATGAGACGTTTTAGCTTTGGCACTTGCACATGAATTTGACAGCAGGCGAGAGGTTTGCCTGGATATTATATTATTTTCTTATATTTCTTTGTGCATGTCCATTTAAGTCATATTTGATGGAAGTCTGGCTCTGAAACCCTTATTAGCAGTCCGTAAAGTAGGATGTATATATTTTTTTAATCTTAAACGGTTGAGGTATCATTATCAGCAAATACCATGGGCCAGTATTTATAACAGGAATATGATGACGATCCTGTCACAGCAACACCCCTCAAACAAAGTGCTACTTTTTCACAACAACTATTAAATTTGGCCAATCAAATATCCATTTTTGTCCAGGTCAATCAGCTAATATCTCTTCTCTCATAGTAATAAAAAATGGGCTGAATAAAATTGGGAATAAGAAGAAACATAGAAATCAGTGTTGCAAAGCATGATAAAAGCAACTGTAAAGTAACAAAAGCCAAATGACATTTACAGTAAAAACACTAGTGTCACAATCACTCCTATGTACATATAAACAGCAGTCCTTCAAGTCTCCAGTTATAAAAAACATAAAACATTACGCCATTTGGAAGATAATACAGCATAAACATGTCTACACATCATAATAACCCCATGTACTGTATATATTTATAAGCATGTAAACATATATACATATGCATACATGTACATCTATAAATATATATCTAATTTACAAACACAATTTAAGGGTAATATACTGTACATATAGAATAGCACTCTCTTTAAGGGATTCTCTTTTAAAATTTACCCCATTTCCCCCCCCCACCCACCCCTCCACAAACTGAACACACAGTTAAAGCCAAGTGGATATCCACACATTAACACACACACGCAGGCACGCACACACACGCACACACACTCACGCTTACACACACAGTATCACCAGTCGGCATCCTCCTCTATGTAATAATCAGGGGTGGCTGTACCATCAAACAGGCCGGGGTCCAGTGACTTGCGCTGCTTCCCCCGGGCGAACACCCGCGACAGAGATCCCAGAGTCATCTTCTCCTTCTTCTTCTTACGCTTCTGGTCCTCCAGGTCCTCCATGGACTGCACCAAGCAGAGCACACTCAGGTTAGTCCTCTCACACAGAGGTAAAGCAGCAGTTTGATATTTTTTGGGGGGAATTGCGCTAATTGGTTGGATTTAAAGTCCAATGAGGTTGATGTGTTTTTCATGTCTGTGTGGTAAAAATAAAGCTGGGTAGCTTAGCGTAAAAGACAAGATCTGCTGACTTGCACCTCTAATGTTCAGGAATCAACACATCATATCTCATCTGTTTCATCAACGCAAAAACTGAACTGTAAAGAAGGTTTTGGTTTGATAAAGGTTATGAGCTGAACTATCTTTGATGCAGCGTCTCTGTTGTTTGACTGCCCATAGCCCCTGATCATGTAACTTTACATTTCAGCTTTTGTTAAGCGTAAAAACTATTAAGATATAACGATTCATAACAAGTTAGTTTGTGAACTTTAAAGGAGGTGGGTGGTTAATTTGATCACCTCTTGACACCAAAGTAGCGAGATGGAAACGACTAATATAAAATGACACGGCCATTGTGTTTCATTGGGATGGACCTCATACACTGTATATAAAAATTGACGACACATATCCGATTCCTCCCGTCTTGTGGCCAGACTCTGAGCAGTAGCCGCGGTATTGAGGTCCCGCAAATACAATTTGAATGAACTAAATAACTAGATAAAACCAAACCTATCAGAAATATGTATGGGGATTATTTATGGGGACACCATGGATTATTTAGAATTCATGACCTATACTGCAGCCAGCCACCAGGAGGCGACCAGGATAGTCTGGCTTCTCTTTAGTAGTCCATCTTTACATGCAGTCTATGTTTGATACACAAAGGTCAGCGGTTTCCCCCTGTTTTCAACCTTTATCCTCAGCTAAGCTAACAGACATGAGAGACACATCAAGCTCTTGGCAAGAAATCCAAACTCGCAACTTCAAACTACTGACTTTGAATACAAAAAACAACAGCACCATCACCACCAAGCAGGCAGGCTGACACCCAGCAAGAGGACAGGACAGAGGGACGGACACAGACAGGGGAAGGAGGTGTGATCACTTGGGGAAGGGGGCCAGGCAGCTCTTACATTGCAGAGGGAGTGGGTCCGGTGACGAGGTGAGTTGATGTCGCTGGGCGTGGACGAGCGGTCGCCGTCGGCTGCCGAGGCGTCAGAGATGACCGAGGGCTGGCGAGAGTGACAGGGGCTGATCCTGACCACAGCTGGAGGTGTAACCCCCCCCCCAGACACACACACACAGACACACAAATTGAAAAATTCCTGCAGTTAGTATGAGAAACCTCGAGGGAACCCTCTGTTAGTGTGCCGGCTCTGTAAAGGCAACACCGAAGCAGGTTAGACAGTGAGAGGCCGAGCAGAGAAGAGAGGGCCTACCCTGTCTGTCTGTGGTGTGACCGTGGTAGAGCGTCTGTTGGCTCTGTCGGATGGCGGCGGTGAGCGGCAGGTCGGCCTGCATCACCCACTCCTGACTGCCGTTCACCACGGGCTCCGTCGGCATGGCCAGCGAATGCCGCTTCGGTACGTCTTTCGTCAGGGTGGCCAGAGACTGCTTCGCCTGGGAAGCACACGAGACACACTCTGAGCTCTGCTACAGAAACATTTCCACGTTGATGTTAAATCAATTGAGGTTATTAAGAATCGATTGTGTTTTTTTCTATTCCTCTGTTTCCTCTAATGAGTATTGAGTGCGACATTATAGGATTATTGATTTTGCACAAATTATGTGAGGAGTTCTTCTTTTTTCTCTCTGCTAAATCTACTAAGAAAATAAGTTATATAAATCATAAGTTATTTATAAAATACCACAAGTTATTTATAAAATCCAATAAGTAAAAAATGAAAACTCACACTGATACACGCATAGTTTCAATCTTTTAATTTAAGTTCAAATATATTTCTCTGTCTTGGCTCAGATGTATTTTCTTCCATGCGTTATGAAAAGCCCTGTGTTACCTTTTGCAATCGACAGTTAAATAAATAGTAATAAACTCGTCTTGTCTTTTATCACAGAGACTCACAGAAGTATTGTAAACATGAAAGTGTACACACACATGTGCACACTGCCGTTCAGCTGGATATGGAATGAAGAAAGCTATCATCTATATTTACAATAAACTCTTTGAGGCCCATCAGTGTACTGGACGACACGTCCATTAAGATTCAACAGAGTAATGGGTCTGGAATTATTAAGACACAGACCAACACAACCTTGGTTTACAATTTTCGAGGGATTTGTTGTCAACGAGAAAAACATTGACTAACAGCATTAAACAGGCAGAATGTCCTTGAAAGGAATATGTGTTACCATAGAGTCACTCAATACCCCCCCCCCTTCAATTCACAAAAATACAGATCATAGCCAGATCCTTTCCATAAGAATTTTCTGCATTATAACACGTTGACAAAAGAGTTGAAAAACGGTCACAATGTTAAACAAAGTGAAAAATAGATCCGCCCGTGATCTGTAGGAAAACAACATTGAGGTCTTGCACTGATGAGACAATGATGTGAGGGTCAGTGCAGGGGGAGGAGACACAGTCTGCCTCACAGCAGCTGATAAAAGAACAAGTTTCTGTCTCCTCATCCCAGAGAGGAAGTGAATGCTTTGGGAGCTGGACGGGACGAGGATGTACTCGAGCGGATTACACTGCATGTGTGCACACAACGATATGACAGGATTACACCTTGTTTGCATTCATGTTACACACACACAGATAAATAATGCATTCAGCAGCGTGTGTGACTGTGTGTCCACATGCAGGCGGACTCACCATGGTGAGCTCGGCCTCCAGTTCTTTGATCCTGTTCTCCTTCATGTCCATCTGAGAGCGCAGGATGTTGGCCTGCTCCGTGGCCTCCTTGGTCTGTCTCCTCAGGTCCCACTTCTCCCTCTCCAGCATGTCTTTCTCCTTCGCCAGGACCTTCACTGCATCCTCGCTCTCCTGGACACACACACACAAACACACACACAGGCTTGGTGGTCAGAAACCTGAACTCGTCTCCTCTGAACCATATGCAGGATTAAAAAAGCCTCATTTATACACTTGAATGATCAAAGATGCTTAATAGGAGTTGTGTTTGAATACTGAGTTTTATTTAAAGTTATTTCTCCGGTTGCAAAACCCCATCACATTTCAAAAGTAGTTTCTAACAAACTATTCCCAGTAAGTCCCCATTTGCTTTTGATCGGTTCCCATCATTAAACAATTTGTTTCTAATCAGGCACTTTCACAGAGAATAAACTGACAAAAGTCCCAGAAAGATTTACCGAGCAGGATTATCTAAACTTCACAACACAAATATTATTGCATTAATTTAGCTGACACACAAAACACACACAGACATGATAATATACCTGCGAAGTTCCAAGTTTGAGTTAGGAAACACATCACAGCTTCATCATAAATATATATATCTATTCCAAAACCTGTATTTTATGTTGGAAACCTATTGTAACCATGAGAAAACATATGTCGTGACTAAAGATGGCCTAGATACGTAATGATAAAAGGTTTATAACTAATTTATGTAAAATATAATTTCTCCTGGTTTGAACATTTTGGATAATGTAAGTGAACAAAATATATAACATAGATCTGGTTGATTATTAATGATGAAATGCTGCAGAGTATATCTTTTTTATGGGAAATAAATAGTATAGAGTTCATACATGTCTTTGTCATTTCTGTACGGACATTCCTCATGATTTACCAACTATAACTTAAACACCAACAACGTTACATCTAGATAAAGTGATATTGACAACCCAGCCGGCTGCTCTGGTGTGTGTGTGTGTGTTACCTTTCGGTGCTGGTCGTAGTTGCGTATGAATTCTCGTAGCTGCTCCTCTCGGCTCTCCAGTGTTGTGTAAAGCTGCTGCATCTGACTCACCAGGTCGGCCTTCTCCCCTTTTAGACGCTTACGGTCACCTTTCATAGCTGCAACACAAACACACACTTTCACACACATGCACGTGGGTATGAAGGAAAATTTTAACAGAGGCCTTCACTGTCCAACTCGATAGAATCAGACCAACAAGTCAGTGAGAGTTGGACGTGGACCACTCAGACACAAAGCTGTATAGTTGCAGCAGCGAGCCACTAGGTGCCACTGTGCCTTCTGTTAATGAGCAGCAGTAGGTTGTGGTGGTGTGTGTGTGTGTGTGTTTCTGTTTTCACCCAGAAATGGCCTGAAGAAAATGATGTAATCATCTCAAAAGATAAGTGGCACGTATTCCTTCACACATGAAACCGTTTCGGTCGGCATGTGCACTCTCTGGTGGCTCATCCGTGAAGAGACAGATTGGATCTGATCTCTTTTAACTTCATTCTCCCACAGAGAAAACCTCAACGGCGATGATGCAACCGTGGGGGCTCTGTGCAGGTGAAGAAAACCTAAAACTAAACCACACTGGTGCTCTGCTCGGCATTTGAGCTGAGGAGGAAGAGACGAGTCTGGGCCCTGTACTTTTCATAGCTGCACACGAATGTCACTCAACAAGCGTTCCTGCTGTCAACATCCAGCGTCTCCATGTTCCACACTCCACATTCAAACCTGTTCTGCAGCAGTTGCACGGAGCAGATTACAAGCTGGCAGTTGAACACCTGGATTTCTCAAAGCACAGGAGAGAAGTATGCGAGGAAACAGTGGAGTTTCAGTTTTCCCCTTAAATCAATGCAGGACTAAGATTTTTTTTTACTCCTGTCCCAACTGTTGGATTGCGTAAGAGCTTCATTTGTTTTCACACAACATGGAACAAACCAATGTTACACAATCAGCAGCACATTCCAGGTCACATCTATACCACATTAATATACGACACAAACGTTTCTGTATCTGTGAGTGATGGATGTTAATTAAAAAATGAGGCGAATCTTGGAATTTGCTTGGCTGCTTGTCCGGGGCGACGCCCATTCCTGAGACGGCACAATGTCGAAACACGTGCACGTTAACTCCGCCTCTGACGTCTCCTCTCACCAAACCTCTGGATGCAAATTTTTTCAGACCTTTGACGAAACTGAGTTACATTCGCTCGTCAGAGGTGAAGCTCAAAACAGGGAACAGGGAGCTAATGATTTAAACCAAAACTGTGAATTTTTACGACGATGACTTATTGTTTTTTATTTGGAGCAGATAATTATGCTGTTTATACTTGTGTAAAAAGCAAATCTCTTTATTTAGAGAAACATTTACTGGTGTCCACAGCAACTTCTAAATAGATTATCTTTAAAGACGATTTGTTTAAACCTGAATCATGCACACAATCTGTGACTTATGTAGATTTAGTTCAGTTGCAACATATTCCTGCCTGAGATATAGTCATCATTATGAGTTACACTTCCAACTAAAAGCTTGGACAGCTGCTGGAAAGAAGGGATTGTGCTGCTTATTTAATTACATTTACTTAGTTACCTTACTTAAGCACTTTTTCATGCATATGTTTTTAACTGGAATAGATTTACTTTTGGATACTTTTTTTTACTTTTACTCCACAACATATATCAGTATGTATCTGAACTTTCTCCTCCACTACGACAGGTAACATTAGACTCCGCCTCCTGTAGCAGCAACACTCACTGGAGAAGAAACACCTGTAATGGATTCCGAGGAGGCCGAGACTCTGTGACTGTTGCAATAGGTAATAGGCTACAGTCTTGAAGAGTACTTTGAATATATTGAAAAGCAAGTAGTTACCCATATTTGAGTAGAAAACATATTGCAGCACTTTTACTTGAGGACATATCTGCTTATGTATTTGTGTATATTAGTGCAGTGAATTGTTTGAGTACTTCCTCCTCCGCTGTGTCCCCTGACCTTGTAAGGCCTCTTTGGCACGGTCCAGCTCCTGCTCCTTGTCGCCCAGCTGCACGCGGAGCTCGGTGGCTGAGAGCAGATTAGAGGAGCAGCCGCCCTGCGTGTCCTCCAGGTCCTTACTCAACATGTCCTTCATTTGCCTGAGCAGGTGGACCTCCTCTTGAAGCTGGGCTACCTCCTCGCGCAACAACACTGAGGGGGGGGGAGAGAGAGAGAAGAGAGTTAGGGAATTTGGAGTATGCGGCAGAGGAGGAATGCAAAAGGTAAATCGACGAGAGGATTCAAATCAGAGAAGATGAAACAGTGTGGAAAATGGAGGTGTGAAAGCAGCAGGGAAGGGATGAAGTCATATCAGATCGCTGGATTTAAGGGGATGGGTGAGATAATAAAGTAAATGTCTAAATATAAGCTTCAAGCCACATGCTAAATCCCCCACGAGACTCACAGCCCCCTCCTCACATGTGGCTGCAGGTGTTGTGTAAATTCAGATATATGCTGAATGACATTCTCAGGCCTGGAACCGGGGAGAGGGTAGTGGGTAAGTGAGAGACAGCGCCCTGATAAGACCTAATGAAATATCAGCAACAACAACACTTGAGCCGCACTCCTCTGTGCTGTGTGTTGTATCTGCTCTGAAACGCCTCCCGAGCCTCGGGGGAAAAGACCAGGCGAGCAAACGAGAGCAGGAAACGAAGGAGAGGACACGGTGAACTGAAGTGTGAACTAATGAACAGGAGCCGGTCGACACGTTTTCCCCGACAGAGGACAGGCAAAATGAAAAGGATGAGAGGAGTTTAGGGTTTTCAGTCCAGTCGGGGAAATCCACAGCAACGACACCGGAGCAATGTGTCGTAATGATTTATACAGCACACAAAAAGGTAGAAGGTCTGTCACTTTTTTTATTAGAGCAGGGAAGAACACGAGCAGTCAAAACTTTAAACTCCATAACTCCTGATGAAAGAAGTGTAAATAGTACTGCTGAGGTAATGAGAGATCTGCGTCTCATGAATACATTTTGTGTTAACTTTTAATTTGTTCCTCATGTGTTGTGTTTATGTAATAACAGAAGAAGACTGTAAGACGTGTGTGTTTGTAAATATGGGGTGTTGTGTGATCCCAAGAAGGGATGGGCCAAATACATTAGCATGACACAGCAATTAAAAATGTGTGTGTGTGTGTGTGTGTGTGTGTGTGTGTGTGTGTGTGTGTTTGTATGTTTGTGTGTGTTTGTGTTTGTGTGAGAAATCATTGTGTTTATGAGAGAAGGAACAGTTTGGAGCCAGAGAGACGCTGGGATCTTATAACGAGTGTTTCCCGCTGCATTCTGGCATTTTATGGACAGACCAATTAGTTAGATTCACTTAAAAAAACATTTGACAGATGAACCGATAATGAAAATTAGGTTGCACTTCCAAATTTGAATGCTTTTAAAATCTGTGAGTGCATGCGTGTGGGAATTTTGAAAAAATAACTGTAATAATATTCTTCAGCCATGGTAGCAGCTGGAAGCTGTAATGTTAAGGGCAAAAAAAGAGAAGATTGTTGGACAGATAAAAACTGATGTCCAGAATTAGTTCTCATAACAGCCACAGGGACATAAATGTAATTACTGGCCAGAAGGTAGTCATATAAATAACTGGCAAATTATACCAACAATATTCAGATCATGCTCTGATGTTTAATTACACGTTTTCAAAAAATATACTCATGGTTATTTATTCATTCGTTATCATGTTCATTATTGTGTATCATTCAATCCAGTGTTTCAGAAAAGCGTGTTCACATGCTAACACTAACCAATAAGCAAAAATTATCACCATAGACTGTATAAAAAATAAAGCTGATGAAGAAGTGCTTAAAACTGCAATACTACAGAGCACCAGCAGGGGTTGGCTCCAAAAATCTATCAGATAACACGGACTGCCTTTCATCAGTCAAGTTGCACTTCACACACATGTTGGTCCAGTCTGATGATATACATGTGCTGGTTATAAGATGTAGTTTCAAATTGGGCACCAAAGATTACGGTCACCAATTCAGGATCAGACCAAATAGGAAATATGGTCAAAATCTTTTCCTGTATTGTGGCACTAAATAATGCCCTTTTATTTGATTGTGAAGTCACAGTGACTTTTGATCCCCATAATTTAATAATCTTATCATTGAGTCAATTTTTGCCAAATTTGAAGTCGTCCCCTCGAGGTGTTGAGATATCAGGTCCACCAGAATGTCACGGAGGGACATCACAAACCCTCGGGACACAGCTGTAGCGGCACAGAGGCAATTTGTATGCTGATCCCTATACCACTCAAGTAAACTATTTAAAATGTAGGTGTGTGGAGTGTGTGGAGGAAGCGCGACACACTGTGTGACTGCACGCGTGTCTCAGAGAGCAGGAGACAGAAGGTCTCTGCAGGCCTGCAGCCAGTCGTCTGGGGCTGCTGCAGCTCCGATAAGAGACCAAGGGACAGTCCATCGGTCTCTGTCGAAACACGTGAAAGCTCCACGTAGCATGTGACAAAAAATAGTTTTTTTCCCAGAGAGAGAAATCTTTCACTGCCTTTCTTGCAACCTAAATCCGCTTATTCATCGGTTTATCTATAGGCTCGCCTATATTTGTCACAGGGAGCTCAGCTGCTGCTTTTGATGCTGCTGGACAGAAGTGTGCGTTTTTTTAGGGTCTTTTTTGTGCTTGGCTTAGTGTCCAAATCCAAACAGACAATTTAAATCATCAGCTGCGCTCGCTGGGAAGTGGCAGTCGATCTTAATCCTGGTTTAACAGCAGCTGTGTTGAGCAATTCAGTAACTCATATTTTCCTGGAACATTTATGAAATGCCTGTATGCGAGAACGCAAATGTCCAAGTCAGTTGCTCCCGACATTTTCCAAAACTTTGTCTGCCAGGCCCATAATACAATTTCTGGAAATTGTCCGAGTGAGCTCATTTGAGAATACAGCAGGAGAACGTCCAGAAGAATTCACAGAGAGCGATTGAGTGTGTTGACGACTTTTTTGGCAAACAGAAAGAATACAAATATCTCAAGATAATAATGACGTGTCCTTCACATAAAAGAAGGCGACCACGATGTCCAAAGGGAAAGATTTCATGAATCCTACCTCCTGTCTATTATATATAATTTTTCCTGTTGTTGTATACATGGTTGACTTTATTTGTTCTTCATTTGTAAAAGACCAAACATAAAATGTCCAGACTCAATTATCCAGGTATTTTCTGGAGGCCATGCCTGAAAACATCTTTAGCTGCTCAAAATAAACAGTCACACATCTTTCTCTGATTTTCTGGAGTTGAAATCCCAGCGAAGAAAGAACCTCACGAGATCTCCCAATCTTCCCTTACTATGTTCTCATTTCACATCTAAGAAAACGCGTGAAGGGACACAGATAGAAGAGCTGCTTCACTGCCCACTGGTTTGAGTTTGAGCAGCATCGAGAGAACTGACAGACACGAGACGTCCTCCTGTACTGTGGATAATTTACCTCCACACACACACACACACACACACTGTTTCATGGAATCTACAAAAGGCGAATTGAAATGACAGGAGTCATATAAACCCTGCACGCTCCCTCAGCTCTAAACCTTGAGTGGCTGTGCAGTGAGCCTGGCCAAGCTATTAGAGTCCGCCCACACAAGGAGAGCACCGCACTCGTCCTCCTCCTCAGCAGCGGCCCATTCAATTAGCTACTCGTCCAAGGCTCCCATTAGAGTGTCCATCAAAGCCAGACAGGACCAGGTCAACACACACACACACACACACACACACACACACACACACACACACACACACACACACACACACACACACACACACACACACACACACACACACACACACACACACACACACACACACTGATGATTAGGCTTGAGAGAAAGCACAGGCTCAGTTCTCTGCTCGTGGGTTAAGTAAGGCCTGGTAATGTGTGAGAGAGAGATTGGTGGTCAAAGAGCTGAACCCGTCTCCTCTCAACCATGTGCAGGATTAAAAAGGCCCCATTTATTCACTCCAATGATCAAATATGCTTAATATGAGCTGTGTTTGAATAGCAAACTTTATTTAAAGTTTTTTCATTTGTCGCAAAAACCTGTCATAATTTAAAAGTAGTTTTTTTGACTAACTATTCTCAGCACGTCCACTACGGTTTTGATCGTTTGACAAAAAGATTGGTTTCACAGTAAGTGAACTGACAAGGTCCTGAAAGGCTTTTAGGAACAGGGTTGACCTAAACTCCACCAAAGTTTAGTTTTAATTAAATATAGTGAAAGTGTCATTCAAATTATGGATTCCCAAATTATCTATTTACCATCCAGTCTGAGCTGACGTATTAAAATGTCAAATTCTTTCCAACCAATAGTACTGAGCTCAAAAATATCCATCCATCCATCATCTGTACCACTTAACCTCGAGGGTTGCATGGGGATAAAGCACAGGCGTGCGTCAACCTACCATACAGAGACGAACAACCATCACATTTACACCTATGGTCAATTAATAGTTTACAATTAACTCAACCACAATCTGCATGTTTTTGGATCGTTTGAGGCAGCTGGACTGGGCGGTGGAAAACCCAGCAAGAGAACCTGCAAACTCCTGACATGAAGAAACAAACTCTGGTGCCGGCCTACAGGGCAGTGAAGGAAACAGCACCTTCCTCCGTCATAACCATGAACCAAAGTCTACACCCCAGCCGGGCCTTGTGCTCCTCTGCCTTGGGGGACATGGAGCTTTCCCATCACTCAAAGGACATATGGCTCATGTCTGTCAAGGCTCTTCTCTGTTTGGCGCCACAGCTCTGAAACAGACTGCACACTGACACGGGCCAGTTTGACATCATGGGCTAAAAACCCAATTTACAGACAAACAATCTAAACAGCTCTTACAAGCATCGACTTATGGCTTTTCGATTAAATACATGAACTAATCTTTAGACACTTGCTTTTAGGCATTCAAATAAAACAGCTCTTCTTTCAGTGTTGTCTCAAGTGCACTGTACATATTGTGTGCACAAAAGCATCTGCCTCATGATCGTAATGTAAGTGACTATTTCATAAACAGTGTTTAGTTTTCTGGATAGTTCCCAGACCTCAGTGACAACAGCTTTTATATGGACTGCTTGTTTTAATGAGGAATAGAAACAGAAAGTCATTCCAATAAAACCTTGACAGTGAGATCTGCGGACAGTTCATAGTAACTGAGGCGTGTTTTAAACGATTTCTTTAATGCTGTGAGAGGCACAAATGTCAGAAATGCCAGAGACAGACATCGTAAAACCACATGGCTACAGACACCTCTGTTTGTTTTGTAATTTTGGTGAAATGGCCTGTAACCTAACTACAGAACCGTTTTTCTGTAGCACATCATGAAAACCCCAGTTTCAAAGGACCTTAGTCAACCTGAAAGCAAAGCCATGACAATGATATGTGCGGCCTGAGAAGGGTGAGAGAGATGTCTGCAGTGGCAGCAGCTAACTGTTCTGCCCTGAGGACTGACAATGTGCACGACTGTCACTTTCCCACCTCAGTCTCCCTGACAACTCAAATCTGTGTAATTTTATTTTGTGCCGTGGTTCCACTCGGCTATTTCTGTCCAAGACAAAGCCAGAGGGCGACGACGCTGCCCCGCTCGTCTCTCTCAGGTGCAGTAACTGATAGTTGGATGACAAGGTCAAACATTATTTTACATCTCTCCTACAGGATGTAGACACGCAGCGCCCTCATAACCGTCCTCTTGTTCTAATAGATGACTCCTGGGAACAACATAATTACTGTATATTAAAGCTCTTACAAGGAACTTTTCTTTTTGGTTGATTTTGAAGCCTCTTTGGACAAAAGCTGTGGTTTGTCCACTGTCACCTGTCGTAAAAAACCTCTGTATTGGAAGGAGTGAATAAAAATGCCAAGAAAACACTGCTACATCACAGTTCTCTTTAGATTGATTTCACTGTTGTAATATAACATGAAAAAAGGGCCCCATCATTTTACATCCTTTTCACAGACAATGTCAATTTCTTCTCCAAATGCAGAGTGGGAGAGAGATTCCTATTACTATACAATACATATGAACACATTTGTCAGTGAAGACAATGTTTTAACAATATTAGAACTGATTTGACATAACAATAGTTATTAAGTTGTTATTGTTATTCAATTGTCATATCAAATAAATGTATACAGGTATGAGAAATCCAATGGAACATCCCACCTGAGATAATACCAAGTTACACAATGTACAGGGGCTTCAAGATGTCTGGAATATCAAACCACACCATCACACGCAGATGTTTGCACAGCGGTTAGATAATGTTTGGTAATTATCATTCTAACCTCATCTATCTTGGACCGTTGGTCTGTCAGGGTTAGCCTTTAGCGTAGCGCCTAGCCCAGCCCACTTCTGTCCCCACACACACCTAAACATAGGCTTCTTCCAGCCTGACTGCCGTAAATCAAGGCTCTGACCTCGAGGGGAATCCGTCCCAGTGACAGACATTGAGACATTGAGAATAGTTTCTAGAAAAAGCAAATTTTCTCCCTGATTGTCTCATTTGCTGTTGTTGGTCATAAAGAGAGTTAAAAACTTCTTGTAGGGGCTTTAACATTTTCTTGTTGGACACCGGAGTAGTCAGGAGCAGAAAAACAACATTGTGACCATACTGCTGTAACAGATGTAACACGTCTGATGCATGTACCTGGAAATTCACAAGGCTTTAACACAACAATGGAAGCATGGTCTGTGGAAAGAGAAGCTCTAAGAACATCACTGACCTGGTAACCTTGATTGTTATCATCATCAGTGTGTAGTACATTACTTTGGACTTTCTACAATAATTCAGAAGTAAAGCTTGGTTAAGTTGCTCCAGCTGATCTTTCATTGCTTTCTTATTCTACTCCTGCTGGTTAGGTGCACAGCTACAACACATTATCAATAAGCTGGGTGGGGAATTGAAGCTAAAGCAAAGTCAAGGTCTTCTACAGAAAGTGCTGGGGGCGGTTTTGACGTAGGATTACAGTGGTTTCTGCTCAAGCAAGACATTAAAGCAAAGCCACATCATCTAATGGCGCATTTCTCAAACAGGTTCCTCTGCAGCAGATAATTAAATCAGTAAACATGAGGACACCCATATCAAAGTTTTCTTTATATGCACCATCCTTTATATGCGTCATAAGCAGTATGACAAATGTTCAGTAGGGATGCTGAGAGGGTAAAAAAAACAAAGGCTTTTCTGTAACTCACTGATAGGAGCGAAGCTGCTTCAAACAACCAGGAGAAGTCTTTCAAATGTTTCCTCTGAGTCTCACGATGAGCTTTTCTTTCACATGCTGCTCTTTTTGATCAACTTCTCCCAGAATTAACCAGTGAAAACATCCAAAACTCGTTTCCCAGGAAAGGGTCCTGCTCATGTGAAATGGAAAACATTATGTAAGAGTGGATCTGCAATGCAGGTGACTGTGTTGACTCAAACTGTGAGTCTCCCTGAGGGCGAGCGAGCGGGCGCCCTGTCTCACTGCATGTGTGCTAAACGATACCGGTGCCAAAGATTATTCCTGCATCTTCACCTCTATGATACAATATACGTTATCCTTTTATACAAAACTAATAATATAATAAATAACAAAAGCCATATTGACAGATATGATTTTTTTCTGATCATACTTATATGATTTAAAATAGGTCATGACCAGAGGATCATAATCAAATCCCCATAGAAACAGAATGTTGAACTCAGTTATTTACATTCAGTCCTGCACAATAAAATTCATATTTAGAACAAATAAATGGTTGAAAATACAGCAACAACTGGAAATTCCATTATAAGCTTTAGAAATAATCACCAATTGCAAGATTGGTCAATTCAATTAATTAACTGATGAGGATAATTATTATTCTGGTTATGAATCTTATGAAAACCTGTTAATTTCACTCCAGGGTTTGGAAAATGAACCCAAGATATGGAGAAAAATCATAGGTTTTATCCAATGAGCTTTGGAATCATATCTGTTATGTTATCTTATCTGTTTTTAGCACAAGGTTGAGTTATATTAGTTGAAGCAGAGCAGAGTCGTCCCTTGGTGCAGCTGGATGACTTGATTCCTCTGCGTACATGTGCATGTGCATGTTGTCTTTGTTTTTCTACACTGTATTATGAGAGGAGCATATGTCTGCAGCAGCTCTGGACTCTAATGATTAATTAATGACGAATTGCAGTATAAAGATCAGTTGAGATTGTCCTGGGAGAAGACAGCAGTCTGCTGCAGCTCCTTGTTAAACACATCGTGCAGGTTACACAGTGGCCTTGACAGGTGGTAAACATAGAGAGTGGCTGGTCTGAAATAACCCTTGGAAGTAATGTGTCGAGGAGCAATAAGCCTGATCTTATTAATAATCTCTGTTGCTGTAGGGTCTTTTCCTCAGGTGACACTCTGTCTGTCTGTCTTAAGAAAATGAACTGCACAGGAGAGGGTGTGTTGAACAGGTGTCAGCACAAACCGTCTGTTTCTAAGTACGCTCTTATGTCTCCTATCACATCCTCTGTTTGCAGCAGCGCTAGCAGCCCGGCTCTGAGGAACTCACACGTCTGGATGGATTGTCATAGAATTCTGTGCAGACGTTCATGGTTAAAACCTGCTTCCAACACCAGCCACCAATCAGATCATCACTCAGACTCAGGAGACTCTCTTTAACAATAAGAAGAATAGAAAGAGATATTTAAGAGCTATGTAGACCTATGTGTTGATAGTTGATTGACTGTACTTTAGCATGTGGGCTTGTATGCTTTGTATGTATGCTTTAAATGGGGGGCAACACCTTTTGTAAGCTATGGTTTTTGCATAAATTATATTTTGGGTGTGGGAGTCGGCCATTAAACTGTTCACACATCTGACCACATAAATCTCAGCATTGTCGTTAAGAGAACTTTGCCAGTTGCTAGAGTTGCTCTATAAATAAATCTATATAATAGATTCCCTTAAAATATCATATTGGAAAAATGTCTGTTGGGAGTTTCTCCTAAAATAAACATCTTGTTGACAACTCAAGACAACAGGACGATCCAAACCCTCGGGAAGGATTTATGAAAGAATAGCATCAAATGAACTCCAAACCCAAATCTGACAGAAAGACACAAAGGAGGGAGAGAGGGAGAACAGACTCAGACTGAGAGGATTAACAAATAAACACATTCATCCTGTCAGAGGCTTCAACCGGGTCTCACATCACAGGGAGGTCAGGTGGGTGGGTGGCACAGGAAGGCTGCGGCGATTAGCAGCGTTGTTTAAATCGTAGGTAGGACTATATTTAGCTTCTTTATTGTTAATTTGTACTTAAGTCACAGGAGGACCCTTTGCAATACAGGAGCAGAGGTGGTATGGAAGTGTGTGGGCGGCAAAGATTCAAATTGGTCGTGCTTACTCTCCAAATAGCAGGGACAGGCCTCAAGTGTATCTCATACACCTCAAATCCTCATTCCTGACAGCAAGTCACCATGAGATTCTGAACACTTCACTTCCTGCATCCTGTAAAGGCCCCTTCGAGTCGGGGTCAGTTCCGCTTCCCACTCAGGGTACCACACTGCCTCTCTATGATACACATTGACTTAAATAATGCATGTTGCTGGCTCTCACAGCTGCCTGACCAGAGTATTCAGCACTTAATGGTAATTCATCTGAGTCAGCAGCAGAGTAAACTAGCGTTGTCAGCACATCTAAAAAATTTGAATATGGATGTTGATCATTTATCGTTTTTTCCCCTGAAAAAGGTACTTGAACATGAATAACCTGCTAATATAGTTGGAGTGTACGTGCCCGGGCCACTGGAGCAGATCAGAATAGCTGCAGCGAACACCAGGTCCTGCACGTTGCTTGTATATATGCTCAGTTTTGTTTACGTAGGGATGCAAGGACAGTATACCTATGAGTATCTATGAGTAAACAGTATCTATTGGGAACAACTTCCAGTAATTAATTGCCCCTGGGTTTATATTACAGGTAAGGTCAGTGCAACGATGCCAAGTGCAGAAAGCTGTAATTGATTCACACTTTCATTATGTGCAAGTTAGGCTCGCTGCCAAGGATGTGCCACTGGAACTTGGATGAGGCTATTTCTAACGCTACTGTCAAGGTCTGCATTAGGAAAATCCGACCCTCACTGGGACCTGACAGCAGTTTCATTCACAGCGCGTGGCTTCAGCTTGCGTGATTTCAATTAGCCAGTGACTGAGCAAATTAACTTGGTTGACATGGAGGCTCCGACCAGGAAACAGAGCTTCCTCTGATTAATGTAGTGACAATGAGCTGATGGGAGCATATGATCAGTGGATATCCTTGTTTTTAATTCAGTCACTGATAGTGATCGCACATGATGATATAGAGGCTCTATCTCTCATTTCAGCTAATCGTGTGTTCAAGACGATTTGACTCAAACACTGAATCTGTTTCAATGTCCCCTGCTCGGCTCTGTGCAGTGAAATATATACATATGAGAGGAGACATTCTGGGGACACCAGTGCCTGAGGCTGACATTTCCTATTTAATGTGGTTTTTTTTTAAAGAAATTGTTTGACATTTACAAGTTCACTTTCTCATCAAAAGTTTGGTGAGAAGGTAGATACACTGCACATTTCCATAAATAAATCACTGGAGCAAGTTTAGCTTAGCTTAGCTTGGTTTAAAGATCTAGGGGAAACATTTTATTAGAAACATCAGGTATTAACAATGTGATTATGCAGTATAGATTTAAATATCTTACTAGTTAGCTTTAAAAGGTGCTTCGAGGCAGATTTCCTTACCCTTTGAAAAAGTAAGGCTAACTTCACATATTCCGATGCTCTGATTGGTTGTAGGTCTATCGAATTGTATGCAGACACTTGATAATGCCCCTTGAAAATCAACAAACAACTGATCCAGATCACACACATATGAGAATTGGTCTGGCTATATGCAAAGCTATGATCCCATATGGGCAGACGCTGGAGCTGGGCCTCAATATATGTAACAAGTGATCAGGGGTGTTGTCTTCTTTAGTGTGGACTGAACTGATCTGCTTGAAACAGCAGAGAACTGGGAATTAATACATGACCTCTCTCATGTCCTGCAGCAGAACAATCCAACTGGATTCATGAGCTGGAGCTGCTACTGAAGCTTATATGTAAACTATAAAAGTCTCACTGATTTAAATCGTGTAACGCACTGAAACAAACCAATAAAGTCTATGCAACCTGCTCGGGGCTCATTATCACTGAGTGTAACAGCAGTGGAGATGATGTTCTTACTTTATCAGCTCACAAAGAGAGTGAATACACATAACACAACAAAAACATCTTGTCTCTCTGACGTTGATGTTGTCATCTGCCAATTGGTCAAGCTCATCATCTTACCATGACCTCAGGGTTCACAGTGCAGGAGCCATATAGTAGAGGTCAAACAAAACAAAGACCTATTCAATCAAAAACCACAGTAACACACACATGAATGTAAAATCCTACTGATGTCGTCTGACCAAAGAATAAAGATAAGTTCTCAAAGACAGAGCCTCGTTCCCTGGTCTGAAAAACAACTCCAAAGTCTCTTAACATCGTCAATCGACCACAATGCTCCTTCAGTCGCTGGATGATATTTCGGATCATGTAGATCTTCCCTCTGTTCTATTTTCTCTCATGTGAGCATTAGCACGTCTGCTGAGCTACTGATGTATAATATTCTGTAATACTGTTCAATGTCTGACTGTAAACCACTCCACTCAAATACAATGCTGAGAGAAGATTAACAGATTACCATGTTATCCATATGGACATGTATGTCATATCTAGGTCAGAATGGGGTTCTGATCTGAAGTAAAACAGTAAATAAGTCTCGGATAAAGAACAGATTTAACTAAATCTGAGTTGATGGACAAAAATAAATTGTATAAAATAACTCTGTGTATATTTTTATGACTAGAATGTAAACAACCTGGTGATTTTGGGCTGTTTGTCATAGAAAACACGGCAGCGTTAGACAACAACGTTGGATCTGGGGAAATTATAACAAGGAACAAAGAATGTTAACCTGCAATTTAACTTTTTTTAAATAAGTGTAGATAAAACTAGGGTTAAGAGAGGATTAGGTTTTATTATTATTGTTATTATTGTTATTAGAAGTAGTAGTTGTTGAAATACTAGGGATAGAAGTGATAATAATAATGTTGCAGCTGATGGTGGTTAGAGTAATTTGGACTAATTCAAATATAATGTAATCAACACATCAGAAAATCTAATTCTATACACCGCAATAAAAAGTTCTTAATCTGTTAAAGTACCTGGTATCAGGAGCTGTCAAATAAATGTGGTGAAGTACCTTTAAATAGTTTCCTCTGCACTTTAATTCAAGCCAGGTCTTAAGCATAGTATTTAAAAAAAAACATTAAACTTGTACTTAAGTAGGGTTCTTTATGTAAATGTTTACTCTCCAGCACTGATTACTGTACTGCACGCATCACATATTATTTAAATGACGAACATGAGGAGGTTCAGTCATGTGGTTTGGTTGTGACTATCAAATTCTTCTCAGACAATTTCAACCTGGACACTTTCACACATACATGTCAAATAATAGAGCTCACTGACACAACACTGACACCAGCCAGTGTCATGGCCCACCCCCCACCCTCCACCCTCTCAACACACAAACAACGTCTTCACTTACACTCCCCCCCCTCCCCCTTCTATCTCTCCCTCTGTCTCCTTATCAACCTGCCTCTCTCTCTGTCACTCACCGGCCTTCCCGTCCTCCTTCTCCGACCTCATGGCCTCCTCGGCACAGGCTCCACTCAGCTCCACTGTCAACCGTGGTGTTGGTTCTCATAGCAGGTGAAAAGAAAAACGAAAAAGAAGGCACGCACACACACTGTCTCTCTCATGTACAGACCAGAGCACACACCATTCAAATCAACACACACAAGGCACCGCCACAGACAGCCGCTCCCAGCCCTTCTCGCTGAGGCTCCACCCAGACAGGTTACCAGGAAGTTGTTTCCCCCAAGAGCAACTCAGCTACATTACCCTCCTCTCTTTCTTTCTTGTTATCAGTTTCTTGCCGACTCTCTGTATACCTGTTTAGTGACACGCCCAGACGCAGCTAGGTCAACTTCCAGCCGACGCCCACCCCTGCTTTTCATCTTTCCTCCCCCATGATAGAGCACAAACGAGGAGGAGGGGGGGGGAAGGGAAAACAAGCTGCACCTTCAGGCCTCAGGTGAAGCAGCAGGTGAAGCCAGTGGAGCTGTGACTCCACCTGATGGCCGAGAGCGAGCAGAAGCCAGCGTGTGTTGTTACACTCAGACTAAACACAGAACAATCCTCCCCTCTGTACGAGAGCGACGCGTTCGCTCCGAGCTCACGGGGCCTTTGTGGCCCGCGACAGTTTACATTACTCACTTCCTGAATGTGGATGTGTGTTTTGGCCGGAGGAGCAGTAGGAAAATAAACTCTGAATGAAAATGCTTGATAAAGGAAACATGACAAACTGGATTATTAACACAAGTTCTGCCATGTGTCTCTTTACCAGGGTCTGGCCCACGACAGTACAGCCTGTCATGTTCGACGGAAACTTGGACACGTGTGAATATGGTCACTAGAGAGCAAACATCTGCCAAGGCCCAACTGTAATTTCATTAGCACATAGTTCTAAAACGATCCAAGACATTTAAAGGGGACCTATTATGCTCATTTCCCTCTATATATATTATACTGGCCCTCTGACTGAAAAAAGCCAAACCTCTATTAAACCCCATTTAAATCTGCTAAATCCAGATTTTTCATTTGAATCTGCACCAAAATGCACACACTCATAAACCGTTTTCAGATATTAACTCCGACAAAATTTGGGCCTGTGCATTTCCCAGAGTTTGCCATGGAAATCTGTTACGTAGTGTTTGCTTAATGCTGCTGACAATCCAACAGTCGTGCAGTTAATAAATAGACAGAGGGCAGAAACATGACCTGAAAGGTAATACATTTAAGGCTCTTCCAGGTGGCCGCTCAGGGTCCTTGGGCCTTGAACCCAGAGGGAGGCACAATCAGGTGGTTCGAGGAAAGAGATAACCTGAATTAATTCAGCCCGTAGAGCTCGACTGGATATGAACTTATGAGGAACTTTTTAGTTTATGAACACCTGAGTAACACAACTAGCATCTTAAATCACGAGTGTACACATAATGTGTGTTTGTGTGGACGAAAGGTTTGACTTCAACCTTTTGCATTTAAGAGACGTGACAGCAGTTCAGAGCGGTCGTGCCGTTTGTCCTGCTTGTCAGAGGCTGACGTCCAGCGTTTGGGCTGCGTTCAAAGATCAGATGAGCTCTAACCAGACACTTGTCACATGAGGCAATGGATCTGTCAGTCACAGGCTGACACCTCAAGGACTACGGGCAGCCTCATCCTGCCTGAGATCAGAGCAGAGACAAGAGATAGCAACGATAACTCCTCTAGAGTGGAGAGAATTAACATCTAATCATGAAGGTGTAGTGCGAGTGCAGGTTTTTCTCAGAGGGACTTTGGCATCTCATATCCGCTTTGATTAAATTGAACCTGTCTGAATACAGACTCTTTCATATGAATATGAGTTTTCGAGACTACTTCATAATTCCAAGGTCACACTGCAGCCTGATTCACAGTGTTGCTTTCATCCCGACAATTCTTCAGTCTGAAGTGATCTGCTCCTCAGTGTCTGCACTCTTCAGATTAACTCCCCCTGTATCACGGTGTCATTCATTTGCTTTGCTCACATTACAGCCAGGAGGATATCTTAAAAGCTTCACTCCTTCCTACCCTCTCCTCTCTCTTCTCTCAGCTGCACACGGTTGACCTGTCAGTCTGCATTATCAGAGCTGGGGGAGCGTTGATAGAGGGCCGGGACGGAGCGGCATTATAATATTGGCTAGCCTTGAGAGGGAAGAAGAGAGGAGGTGCAGCAAAAAGCAGGAAGAGGAAGAGGAGGAGGAAGAGGAGGAGGAGGGACACTGAAAGCGGCGATGGACACTGAGGGAAAGAAGAAGAATGAGCGACTGAGGTCACCACTGTCGCTGCTCATTGTTGATGATAATAACACGAGGCTAGTCTAATAGCCTCCCAACGTGCTCTGGCAGATTGGCATTTCTATTACCCTACACACTCTTTACAATGGAGAATAACACCCATCTTTATGATGAGAAGAAGAAATGGACATGGGGCTTATAGATTAAGCAACAATACACATGCGATCAATAGACTTTATGATCAATACCTCTTGTGGTGCATATTATTACCGGCTGGCAGGTTTGATTACCACACATGAGGGACTGAGCGAGACTATCATCCTGAACCATGCAGCCGCCTCTATAAAACATTTTATCTCTCAGACTCATGACAGTGAAGGAGCCTTGCTGCAGTGTAATAACTGCAACATTAGAGCAATAAACTTTAATAAAACTCTGTTCAGATTAAAGCTAATTGCAAAGTGAAACGTTTTTCTCCGGCAGGAAGTCAGGGGCCCTAAGCAGGATTAGTTTCGGGTACCTGCGTCACAGTGGATAGACCCGCTTTTGTAAACATTCTATTAATACAGTCTATTAGTTTAAGTCACTGTCTCGCTTTGCGTACATACTAATGTCACTGTTGTAAGTTTAGGATCCAACGAACGTGATAACCTTCACTTGTGGACCTGTTGTCTTAGAGTCTCAGTTGCAAGCCAAAGACGTATGACTTTGGGGGCCCCCTGGTGGCTGCTCAGTTGGCTTGTGGGAAGGGCCGGCTCTGAACTCAAGCAGGCCTCACCTTCTTTCGCTGCTGTTCTTTGCGTGTGGTGACAAAAACGTGTAATTTAGCCGCGATGAATCAAAGCTTGCAGTGAAATAACTAAGGCCCTGAGGGTCAGGTACCCAGAACTGATGGTCCTCGGCCTGTGCAGGGCCCTTTTCCCTAGAGTTCAGTCAAGCCGACAGCTTTGTGTCTTTTAACTGCCGGGATAAATGTGTCCGCACACGTCCCGCTGTCACCAAGACAACACCTTGAATTTTCCAGCAACACGTACCTTTGCCTAGTGAGCAGTCTGCAGTGCCAAAGTCCATCAGGCTGGATATCTCTGTCGGGTAGCACATGTCTGTCACCACCGTCTTCTGTCTGTGATGCACTGATGGATCTGCGGGGGGGGATAGAAATTATCAATGAATGCAATGTCACAGTCATTTAAAAATTGTTACACAGACTGTCATCACAACGTTTTATTCACACACCCACAGCCAAGTATCGAGGCAAAGATGTGATAACAATAGGGAGGAGTGGAGTGCTGGTGTGTAGAGCTGTGGAGCTGCTCTGTAAAATCAGGTGATTCACTCTGACATGATGTCGATTCGACACACACCCCTGAGCTTTCAGACAAATATGAACCTCCCCGACAAACCACTGCAGCTGTGATCGGCATTTCAAACCAATAAGAACGCACACACACTGACACAGTAATGTTGCATTACTACATTTTTTCATTTTCTGGCTAACTTTTGACTTATTTCTAAGAGAATCAATTCAGAGCAGTTGTTTTTGAAGCACATTTTCTTCATCTTGTCTTTCCACAAACAAAATCCATCCTCTTATGTTTTGCATTTCTTTAGTGCTGCTCTGACCCATTTTTCCGCTCCATACATTCAGCTAATGACACCGATCCTGAGGTTTGTCTGCTCGTCCTTTTCTCTCCTTTCACTTTATTTTTTCTTGAAACAGACTGTACAGATCAGATTGTGTCATTCAAGTAGTTTGTGTCATGCAGGTAAAAACTAATAATATTTTTGGGGGCCTCCTATTTAATTGTTTCAATACTGTAGCTCTGCTTTAAGGCACAGGTAATGGGAATTCTAAAAAATAAACAAGTAGACAAACAAACTGTTTTATGTCTTCAAAGAGTTTGAGGAGAAAATATCTCACCACACGTCTTTTGAGGCAAAGACATCATAGCTTTACAACCGAATAGATTTTATCTTGAAGAAGACTCCTGATCCTGCTATTGATGCACAGTAAAGTAATTCTGCTGATGGTATTCACCCCCCTGAGGCTTTAAATGTCAGATTTCATGTCAGATTAGCCATGACAGCACCTCCAGCAGATACAAATTAAACTCAAATTAAACATGTCTTCTAGTTAAACCACGACGCTCATCTATGAAGACAGCAATAAGCAGCTCCCATCAGACGACCTCAGCTGCACCATCTGCACGGCTCCTCTTCCACAACAAGGCTCTCCAATCTGCATATTTTAACAGCTTCATTTTCATGGCCGGATGGTATTTACCTAAACCGAAGACCTTCCCCTCCCTAATCCCCTGCTCCGTCCTCCTGACCTGTCGATAACCGTTAAGGTGTGGCTCAGCTGACCTTTTCCTCCGTCTTTAATATGGAGATTGGACAGCAGGCGGGCTCGGGCTCAGCCGCGCTGCCTTACTTAACACCAGCGGTAATGAGAGCGAGAGGATAAAGCTGCGGGAAGTGAGACTAATTCAAAGACCATTTCGACATTTAGCTGAAGGTGTTGGCTCTTATAATAAAGTTGTCAGAGTCATTATCGGAGCTGGTATTTAAAACGTAGATCAAATGGAAACTGTCTGTCGATTATCACATGGGATTCTGAATGAATTCCATCTCCGTGTGTTTCATGTAATTACAATGTCTCATCTCGGTACATCAACATGTTCTGATTGTCTGAGCTCTTCACTGGTCTATGTCACTTCCCATTCCCGAGGGCTGTTTCGATTAGCCACAGTCCATTGTATTTCAATGGGAAAACACCCCGTCATTGTGTCTATGTGAGTGCTGCAATGCATATGAATGTGCATGAGGCAGATTAGGAATATCCCTGACGAGGGAGCAGTTTATCTGCCACCTATACTCTGCCTGGTTGAAACTTAGACTGGAGCCTCAGTTCGTACCGTGTTTCACACAGTTTCATCAAATTAACTTACAGAGCTTATTTAATAATCCCCCCAAAAAAGTGTTGAACACATGGTGTGATAAAAACGATCAAAAATTAGATAATATTCTTTAATATCCAAGTTTTTGGGACACACCCACTAATGAGAATATGCTGAGACTGTGGGTTGCTGCAGAAACATGTTTTATTCTAATGCAAACCTATGTAGGCATCACTGATGATGGCTGGAAACAGGCTATAATTACCAGGCCATCCACTGTGAGTAAAGGAGAGAGGGTCAGCTGGAGGTGCTGATTGGCTGAGAGCAGCTCTCTCAGAACAAAAGGTCACTTTATTGTTTCCATGTATTATTCTCCACCACTTACAGGTTTCTAGTCTTTGTTAGAGGAGGAGAGCTCCAGTGTTGATCAGGGGTTTTGTGGTGCAGATTAAAAATTCAAAGCCTCGGCGATACATAATGAGAGGATTTCCTTTTTTGTTAATTGCTTATTTTATGTATAAGAATGAAAGATGATTAAGTATTAGAACGAAAACAATGGTAAAAACATTAAAATGATAAATACCACTGGGGCAAAGAGGGAGATGAGATGTTTTATGTGCAAAATGACTTATAATCCTAAAATATAAAGCCCTGTAAACCTCTACCATTTTTTGTGGTACACACAGCAATGATTGCCCCCCCCCCGCCCCCATTGGCTTGACAATCACCATGGTGTTCTATTATCTATTATTTCCTCTCATGCATTTAAATTGACACAACATAATGTGAGAAGAATTTGAAACACTCTCTTAATGGAATTTCACAGCAGTGCCGACAATGAATAAATTAACAGAGCTAAATGATGTGAACCCTTTTGGGTTTCTAACCTTTGGCAGAACACTGAGCCAGAACAATCTGGCCCGGTTACATAAGACACAGGGAATTGGTCTTGGTTGAGATATTTAGAATCTGAGTATTTCCATGAGGGACCCTGATCATCCCGGACCCCGGCTCTCACAGGTCCCCTCTGTTAATGTCAGGCACAGACACATTGAGCTCTTCCAAATCCCACATCGCTACAGTATCTCCACTGGTAGCTATTATTAAAAGCATTAAACATAGAAACCAGTTATTGATTTCTAATAAATCTTTATCTATAACCTTTGTGATGGAGGGATATAAATCAGGAGCTGGCTGTGTAAACAGGGGTGGGGCCAGGGGGCACAAATCTGATTGGCCCCTGAAGTGCCCTGTCATCAGTCTTTAAAAATTATAATTATTAATGCTGACAATAAATGTGACAATACTGAAGAATATTTTTTGAAGAACAAATATTTATTTGAGGAAGGAACATAAAAAAAAATATATCAATGTTATGTTGATTGGCTCAAAGTTAAAGGGCAAACAGTAAACAAGGAATAACCTAAGTGCTCACCTTACTGAATCAGGACGTGTGTATGGAAGTTTGAAATATAATTGGCCCCTCTGTGTAAGTTGTGGCCCCTTCATGGCCCCGGATTTAGAATTTCTTTTTGAAATCTGCCACTGTGTGTAAAACCAGAAAATGACAAATTGCAGCCTCTATAAATACGAGCTGTAAACATGTCATATAATAATTATTTAGCAACTGCAGTGAAATACTTTGGGGCACAGTTGACTTAGTATTCAACAGGCTCTCTACACCAGGAGAAAAGCAGCAGATAGATTTCTCCTCGGGGACAGATTGAGAGTGGAACTAAAAGCTATGTATCGAAGGTCGAGCTGTCACATCTCTATTAAACAACACAGAAGAGCAGACTAAACAACAATGTAATTCTTCTAATATTTTTACATTGCCCGGAGCTAAAGGAAAATAACCTACTGTCTATTAATTTGTGTTTGTAATCATACGAGACACAGCAAGTTAATTGTCCCAGCGCTCACACAACATTAGGCTTGGGAAAGCGGCTCCAAGGCTGCTGCTGTGATCCATAGCCTCTGGATTCTACGGGTAAGATCACAACAGCCGGCTGCCCCGAGGAAACGTGCACAAAAACGCCCCTCAGGGACACTTCTATAACATCACTGAGGAGGGATTGCTTGAGTTACGCGAGTAACCAGGGTTACTGCTGGTGTTGCTCAGCCGAGCAGTTTTATTACACTTCTTTTGGTTTTAATGATGTTTAGGTGAAAAGACAAAAATGGAGGAAGGATGCACAAAATGAACACAACTTCTCAGTGCAGTTCACGACTGTAAAACTAGAATGTTCAATCACACAAGGACATACAACATGAGATTTCCCATACTGCTGGACAACCAAAATGTATTCAGTTCATCTCTGAGTCCAAATGAATGTTTCAACCTAATTCAAAGACATTCCCTCAAGGTCATAAAATAAATTACTCAAGGCGTTCCCGGGATATCACCTGCACAAGGCACAAATGTGCTTTGTGAGGCCACCAGGGCCATGACCTTTGACCCAATCTATTCAGTTCATCCTCGAGTCCAAATAAGTGTTTGTGCCAAATTTTTAAAGAAATTCCCCTACAGCCTTTTTCAGAGTTTGTGTTAAAAAAATGGGGACGGATGGACAACAAAAAAACATGATGCCTCCAGCCCCTGTCTGTCGCTGGTACAGAGGCACAACAAGGTGAAGCTATGATGTCTGACCTTGTTGAGATGATGTTGAGATGCATCATCCCTCAGTGACTGGTACGATCATGTGAGTTGAGCTGGTGAATAATCACAGTGGGGCTGACCTGCCAAACTGCAAAGGCTGCAGCTTAGAGCAATGTGATGGAAAATATATATATATCGCCTCATCCCTCATGCTGGCTACCTTATGGATATATAAACATAGGACAGATGTAGGGCAGCCCATCGAACATTTGTAATCATTGAGGCACATCCAGAGAAAAATGTGGAGTCCATTATGGCCCAGAAAATAAATGTTGCTGTAACCCCAGAGGATTACTGTCGTCCGTACACATCCAACACAGCTTCCACAAAGAGCAGCACAGTGAGCTCAAGGGGTGTGTGAGCCAGTGTGTGATGTGGATCCTTCCTCTGCCACAGGTAACACACTCATAATTTGGAGTTTTCTTATTAACTCTATCAAGGAGGTTATATTTGTGTTCGCTAGCAGCATTACCCAAAAACAGTATGTCAAATTTTTTGATAATTTCAGGTTTCACCAATTTCTCAGAATTCATGGAACTTGGTGGGAAAAATGGGCAAATATAAGGGACTAATATCGATGAGTGTGGGATATTTGGTGCAGCTTTGCAAACACAGAACTTTGCAAACACAGAATTAAAGATCACTGCACTCTAGAGTTGCCATAGCAAAGTGAGATTAGGATTAAAATATAAGAAAGGAAATAATCTTACAGAGAAGATGATGTTATTATTATCTTTAAAAAGTCTTAAATGCAGCAGGATGACAAAACAAACTGGCAGTAAGCATATTATTATATGCAGACTACAATACACAGAAATACACACAAACACACTCGCAATCAATCTGCTCTTACACACATGTGCTTGTACACAAACACAGCCTTTATGGCTCATCTGGTTGACTCTGTGGGTCTCAGCTGGTCATTGCAGGGCATCATCTGCCCTGCCATAAACCAAAGGCTTTGCGGGACCAGGAAAGCTAGATGAGGGCGGATTTAAAGTGAAGATTAAGCAGGAAAATCTGCCTGGAAGAAATCCAGCGCTAACACAACTAAAATAAAAACTCCTCCAGCTCTCCTTGTGCCAAGGCCTCTGCTGTTACTGCCTTCGGTAAAAAGCTGAAATGATGGCAGCTGCAGGCTCAGCTCTTTAATGTCGTCCGAGTGTGGGGACATTTGGAAAATGTGACATGCCTCGCTGACCTCTGTCCCCTTTAGGCCTGGGAATTGATTGGCAATATTTTCACACATAGGCGTGGCAGCTCTGCCCCCACCCATCCCAAGCACAGCTGCAGGCTCCACGAGGGACCCTCTTCTCCCTGTAGCAGGACTGAGGAATTAAAACAATTCCAGTATATAAACATGACAATAAACTAAAGACACAAACTATCACAAATTATAACAAATTGCTAGTACAAAAAAAACGTAAAGTAAATTAGATGAAAAAAAATAGAACAAAATACGTTTATAGAAGAAACCTAGTTATTACACAATTGTTATTTCAACAAGAAACACACAATCCTGACCTGTCTTGCTTTCCTCGACGCAAAGTCATCAATCACATCATCATATGAAATATACCCAGCAATTGCACTGATCACAGACTGACTGATTTTCTTTAAGAATCACAAGGCTACTCTCCAAAAACTAGATGCACTCGATCCCCACGCCTCCCCTCACTCTTACACGGGAGAGACCAGACGGCAAACCAGAGCCCCCCCTTTAGTTCCTTTCAGACATGCACTGAACTCCAGATAATCTCCCAGACATTCTTTGGACGAGCTGAGTGTGAAAACACAAACATCATATAGAGATTCTTTAGCCTGCCCCCCGGTGAGAACTCCAGATTATGTCCGGCTGAGCTGCTGAACACGCAACAGATGCAAAAATGAATGAGAACCCAATTGTGCAGACATCCTCTGGAGTTAATGTCTGCAAACAGCTTTCGAGATCTTCCCAGTAGGTGGAAGATTGTCGTGCCCACAGACTATCAATAAGGAGCCCAGTCTAACAAGTTTAATTGACCCACACATTTACAATATATCCCTGACTGTGATGATGGGTGATAGAAAACTGAGTAAATGTAACTTTTATTTTTCGCTCCATGCTCGCTTTGCCACCTCCGGCAAAATGCTACCCTGGGTGGCTGCCTATCTAAATTCCACCACGGCACTAAATGCTGGACCCGGGGGAGTCTTGGCTGCAGATGGACTCGACTGGCCCACAAGCAACATGGTGAATTGATGGTGAAGATTGTTTGCGAGTTAAAGAATTTGCAAGAAAAGGGGAATAACATCTCCAAAAAACAGCACCATAATGAAAAATGTAAGGGCCCCAGTGGGAGAGCAGAGTCTTTCCTCCAGGGGAAACCATCACCGCTCATCAAGCTGAATAATACAACAGAGTGAAGCAGCGCTGGGAGACAGTGGTGAGTGTAACACACAGCAGCAGAGCTTCTTCTGTTGCTGCTGCCACACTGTAAGAGCTGACATAGTGTGTGAGCTTCAGTTTGAAGTGCTGACCGTGAGTGATGCCGGGTGAAGGTGTGAATAATAGAACTGAGACTACACCTTGTTAAGCCGGCTCTAGATGAGCCAGCGGCTGGTGGAGGGATGTGAATCACCCCCCCAGCGCAGGAAACTGCACTGTCAGCTGCACGGGCCAACACACTGTCTCACTGAATATCACCTGAAATGTACGACAACTCAATACAACACGGCCTAACTCAAACCTGACATGTGAATATCTGCCAGGGCGAACAACAACAACATTCAAATCAGATGCTAACATGTTTTTTTGACACGTATTAACTATGTTTTGACTATCTTGTTTTTAAGGAGTTGCCACTGACGGCAGTACCAGTCATTAAATGCAGGAGCGACGCAGCGAGAACACAAAGCCATGCTGTGTCCCTGGCATCAAACATAATATGATAAAAAGACAAGTGCTGCTCTGCTATCTTCCAACCGAAGACAGTCTATAGAGCTATTAGTCAAAATGTGTCCCCCTGCGTTAATGATACTCAAACTGGCAGCAGACACAAGGATTCTGCAGTGTGTGTGAAAAGAAAATGGCATTTACAGAAAAAAATACATTTGCTGAAACATCTGTGACATTTTCAGAGGTAATGAATCCACAAATGACTGCTTCATGTTCTCTCTACTAGATCTTCTCTGACGTGCCATGCTCCGGGCTTTATTGAACACCAACAGATCTCTAGTTATAAAAAAAATATGTATAAATAAATATATATATATGTATATATCAGTAGAGCCCATACCGACGCAAATGCCCAACAGTCCCCTTACATTTTCTTCAAGCTGCAACGTATTTTACACACTCAAAGATATCAGTGCACTAATTACAGATTTTTTCATCTTTGTTTCATTTTTTCAAGGTTCATGAATGATTCTCAGCACGAAAATGTTGCAAAAAGCCGTATCTCACAAAGTTAAAGCAAGTAAAGTAAGTTGTGTTGAACTGGACTTTTGGCCGAGGCACCTTTCACACCTGTAAACTGAGAAGTCACACAAAGTCAGGGTGAAACGCCCTTAAACAGAGGTAAAGAAGTAAAAAGGGGTAAAAACACTGCTTCAGCTAACAGAGGAAGAAGACGTCCAAGGTAATCGAAGGGGAAAATGGATAACTACTGTATATTAGTGCTGTGTGTTGCTTTTGGAATGGGGAACTTGTTCAAAAGACTCTTCTCTCAGTTAATTTAGCACTTCAATGAGATGGACCTGGTCCGAGGAGGAGGAGGCTTAAGAGACGCAGAGATTAATGCCTGAATCCTTCACAAGCTGAGCAATCCCACCGCTCATTACTCATTTTACTGCACATGAATTACATAATAAGCTTTGATAAGATGTACGAGAGAGAATTGGAGATACTGAAGCCATTCTGTTATTCTTGGAGGAGAAAATACAGTATATCACACAGAATTACATCCCTGTGCCGCGGTGATGAATTACCCATTATAGTGGCAGGTTTTACAGTAATGGTGAAAGATTCCGTAAATGAAAAATGACCCGAGGAGCCGTCCGTGCCGTGACTTGTACTCGCAGCCAGTGTTGCAGTAGAAGCTGAAGTCTCCGAGGTCCCTGGCTTCCTCTTGCAGTTCACACACAGTTCTATAAGAGCCTGAATCAAGATCTCACTCAGCGGTACGCGGCGCTCAGAATGACTAATGCCTCGGCGTGCGGGCCACAGTCTCTAGGAGGGAGGTGACCACTTACTCCTCGCCTGCCGCACCACAGTGCAGGAAAGTGATTAGCTCTTGTGAAGCAGAGCGTCCGCACTGAAAATCTAACAATCCCCTCTGCCAGTGCTGCTGCCCACGTGAGAGTGTACTCAGTGGGGCAGCGGAAGAGAAACTAATTAGAATCTCTGCAAAGTTTCACCGACCGAGCTGCAGTTCACTTCAAGAACATGTAGAACACACACACACACACACAGACACACACACAGACACACACAGACACACACACAGGGTCTCTCTTCTTACAATTTGCACATCTACCAATTAGTGGAGATTTCCTAACCTGGAAATTCCTGGTAATTATAATGATGATATCTACTACAGGTCGCACAATTTGTAGGATTCGTCGGATTTATTTTCAAGTTCAGAGTTTGTGATCTTGTGCACCTGTGACAATTTTGTTTAATGATAAAAGACGTCTTACTGAGAATGGATGAATCTCTGTCTGTGAACCACTGTGTTAAGAAACTGACACAGTGGTTCACAGAGAGGGGTCAATGGCACACTGCAAAAGGTTCAGTAGAAGTGTAAATTACAGGCAAGAAAGTCAAAATATTTCAAGGGACATAAATAAGGTACGTGCGGGGGGGATCCTTGACCAATAAAAGTCCATTCATTCCTATCTCTACCTCTTTTCCTTTGAGGACAACTGGGGAATCTGGTGCCAATCCCAACTGACACAGACGAGAGGCAGGGTCCATCCTGGACAGGTGTATCGCTGGGTCAATATGACAAGTCACTTATTTGCCATTACAGTTAATCAAGAGTTTCCATTCAAACTAACCCTTATCTGAATGGTTTAGGACTTTGTGAACATGCAACCTCCTCACAGAACAACTCTGGCTCTAACCATCTTGCTGGGAGGCCACAGTGGCTACCCACTGCACCTCAGCCCAAATGTCTTCACCACCTGTACTCAGAAATGTGTGTGTTTTCTTGTATCACATCAGACTGTGAGTTTAAATCTACAAGGGGAGCCTCGGTTTCACAGACTGGTCTTTTCATCCTGATGCTTTTTGTTTCCTTGCCCCTCTCCTGCAGGCTGTAAAGGTAATTACTGATAAGAAGTGGAGTCGCTCCTCCACCTGCACCTGAAGCCGACCTTTCCTGTGGTACTGTTCATGAGAGGGTACAGACAACAGCCCACTTGCCCAGTAGTCTTTCTCCATCAGGGTGCACCCTGTTTCTCCGCCCTGGCTTCTCGTGTGTCGCCACCATCGCTGCATTAGTGCGGCGAGTCCAAGCGCCTCTCCTCTCCTCTCCCTCACTGCCCTCACTTCCTGCATCAATCAAGCTCCTCTCCGAGTTTTAAAATCCCTAAATCCCTAAACTCATCTACTTCTTTCTCTCTAAGGATTTTTTTTTCCTCATGATTATTAAGATTCCTCTCCTCTCCTCTGTGCTGTAACTCCTGCGGTGATAGATATTCTTTCTCCCCCGTCTGTTACTGTTTCTCCCCTCCGCCGCCCCCGCCCCCGGTCGGTTCTGCGTCACTGATCACCGCTCGTTCAATCTGCTGAGGCTTCTTCCCTGGAGAGTAACTGCAGTAATAAGAGCAGAGAGGCTTCTGGGATGCACACTGCTGGCGCCCTGCAGGGCAGCCTGTATCAGACAGCCATAAACTTAGGAACTCTTAAACATAGTACAAACTAGAGGAGCAGAAAGAAAACAAGGACAATGCTAGAAAGAAAAGATATTAAATGTTAGAACCATAAACGTTCATCCCGACTGGCTCGATGAGATCTCTGCAGAGCCTCAGCGTCATCGGTCCAATAAGAAACATTGAAATAAAAGGGCTTTCAGTTCCTGTGTCTCCCTGAGGCAGTGTTGTCTCCAAGGACGCTGCCGGACTGACTGGAGACACTCAGCGGCTCCTTGTTCCTCCACAGCGTCGCCTGCTTAATTAATAAACCGTCGCCTCAGATTCTTCAGGCACCATTTTGTTTCCTATTTACACCGTGTGTATTTCTGTAGGCAGAGACCACCCGAGACACTTCTGAGCATCTGGCCAAGCTCTCACAACAACGGTGTTATCACTTTGAAGTGCTGAAGAAAGCTGCTATTTCAACACCGAAAATCAATTTACCATAAAAAGTTACTGTTCGAGGTTTGTTTGGGGGAAAAGTGGGCTCGCTCTTGTGTGGAGCAGGAGATTGCTTTAAAATTCACAGAGAGGAAAATGTGCCTGAAGGAAATAGTGTCACTTATATCTCACTGAAAAATATGAAATTTAATTTTATGGGTCAGTGCTGCCTTTCCCCCTCTCTCATCTGTAACAGCATAATTGAAGTTTTCTCACAATGTGGGTTATATTTTGGGTATTAATCAAATCGGTTATGGGGATATTACACCCACCGACTTTATGAGTATTCCCACGTTCAGGTTCAATTCAGCTTTTATTTACAGCAGAACAAAACAATGAAAAACAAGAGCCCTCTTTTACAAGTGGGCCAAGTTTAAAACGCAGTAAAAATGCCCCGTCATGCACAGAGAGCGAGAGAGAGAGAGAGAGAAAAACAAATGTTGACAAGTTAAGTGCTTCAAAGAGCCAAGTATTTGATAAAGAAATCTATAAAAAATCTCATCACTTAAACATTTGCAACTATAAGATTAATAACATCCTGAAGTACTCCAACACCAGCCGGAGACAAAGTATCAGGATTCACAATCTGTTCCAAACTGGGTCACAGCCAAAGATTTTAGAAATACTGAGCTTATCAGTTCAAAAGATTCCAAGATTTTATTTCTGGCACCATCATAAATGTCAATATAACTTTCAAAATATTTCACTTATTCATTCAGGAAACTGTTAAATGATGTTCTCTCAACATCAACTGTCTCCACAACTGATGCAGGCCCTGTTTCAACATATGTTTTGTTTCATATTATCAACAAACATCAAATAACTTAAAATACTGATTCTTTAAAACCATTAGAAACTCTAAAACAAGCAGAATGAAATTTAAATAAAGTGTGGAGGTGTATCTGAAACTCTGAAAATGCTACGAAGAATGATTTAAACTGATCAGCAGTGGAAAACTAGTAACACTGAATCCACAGAGACAGAAAACTAAGCAAATAATCACATTTAAGAAGCTGGTATTTGATCAAACAACTTGAATAGATCCAACTATTGATTCACTCAGAGTATCATTAAAGACTTACAATGGGTTATCAAAGGTGTTTAATTATTCAGATGTGATAACATTAGATGTTGATTTACTGTAACAGTTTAGGCTTTGATGTGCAGAGTATTAGTATCGAGTGGTGCAAAGTACCTACTTACATTTACTCAAATACTGCACTGAAGTGAAACATATAAATAAAAGGTGCATTTCACTTTATGCTACTTTATAGTCAACTTGTGTATATATAAAACTCTACTTTCTCTACCTAAAGACTAATAATACAAAAATAAATGTAAAAAATAAATTATAATGTATTATTAGATTTAAGCTGCAGAAGGTTATAAAGTATCTTACCTTAATGCTTGGAAGGGAGGACGAGGCGAGTGATTTTAAATAGATTGCGATACGCAGCTTCACCGCTAGATGCCACTAAATCCTACATACTGAATCTTTTAAGTGACATGAATGCATCAATAACGCTTATCAAGTTTTACATCTTATTCTTATATTGTTCTTGATACTGCTGAATTATTTCTCTTACTTAATGTTTTTCCACTTTTACTAGAATTTAGACTTCAGAAATTTGCTTGTAACAGAACAAAATAAATGGGATATTGCTACTTTTACTTCAGTGAATCATCTGAGTACTTCCTCCACCACCGACAGTGTCACAGAACCAAACACAACACTGAGGCTTCCCCCTCCCTTAGTTTCACTGAAGACAACTTGCAACACAAAAACATGCAACTAGAGAGAGACCTAACAACATCCATTGTTGCTCCTTGGCATTCCATCCTCGCAGGGTTCCTAGGTAACAGTTGCTGTCGGCAACCTTGGGCTTAAACTTTAATCCTCTCTCAAAACAAAATGTTGAGGAACGTCAGAGATATTAGAGCCAGTGCATAATGCAGCATGACTGATGAGAACAGGGCGGAAGGGAAGCCACCTGGTGTGAGGTGTTAAAAGTAAAATGTTCAGAAACCTCAGTCAACACAAACAAACTTCACCACAGACCGAGCTCTCGTCTCTCACAACTGACACACCGAGATCGTCCGTTCAACTTTGACACAGAGGGTTAAGAATACAGGTAGACACTGTTTTACAAGGTCATTTTCATAGTGCCACATGTATTATGTTTGCTGAACCAATTATAAATCTGAATATCCACTATTTTTTATATTATTTCTGCTCTTTTAAAAGCTGAGAAAGGGTTACTCTGTAGTCGTTACTCTGCAGAACATATAACAAAACTCACACACAGGTTTGCACAGCTACTGTACATTATGGGCAGCTTAACCAAAACCTTGTTCTGAACCTTAACCATGATCAATGAATTGATGACACTAACCTTCATCTAACCACCACTCACACCTTAACCAATCTTTGGTCCCCATGAGGTCAACTGGTCCTGAAAACCTCTGCATTTATATTGAAAAAGGTCCTTAAGAGGTGGCAGCAAAAATGAGTACAAACCCACATGCATGCGTCCACACACTCTCACACGCACACAGGCACCCCGCACACACACACACAGATTTAGTGTGTTTTAGTGGAGGTATAGGCCATCTAGCACAAAATAAACACCTCCACAAATAGTTTTGGAACTTTCTATAAGTTCTTGAGAAAAAGGGGGCCTTCAGGGGAAAAAGGAAAACCCCATTTCACACATGCCAAACAAAGTGTGTAAACTGATCGTGAGACAAGATGTGTCTGGATAGACGTGGCTCTCTATGTCAGGTTAGTGTTTTCCCTCTGGGATCTCTTGAGCAATGTGCCTTGAAAAAGAAGTTAACAGTCTTGACACAGCTGTTGATACAGATGTGAATCATAATGTAAACTGGAGGTAGGAGTTAAAAAAAGAAATGCTAGATTCCCTGTGTCAATGTAATGTCATTATTCAGTGAGAGTGTTGAGGCCTCTCGGGTAAAGCATGTGCTCTGCTTTGTATAACCCATCTGCTTCGGTTTTACAACAGAATAACAGCACAAAAGGGAAATAGACATGATATATACACATCTCTATATCCGCATATACTGGTACAGTTCATTTTTAGAAGATGAAGCTGGCTCTGCTAAAGCTCCTGAAGCCAGTCTCTCCAAAAGGCAGGTGCTGTGAAATAACAAAGTCAGTGGGTGGTTGGCCTTTCTTAAATTAACCATCATTCATCTCCATACCTGATCCTGGCCTAGAAATGTCAGAGCAGCTGGCTGCTGTTGGGTCTGCAGGACTCAAGCTGAACAGGCTAATTGGTGCGTAAGACTGTCAGGAAATGGTAAAGCCACTTAATGCATAAGAAAACTAGACCTTAAACTGTTTTAACAAACTCATTATACCATTATGTGAGGTCAACAGAGCTGAGAGAATTACATTTGATGGTGTAGATTTAGCTAATAGCTAAACTGCATCATAAATCCAGAAAAACAAGAGGTACAGAAAACTAGACAGGCTCATGGCCTCTTCTCATTTATTGTGTCAGTCCACTGAGCAGCAACACATAATGATTCACACTCTTCCTGTTCCATCATGCATCTGCGCCCCCCCCTGTGACACAATCCTAATTAATTTGCAATGTATCATCCTAATATGTGCATGCGCCTGCACAAATACACACAGGCATTGTCCCTCGGCATGAGAAAGAGGCCTTCGGTGTCAGATGTCCTCATATTGCTGATCACGCAGTTAAATTACAGCACGGTATGTGCATATCTCATTCCAAGGCTGCAGAAACACAGCCTCATAAATCAAAAGTTACTGCAGTGCAGCTGCACGACACTCGTAGAGGTCAGAGGTGGACAGCAGCTGGTGCATGTGGAGCATCGTGACCCTGGCATAGAAATGAATGCATCGCTACTATACCTCTGCTCATCTCTGCTCCATGCAGCTCCCATGGAATACAGCTAGGCCGCAGCATCTTCTCAGCCCTCAGCATGAAGGAGAAATCCATATCTGTCCTTCCTTTTCTCCTTTTCCCTTTCACTCTCAACCCTCTCGCCGTTAGCGTGGCATCAGCTTACAGCTCCCTGGATCCCAGATGAGGGACGGGACGCAGATTACCAGGAGGATCAGTCCACGCCCTACCATCCTCTCTACCCCCCCACAGACAATCCTTATTATAAACTATGGTAAAGCTTACCCGGTACAACCATGCGATGGTCTTGCCCACCTCCTGCTGGTCCCCTAGCCCACCCCACACCCCAGATGGGACAATTCTGTAAATGCCAAAGACAGAGATATAGCGCTGGATTACACTCATTCCTAAATACAGCTGTGTAATCAGAAAGCTAAAGTAGAGCGTGCCACAGAGCTTATACCTGACAGTGACACTGAGGCATATGTAAGGCCTGAGACAATCTTGGTGTAATCCTGCGCTATCTGCAGTATTAAAGGGCTGCATCCGCCCCACCTTCTAGAGAGGCAGCAACAATGTCCCCCACTTATAATATAATAGCAGGAGCATATGTGACCGTTAAAACGAGACACTCCTCTAGTCGCAGTCGGCATCTTAACAGCCACTTCAGTACCTCACACCCCTGTTGGTGAGATCAAATGACGTCAATATGTTGTCTCCCCTGAGAGAGCTTAGCACCGGAGCAAGGGCAGGAATCAGATAAATCAACATAATGTGCTGAAATAAACACAGTGAAATATTCTGTTAGACTATTTAGAGAACAGCCAGGCTGCGCATTTTACTTTTATTAAATGATAAAAAATACATCAAACTAATTGCTATATCTTTGTCGGCATATAAATATTTTTTATTGTCCTTATTCTGGACAATTTTCCACTGAACTTTCTTGTAATTTATAAAACTAACAATTCAACTGATTTCCCCATTCACACCTCAACATTTTAACATTTTAATCTATTACTTGTTATCCATAGGTCACGTCTGGAAACAGCACTGGCGGTGAGTTCTGATTCTAAACACCACAAAAGCAGAAATATAGATCTGAACAATAATGCTTCAGGTTTGTGTCAGAATCATGAGTAAAAAAGAGAGGTGTTGTGTCTGGAGCAGAGACCTGATTAGTTATCTTTCTGTGGCTTGTCATCTGACAGTCTCCTCATCCTCAGCCTGATGGAGGAGCCTCTCCAGCCGGCTCATTCAAACCAATTAAGGTCTGGAGGTCATTACCACACACTCAGTACCTGTCCGTCACTGTGCTCTGCTGCTCTTCACATCACAGCTCACTGGTCGGTTGAGAGTCTCTGAATTTCTCCCTCTCACATCATCCTCTGTCTGTTTCTGTCTTGGTTTTCTTAGTTGTGCTCCTTCCTGTATCAATCTGTCCTCGCTCTCTCTCTCTCTCTCTCAGTTACAGGAGGAGGTGAAGACAACATCCGAAAATAATCACCTCTCAGCCGGGCCACAGAGAGAAGCATCTGGTGCATGTGAATGATTATGAATCAGTGTGAACACGTGTCACAGCTGAAGTTACAGACAGCACAAAGACGAGAGGAAATCAAAAAGGATCGGCTCGTGAACTCGTGAGGTTTTTAGAGAAATGGAAATGCCCCGCGGCGTCAAATCAAAACAATGCAGAGACATCCAAACATCCCCAAACGCAGAGACACTGACAGAGAAGCTTGTATCTCGACATTTTCCCCTCCCAGTCGGACAGTGAAACAAAATGCTCTGATGTTCGGGGGCACAAAGGGCTGAGCTGGTGTGCATGTTGATGCTAAAGATGTCCAAACAGTTTGTCCAAATGAGACTGATGAAATGTTTGGAACATCCAACCCCCCTACCCCCCCTACATAGCACGCTACCAACCGTGTAACCATAAACCTCTGAGAAATTAGCCGGTAATTTTACAGGGCTACATTGTGACTCAGCACTGAGATGGTTGGAATTCCCCCCATGACTGTTGTGATGCTGGGAAAAGCATAGACAGAGATTGTTCCAGTTCAACAGCTTGAGGGTAAGACAAAAAAAAAGGACGATTTCCATTTCAGAGGAAGAGATTCATAATCAGCATTACATACTGCTGTAGGACTATTAAAGTGAAAGCAGTCTTAATAATTACTGCCCAGCTCTCCTGCACCAGGTACTCACATATCTTTTACTCATTTATTCATAAAGGCAGCGCAGTGTGAGCAGGACCCATTAAAATCTCTACCAGGCCTGTGTTAACTGTTGAAAGGTCAACACCGAACTAATAAGGAAAAGTTTCATCAATAAACCGGAATTAAAAGTAAGTTGAGTTCGATAGCAGCAGCTGTAATTGAGTCCAGATGGGGCAGCACTGAGTCCATGCAGCAGAACAGGGAGGCTGCAGAGGGACCTTCTGATCCTGATGGTGAGGATGTTTAAATGTCCTACTTTATTTGAATCTGTTTTAATAATTTCACTCAGTGAATAACATCATTCTGTAGTCATCAGCTGTGAGGCAGTGACGACAGTGGCCCAGAAGTGCAAATATTTAAATGTCAAAATATCAAAATACAACAGCCAATCAAAAGGAACAAATGCATTACGTTCTAAGGGAAACAATAGGCACCTGCTATTGTAAAAGCTCATCGCTGATTGGACAGGAAATGATGACAAAATGTGATTTCCTGTTGCGTTTTTGGATTAGCACTTCAGGGCCACTGGAAGAGACGGGTTTGAACTGTGAAGGTGTGATTCTCACAGATGTTTTTGACAGTGTACACCTAATGAGTGGAAATTAAAATTACTTTAAGTACTGTGCTTTAGTATTTGTACTTTACTTGACAAGTTTCATTTTTGCAACTTAATAATTCTATTATATCTTAGATCACTCAAATCACTTCAAAGCTATAATAACTCATAACTTTTCAATTTTATAAACAAAAGGTGAATTGTACATTAGGGCTGGATGGACATTTTCTGCAATTTTCTGTAGAGCCTGGCCATTATGGATTTGAGGTGGCTGACACTAATAAATTTAAGGAATAAATAGGATGGTGATATATATAGTAAAATACATAAAGGCGATGATTCCTAAGATGTCAACTTCATGAAACTTTATTTTAAATATCTATTGGTTAAAAAACTAAATTCAACCAAACAGAACTTGAATTATGATAATGTTAAATGTAAACATAAATGCAGATCCTCTCTGCATTGTTTATTCTGTAAAATCAGACAAGGCTCATATCTTCTGTCCCTGTATTGACAGTTTTTAAATAATCTGGTCTTTAAAATCAACTCAGTTTTTATGTTTGAAAAATAAGTATAAGGGTAATGTTACAGTATTTTTACTTTTATCACTGGTTCACAATACATCTGTTCTTTATTGTACTATAGAATTTTCAGTATTGTTACTTTCATGTAAGTGAATTATTTGAACACTGCTGCTGGAAAAGATACCTTCTTCAGAACGTTGATATGAGTTTTGTTTGCTTCTCTGATTGCGGCTCATGTGACGGATATAAAGACAGTGTTCAGAAAATGTTAATTGAGACTTGCACTGTTCAAGTACCTGTGCTAATTGGCTTAAAGCGTGGTGACAGAGGTGGTCCGAGCACCATCTCAGCTGTTTTCTCTCTCTCCAGAAGAGTAGTCAGGTTTAATGCACCTGTGAATTACTCCCACAGCCAGCCTCCCACTTCTCTGCCAGCCCTCCCCCACAGCCCTAATAACACCATAATGATGCCACTGTTAGTACAGTGCTGGGGCAGTGTGCTTTATGGACTGACCTCAAAATCAATTCAGCATCACATAGTACCTATTAATGGAGCTATAGGTCTAAACATCCTCCTCTCCTCTCCTCTCCTCTCCTCTCCTCTCCTCTCCTCTCCTCTCCTCCTCCCACACAGGGCACATATTACCAGATCAAGGCAAAGTAATGGGTCATTGTACCACCGCTTCTCTTTGTCTACACCCACAGGTTAAAAACACGATCTGTCAACCACACAAGTATGGACAGTAGCTACTATCCCTCCTCAGGAGATAAATTTAATGCTGCAACTATGTTATACTGTAAAATTAAATGCTTAGTTGTTTCTCATTAGTGTGTTTGGTGCGCATAATTTGGAAAAAAGGAGGTTTTGTGTCGGCGGATGGAACAGAGAAATACTTGGCGGTTTGGGAGCAACATTCCTGGACGGAGAGACTAGTAGCTGAGTCGCTCGCGGTGGTTAATTAGGGGGGAGTCTGTGGGAAACCCCTGAATCTGAAACCCTCCTCCAAAAAAACTCACACCACTTCAAGTAATGGCAGCCATGTTGAAAGGGATTCATTGTTCGGCGGCCAGAGCAAAAGATTCCATCGCTTATGTCCAGTCGTCGGAACTGTGGTGCACACTTTGAGGGGACCAATAGAGCGGCTGCAGTTATACTACCAGAAAACAGAGGAGCGAAGAATCAAAGGGGTGATAGACATTTAAGGGAAGAGCCACTCGTTTTAAAGGTCAAATTGAGTTTAGTTGTTACAAGAACTGCTGCTTAGCTACAGTAAAAACTGTTGCACAATGGGCTCTAGCTGCCTGTAAGAGAACTACATTAGTTGTGGCATAAATTTGGGTATGGAGATTATAAACCTTTAACCAACAGCCTGCACTACAGAGGAGGAGTGTAATCTGTCCAACAATTACAGAACTTTGTCTTTAACTAGGAATCATATTTAACTTTCACAAGATGAGCAGGATGGCGAAGATGCTTTTTGTGTTGAAATACATATGTATCAAACATTAGTGTATTTAATGAGTGCATTCTGGAGAAAATTACAGTTTTAAATAAAAACATTTTAGAAACAGATAGCAGTCTCCCCGACATTGATCTGACAGCTGCGATTAACTTTGACAGGCGCTGATACTTGTTTTAAAAATAGGAATGTACACACATGCATCTCACAATGCACACAACCTTGTCTCCAGGGATACTGGTGGAGGACATCTGGTCTAAGGTAAAGCTTTAGCCAGACAGTTATTTTGAACAATAAACACATTTACAGGAATGTATATACACAGCCTTCTCAACAGAGGCGCCGCGTGTTTGTGTGTGTGTACACATGCCTGAGCACACTGTGTACAGTAATTGGTGACCTGCTAAATATTTGTGTAGAAACCCCTCAGCAGGAGAAATCAGAGAGGCATGATTTCAGCTCTAATGCCTTCAGGCTGCAGACCAAAAATAATTCAGGGATGGAGCCCACTTTAACGCTCAATGTCCACAAATCAGGGGGAGCTGGGGAG
This sequence comes from Pseudopleuronectes americanus, assembly GCA_038501795.1. Lineage (NCBI taxonomy): Eukaryota > Metazoa > Chordata > Actinopteri > Pleuronectiformes > Pleuronectidae > Pseudopleuronectes > Pseudopleuronectes americanus. The sequence continues at coordinate 18,320,852 of CM076717.1, read as the reverse complement.
CTGATGATGATGCATCGACTTACTGAGATTTATTTTCGCCCAAAATGATTCACGTTTAGTTCCGCTCAAAACAAATGAAATTAAAACAATGTTAAGTTCCTGTTTTGGTTAAATATTGGCTCACGAGCTTCACTCCAGAGAGAACCAGATAAATGAGACACTTTCCGACTTTAATGTGGAGCTTGTTTTTAGGACGTTACCTTATTTGTGAAACCCACGTTTTGCCTGCTGATGAATTCAAAGACTGATTTAATTCATTTTGCCGTGATTGGAAACAACATGAGTGGCAGAGCTCTGTGGAATACCACTAAAAAGAAAACTGCTGCAGTGTGAGCCATCTGTTACAGTCTGGAGGAGCAGTGTGGAGAGACAACATGGAAAAATAATCATGAATACTATGTGCAAGCATAACGGTTTACACTGACATGGTGGCAACAGATTTTTTAAATTTAATTATAGGTTACTCTTGTTTTTGTGTCTGCAGCAATTTCCCCTAACCTTAATTTGCTTTTGTCCAACCAATAGTCCAAGCTTTTAATTTAAATCTTGTAATTTAACAAACCAGAAAATATGTTCGTCCTTGAAAGCTAGAAATGGGTAAGTTGTATTTAAACACCTAACCAGTCACGCTTGTTGTTTCAGGTGATTAATTGACTAAATAACAGGTTCCCTGAAAGTAGCACAAAAGCATTTCAATCGCCCCCTGGTGACTGCTCGCAGTATTGATCCCAAACCCCGCCTTCTCCATGTTAGTAGACAGCACTCATTAAATGTTTTCTGTACTCATCACAATTACGTTTGTTCAAGTGTTCTGATAACTGGTGAATTAGTTATTTGATGCTATACAAGCGGGCTGGGACGCCTTGATTGAAACGTGAGATTGAAGCTGGAGTGGTCAAGCGTGTGTATGGACGGGAACTCAATACACCAACTCCATCTTTCGATCACTACGATGTAGACCTGAACTCTCAATCACGTTTTTGGAGAAAGATGGCAGCATTCACGTCGTAGGGGATATTTTGGCTAAATTACTAGATTGTGGGAGGAATCAGAGAAGCATGGTTCATCTTTTTCACAGTCTATAGATGACTTAAAGGCTGCAGTATACGTGGTGAGCATAAACAAGGACACAGCAGGGACATGAGACACTATACATGAAGGTACTCTGGCTCAGCAACACAGGACTTAAGCCAAGGTTTGACCTTCCTCTGACCGTCCTCTAAGTCAAACCGTTGTAGAATGTTTCTACTTTGCCACTAATGAATTGTGTGGATGTATAAAAGTGCACAGCATCGCCCCGATGTTCTGCCTTCAGCCCATCAATCTTGTGCGAGGCCTGCGTGAACCAGATGAAGTGTTCTGCTTATCCTCTGCTCTGCTGGAATATCACGCTTTACGTCCCCTGGATACAGAGAGAGGGGGATGGGGGGGGGGCTTTGCTTCCTTAGAAGAAATTTTCCCTCATGTCTGGTCCATTCTCATCTGCCAAGGCAACAATATGTACCAGCAGTAAGAAGACAAAATCTCCACTGCTGAAGCAATGAGGCGTTTAAATAGGATGAGCTGAGACTGTTGTGAAGGCAACGAGGCTTCGTCCTCCTCGCCGTCTGTCTCCTCGTCTCACTCGCTCTCTCTGAGAGTTGCACTTGTTTGAAGTCTAGACTCAACGGGGATTTGGATGATTTAAGGTGAAAACAGAGGATTAGATGTATAGAACGGCATCATGGGGGGGGGGACCGGGGAGTTTAGGTGCTTAGAGTCAAATTGTTTTCTGCACCTCCTGTTGCGAGGCGGGCACCACAACACGCAGGAGGTGGCCTTGAAACATCACACATGAGAGAATCAGAGCTCATTTCTTGTATCCGGGCACACGTACCATGTACAGTGAAGCTTTTTCTCTCATGTTTCAACTGAGTGTCATCAATGGAGACAATCAGAATACAGCGGGAGAATAGAAGATGCTTCTGCAGGTGTCTGGCTTCACACATTAAACTGTATAAAGATGGATGACGTGACAGATCCCCTTAAGTGAAGCCAAATCAGCTTGACGACCCCCTGGTGACTGGCTGCGGTATAGGTCATAAATCGTCTTCTCAAGATGGTCTCTTTCATTTTAGGTGGTTCTTATCAGACTGATGTATGTTCAAGTGTTCATGAAGCTATATGATGCTATAAAAACAGGGTGAAAGGTCATGATTGACTTGCGATTGGAGGATTGATGGGACCTCAATCCCGCGGCTCCATCCATGATCGACTTTGTAAATGTAATCGGCAGAATATGGCGGAATTCGTGTCCAGTGTATTTTTGTATTTATCTGGGTGAAATATAATGAATGACAGCTAAGACTGAGTGATGATTGGTCGACCATGTGAATCAGTGGAACCTCGATTCTGTGACTCCAAACCACGAACCCTACTGCGCAGACTTCAAATTACATTAAAAGTGAAAGATGGCCGCACCTGTTTCCAGGATATTTAACCTTTAGCTTAGTAAAACAAAGGAAGTGAAGACATGTCGTCCATCTTTATATACAGTCTTCACCCATAGCTCCATCCCAGCTCACTGTGTTTCGTACCAGTGAGGAATGACAGGTTTCCTCATCTGGACCAACAGAGTCCAGGATCCTCTCTAGAAGCACACGATGCAAATCAAATATGCAGCAGGTCCATAAAACACAAGTCGGAAGAAATACTTCACTCTGACATATGGTGGTGATAGAAACAGGATACTCTCCGTAAGGTTCCTTTTTTTGTAACTGGCTACAGTCCATTTGCTCCTCTGATGAAAAAACTATAGAAATACTTGCTGCATGCAAAGTTATGATGATGGGCCGTGGGAGGGAAATGGGGGAGAAAAGTATCATAGGAGACCTGATAACGGGGAGAAATATCCTCATTAATCTTCTCCTCTCCCTCCACTCCCAAGCCAATAACCGCCGGCCTCATAATGTGCTCTTAACCCGAGTCGTGACCTACACACAGGAAATCCATATTAAATGTCGTCTTCATCAAAAATCCAACTGGGAAACAAAGACTGTCGTGAGCTGGTGGGAAGGAAATAGTTAAGTGAGCACTTTGGCTTTCATGAATCTCATTAGCATACGGAGACATATCAGTCACACTGATAGGAATAATATCATCTCAGCGACAGTGTGTCATACCGGAGAGTAATTCACTGCTTAGTGTCACGGTTAAAGCGCTCCCCGGCTCTCCTTGAATTGGCGTTCACTGACTCACTCTGTGAAGTTTCTTTCAGATGAAGTTTCCTCTCGCAGATTTAATTGCAGAGGAATGTCTGTTGGAGATGTAACCTGTCTAAGCTGGCATCCTTCTCGCAACTCCCTTTCCTGGTTCTGCTTCGCTGCGTGCTTTTGTTTTTCTGCAGGCCGGGATCTCTCTAAGGTGGCGGTTCACATCAGGTGTCGCATGGCCAGGGCACTGCGGCCATCTGCCAACCAAACTCAGGCTAAGGAACGCTCTCACCAGCTGGTGTGCAGGGAAGCACTTCTGTCACCTCGCCCAACAGAGCTAAAGGAAGAGGTTAGCTGTCACCTGTCCCCTCTGCCCCTGTATGCTGCAACATGAAATCACAATGCCCTCCAGGTGAACCACAAACTAGGGAAAATATCAGAGCTTTTGAAACAATATGGCTTCCTCTGCCCCTGTATGGTCATGAAAGTGAATATGTGCTGTCCGACTGTTTCTCCCTGCGGCAAAGCTCAGGAGTGGAAACTCAGAGTCCACAGGGTCTCTGCTCTCTCTGACAGCCAGTGCAGCTCTGACAGTTCATTACTGGGGCTTGCATTCCATTAAAAAGCAAAACAAATAACCACAGAGTCATTATTTATTTAAGGTCATTACCAACCACTGTAGAGAAATAGCTGACAATGTGCCAGTAAGTACTTCTAAGCCCTCGGCTATTAAGTGCAGATACACAAAAAACAATAACACTTAATGAAAAAGAAGCTTAACCATGAGGTAAGTAAATTACAAATACTCAAATAAAGATGCATTGAATTATATTATATTATTTCTTATACTGTATAGATCTGTCATATCCGTTTTGGTTGTTTTTGTTGTGTTTTTATTTCCTTGATGCAATGCAATTTTTTCAAACTATCCTCCATATATATATGAATGTAACTATATGCCTCATAAAGTGATCACATTAACTCTATTAATCTAAATGTTATGTCTGCTGTGTTCCAAGATATTAAAGAGATACAAATGTCATAAATGAATGGGAATACTGTACACCATTAGTTTATTGTCATTTAAGGGGACTGAGCTCTTAAGATCTAACTATCCGGTCTAAGAGAAGTAAAACCTCCCGCCCACCACCACCAGTGTCTTCACATGGTATGGGAGGCCCCGGGAGTCCTGGCTGTGCCATGATTAGTTGTTCTCCTGGAGGAAGTGGGTGAGGAAGAGGAAGAGAGAGGAGAGAAGAGAGAGAGAGAAATGTTGGAGGGGTAAGGGGCTCCCTCTCTCTTAGCTATTGTTTGGACACAGTTCCCCTCATGCTGCATTGACCACAGACAGGGCGTGGCCGAGGGAGGCCAGGCAGGGAATATTGGGAGGGGAGGGGGTGAGGTATTTGGACAGTGGTGGATACAGGGGGAAGGTTAGAGCGCGCCGCATACTTTCCCTGCATGTGAAGAGCGGACGGGAACACGGGTGGTCTCTGGGGAGTGTTACAGAGAGAGAGAGAGCGAGAGAGAGAGAGAGAGAAAGAGAAGTGGGTGGGATTTTGACCCCTGTATTTTGGCGCTCTGTTCCCAGCCCCGCTCATGTGCACGATGAAGTAATGAGAGACTCGGGGCCTCCGACAAACTCAGGCCAGATGGGGAGATGATTCTTCTCTACAATTACTCTAAAGTACAGAGCATTAGAGGCAGTGCAGCTATCGGGAGATAAGATAATCACTGAGAATACTTAATCAACACTGTTTTACAGCAATCGACAGTTTGGAGAATGTCCTTAAAGGTTTCAGCGGCTTTTATCTTCCTCTATCCCTGACTGCGGGTATGCTAGCGTATACTGCCGAGAGCAGATATAATAGAAAATTTAGTTGGAGGAGCTGCTGGTTCTGAAAGGTTCTTTTCCTTTTAAAATTCACATTTGAATGTTGACTTTGATGATATTTTCAGCGTTCATCATCAGTCTGTACAAACATTTAAAACGACCCCAAAAAAAGAGCAGCTGTGCATAAGAAAAAGGCAAATGTGTCTTCTTAAAAAGCCAAACAAACAATGGCTCCCTCTGATTCATAGTTTGTGAGTATAACAAACACGACAGAAAATTCCAAGGCACTTTGAGTTCTGAGTATGTGAAAAGCTTTTAATTTTTCATGGGTCAGACCCACTTTGATGCCGCAGAATGACTCCAAGATCGTTTCTCAGCAGTAGAAACAAAGTATTGAAATTATTCCTAAGAAATCACATCTTTTCTGTGCATTGGTGGATGGTTGTTAATACTTGACCAAAAAGTCAAGAGGCAGAAAAGAATCATTATGCAGAACAGCCAGGGTTAACCCGTAACCTGCCTCTCCTTTTATGAATTTCATATTATGCATTATTGCTGTGATCTATTGGTATTTATTGTACATTTTCCTCTTAACAAGCCTGGTCTTTTTCAATCTAACTATCGAGGGAGAGGCCATGGAGGTCACAGAGAATGTTTATAAGAACTAAAGCCCTCACTGCCCGGCCTGAGTCTGTGACTTTTAAACCTTCTCAATTCATTTATTACTCAGTCTATCGTTGGATTTGAACCAATAATGGTTTTAATGAGGGATTGTTTAATTGTTTTGTTTAGCATTCACAATGTGCTTGTGCCCCTCTCATTCAGAGTGATGCATTTTAAACCCAATCAAACCATTTGGTTTCCAAATTTATCCAGACTGCTAAATATTTTGTCATGTTAGTGCAAAGCATAACCTTCAGCTTCACCCACTGATAGAGGCAATCCAAAATACTTTTAAGTTCTGCACAGCTCTGATTTTTTTCACATTTTTCTCAGTTGTAGGGAACTTTTCACTAAGGTTTATCTTTGGTTTTCTGTTGATGAATCAGTTTTTTTCAAATCAAACTTTTGGGCTACTGACTCAATTCTAACCATTGTCTGTAACAAACCTGGACATCCACAACTCATCTTCCTTTACATTGATATATGTCTAACCCTAAACACGTTATTTTGGCTATGGATATCGACTGTGGCTGATCATGATCCTCATGGGCAGTTGAGAAATATTAAATGTCATACATATACATCACTGCTTTCACACATTGTGTCGACTACATCAGTCTCCATGTTTAAAACCGGCAGGAGTCATCCATACTCCCCCATGCTGCATGAGTCACTAACAACTGACTTATGGTTGTGTCTTAGAAAGGTTTATGGATTAGTATTGGCAGAATCCCTTGAGTCCGTGATGAGCACTTTCTCTCCAGCCGACAGCAGGGCACTGATCTACCAAGAGTATAAATAATGAAAACTCGAGATGCGCCCCCATTGATTATGGAGACAAAATATTTTTCCTGAAGCTTGTGTTTCTTCAGACGAATTGAACATAGCTTGATATGTTTCCCTCCTCATAATTCAGATTGTCGTTTAGTATGTCGAGAGAAAGAGCCAATAATAGAGGGGTGTCATCACCCCTGCGATGAATGCATTACTGTCAATGGGCTGAATAAAAGGAGGGAGGGTTGTAACCGTGAGCCACAGAGCTTTCCATTGATTCAACTATAAAGTGAATATGAGACATAGAAAATAAATCTTTGTGTCATCAAGATAGTTGCTTGTAAGAAAGAAAAACAAACATACAAAAGTTAAAAAAAAAGGCAAAATGTGAGGAGTCAAGTTAATCCTGGTGCAGCGTGCAGATTCTAAAAGTTGCGTGATTTAATCTCTTGTTCCTTGTGATTAGTTTAGCAACAAGTTCAGACCCTGAGGCCGACAGCAGCTTCTGGTGCCATGTTGATAGTCTTATTGGACATCTGTCAGAGATGTTATTGAAGCTCCACAGGGAGGTGAAACAGCAGAAACGTTTGTGACATTTTGGCACAATATAATATACAGTATTTACCGGGAGGCAGGTCCTGCATGTTTGGAAAAAAAAAGAGAAAAAGCTTGTCTGTGCAGCAGCTTTGATTCTGCACCGGGCAGAGCCAACAAATTGACTAACAAACAGCGAGGCCTGGAGAGGGATACACACCTAAAGAGCATTTAATCTCCCTAAGCCACTGGACGCTGACGCTGGCTCGTCGCACACTAAACTGCCTCACACCAGAGATCTTCCCAAACGAATCATCCTAAACTTTCGAAATCTGGAGGAAACATCCTTAAAGCTAAGCAGTTCTCTGGCTCATCCCTCTTTATGCAGGAGAGGTGAAGGCTCAGCCGCGTTAAGTTTGTCGGGTTTGAGGCAATGGAGGGAGGTGGGGGGGGACGGTGTGTGAAGCTGTGTTTGGCTTTAACCGTCACCTGACTGCTGGCCTGGCCTCTGGGAACAGGAAGTATGACATCACTGGCCTGACATTCAGGAATGTGGGAATGTCAGGCCGCCTGTTAACGCTGCGGGAGCGAAACAGAGACAGAAAGCGAGCAGGGTGGACACAGCGGAGACGTGACTGCAGAGTTATTTTATTATAAGCTATTCCAACTGTGAGGACTATAAGCCATGTTCTGACTGACTCAAACCCTGTGTGGAAAAAAGGCTACTTGGCCGTTCTGTTGATAAAACTTATCCAGCAAATAACTTAAACCAGACTTAGCTTTCGAATGATCAGCATCGAAGCAGCAAAAGCTCAGATATCCTGACTTTTATTATCTTGTATGCTTCAGGCTAAAAAATTACTAAATTTCCCAGGATGCAACTTCACTTTTTATGAGACCCTACCTGCCTAATAAACTCCCACGTATTTCTGATTCCACACCACCTCTGGGATTGTCAAGCAGGATCACTGATTCAAAATGTATAATCTGCAAGCTGAGTTAACCATGATCGCACTGCTGTGACACCATGTGTTGCCCTTTAACCGCATGTTGTGAAAGCTGATGCATAACTTACATGACGAAATAATGCAGGATGAACACAGCCTCCATGGTGCATACATAAGGCAGAGTTTAATGTATTAAATATGTAACTTCGGTCTCTTGCGCTCTGTCTCTATTCGGAAGCTGCATTTGTAGACCAATTCTGTCACTAAGTAGACTGTACCAATTCAAAGGCTCCTCCAATTGTGGGCGACTTTTTTGTCTGTAGCTCTGTTGCTAGATGATGGCTGTGAGGGCAGGACAAGCTAGAGATTTAAACAGGAAGACCAGACCACCTCATACCGGACTGACCGACCCGGTCTACTCTGCAGTAGGAGGATGAGGCTGAAGTCGACTGAGTAGACCGGGTAAACGGAAGGATGCGACCATTGAATTAAGACAAAGCTTAATGGTCTCTCGATCAAAACAGGCCTTTGATGACGTTGTGAAGCAGTGTGGGATCATGGGAGTTGTTGTCTTCACCACAACTCAGGATGTGCTCACAGGTGAGTTCATGTCTTAAAGTTTCACTCACATTACGCAGCAAAGATCAATGAGCAATTGTGATGCATTACGAGGGACCAACGCAGACCATGGAAGGCTAACTAGCTAACTGGCTAAGTGGCTAGCGGTGTGTTTTTCCTCTACTGTTATAAAGTTATAAAGCACGTATGACATTTCGTATAATTACATATAACATCATAGCTTTTAAGACATTCTAATGAAGATCTGTTACTCATTATATCTAAGAAAACATGTACATCATCACTCTTAAGCCTCATTTCACACAGATCCGCCCTCAGCTTCGAGCACCAGCAACGGACAAGAGGAATCCCAAGCTGCTGAATTCCATATGCCCGACACAGGGCGCCATTTAATGTATACTGACAGTGAACTGCTTGGCATGGCATGATCTCGATACCCCCCCGGCTTCTAAACTTATCCAAGGCAAATGCAGAACTCAGACACATCGAAGCAAAAAAGACCTGCACCATCAGAATGTGTTCTCTCTGTGGCATGTTCACGATTTCAGGGAGTCGAGCATTCTGTAAAAGTTGAATCTGTCAGATCATCATTTGTCGAAAGCTTTAAATTTGTCAGATTAGTTGCTCAGGAAATTGATGTGAGCACAAGCAGGGATTTTCTGATGTTCAGTTTAGATGTCAGGGCAACGGGCAAATACGATTCCCCACCAGACGTCTTGAAAAGATGTGTCATCCCTCACAAACATGAAATAAAGATTACAAAAGTGCCAAGAAACATCATTAGACATGCAGCAACTATTAAGGAGTACCTTTTCATGTTCTTACTGAAAGCAACAAGTGAGATATTAGAAAGCGCGGCGTGAAGCCAGAACAACTCATTCTGAGCCAACAAGGCCACAGTGAGCAGTACCCTGCACACTCCCACTTAAATCATTCACAGGTTTAAAGCATCACATCTTTTTTCAACCACTACATAACGGTGCCATGGTGTCGCCAGCCCCGATCAGAGATGTTGGCACGCAGTTCTGGACCTGAAGCAATGTTTAAGACTCCTTGCCAGCAGATTCAGGGGAGCGAGCTGAGAAGGAGCCAGAGTTGGAGGGATTGCAGCCCCAGAGGAGCCCAGCTGCTGCCTGGGAAAACAAAACCCGGACAGGCTCTGGCCCACGCTCTCTAACCCCAACCCCTCCCATCTAATAAGAGAACTAAGTTCTTTTTTCCCTCTCGATCCAATGCCTTTTCCACTGTCCCTCTGCTCTGGAGTTTAGGGGAAAATAAGTCAACGGACTAGAGGAGGAATGATCTTAGCCACCCTGCTGCACATTCCCCCAATAGTTCCCCCCACTGTTGTTCTCAAGCCAGTCGCACATGTTCATGTTCTCACTCTCACACACATTCATGTCCACGTGCACATGTGTGACACTCACCACGGTAATGGAGGCTGTCATCGTGGTGGTTGTGCTGGTGGTGGTTCTCCAGAGCAGGGGGGCTGCTGGCACCCAGCTCTGCCAGTCTGCGGCTGGTGGCCGAGAGCTCGGAGCGGAGGTTGGTCACTTCCTGACTGGCGGACTGGATTGCCCCATCAATCCTCTGTGCCAGATGTTTGTTGTCTTCCATCATTTTAAGGATTTTCCCCTGAGGACCAAATCCACACAGAGCAGCATGGTGTCAAGTGGAGCATTAGACGGGGTGAAGCCGAGACCCCTCTCTCCTCCAGTTATCCCCCTCTCCTGTCGTCCTCCTCTTCCTCCTCCACCTGTGCTTCCTCTCTCACAGTTTACTTGGCACATATACAGAGAAGAATAAGCCAAGACGCCGGTCCCTCTCCTGTCCTCCGCTGAGCAGCACAAAGATGATGTCTACCTGTTACTGTCTAAAGAAACATCTGTGTGGCCGAGCACCACACACTCAGTGGAAGCATGTGCTGGTGTCTGTGTGTGCAGGGCAAAGGAGAGAAAGAGGAGAAAAAGAGGAAGAGCAAATGCAAAGAGAGCAGAGAGAGAGAGAGAGAGAGAAAGACAGAGAGAGAGAGAGAGAGAAAACAGGACAGAGGAGGAAAGAGATGCAGCCCAGCAGGCGGAGGGGAAAGTGAGTGCTCCCGCCGAGGAGAATGTGCTGTGAGCAGCTGCTCTCAGAGAGGACCCAGCACACACTGAGATGACATGCAGCCTTTTAAATGGACTGTACCATGTGCTGGAGGACCAGGGGAGAGGTGGAGGGGGGGGACGCAGTTGGACTGAGCTGCTCTCCAGCAACTCTCTAAGTACAGCTGTTTATCCCCCACACCATAGAGCCTGTAATGAGTTAGAGACCGGGTCTGTAATAGGAGGAAAAGTACAGATTGTTTCTTTCTACTTCTTCTTTCCCCCTGATGTCCCTGCGCTCAGAGCTCGGCAACAGAGTTAAACCCTCTGACAAGCACTTGTCAAACCCTCTGTATCTTTTCACTCCCGCTCCCACTCTCCCTTCCTCCCTCTCACTCACACACCCGCTGTCTTTTTGTCTCTCCCGACCCCCCCTACCCCAACCTTCTCTTTTTTTTTCATTCCATTATATATATTCATCTCTTTGTCCTGGGAAAGCTCACCCCCACATCACTGGAAGGGGGGGCTGGCTCAAGGCGCCCAAGGGGAAAACATTTCAACTCCGAGAGCAAACTTAGCAGAGGACAGAGGCAGAGAGACAGAGCTCTAATAGGTTAAACACAAAGAGGAGAGAATTACAATTGTGCGGTGGCGAGAACACAGAGCTCCACAACAGTTGGACGAGAGGCCACGCAAACAATAAACACTGCCGTTAATTCTTATCTGCGCAGATGTAAAATGCCATTTCACACACACAAGATTAGAGACTGGGGGGACTGGCCTTCTTCCCTTCATCCCATCTAACACGATAGTGCTGAGCCATCACAACATTTGAATCTGCATTTGACATTTCATTTCCCAAGTAAAAAAACACATCCTGTCTCTAGCAAGAAACCGAGGTAGGTGAGTGATGCATCACTCAGATTCTGTCATCCGCAGTCTGGGTGATAACAGCTCAACGCTCATTGGTATTCACACAATGGCAGATAGAGACAAACAAAGATGGCACAGCAAGCTCACAAGACTGACGAGCGAATGAAACACACAATTTGGTGGTTGTACCAGTAGTTAGCTCACTGCATCCTGTCATTGTGGCAGCTACAGATCATGTGTGAAGATCGGAGAGATCCATGAGTTTGACCTCAACTGGGCAACTTCAGCTTCTCCACTCTGTGCTGTCAGAGTTTAAGAATATGACAATATATATAATATTTAGGGCTACTTTAAAATCAGTTATTTTATGCTTTGATTTGTATCTTGAAGTGTCAGGATCTAAACACACACTGTGAGCTGCTCATTATAAATACTTTCTCAAATTTCATCAGAATCAGAATCTGAATATTAACTATTAACATAGTTTTGTTAAACGTTCAGTGTGTAAGATTTAGGCAAAAGGGATCTATTGGTAGAATAATCCCAGTGATGTTTTTACTAGTCAGTTTCATCTAAATTGTAGGAATTGTGGTTTTCTTTACTCTCAAACTTTATAACTTTTGAGTTTTTGGGAGGACAACTGGAAGGGGAGGGTGAGGTGAGGGGTGTTTGCTGCAACATGGCACTCAACCACTAGATGTCACTAAATTCTACACACTAAACCTTTAAAGGAGACATGTTTGCTTATTCAGTTATTCTTTCCCCTGGAGTGGTACATAGGGTGTTTCTGTGAATGTGAAAGTTCTACACAGTTCTTGGTAACAGGAGCCCTGTGATCATGGACTGTTTGAGAGAGACGACAGGTTTTTATGGGGAAAGCAGAACAAAATCTAACCATGAAATGAAGAAATAATGCTCTCAAAATGAAAGACTGCAGTTTTGAATGAAGACAGGAAAGAAACTCCGCACAGAACAAAACAAGCAATTCATTTGAAGATGTCACATTGTCTCCTGGGAAACAAGTGATGGCAATTTGTCACATCACTGACATTTGCGGTTGTTAATTTGCTCACAGTGGTAATGCCAACTTGCTGTTGTTTAGCAGGTATAATATTTACCATGTTCTGCACACTTACTTCAGCATCTAATTGATGGGAATGTGCCTGGTTTGGCATTTGCCCGAAAGTCAAAATATTGGACAAATTAAATGAATTTATAGCTAAAACTAAAGGTTAATGGAATCTTGATTTGATGATGACTCTACATGATATATTATGCTGGACTCGCACATATGCATTTTATCAATGCTTGTCTATGACAACAATGACAGTTTCATACATAGGACACACACCATGGCCACTTTCATGCTAATGTGCCATATCCATCAATGCAATGTTACCGGGACATAAAATCAACGACCAGATGAGTGCAACACCAGGTTAGCAGGTGCCCTCGGCCTCCTCTTTTAAATGTTCGTGATTTGATTGGATAGGGCCTCCGTTGCCGCGTTAAAAGTGATCTTCTGCAGTACACAACACGAGTAATGTGATGCAACACAACCACAGTGCAGAACGGCAACGCTCCACCTCGCCCCATTCAAAGTGAATAGGCAGCGCTTCAGTTCAATCCTCCAATGTGTACACACGTTGGGGGATGACCAAATTCAATCTGCTTCGTTCTCTGAAGACAATGAAAGTCTGTAACAAATCAATCCATCCAACAGCTTTTGAGACCAAGTGGGTCGACTGACGTATGACGTTGGCTTAGTTAAATATATAATTAGCTACTTCCTATTGTGCTTCACCATCACATAGGCAGTCCTTCGCTCGTTGCTTATCTCTGATTCCTGTCCTCTGTCTCTTTCTATAACCGAACTTATCTCATACAATCATTATGTCAACGCCTCTGCTGTCCACCTCACTACCCACCATCCACAAACGGGACAATTATTAGGCTACAGTTACTCGAGAATATGAAAACAAGCATTGGCTGGTTTTGATCACATGACATGTAGGCAGATCATTATCATCGTCTAGACAGTCACATCACTGTTCCCGATTAGTGCACTGGCCCTGATTTGTAGCTGATGAGCAAAGCACAAATGTGGCACACAGCCTGTGACACAGGGAAGAGATAAAGGTTGTCTCCACTTCTTGCTCTGCACAAAGAAAGCTCATAAATTCCTCTGCAAATGTTTTTTTATTTCTTTTTTTTTAAAACCATGCAAAGTCTTTCTTCATATGAAACCACAACCACAGTCTGTTTTGCGCTATAGGAGTCAGGCGTCCATACGTTCAACTATGGAATGTGAGGAAATTAATGATTTTAGGGTCAGGGGTCAGGACGTGTCCCAGATACACATCAATAGGTCGGACAAATACTCTGAGGATGCGTCATTATGGCGTTAACCAAACACACAAAGTCCTCCTCTGTGTTCACAACTGGAATGAAAGCATGTACGGCCGAGGCAGAGACCTCAAGGCTAACACAGGGATTTCAGTACTTAACTTTAGGAAAGGTTGATTCCCTTATATAAGCAGTTGTCCCTCCAGCACTTCTATGGATTTGACTCCCTTCTCTAAACTTAGCATGTTTGTGTTGTTAGTTTGCTCACTTGTTTGACACTATTAATGAGAAGTTTAATCAAGTGTGTCGAGGGTGTGCAGTTAAAAAGAGGTATTGATAAACAGTCACCATGACTGTCTGCCTGGGTTAATTGAATATCGACTAATCCTGCGCACACTGGAACGGCTTCCATTTCCCCCCAATAGTACAGTGATATAAAGCCCTGCTCAACTATTTATACAGGTCTTATCAGGGTCGTTGGGAAAATATCCACACTCGACTCACTAATGTCCATCAATTACTATGAGGCAAAGATATAGTGCCTGTCATGGAAGGAAATGGGGAAAGTGTCAAATTAAGGAGTATAACTCAACAGATGAAAAAAACAAGGGCATGCTCTAAGGAATGTTATTTAAGCTGAATTATGTGATTATTACTCCATGACTGGTATACACATAAATGAGCTGTGACCGTATTACATTGTCATTTTCATTTAGGTTATGATGTTAGAACAGGAAGATCCATCAGGGGCGAGCGAACGCTTGACTCTCAGACCTCCGCACTGGTCAAGGGCTCTTCCCACGTTGTGCCCTTGGGTCACACAGTGCATGATTCAATCTTTCAAATGCAACGGAGGTCATTTGATGCATTGTTGAAATCAAGAAATGCTGTGCAAGCAGGCTGCAGCAAAGCCCAGGAATGAGCAAATACTGCAGGGGGGCTAGTCATCTTAAGTTGGGCCTGACCCTAAGGAAATGAAGCCAAGGTGCATGAGGAGCTCAACTTTGTCCCATGCTACTGATATCACTGTGTCATAACATTACTCAAAAATAAACACGTGATGACATGTTTGTAAATTTAATTTGATTAATTTAATTGAACTCGCTAAAATAAATTAAGTTACTTCAATTAATTAAATTTCCTAAAGTAACATCAACTACTTAACTTTATAGGATTTCAGTAAATTGAAATAATAAATTAGATTGGATTTAATTAATAAATGCAATCTAATTAAAAAAATCTTTGCTTAACAGACATTAGAGAGACAAGACTTCCTCACTTCGAGACACCCCTTCAAAAGACAAAGAGCTTTATTAAAGAAAGCTGCTTACATGGTTTTTGTTAATATATTTCAGGCAAGCACTTTAGAAAGCATCCCTCCGCCTCCATCCAGACCTGCTCTGAATAGAAACATTCACAGGCTGTAGGTCTTGATTTCTAAATATCTGTATGTCAAAATGTTTCCACTGGAAGAAAAAAGCAGGTTTCAGGCCCTTTTATTCTCAAAATAATGGCACTTTTCACACACAGCCCGCTGTTAGCCAACATCTGAACACAAGAGTTTCGAGTTTTTACGTGTACACAGGTTTGTTGGCGTCATAATTGGATTTCACTTTTGTCGATTGATGGTCAGTGTATTGTGTGTAACACAGAGGGAAGACAGTTGAAAAAAGCACTTGAAAAGGATTGAAAAGAAGAGCTTGAGTACGACTTTCCTTTTCTGAAGTTACCAATAAAACGTATTTTTGTTGTGCACCTACATCTTGCTTTCTTTTGCCAGCATTTGTGACAAACTAGACAAAATGGTCTTTGCTAGTCAAGATAAAATAAAACACAGTGGGTTCCAACAGAAATAAGGCAGCACTTACACCTGAATAAGCTGAGATTGTCGAAATCTTTTATATATGAAAAGAAGAATGCTGGGTTGCATCATGTGTATTGTTTAAAATGAATGTAAGATCAAAATCGTCCGGCATTCACTGGTCCACTGCAACAGAACGGAACAAAAGTGTTAAAAGCTACACAAAGCGCAGCTTCTATGGCACAGCTCGCAGCACAGAATGCACATTTACAAAAATGCAAATGTCACAGTCGGAACAGAAAATTGGGTATTTTTGTCTGAGCGAGTGATGGAGAGAGAAAGCCTTTGCCCCCGAATGGTGACACACAGAGGGAGAGGGGAACTGATGGGGTGAATGGCAGAGAGCGGAATCTCAACTCTATGTAATTGTAATATTTCCTCTCTTTCAGTCCCTCTCTATCGCTCTCTTTCTTTTTACAGTTCTCTTGCTCTGGTTAGTTTGCACCTTAATGTGGAAACTGTCCTTGGTTTAACCACACAGCATAAATTAGAGCAGCTGTAATCTGTATCTTTATGTGAGCTATGGATCACATGATTACGTGTAATACCAAATGTGTTGCATGTAGTGACAAACCCATGGAGATTTATCCTCCGACTCTGTAGCCGCCTGCAGCTCTAAATGAGCGTCTTTAGCTTATTATTATCGGTTCACTGCCCACGACACGTAGGTTCACTCGCACTCCTTTCATCAGCCCCAGCAGGCAGATGAGAACACCCTGATAAGCATGTTGTACTACCTGCTCTGCGACAAATGGTGAAACATAAAGTGAGCAACGACAGTAGCTGGTGATCACAGTGGATCACTTTGATACCAGAACTATAAGGGGGATTGATTTTGACGTGACATTCAGGTACACTAGGTGCTTATGTATCTGCAACTGTTGCCACAAAGTTCTTCATAGTAACTTTATAATGTCAGGTTTTGTCAGTGTTGTTAACTTCTTGACTCTATCAAATACAACTGCCAAGGATTTTCTGTACACATATGTTTGATAACCATATACTGTATATAAGGATGGATGACATGACTGCTCACACGTGTACATGAAGTACACGGCAAACATATTTTTCTCAAAAACTGTTTCTGTCTTTTCAGGTAGTTCTTCTCCTACTCATGTTTGTTCATGTATTAATTTTTCCACTATAGGGCACATGTATCGATGGGATCTCGCTGCATTACCACGATGGCTACTGCATGGACTCTGGATGCATGACATATTATCACAAAAGCTATTTTTCACATTGTACTAATTGTTTCTAGTATTATTTAGGCTTTCCTAAAATTCCATCAAAATGTTTTGTTAAATCTCAGACATTTGATCACACACAAGCAACCTGTATACAGTCCAGTCAGATGTCTTTAGCTCCGGAACACTCATTCAAACCTTCAGCAGGGTGCTACCAACAGGTTATTGAGTAAAAAGCAGCATCTCCTCTGTGGCTTAAACTTTGGCACAGAGATAAAACTGTGATCCCAGGAGCTGGCCTACAGACGAAGAGATAAGACCTGGAGAGAGGCACTTATTATCTGCTGTCAAACTCACCACATGTGTCACACCAAAGTCCTTCCCAAGTTCCAGCCCGGCACCTTGCAGCCATGTCCTTCTCCCACCTCTCATAGTCTGATAATAATAAACAGTTTGACAGCCACTCCACTTGGAGATAACGGTTCGACAGGGTTACGGATGAAATGCGGTGCCGGGGGCTGTGATGAGTATCAAGATAAAGGCTTGTCTGCGGGTCTCTGGGGGAATCAAAGGGAGGGAGCATGCAAGGACGAGGCAGGGGGGTGTTGGGCTGTGATGAACTTCAAGACCACTTGGGGGGGGGGACCTCTGAAGATGGAGAATCAAACCCAGAAAGATACATTCCTACACAGTTTCTCATTCCCCCTCTCGAATAAGACCCTCTTTCCCCCGCTTGCCTCTTCTCCACATGATCTATCTTCTGCTCCCTGCTGGACGTTTTCGGTCATTGCATGTCGTGCCAGTGATCCTCTCAATCCTTTGCCGAGCTGAATGTGGCAGTAATCTTCGATGACAAGCAGATCATGGTGAGATGACAAACAGTTGAAATAGAATGAATAGCATGTTTTACACGCCGCTGCTCTGCTGCTGTCTAATTGAGTTGCTCGCCCATGACATTGTTCTACACTCTCTTCTGCAGGAGCCACAATTAACCTGTGATGTTGAATGACTTGGAGACATAGCTTGCAGGGGAGATGAGACAGATATCTGACAGGGTTACAAACATTAACATGATTAAAGCGTGTGGGCAGCTTTATCACAGTCTGGATCCTGAGCATGACAGCTACAGGTTATAATTATTGATCAGATGTTTAATTGAGCGAAGGGGTTGTGTTGCGGTGATGCTACGAGGGGATATCTCCCAAGGTAAAACATTTTCTCCATCACACAGAGAACATCACTCATTGCCAACTTTTACTCCCTCCATCTCTCGCGCTCGGAGAATGGTTTTCGGAGGGAAACTTCAGCTGAAATCACCCTGACAGAGCTCTCCTTGTTGATTTATGATATATGTTTAGTTATTTATTGGCTAATCATGGCGGGCTGCTGAGAGCAGCTTAGAGAACACCTGCAGAAGACAACTGGGCAAGCTTTGGATCGAGAGATGAAGTGGCACGGCGGCTGTCTGGCTCTTTCATGTGCACAGCGGAGAGATGCTTGTTTTCAAGGCCACAGAATTAATGGAGGGAAGGAATAGATTGACTCTTTTTTTTTCAGGAAACACACTTATTTTCTTCCTGGTGGAGAGACAGATGAGAGAATTGGAAGCACTCTCATAAATATGAAGCTACAGCCAGCAGCTTGTTAGCGTAGCTCTGCCGAGACTAAAAATACAAGGGGGAAATGGCCAGCTTGTCGAAAGTAATGCAATCCACTCAATTTAAAGTGGACTAATAAACGTGCAATTTTTCATACATTAACTGAGAGTGATTTCGATCTTCTCATCAAACTTTCATCAACTGTTTTTCCCGAAATGTCCTTTTAGTGACCAGAGCATGTGACCAGCATAGAGTGAGTGAAGCTGCTGCAGAGTGCGGTGAAAACACATCCAGGATTTCTGTAGCACCGAGGAGGAAATAACCGACACACAGGTTTAGCAAAGAAAAAAAAAGGGTTTGCAGCACCGGAGGAAAGATTAATCCATATCTGAGGGAGAGCTGCTTCACTAGTGTATTGATAAGGAGCTTATCCCCCTTGTTGGTGTGTGTAAAGGCACATCTGCAGAGCCTATTGATTAAGAGACTCATCTCACTATCCTGTGTTCCCCCTCCCGAGGAATGCTCCAAAGAATAGCAGCACTACAGACAATGATCACTCCATCACCGCTTTATCACCGTCCTCATGCAGCTACTTTGTATGCACGTCAATACACTGTTCACTGTTTCCCATTTCTCCACGTCTCCCTCATCTGCTTATCCAAAACGCATTACTGCAAGCAGGAAAAACTATTCTCGTCCAATTACTGCCCCGGTAATTTCTGTAAATGCTATTTGTTTTGCATAAGATGACAAATCCCCAAAAAAATATTTTTAAAGAATTATAACATCATAGAGAAAAAATTATTATTTCATCAGAAACGATAACATTAATGAGGCGTCAAGAGAATTCAGAGTGGATGAAGAGCTGCAAGTCACAATGCTCTCAGAAATGCTTTCTTTATTTATTGAAGCCACAACTACAAGATATGAAATGTGTTGGAACATGGTGAAAAAACGAGCAACAAGCAGCGAGCGCAGAGAAAAGATAAATAAGGCAGAGAAATGGAAGGGCACGGAGAGACGAGGTTTCGAGCCCAAACACGTGGAGTTGCGAAGTCATTTATTATATTTCAGCTTTTATCTCTGCGAGCGAGAGCCGACTTATCAGAACGACTAAATTGAAAGACATTCAAGCGTGCAGCGGAGTCGGTAAAGGGAAGACTGATGTCCAGAGACTCTCTCGGTATTCTCGACTTAGCATACTGTTCTGCATGGAGAGCCACTTTCAAGCACACATATGCACCACACACACACACACACGCACACACCAATACTCACATGCATATGCAAACACTGAAGTGGCTTAAACATTAAAATGCAAAAGCAATTAAACGCAAGCCACAACAGTGCTGAAGAAGTTCCAACCTGACAGCAGGAGTTTGATTATTTTAATTGGAGCAATATGGCTGACTCATCCATGAATACATCAGAAGGAAAAGGAGGCTTCACTCTCATGACTGGAGTACTGATTTAGACTATGGCTGCAGTTGTTAGGCTGCAACTATACGCTGAAGTGCAAAATGGCGAAGCACTTATGTAAATGTCTTTGGCTATTTGTATACTTTGCCTTCCATTTAATGGCTCAAACTTATTCTAATTGTAAATATATGTGATTTAAATTAAGCATTTACTACGCCGGCTCCTGCAGGGAGTCGGAATTGCATTAATCTGCATAGTAATTGAGTTTGTCTGAATCTAAAACTTGTCTGGCTCAGGGAGTTTGGCTCTTGAAAGGGATTATAACAGGGTGTTAATGCTGAGATCCAGTGAAAGCAAAACAACGCAAAGTGCATTTCTGTTTCTTAAAATGTTGCATGTGGGCAAACTAATTACCACAGAATCATTATCATGCTGAATAAAGACTATGCTCCCCGTAGATGTATGTTTCTTGCAGACATGTCCCTGTGTGATTGTCGTCCTTTGTGACTACAGCGTTTCCAGTTGTAATGTTTTGTGTTCAAGTGCTTTGTTTGTGCACATGTCTTTGGGTAAGCATCGCTGTTGATTGAATGTGTGATTCTATTGAGACACAGTCAGAGGGAGTGGAGCCAGGAAGGAGGAGGACAAAAATTAGTATTTGTAGATCACCACAGCTTAGAGCTACAATCTAAAGCAGATTGTTTAAAAAGGATAACGATCACGTGGGGCCTGAAAACCATCCGTTGCCTAAACATAAACCACAGGTAAAGCTAAGAGGATCCACAGTTTGTACATTCTGTCTGCTGTCACATACAAAACATTCTCCACTCCTTACCCCTGCAGGAACACGTCTTCTTACTCTAATGTCATTTATAATTGAAATAATGGATGGACGGAACATGTGGTAAAGTGTGTGTTATACTGCGAAATGTCACCTATTACAACTGTGTAATATTCATGGAATGCATAGTGGTTGAGGTTCAGTCATCTCAATGTTGTTTCCTGTTATTTCCACAAAGATCAACCCAGTTTCTGCCTCAATTTAATATGCTGTACTTTGCATGATCCCGTTCTCCTTTATCTGAGTGTAAAATGTTTTGGCATATATGTTTAAAAACCATGCTGAATGGATTTTTATCCACCAGCAACTTGTATTTCATGTGGATGTTTTAGAGCCAATGTATATCAGCAAATGTGAATATTTAATCTTTAGCTCTCTTTTAGATGGAAGGATCTGGTTCTTATGCTCCTACATGATCCAATAAGTTCATCAGCTGCTCAGAACTGTGAAGTATTGATCATCTTTAGAAACAGGGCGGGAATAAGGAGCCACGAGAAGGACCCTGCCTCTCAGATCTCAAGCTGCAATCAGGCTCATTAGGAGAGAAAGAGAAATAGCTTGTTAGCTGCATGTCTCAGTTGGTAAATCAGGGCTGCATGACTTGAGTCACTTTGAGCATCTAAGGACAATTTGAGTCAAAGATAATACTCTATCTAGTGTTGCAGACCTCTTTTTGGACATTATCAGAAAAGCTCTGGTGGCCCTGAGAGTTTGACAGCAAACATATTTCGTTGAAGTGTTTTGAAGTGGAATCTAAAAAGTGATTAGTTGAGGTTGGCTGTCCCTCACTGTTGGAAACCCGAGACACTTCATCAGATATTTTTTGCAGATAAATGCTTTTACACATAATTTTACAAAATACATGAATTGAGAGAGAGACTATATGAGAGATTATTAAAGTTGGTAGTGCTGGGGCCACAGGAGGAAATTATTACTACCTCTGATTTGGCATCTTTCAGCTGCAGATATTTTTGGATATCCACTTTTTTATTTTGGCAAAGCAGGACATAGTAAAATGATCAGCTGTGGTACAGGGCTTGATTGGCACATAATTGGGTGTCATCTGTCTAGCAATGTGAACGACTGTATAATTCTTACTTTAAAATAACCAGGATTAATGTGTAGGTAATACCAGAGGATTCAAAGTAGACACGTGGGTATAGAGACACACAAGAGAGACACGTTTGACCGATGAGAAAAGAACAAAACCAGGGCCACATCACTGATTGCAGCACAGTTATTCAAATGGCTGATTAAAGTATTGCGGTTGACCATGGGTCAGAATCAGCCACCACAGTTTGATTGAAGAGTGAGCGAGTGTGTGAAGGAGAGAGTGGATTGGAGGGATTGGTAATTTGGATTATTGGGGCTGGAGGAGGTGGGGAAAACACTGATCCAGGTAATGGGGGGGATATTAAGAAAAAAGTTCTCAAAAATGTATAATCTCTGAGATTTCAAAGTAAAATCTTTAAGGAAAAACTCAATGTTGCTTCAATTTACATGGTTGCATCAACCTCCAATAGCCCAAATACAGTTTTCACCCTTTAAAAATGACACCACACAAACAGTTTTCTATTTCAAAACTGTTTATGATCTAAATCAAATTATTTCCATAGCAAACAAGCTGTTTACTACCTGTTTAACATGAGAGGAAATATTGTAATAAATATGTGACGTCCAATTAAAAATAACATACGACCGAATCAAACAACAGAATGTGATGTAAAATAGAGTAGTGATGATTTACAGGGAACATTAAATAGCACCCTGGAGCTCAAAACTCATTTGCATACAGTTTTTATGACATCGTCATCGTTTGCTGCCACACAGACACTGAAACATTGCTCACACCGAACATCCTAATGTTGCTGGTGACATTTCTTTGTCTTTAAGTGATCAAATCAAGTGAATTTAAACCTCCAATGTGACTCCCTGAGTAATTTACACGTCATGTTGATCCTCTTCTCGCCACCAAAGACTAACAGTTATAACTATTTTGCAAAAGCACCTGTCTGGCACTTTACTTCAGGGTTACAAGAGGGCGAGCATCACATTAAACTATCTTCTGTGGAGTTCATTAAAATGCCATCTGCTCACCAAAAATAAAAGACCAAGATTCATGACAGGGCAGAATGGCTCTCCGGGGAATTGTAAAAAAAAATTAAATGTAAGATTCAGTAATCTGGCGACGGCGGTATTAGCGGATGCATGATTATGCATGCGGATAGGTTTTCAGCCAAGATCCCTGGAAACACGTTCTCACTGAAGCAGTCGAAATGCAATAAGTGGAGCATTGAGGCAGAGCGGCGCAACCAGCACCACACTAACACATTCATACACGAAGAACGCCAGGAGAGCGTAAGAGGATTCTGAGTTTAGGGGAGCAGTCATAATCATAATTATGAAAATTAACAAGACTGGGAAAGAACAAAATAGAGCATTAGGAACATCATTCATTACACGAAAAGACGTACGCAGCAACGACAGCCTCTATTTTAATAACAGGCTTGTAGAAACATACGGAAATTAGATTTTCATAATGAGGATTTTATTCTCTGAATTTATCCTTTGATTTGCTTTCTCTATTAGACTGTTCCGCTTGAATGTTTGTGGTCTTTTAATGAATTTATCTGCCGCTGTTCCTGTGTCCTCCGGGAGAGATGAGTGGTAATATATGAGCAATATGGTAAAATGAGTGAGAAGTATGTGGATTAAACTGAGCTAAGCCTGATATATACAGCCACGTCCATCCAGAGCAAAAAGTAAACACATTAAAATGAGCTAAATATGAGACCCGGGGAGAATATGCAGAGATTGAAGCTTTACAGTCTGCTCTCGTACTTCAGGGTTTCACCGTAGGGTTTCTAAACGAAGGAAATCACAGGAGATTATGTGAAGGCTTTACCTGCTGACTGCTGTAGAACTGCATTTACTGTGTGACAGAAGAAACCTAAATATGTTCAACACTCACTCACATGTTACTTCATGGCACACAGTTTTTAAGGCCAACTTATTTGTACATTCATTATTTGGAAAGAGATTTGCCTTCTATCAACCTGTATAATATTAAACACAACATGTTACAAGTTAAAAATGCCATCAAGGGAAGATTTCTTATTAATTTCTTATTTCTAACGTGTTTCTTATTTCATGTCTTTGATTTTAAGGCAAAGCACCATGAGCATGAAAGGTGCTGTATAAATAAAATGTATTATTATTGTGTCTATTTTATTTGCTTCTAAATAAAATCGACATTTTGTGAGAATATATTATAGAATCAAACGCAATTTTCATAAATCTGTTGCAGTAATCTGCCTCAGTCTGTATTGTTTCACAGTTCTCCTATTAACATGACAATTCAAGACAAATGTCTTATTTAGATGATGTTTTGTTATTCTTCACAATGAAAGAAAAGACTGCCAGGACTCTAACAAACAAGCAAACCAGACACAGCCTTCACTGTTCTCACTGTGAGTCATCTTACAACATGAATGTGTTCGACAGACGAGCACATGCACATCAGTATTAACATGTGTGTGTGTGTGTGTGTGTGTTCTTACGAGTCAGATTAATTTTGCCAGTTCATTAGCTAAAGTAACAGTAAATAAACAGTTTTTATTATATATTTTTATTATATTTTTGGATTATCCAGATCCTATCATATTTAAAAACAACTACAAATCATTTTTTTTAATGTTCATCTTTATCAACTAAAATCCAATTTGAATCGGGCTTTGATTTATATCCCACATCACAACAACAAATCAACAATAACTATTTTGAGAAATACTCTGACTTAAATACTACAGGTCAGAGATTAATAAGAAAGTACATAACTGGTTCCAGAATTTCAAGGAAATTAGTTAAAGATGAAACATAGAAAACACAACAACATCTAATCTGATTTGTTGGATTTCAGATTTGTGTGTTTGTGTCATCCCCACCTCGTGGTGTTCTCCTCACAAGGCAACATAACAGTAAACGACTGTGACAGGCCTCGGCTGTAGTAATGGGTTAAAGAGAAGTGATCCTGAGCCCCAGTGAGCTGAGGCCCCGGGGGTCTCTGACCCCGAACATCTCCTGAGCCTGACCTACGCTGTGGATCAAAGCCACAGAGCCTCTTGCTTTAATTGTATTATTCCAGATTACATTGACAGATTATGAGTTGGCAGAGCAGTAACACTGTGATTGACATTACTGTAATCAGAGGGAAATAGATTAAAGACTCCTGATGTGATTTCATGTGTCATTTCTGTACATGATGGTGTTTAACATGTTGAATGATGTAATTGTTTTCTATTGTGATCATTGCCATAACGTACAGCAAAATTTGAGTAAATTATTTAACTCTTTCATATAAACTCATTGTTGATGTTAAATTTGTAATCAACTCTAGTAATTATAGAATATTTATATAAATATATTTATTAATTATGTATCACTGCTGTACACATTCTCTATTAGAGTCGATTCCCACGATCTCTTATTCAGATCAACTATATTATATCTTAAAATTAATTTATTCTCAAACTTTAAACACTATGAGCACTTTAACTTCTTGATTAATTCAAATAGAATTATGAGCTTAGACAGACTGAAACATTTAAAAACAAAAGTGTTTGTGCACCTTACAAAATAAAGTCTAAAAAACTGAAATAACTTGAGCAAAGTTTGCTTCCTGTTCTGCAAGTTCACACAAAAATATACTTCAGCCCAATAGTCCGTGGTCAAAGTGAAGGTGCAGCGGTCAAATCAAATCAAAACACTTTGAAGTGTGTGTTGGTTTTAAAAAGGAGAGAGAGAGAGGGGTGTGAAGCAGCTCTGAGCCAGATGCACGCCTGGCCCCGACTCCTCAGAGCGATTGCTTCTGGCAGGGAATCAGATAGAGAGGAGAGTCATTTATATTTCCTCCACCACCACACAAGCTGTGGAGCCAGGGAGCATTTAAATCTCTTCTGAGGTCAACAGGGAACTCAGTGGCTTTGATAACAACCATCCCATCTTTGATTCCACAGTTTCGTCGCTCCTGCTTCTGATGAAGAGTTGTTGCCAGAAAACTTGAGGAGAACGAGGCAAGGGGACATCAGCAAATAACTGTGATTAGGAGGCCGAGCTGACATTTAGAAGAAGTTGAGATAAGGGAAACAAAAGGCATTCAAATGTCGCTCTGTGGAACATCAATGTCACCACTCATGTAAGCTGTCTGCACACAGATTGGTGTTTTTTCATGAATTATTCAGGTTTCAGTCCTGTGGAGGCAAATCCAGTAGCAGCGCCACAAGGAAGTGAGCTCAACATTCTTAATATAGAAATAATGAATCGGTTGTGGGTGGCACAGAGCACTGGTTAGCACCGATGCCTTAGATGCCAAACAACCCACTCTGGGTTTGAATTAACACATGTTCTTTCCATAAGGGGGGGACATGGTACCAGCTTCCTCTTCAGCCACTTTCCACTGGTCCAAAAACTCCACTAACCATCACTAACATCGTTTTTTTGTCCGCATTAGGAACGAATCCATCTGCATTCACTCCTGTGTCAAACGAATCTGCAGAAGACACAAGTTTTTATCATCTCCAATCAACACTGATGGAAATGTAACACTCGGGTGAACTTGCTAATTTGGCAAGACAGCAAGGGGAGAGAGGTGTCGGTGCGCTTGTGACGTTGAACGTGACGCAGCAGGGAAAATAACAAACTGCTAATGGGAAATGAGTCTATCACCTCTTTTTACCCTTTTTACCTGCGTTAAAGAGCTGTGTGTATGGGGGGGTAAAAGAGGTATCAGGTAGTTATCAGTCCAGACATGTTGGTTATGTGAATTGGAGACTCCCAAACTGCCCGTAGGTGTGAAGCTGAGTAGTTGATTGTCTTTATGTCAACTAAAGTAGAAGTAACTAGAAGCCTCTCCATGGTGTACCCTCAAGAAATAAGCACTACATCTAAGTACGGATATGTCTGAGTTCCCGTTTTATTTTATTTTGAATGAGTCAAAATTTAAAGGTGGCCTCACATATCTGCTTGAGAGGCGGTGGACTAGTGGCAGGGACTTGGACTATGGGCAGACGACTCCACGGAGTGAAAACAAAAGACGAACCTGGATCGATTTGTCCAAAAATCCAAGAGGATTCTCCCTACCCTGTCTAATGCCCCTGAGCAAGGCACCTTACTCCCTCAACATCTGCTTCCCGGGCTGCTGTACATGGCTGCTCACTGCTCTGTGTGTCCTGCACCAGATGGATTAAAAGCAGAGGATACATTTCCTAATACTGCATGAGTGTGTCTGTGCATGTCTGTGCATGTGTTTGGTATAAATAAATGGATCTTGGATCTTAAAACATCTCTCCCAGTAGCTCAGAGCTTTCTGTGGTTGGCAGAGAAAGTCACAAGAGGACGCACTGCCTCAGTACGGCTTCTCAGGCTCCTGCACAGGCAAAGCAATCCCAGACACTTAGCCCCATCAGCCAGACACAAACAACCCCACGAAAAAACAGGTTGCAAAGAGTACAAACACCGTCTGTCACTCAAGAAGAGATCAACAAGGAGAGGGGGGGCCCCATCGTATCAACCAGAACTCTCTCTGAAATTGAGGTGAACACCTTTGATCTGCGGAAAGATGCGCAGTGATCCTGATCAGCTTTCTGACAGGGCTCGGCGTTTCCATAGAAACACGCACACACCGCAAACACACACCGCAAACACAGCAGATTTAAACATCCTGAAGCGCATCAACAGATGGCTTCTGGAGAGGATGAAGGATGTTGCAGTCGCACAATCTGCCATGCATCATTTCATCAGACGGAGGCCATACTGTTGTCTTAAAATATCCACGGTGAAGGCTTGATCCACTGAGCGATAGCGCCTTCATGGACAAAAATAGCATCCATTTGATTGGATGAGCGATAACAGACTGTGTGCGTGTGTGTGTGTGTGTGTGTGTGTGTGTGTGTGTGTGTGTGTGTGTGTGTGTGTGTGTGTGTGTGTTAGCCAGGGTTGGCAAACAATACAAGTTTTTCGGGGCATTTGAAAAACAATTTAATCCGTCATGCCACATCAGGAAGTATAAATCTACGCTGTCATTTTATCCCTGCACTCAGGTTTGCCTAATCATCAGCTGTGACAGATGTGCTTTAAAATTGTCTCTGCAGTCTCCTCCACTACAGTTTTATGTGCACTCATTAATCTCTCTCGTTCCCCCCGTGGTTCCGTGAGGGGGTAGAAATGTGGAAACTGGTGAAAGACAAATACCGGAAGAAACGGCGATTGTTAAAAAAAATAAAATGAGCAAGCCCAGCTCTTTGAAGTCGGGCCCACGTCAGCTCGCAGCGCAACACAAAGGACATGACGCTGAAATAGATGCGATGGATTCGGGAGAGGACTGATTTCCATCCAATCGGGTCAGAGGAAACCATCTCACAATCTTGAAATGAGACGTGAGATGAAAGCTGCGGTTGTCTTCCGACAGATCCGGGCGGTAAGAGTTTCTTTATGTTCAGACACCGAAAGATACTTACAGAACAAAGGCGGCCTCACATAAAGAGGATCTCATAAATGATAAGCCACTTTTCCTGCAGGCAGTTAGACTCAAAATGGCTGAATAGAAATAACAGAAAAATCCTGGATCAATTTCAGGGATGGAGCTGCACTTTTGCAGCAAGCTCTGGAATCCTTTGTCCTGTTTTTTCCTCCACTATATCTCCTCATCCCTTTCTCTGTGTGTCAAAAAGTTCATTAGTTCATTATGTACCAGATTTGAGCAGATCCATTTTCTCACTAACTATTGCAGGACAACCCAAACCTCCCTGCATCATTAATCTGGCCTCGCAATCTATTTCACTTTGGGCTCCTATCGCTCCTTTAATTCTTCTCTAGTCAATAATGAATTAAGGTGGTTCTGCCAACGTTGTAATTGAAATGACTGAACTGGCAGCTTACTGGTCTGCCAAAATCTGATTTCTGGCTCATACGCAACTTTTCAATTTCAATTCTCCTCAAAGGCTGTTAAGCTTTGGAAATGAGGGACTCTATAGAGAAGATAAAAACTTGAGTATGGATTATAAATGTTTGCATAAATAAACAGGGTAGGTCTTCACTTGACTAAAAATAGAAAGAGTTGATAACTAGGATGGCACCCGGCAAAGTACATACCGCCGTCATGGCTGAGAGATCCTTCTCATTATGGCCTTATTTATTATAGTAGAAATATCAAAGAAATAAGGAGATAATGTCAATGATTTATTTGTCATAACAAACTATATGTGTTGTTTCACCACAAACACCACACTCTACCGATGAATCAAGTCAATAATACAACACTGCACAGTCATAGTACTTCTTTTTGGGCTTTTGTTCCATCCTTCCACAGAGTATCGTGGAAATCCAATCAGTAGTTTTTGTGTAATCTTGCTGAAAAACAAACTCACTTACCAACAAACAAACGGACAAGGGCGACAACATATCCCCCTTAGGAGAGGTGATAAATACATCCTGTTGTGTGATCTAAGTAATTTCATGCTCAAAACTGACAAATCACTTATTGTCTAATGAGACGGTGTGAATCTGTGATGTGCCTCTGAGGTGCTGCTCTGTGTGGTTACTGAGTACTTCCTCTGAACTGATCTACTCTCTCGGGGTAAAAAGATGCACACTTTAAATTGAATTGAAAGTTTTTATTTTTTATGCATCTCTTAAGATTTATGGCGAGCGGTGTGTCCTCTGTCACGACATCATCAGACCGCTATTGTAGCCCTGCTGACTCCTCGGCCAAAGTACCTAATGCGGTGCAACGTTCCACTACATTAATTCACAGCTTCCACTCCCACTGAAAAGCATTTGATTAGTCAGCCCAGCACAGCACACCAACAGGAACATAAATAATTCATCTGTGCAAATGATAAATGAGGCAATCAAGCCCAGGACAGCATTCAAAGAGAAACTATTCAAATCCCCCTCTAAATAAATGTCTGCCTTTTTGTTGCAGTGGACTTCCACAGACAAACTAAACTATATGCCTTCAGAATATATTTTGAAAATATGTGAATATATGGATTCAACTTGCGGAAAAAGTTCTTTACTTTTCTAGCTCAGCAGTAAAAGTCTCGTTGTCTGAAAAGCCAAAGAATTGCACTTTGAAACAAGAGACCACTAAAGAAAAGAGTGATTGTGGGCTGGACTCATTTCATATTCCATTTGACAGCCGAAACTCTGCTATCCATCAAACCCCTCTGGATGAGCCGAGCTCTTCTACGTGGGATGAGCTCGCACTTGACTTTGACCTCTGAGACTCAAAGGACAGAGAAATCTGAAGCAGGATATGGCAACAATTATTTTATGTCTATCTTTGCCAGTGTGATGGTTGAGATCCTTAAAGTTCAATCCAGCTGATCAGATGAGTTGAATTTAGCAGAGACCAGGGTTGGTGTATATCCAACGAGTCAAGTATAAAATGTGCTAATTGATCCCCAAAGGCTTTAAAACTTCTTTCTGTGTGTTTTTAGGTTTAGCCTTCACGATCTGAAAGTAACTTTATATAAAAATAAATAAAACTAGAAGAAACAAGACAGAAACAAATCATACATATGAAACAATACGTGTAATTTCACCTGATGTCCTCGAAAGCAGAACAGAAACATTTTCCTGTGTCTGACATCACAAACGTCACATCCCATCAGTTTTTGATAATATCTGTGTTGCAGTTTTGTTGAATGGGAGGCATGTGTACGTTTAGCCATCACTGACTTATCATTAATTAGATGCTTGTAACGTGAATGAGCTAAAGTACTGAATCCTGCCTGCCTCCAGAAAACGGTGAAACCTTTGTGGATGTTTTAACGGCCACCATAGCTTGTCACTAATCCATGTGTGCATCCATTATAGGCCCGATTATAGTCACCAATTTTTACATCAATAGGAAATAACATAAAACATGAACCAGATCTTCACATGTCAGACGGGAATCAAACAGTGACTTTGAAATGTCAATGACGATTAGACTTTCAAACTTTCTACAATATGTTTTTCAGTTGGGAGCAACTCATTAATTTCCTTTGTGGGTTGCACTTTGGATAACAGTGTCCTTTGACAGCACACTCAAACATTAGACAGATTAAGCATGTGTATTGTCTGGTTCGAGTACACTTCATATGGATTCGGGGCAATGCTGTCACTTTGAATACAAAGAGTTCCTTTTGGAATCGGTTGCAGCCTCTACGAAAAACCAACGTATCGCTCTAGCAACTGTCAGTCACATGTCAGCCCCCCCCGGTGATCGGTTTTGTCCCCTGACAGTTCACGGCAACCAGCCCCCAGCTGACACTCCTTCGAAGGAGAAGAAGCAAAGAATGTGTAAAGGTTGTAGGTGTAGCGTCTGACACCAACAAGGCCAACAGGCGGAGAGATCTGTCATGCTGACTGGTGTCTGAGTGCATCACTTAACAATGAACTGCCGGCAAACTTCTTTTTTTTTACCAAGTACAACTACTCGGGGAGATAATCGTCTCTCCATCCGACGCTGAGGTTTCAACTCATCCATCACCTCCCAATGTTATATTCTTGAAGTAACAAAAAAAAGCAGACTGCAGGCTAACAATCTTTCACTCCACATTGCATAACATGGAGCTGAGGTGAAAGAAATGGCCTTATGCTGAATTACCTTCCCTTTAATCAATGACACCGCACGGGAAAAAATATCTCCAGGAGAATGGAGGGCTGAGTCTCTATCCATCATACAGGTCTGCAGTGTTGCTAATGGATGACCCAAATGCATCACTTTGTCAGGACTCATCCAACACTCAGAAAAAAACACTTTAAGAATGAATTAACATACTTTCTGAAGCAAGTCAGAGAGAAGTGATTTTATTTTGATAAGGTGGTATACACATATTTACCCTTTAAGTAGCAAAAGAGCCTCTTTGAAGAATCCGGAGAATTAAAAGACAGATGCTTTCAAGTTCAATCATCAGTTGGATTAACAGTCTGGTTTGTTTATATGTTATCTGTTGTCTTACACGTTGTTCTCTTGCTCAGGTTGGCAGCTGCTCTGCTTGTTAATGTCTCCAAGACAATCTCACCAGGCCTTATGCTAATATCTTGTTGTCTTGCTATTTGTTAGTTGTTGTCATATACGGTTCCTTCTTTGTATTTTAACAGCTGTTGCTCTTACGTTAATGAAAGTCAGGCCCTGCTTATGTCTGTTCTTTTTCATTACTTTTATCGTTGTATTTTCTATGCTTTTATTGTTAACGTCTGTGCGTCTATTGCCTGCCCTGGGACTACGGATGAAAATTTGCCTCTGAGGCTAACTCTGGCATATTTTCATAAATCAAATAAAGTCATAAAATAAATTATATTTTGCTGTAGGCAGAAGAGCAAAGGTTTAATTTCAGTCCCCAAAAAGTCACACTGTCAAGGAAAAAAGGAGCAACTGTTGTTGTTGCTCTAGTTTGATGCAAAAGTATGAATAGAGTGACTAGACTAGTTGATAATTACAAAATACAGAGTTCATGTCACAAGGACAAACATGGTTCAGGCTAAAATATTGTTGATACATTCAGGGCCCCAGCCAGGAATCTAGAAACACTGAGGTCTTGATGGGCCCCCTCACCCTATAGAATATAAAATAGGTATTTGAACTGTCATTATTTCTATTTCTATACAGTACCAGTATGAAATATGGTGAGAAACACTTTTTATATGCCTCCATATCCCAGAAGCTAGAAGACCAACCAGGGAACTCTGGGGACTGGTCTAGATAATGAACAGTTTTTTTTTATTTCTTTCTAGAGATAAGCATTTAGCATTTAACAACCTTGTTGATAGGTTGGAGATTGTACCTGAGCATCCATGAGCAGGTGTCTCATCAGAGTCATGGACTTCCTCAGGGTGTCCCTCTCTCCCAGTATGAAGGCCACATCCGCGTCCGCCAGGCTGCAGGGTCTGGTCACCATGAACTGAGCAATCTGGTCGTTCAGGCTGTTCAGAGACTGCACCGCTGCAAAAAGGAAATCAAGAGAGAGGAGGGTCAGCGAAAAGTCAAAGAACACGAAAACGCACAAACAAGCGCTGGTGACTGTGGGCTTTTTCATTTCTATTCCCCTCATGAAGGCGGAGGAGCTCCCAGGTTTGTTGTTGGTGTTTTGTTTCCTCTCACACCATGTGGGATTTTCTGGATCAGACTTGTGCAATGGGAGACATTTCCTCTATCCACAGCTGGACGGCCTCCACTGCTCTGCCCTCAGAATAATCCCTCTTTTGGACCAGAGGGGCATCATTAGTCTAAATCCATTACCAAGACACATTCATGACATTACAGTATATAATCCATTTTTTCTCGCAGACAGCTCTAGTAATATTTTCCATTTGTGTTTATGTTTTTCCGTTCAAGTCTACATCAACACAATAACACAATATGGTGTTCAGAAATGTCTCAGAGTTTGCTAAGAGCTTTCCATTAAGCTCTTTGGTCAGAGCCTGTGGGTGGTAATGTAGAGAAGTCTGATCAATGCTGACCAAAATATACTCAGTGCAACAAAAAGTCATAGAAATGTGTTTTGTCAGAGCAGCCAATCCAATCCAAGGAAAATATACATACGTAATTATAAACAAGCAGCAACCAACAAGTGGGCTGTTAATTATCCAAATGAAGTAATGAAGCCAAACATCATCCAAAAGCTCCGGCCTTTATCTTGGGAGTGATTGATTCATTGAAAACTAGAAAACAGAGAGAACGCTCACTTCTACAGAAGTGTCCTGATAACAGGGAAATCAGAATATGTGAGATGAGTAGTACTTGCATAAAGTTATATTAAAAAAGAGCTAAAAATAAGACAAAACTAAAAAATGTATAGAATATTCAACTAAATAGAATGAGGACAAAAGTATCAATGTTAATATTGACCTTCATCTTTACAATTAAACTACAAATTTCTACAATAGATCCCCCAATAAAATACGTCTGAATGTTACATATAAAATGATACACGGTTGTCTTTGTTGTCTTGAAGAAAATGGATTTGCAGCCAGGGTCAAAGCCAACAAGACAACATCGGCTCTGACAAACAACACACCATAAAAAAAAGGAAATAAAAGGAAAAAGAGTAAAAACATTGAGCTGGTACAGGGAATGGAAGTTCACGCCAAGCACTAAAAGTGTAGCTGCACCAAGTATATATGTGCAAAGTACTAGGAATGGAAACGGAAAGTGCAAGTGTGCCAAAGTGCAGACGTGCAATTGTACAAGGTTTCGCAAGGAAAGCATCCGAGGTGCCATTACACATTTCAAAAGCCCTCGGGACAAAAGAGACCACAACCTGAGGGCAAGATGGACAATCTAGGTTCTAAAGTATGGAGGTGCTGCCTCAAAAAGTTGTCTTGTGAATGAATACGTGTCTCATCATCATTTAAGAAGCAGATCAAATACTCTTATTAGGTGTTAGACTGAGCAACACACTTCCTTTTCCAACTTAAAATATGTTTAGGAGAAAATAAAAGTGGAAAATTCAGTTTTAGGTGTGTAGTATATTCTGCTAATCGATCCCTTTAACATTGGTAGAAACCAGAATCGCATGTTAAAGCATGCGCCCCTCATCTTCAGATTCACAAAAATTCCTCTATGTGTTTGTCATCATTTCTCTCCCCTGGGGAATGATCTCTGACCTGTTAATGGATGAGTATAGAACATGGGTTTTCGTCTT
The DNA here is from genome assembly GCA_038501795.1 of Pseudopleuronectes americanus. Lineage (NCBI taxonomy): Eukaryota > Metazoa > Chordata > Actinopteri > Pleuronectiformes > Pleuronectidae > Pseudopleuronectes > Pseudopleuronectes americanus. The sequence continues at coordinate 18,286,430 of CM076717.1, read as the reverse complement.
TAAGCACGAGGAATGTCCTTATGAATTCATCATCCCATTTACATATTATATGTTTAGAAACATGCAGTCATGTTCAGCTAAACCACGGGATGTGGGACGTTGTTTTGCCGTGGGTCGCAACCTCTCTATATAATGTGGGCTTGACTCCTGCAAATTCAGGCTTCACTATTGGCGTGTGAATGTCTCCGGGTTTCTAGAGTCCGTCCTGACCTGTACGATTTCTGTGTAATAACTTTAACTATAGAAGCAAGTTTTAGGTCCTCTGAGATTTCTTCCTTCAACATCAACTTCACCATCATCGACATCTCGGCTGCTCAGAATACACGAGAGGTGTTTAATCATATTTAAGTTTCTCAGAGGTGAAGGTGACATCATGAAGTTCCTCGTCCTGTCTGACAAACACAATCAAAATCAAACAGATTGAAAAACCCGTTTCGCAGATTCTCACATTTGAGAAGGAGGAAGCAACAAATATGAACTGCTGTTTAATGTTGAAATTGAATAATTAAATTAATTTACATTGATTTACAGCACCGGGCGGAGGCAGAAAGTATTTTAAAGGATGTAAGGACAGTGGCTCTAAGCCAATCAGCACTTTCTCTCTCATGTACACCATCAGGCGGCTAAGAGGTCAATTTGGGCAAAAGGGACAGAGCGAGCGAAGCGACGTGTGACTCTCCAAGGTCGACTTCTCAGCACAATGATGAAAGATTTACAGGCACACATTCCTGCCTTCTCTTGAACCGCGGACGCGAGGCACAAAGAGGCATGTTTACGAGCCGCCAGCAGCCCAGCAGTCAGTGTGGCGTATATCATATCAGTAGATAGGGAAGAGGGGGTGGGGTGGGGGGGTAAAATGTTTACAACAGAGGTGGAAGATTGGATTCTAATTTCACATCCAGCGTTTACAAGGTGTACCTCTGTGCCCCGGAGAGGGGCCAAGACGTCGGGGGAATGACAAGCTGCTGCTGCTACAAATGACATGCTGTCATACAGAGCACAGACACGCCCTCTCCTCCACTTTCCAATTTTGTTCAATGCATCCTGTCACACTCTGTGATGCTGGATGGGGGAAGACAGGTGGCTCTCTGTGAGAGCAACGTTACTCTGACTGTTCTGAATGCATCGCATCATAATCAGATCCACAGCTCCTGGCCGAAGGCGACAAGCGTCAAACACTTGTAACGGAAACACGATGTTGAATTTGAGGGCGTTAAACCTTTTGTAGTAATCGATTGATTGTCAGTCAGGAAATAACAACAGGTTCTGAAGATGTTCAAATTCCTGCTGACATCCCTGAGAAACATCTGACAGCAGATCAGCTCTGGAGGTGTGAATCTAAAGTCGGCACTTAACACGTTAATGCGAACCAGTCGAGGGAACAACAACATGAACACAATCCTACAGAGAAGACACCGGGACAGGAATCTCATGAGGATAAGAGAGCTTCCTGTGTTAAACTCCTAGAGTCCAGGCTCATTTCGGTTTTATTTTGTGTGACATCCAATGAAATTAATGTTGTCTTTATTTAGCAGCTTTTTTATGGAAGTGCAAATCATGTTAACTTCTAATGTAAAAGGTGTCAACAAAAATTGTTGCTGATTGGACGGATGCACTGTTAAACATGTTTAGTGATCTGTCGTTGTGTTTTGCACTTCAGGGCCACCGTACAGTCTTTACAATCAATGGTGTCTGTATTTACAAACACAGACCAACAAAAGTGTAAAAACAAAACAGTAATACAGCATTTTAATGTAAAGTGTCTTTTTCTTTGAAACTCTACAAAACATACGTATATACAAATAAAGTTTCCTTTTACTTTTGAATTAACCTTCCTATGGGCTACAGAGACAGATGAGGTTATGTATGAAAGTCTTATATCCAGACTTTCATCTATACAAAAAGGATGTTGTTGATGATGTGCATCTGGTCCACTCAAAGTAATCATGTTGCACATCAATGCATTCATTTAGAGCCACTCTCTCATCACTTCCTCAGAGCCTTCTAGGGTTACATCCTTTATTCTGGGGCATTTTTCAAAACTGCGACAATGCAGGATCTCCAGTCGTACTTACTAATACAATATGAACGCTCATTTGAATCAGAGGAACATTGTAGTCCTTTGTGAAACACACTCCCACTCACAGGTGGCCTGGTGCTTCTGGTGGCTGAGATGTGGACAGCTCATTACAATCTTTGTAACCACCCACAGGAGCAAAACAACATCAACAATGAACTCTAATGAGAGCTGTGTTGGTGTCTTGTCAGCCTGCACGGTGCTGTGAAAAAAAAACACAATTTGGCTCCTCCATAAAAAGCATTCACTCCTCTGCCGAAAAAATATCTATTCCCATTTCTATATATGATTGTTGTTAATTTGTGAAATCGTACAAAATATGATCAAGGGAGTTCTTTGTTTGTGTTTTTTTTTCCTAACGCATGTAGAATACAGCAAAATATATTCAAATGAGTTCATTAAACCGTCCAACCGAGGAAGTTTGATGAAAGAAATATCTAAATGACTCACTTTGGGGAGTGACAGTTAAGGTCTGATAATCTCTGCAGCCAATCAGCTTCTTCCTAGGCAATTTGACACTTCACATTCTGAGCCCGGGATCGAATGAGAGAGCAACTGTGAGAATCCCAGGCAGTCCCTGAGAAAAGGCTCGGCCACAGTTCAATTACACCAATGCCAGATAAATACACAACAAAGTCTCGCTGAGGGACAAAAGCCTGCAACTGAGGGAGAATAACACAATCTCCTGCTCTCAGAACGAGAGCTAGCGACTGCTCATTGGAGGATTTGGAAAACACGCCGCTGTAAAGCTAACTACCAGTTTGTTCAAACGCGGGGATTTGGACAGATCAATTGTAGCTTAGCAAACTCTGCTTCACATAGAAATGACTGAGTCCCTGCGTATCTGACAGCGTCAACACAAGCCTGTCATTGTGTTGTTTGCCTCATTGTTCTGCATCAGTATCTGCAGGAGGGTCACTCACACTGTTTTACCTAAAGGAATAAAACAAATCTATATAAGGATACAGAAGAAAGAATTAGAATTATTATTCTAAAATAATTAACTAAAAGCATCCGGTGAACTGCAAACATCACACACACACATGATTGGCAGCTTCATACTTGATATTACACTCCACTGTCACGCTCCCTCAACATCTCCTCCACTCTCTCTGGCTGGTGTCCACTCATTGCTGATGCAGAGCAGACGGAGGCGCTTGTGTGTTCAGAGCTTTGTCTGCCTTTACGCTCAAAGCCGGTAATGTAATGTGAACATGAAGTGCATAATTGTGACTGTGGGTTTAGGAGATTGACCTCCCTGGAAAACACACCGAGTGAGTCGTACATTTCTTTGTGCTGCCGTGTTCCCTCGTGACTTAAGCAACGAGAAATCCCAGAATCTGCACAAGAACATGAAGGCCCCCCCCCCCCCCCCCCCCCCCCCCCCCCTCTCCGCACACTATGCAACTGAAGGGTTGGGCTTGTTTTGAGATAATAAAGGTTATCTGATCTGATCAACCCACTACGAGACCATTTCACTTCAACTCCTTTCAGTCAATTTGAAAAAGGAACATCGCAAAACCCAGCATGTTTTTAAATCCTGCTTTATTGCCTGTATATAAACTGTGAGGCCAATGATCCTTTCTTATTAGTGGAAAGCAATATTGAACAACTGAGGTGTTAGCTTTAGAGGATCAATAAGTCAGTCCAAGAAGTCTTGAATTGCTGAGATTACGTGATCAGTTGTCCCCCAATTAGAGACAGTTCAAAGTTCAGACCTTAACACAAGGAAATAACTATTCCAACAACTTGTGAGGCTCACATTGAACACACACATCTGTTGGGTCAGAGTCAATGCTGCTCGCTGAAGTCACAGTTTCCAAGTATTTTCCATTTTAATATCTGACTTTTTATAATACCACTAAACACAAAGTCAGTATGAGGCTGAATGTATTTTTTGTCACCTAAAATAACAACACAAAACAGATAAAACATAAATTGAATCCCTCTGCTCCTTGCAAGAGTAATGTGCACACTGCAACGTTTTTAAATAATCGGCTGATGACATAGCGCTTCAGTAACCCTGGCTGCAGGAATTTGCTCCACTCTGCACATGACCTCCATGATATCGCCTCCGACGTTCAGACCAATAAGACCTGAATGATCTCAGCGATCCACAGGTGCTGGAGGGATGGAGGTCAGTCAGGATCATCCAGAGCAAGCTCATAAAACCCGTTTCTGTTCAAAATACATACAACTTGGTAGAAAAGCAGCTTCAATATTTTTTTTTTTCACTTCCATAAGATCAAACCTAATAGACTCTCGAATAACATAGCTTAAGAGGCTGAGATACCTGCTGATATTTCCCATAATGCAACACAACAGCATATTTCATTTGACCCTCACTGCTCTGCAAACGCCCAAATCTTTCCCAACACCAGACCATCGAGTTATTGTTGATGACGTCTCTTCCAGAGCTTCGCCACAGAATAAAGACAACTTTGATATTTAAAGTAATGTGTGAAGACTGCCCCCTGCACTGCCCCTCTGCAGCTGCAGGCAGCGGTAGTACTGGCAGCGACAGAGTCATTTGCATCAGGCTCTTTTGGACTTTTGATTGAAAAATAGATAGTTGAAAGTCATCTACATCAGAAGCAAAGGCTCTTAGCTAGATGACAAACAAAGCTTTGACATAATGTATATAATCGTGCAGACACTCCTACTTTTTGCGTTGAAATCACAAACTACCTCATATATCAATCCTGGATTGTGAGATAGTGTTGAAATGAGTGATCCCCATATCTGAAAAAACAATAAATCCTGAATGTCTTGCTCAAAAAAAATCTTTAATCTTTTGATTTCCTCAAAACAACATCTCAGCAGATCTTAATATATTCATGTGAAGTCCATAGCTTAAACAATCAGCTGAGGTAAAACCCTTTAAGACCCTTCACTGCATCTCCTCCTGATCACTGCATCTGCATTACAGCATCCAGCTCCAGTGTGAGGACTGAGACTGCAGGAGGAATTTCATTTTGCCCACAGCAACATTGCCCCCACCTGGCAGCTTCGATACATGCTGCGTCCACATGAAACGAACACGCACCTTCTCTCACTGTATTTTTCTAAGAGGGGAAGTGGCGCCCGACCGACCCATGACATCATCGGTCACTGCTCCACACTATAAGACCTCGGAGTCAGCTCGACACAACCAATCCAAAAACATCAAACACCTAAAAGGCAAACTGTGTTAAATAAATGATTCTGTACGGTTCCTAATAACCTCTTCAAAAACTCTTCAAAAACTTCAAACGAGAAAAATACAATTATCTCCGAATAAAATGTGAATCTTCTGATCTAGTCTTGCTACTGATGTATAATTAAAAATAAGATATTTAACAGTACAGAAAAAAGCCAGGTTAAAGTGCCCGACAGTGATTTTCCATTACTTTGATCATAGGGCCACGAGTGAGGAGAACAACAGGCCAACGCAGAGGGATTTTTTTCTCTTCTACCTTTGAATCAAATACTTTCAAAAAATAAATCCTGGGGAGCGTGGTGAAGATAAAAGCCTCAGCAGGACCTTTGATAATCTGCCTCCTCTCCGGCACCTGATGAAACCAGTCGGACGTCGGTGAATCTCACTGAACAACCTCCACTGGGCCACGACAAAGCTTCACACACAGCCAATTAATCCTCAGATAAGGAGCAGCTCTGGTTGATATCACATGCAACAGTGTGTGTGTGTAAAATGGTGAAAAAAAAACGGCTCGTACAAACAGTCAGGGGCCAGGAGACGGACTGATTGAATAATTAATATTGATTTTCAGGGTTAAAGGTTAATTGAGGTTAGTTTAGATGATAACTGTTTCATAACAGCTTCATCAGTCGCGGAGCAGTAGCAGGTAGAAGCAGCACATAAAGCGCTTATATCCTCCAACCAGCCGTGTATGAGTTAAAGTCGCGAAATCCACCCTCTTATCTTGTTACTCAACAACCCTGTGTTGATGCTGAGTGCACTCAAGAAGTGTGTGTTTTAATTAGCGTACAAATTACTCTGCAACCTGCCTCATCCGTCCGTATCAGTTAGAGACGTCAATTGTTTGTCAAAGACGAATTACTTTGATAAGAACATTTTACGTTGAGCGGTGGAGGAGGAGGACGAGGAAGAGGAGGAGGAGGAGGAGGAGGAGGAGGAAGAGGAAGAGGAAGAGGAAGAGGAAGAGGAGGAGGAGGAGGAGGTGGAGGAGGAGGAAGAGGATGAGGAGGAGGAGGAAGGGGAGGAAAAACAGCATTGTAGATAGCAGCTGCAGAGAAAGACAAAACCTCAACTTCATCTCTAATGTTTTAGATGCTGCAAATATCTCAACACATTGTCACCGTTTGTTGAGACATCCACAGGAATGAAAAAGTCGGACCACAAACTGAACCTGGGAGTGAAAGGTGCATCGCCACTGGTTGTTTGGGCAAACTTTGGGAACACGCTACGATTGGCAGAGAGAGAGGAGGAAACTTCTCTGCTCAGATAGGGGGGGGGGCGAAATCCTCTTGTTGTTTTCCCAGAGTGAGGCTAAACATCCCTTGTTGGAGCAGACCTGTGTGAGCTCATACATGACGTATCAGAATCCAGAGGCTTCACGCCGGAGAAGCTTGTTCAAGAGCCGAGCCTACAGGCGACACCCATGACAAGGCCGCAGACAATTAGGACAGTTTGTGAGCAAGTGTCTGTACCTGTCTTTCATGGTAAGGGAAAGTGGGTCAGAGCCGGAGTTCATCTTTTGTGCCGCAGCACAATGGCACCTAGCACACAGCTCACAAAGCTTGACACAAGAAAGAAGGGGATTAAACGGCTGAAGTTCATATTTGCTCGAATATAAGTTGACGGTTCTGAATCCGTAATCATCCTCAACCACTTTGATTCTCAGAGTTCAGTTTAAAAGCAGGCTTCCGGTTGCAGACGAGCCACTCTGAGTTCAGACTGCAGGTATTAGCCTCCGCTATCGCTCATTAACACGTTGCTGTGCAGGTAAACAACTCTGGGAGTTCAAAGACACATCAACTCAACATGATACTAAGTGCGACGTTTCAATCCGGAGACTCATAGGCGATTTGTTTTTTTTCTCTTTCGCTTTTCCTTCACATCAAACACTCGAACTGCGCTCGCCCTACATATACACATGGCCGATGCTTGTGAGCCCCGAAGAGGAGGGAGCTGAGAGCTGTGTAACGATGCCGAGCAGATCTGCAGCGTGTCTGTGCGGGGACAGCTCCGACCGGGCGGACATCAGAGGTGTGATGCAGAAACCGTTTGACAAAACTGCTGAGCTGCTGCGGCCGTGAAACCAGAGCGGAGCCACTGATCTCAAGTCTGTGTTCATGGTCTCAGATCTCAGCTTCGTCCACATGCCTGGTTACAAGTCATAGTTGCAACTAACTAAGTTATGATGTGGTGTTTTTACTTGTTTTCTATCAATGAAAATGTTTTGTAAAACTGAACAAAAAAAACGACACGTTAAGATGTCACCTTGGACCAAATTAATGGATTGATTTAGAAGATAATCGTCAGTTGCAGGTTTAATTAATTTATTTGATACGATTTGTACATAAAGGAAAAAAAGTTGAAAAGATATGAGGAGTCTGGGAAGTTTTACACCAAAGCAGTGCAAGTTAAAAAGAGGAAAGAGTTCAAAATATGACAGCAGCCTGATGATTGGTTCTTAGATGTCACAGCAAAATCTGATTGGTTGCATTCAAAAGTGGTGAAAAGCCAAATCCCTATTGACTGTATGCATTTTTCAGATTGAACCCGGGCAAAGTGTCTTTCTTGGACTAACGACCCAAACATTTGGGAAGTGATGAAGCTTAGTTATTTATCTCACATTGACTTTAAACTCGTCAGTCCACTAAGTGGCAGACTAAATCCTAATTATACAAACATCAGGTCTTTCCCATGAAATAATTACTTTATTTCTTCTTTTCAATATATTCTGCATGACTCCACGGGTAAGAAGTCCAATTAGCTCGCCTTAAGGCTTCCCTGTAGCTCACATTCTCACTAACGAGGAGGTTGTTTGTTTATGGGATGTTGCCCAAAAGACTATTTAATTCATACACCGGTAAATCAATGACGCTCTGTCCCGGGATTATTATTCTGCCTGTTGCAAAGGTGGAAGGCTGTGGAGCTCGACAGGTGCTGTGATGCATTGACGCACATGGAGCGATAAGAGCAAGACATTCGAGTCACAGCGGGTGGATCCTGAATGTTTCACCTCAGCTTGTCCTCGGCAGCGTGAGAGGGAAGCGAGGACCAGGAGCTGTTCAACAAGCAGGCGGCAGCAGAACCACCGGAGGCGTCCATTAGAGCAGCAGAGACGTCACTGAGGCGTCGGCTCTGGTGAGTCGGTGTCGGTGACAAATCTTTACACACAAGCTGCAGCTAATGTAACATGATATGGGAAATTAGTAGCTCAATACTCACATTAAGGCCTTTTACCATGGGATATACAGCAGCCATTGAGCTCATCCCTGGGGTGGTTGGCTGTTCGGTTCACACGTGGCCATAAACACAGTCATCTGCAAACACACACTCCTCACAACCTGCTGTTAAACTCAGTGGGTTTCACAATGAGCCTTTTCTTACTAACACTTCCTTATCATGAGCTCCGGCTGATTCAAGGCTCGTGTGATCTCCTGACGTGAATCACAGCCGACTCCTCTCTTGTAGCTGCACCTAAGAAACTCTGGACTAAATATACCCGTCATCCTTTGTTGGGTAAACTGGTGGCAAAGCACACTAACAGTGGAGCATCTTCAGCTTCTGAGCGTATCTGATTCAAAGTGCGGAGGTTCAAAGTTAGCTCTGCTCATTAGCTTTCCACGCTGTCACAACATCACTGAGCTTCACGCGCTTCAGCAAAAAGGATGAGGCCCTTTCTATAATTCAGAGGAGCAACCGCGATAAGATCCACAAATATGTAGCATCTAACGCTGAGGTTTTAAGAGACGAAACAATCGCCCCCTGATCCAGCTCTGCACCGAAACAAAACAGGTTCTATCCTGACCCACGACGTATCCTTCAACCTAGTTCTGTGGAAATCCGTCTTGAAATCAACTCGTACCCTTAAACCAACAGCCCAACAGACAGGCGTGAGAATATAACCGAACCTCTCACCCTCTCATTGTAACACCGACACACACGGTCTGCACTGTTGCTTCTATCAAGACCTGACAAGCCCTGCATGTTAAAGAGCAGCACCCCGGAGAATAGGTTATATTTCATCACCACAGGAGCGGCTGCAATAACTAGTGATGCAAATTTATACAGACGGAGAGCATGCCAGATTCTCCTCAGGATGCTCTCTGCATCGCAGGGCTGCCGTGCACCGAGTGATAAGAAGTGGGATGTCTGATGGAGCAGGATAATATTTACAGTCACGCTGAGCTGCATAATAAGGCTTAAACCTTTTTCAGCTATGTTTGCTGCGGTAGAGGCGACAGATTTGACGTTTAGACTGTGACATCTATTTTCTGTGATTTGAAGTTCTCGCTAAGTTTTCAGTTTTGAGCACTGGGCTGTAAGTGTTGACTGTTCTCTTGTCCTTCCTTCGCCTCCTCTCTCCATTCACTGCATCTGCTCTGTGCTGTATTGTGAGCAATAGGGTTTTGGAAAGAAGCTCGGCATGTGTCTGCAGAGCAGCGCTGAGCAGTAAGGGGTGTCATGGCAGGCAGGGAGGGAAAAGGAGGCCAGCAGCACTGGGCAGGGGATGAGGAAGATGTGCAGAGTCAGCAGATAGGCATAGCACAGGGTTTAATGATGCAGAAAACTCTGTGCGGAGTTGAACAGCACACTGGAAGCTGCTCTCTAAGTTTTTCAATCTATTAAGAACATGTGTCGTCAGAGGGTTGTGCAGCGGTTAGATGCAGTTGCCTCACAGTTAGAAGATTATTGGTTTGAATCCTATCTCCCTGTGTGGAGTTTGAAAGTGTTTGAGATTTCATTGTAAAACTTAATGTTAATGTGGTGTTGGTGCCATATTTTAAGAAGTAAAATATGATTTAAATACAAAAACTGGATGAAATTACTCCAGTTTGTGTGTCAGTACTATTCATACATGTTCCACACATGTATCAATACCAACATAATGCATAATGATAACTGTGATAATTTTGGTCAATAATGCTGTTTAAAATGTCCCACAATTTCATATTTAATACCACACTTTCAGCTAACTACAGAAAACACACACACACACACACACACACACACACACACACACACACAAACACACGTTAAGATGAGCAGGATTAGCCCTCCTGTGGAACCTGCTGTTGTTCACACACGCTCCTGTCAGCTCAGTGTGTACACAGCCGATCGAGCAGTGACAAATTTAGCTGCTTTTAAAGTGGGGGAGATGAGTGACTGTTAAATCCGGGAGATGTGTTCGCTGAGCGCACAGTGTTCAGCTTATATGCGTGCCTGTGTGTGTGTGTGTGTGTGTGTGTGTGAGGGAGAGATAGAGATGGAGAGGGAAGAAGATTAAGAGAAAGTGAGTGAGAGGAGGCACCGCAGTTCAAAGTGCAAGAAATTCCTGCAATCCTTTCAAACAATGCAGCAATGTATGAAAGGTCGAGGAGACAGCAAAGCTCTTCAGCTGTAATAAATCCAGCACACACAATAAAACACACTGAGTTTGCTGCTGTGCTGCTGAAGCAACAAAGTCGTTTTTTTTGTGCAGGACAGAGTACGACTCAGCAGCTGATGTTTTGTCCCTGGATTAGAAAAACAGGTCATTACAAGTGTCTGCTGATCCGTTTGCCACTTGTGTCCCCCCCACTGAAATAATAAAAAAACTATTCCCATGAAACTGATGTTCATGGTTCCCAGAAAATTAATCCTCATGATGTTGATGATCACTTGTCATCTTGTGTATAACTGAAACCTACTGGATGTTTGGTATTGAAATGTTGGTACACACATCTGTGTCCCTCTTTAGATGAATCATAATAACTTTGGTCATTCTCCAACTCTTGATCTTGTGCCATCAGTTGTTGCTGTGGTCTAACGTAGTCAGCAGTTCTCAGGTTCCCCCTCTCAGCTCAGTGTTGCAACGCCCCCCTGACTTTGCCAGGAAGTTTGGTTTATAACCAGATAACTTATGACACTTTAGTCTCTTTGTGTCTCTTGTTAGCAAATGTTAGCATCTCATCACGTTAAACTAACACGGTGAACATCTTATCTAAGAATCACCATCTGCCTGAGCATGTTAGCATTCAGACATTTGGCTCAAGGCACCACTGAGCCTCAGAGCTGCTTATTTAACTTGAGGCATCTCAATATTGGATCTCTTTTTCTTTTTTATTATGTGCTTTATGTGAATTTCTTTTTTATTGATGGTATAATCACCATGACCTCTTCTGTCAAAACGGCTTCACATCTGTTTTTATTCAGCTTGTTTGAGCAAAGAAACTAAAATGTTCTTGTATTTTTGACACAAAAGAAACCAACAAAAAAGTTAAAAGGAGCAAAATAAAATAGAATATCAATCAGAAAGGATGGAGTTGCTTGGCAGTTTCAACCCACTTAAATTTGTCATGCTATAAAACTCAGTTCTGTTTGGAGCTCCATCAAACAGCCCTTGTTGCATCATATTATTCTATCATCTGTCTCGTTGTGCTGTGAGCGACCGGTCAGGAGTTCATGAAGCTGTTCATCCTCCAAACACCGGATTTCCAGTCAGTTGGGAGACTCCTGTCAGTCAAGGAGAGAAGTTGATCTCCTGTCAAAGAGCAGACGCGTCGGTGCCGAGAGCAAAACGCTGAACTAATACAGTCAGTGAACTCCTATCGGCTTATTGATCAACCCGGGGGAAAGTGTGCTAATGAGGATACGTGTGATCCCCTGCCTTGAAGACCGAAGCAGCATATAACACTAAATACACAACAAAGATTAAGCACAGTTTGTAGATATTAATACTTGAGCTTAAACTGGAACCAAACAATTACAGCAACTTATAGAGAAATGACACTCAGGACAGTTCGTACCTCCACCAGAACCCACACGCTCGTAGACGTCAGTTCCCTCAAACTGCCTGACTTTTATGCCTCAGTTTCGGAAACAGGGACTGGCCGGAGGCATTACATCTTCGGGTTGTCGCTCCATACGTCCATCCCATAATATCTCAAGATCAGCAAGAGAGCGTTTTTTCGAATTTGCAGCAGAGGTTCAGATTAACTGATTAGATTTGTACGGTCAACTCAAGGGTCATAGTGGCCTCTACCTTGACAGACTAGTTGTCACTTGTACTCAAAGCTTAAGTGATTAGATTTCGGTGATCAAAGGTCAAAAGTCACTGTGACCTCATGAGTCTGAAAAGAAAAATATGCAGAAGAAACTTCAATGGTTGGCCAATACATTCAACCGCAGCTGGAGTTATATAGTAATACTGAGGACAGCCCCTTTTTCCAGATTCACGCCAAAATGTTCCATTATTCCACCAGGTTTTGTGGAAATCCATTTTTTTAGAAAATCCTGCTGACAAACAAACAAACCAACCAATCAATCAACAATCAAAAACTAAAAAACACAACCTCCTAGGTGCAGGTCATCATGTAACTTCTCTTATTGGCCAGAAGCTGGCGCTGTGATTGGGGAGCACTGACTGACCGACAGACACTGCCACCACTCTCGGTTCTTAAATCCAATAAAGGGATTAGAGGAGGGAGCATGATCTAAACGAGGCCTGTATTGACTGTGACTGAGTGATTCTCAGTGCTGTGGAGAAGCCCAGGGACCAGGATCAATAACGTGAGTAAGATAATATAAACTCGGGCGAGGGACACATTAGATCAATCCAACAGGGGCTGTAGATATTATTTCCATGTTTAATGTTTCTGATTGGACAGAAAAAATGTCAGTTTGCTTTTATGAGGTTAGTATCCATACACCTACTGCATTGAAAATGACTCAATTAAAAAAGCACATTAAAGAGACGCTCTCTTCTGGAATTACATCACTCAGCAGACTGATGTCCGATAGGCCAGGAGTCTAATAGGGATGAGAACACTGGCAACAGGCCAGAGGCTTGACCCCCCCGAGCACAGACACCAGAATGAAACTACGACACCAGATGGAGAATGAAGGTTTCAGACCTACAGGCCTCTGTAGAGCTTCCTCTGGACTCCGCTTCTGCTGACAACCTTACACACTGTGTCTGTGCTCACATCCCTGGTCCACTGGAGCAGAAAGGTGACTGAAACGGCTGCAGTGTAAGGGCAGCGCCCCCCTCATTTTGAAGGAAAGCCTGAGTTTGCAAGAATTTGTGAAAAATGCAGTAACTGTGAAAACAAGGCTTTTTATCTTCTTCTAGAAGCTGTGTCCTCCTGAACTTTCTGTTGCTGAAAGCAGTTTGAGGTGGAAAAGTAGGACAAATTGTTGGTACAGTTAAAAGGTCGGGTTAAATTCAACTAGCAATGAGGAAACAACACAAAGAAAATCAAGATGTAGTGAATAACGCATGGGGTTCGGAGAAACAGAGGGTTCACCTGGCATTTGCTTTGGGGCAAAATTCTAATCGTAACTAAACTGCACAAATGAAAAATGCTGTTCGGACAAGAGGACAGTCTTTTTAACGTTTTGCTTATGTTGTGTAAGTATGAGCAACTCACACTGCACACAGGAAGGAGGAGGTTGTATCTCCAAATGTTTTAACCCATTTACTAACAGCTGCTGTTCTATTCATTTCTCAGAAACCTGTTTATTCCTGTCAAAAAATGAGTCACAGTAACTTTGAATGAAACCCAATTTCGGCTCAATACATCAAAACACAGCAGCAGCCTAACTGGAACTGCGATTAGCATATCTGTTACATTTGCGCCTTTTGCTCGTGCAAACACACTGACAACTAATCTGTTCATCAAACAGAATTTGCATGAGAGAGATCGTGTATGCACACTGCACACAAAAGACTTTCGGTGAAAACAGATACGGCATTATTCATTTATTTATTTTTAAATATTAAATATGGCTGTTTAAAAATGTGCTTCTACAATCGCAAACACTGCACAGCAGTGGGATCAAATCAGGAAGTCACCAGATAAATATATGGGGATCGTCAGATGATTAACAAGAGACGTAAAAAAAGTATAAAAATATGTTTCTGCAAATAAAAGGAAGTTTCATTCTTATTTCCTTTTCCCTTCTTCTGCTGTGAAGTAATGGGTAGATGTTCCTCTTTAGGCCTGTACAAAGCCTGGGCCGGGAACATGACTTTGCTTGTCCTGCTCTCAATTCAGAAAACACACTGTGCAACATGTGATTATGGGTCACAAGAAAACAATCTGTTGCATTGAGGGTCATTCTCCAAAAACGGTTGAGAACTACACAATAAATTACATACATCTGAATTATTTTACAGCTGTCCCTCATTTGTCCAAATTCTTACTTCACTTCATCACTTCATCGCCTACTACCCCTTCTGGGGCTTAGGCCGCAAACAAGAGTTCTCCATGCATCCCGGTCCTGGGCCAACATCTCAAGCTGTCCCCAGGTGTAGCCCATTTTCTTGGCGTCTGCCTCCAGGTCTCTACGCCAGGTGTTTCGCGGCCGACCTCTCTTTCTTTTCCCTTGGGGATTCCACTTGAGGGACTGTCTTGTGGTGTTTGTGGCTGATTTACGGAGAGTATGGCCTATCCATCTCCAACGTCGTTGGAGGATCTCTTCGTCCGCTGGCTTTTGGCTGGTACGTTCCCACAGTTCTTTGTTGCTGATGGTGTTAGGCCAGTGGATCTGGAGGATTCGCCGCAGACAGGTATTGATGAATGACTGGATTTTATTTGTCGTATTCACCGTAGTCCTCCATGTCTCAGCACCGTAGAGTAGGACTGACTTCACATTGCTGTTCCTGCTGGCAATGGATTGGGTAATGAAGCAATCCACAGCAGGAAGAAAAAACGGCATACAGTGAACATTGTGGGCGCAGCTCGATGACCTGGACTTTGCAGATGACTTGGCCCTTCTCTCTCATACCCAGCAGCAGATGCAGGAAAAGACTAGCACCATCGCAACCAACTCTGCTCGCCTCGGTCTCAACATCCACAGAGGGAAGAGCAAAGTCATGAGAGTCAACTCTGCCAACACTGCACCCATCATGCTGGAAGGCGAAGCTCTGGAGGAGATTGAGGAGTTCACCTACCTTGGCAGCATTGTCAACAAGCAGGGTGGAACAGATGCAGATGTGAGAGTCAGGATTGGCAAGGCCAGAGTTGCGTACCTCCAACTAAAAAACATCTGGAGCGCAAAAGACCTGGCCATCACAACAAAGATCAAGATCTTTAACAGCAATGTGAAATTCTTACTACCCTGCTCTAATTTTTTCGGAAATCCTTTTGGGTTTTGTAAACCTGTCACGCTTTTATTTTGAAGGCTGGACTGACTTAGCCGTCAGCCATGATGCAACGTGATAGGACTCTTCAGCACTGCCGCACCCTCATCTTGTTTTACCTTTTCTTTATACTGTGCTACCCTCCAGATGATCTGACCAAGTCACACACACAGCGAAGCATGTCAACACAATCACAACAGGTCCAGTCAATGTGAAGCGTTCTACTAACATCTCAGCACTCAGATTGTGTTGTTCAGTGCTTGTGTTTTTTGTGGACACGTTGTTTGCACATAAAACCAGAGAGAGTCGCCCTCTCCGCTCGCCAAAGAAAAGACATAGAACCAGGAAAAAAACAAAGCAGATCAGCAAAACGCAGACTCTTGAAGTGTTCTGCCTGCCTGTCTGAAACGGAATATAAATCAGAGCCCTGCAACCCCTCAACAGTAACATGCTCTTATCATCAGAGTATTAAGCCCACGGACACATCCACACAAAGTGCATTATTTATAACAGGGTGCTCTTGTGCATAGAGGGAGCGCATACGGCAAGACAAGTGAAAACACGCTGCAGCGGCCCAAAACATTTCCATTAGGAGAAACGAGCTGCAGATACAGAGAGGAAAAAAAACTAAAACATATTAAAGTGAAAAACAAGTGCAACAGCAAAGCAAAGGAAAAAACAATGCTGCAGGAAACAAAACCAATAAACACGTTGCAAATGCAAAACCAAAAAGCAATATCCCCCTAGAGGCCTGGAGAATTCAATTACAGCAGGTTTGTCCTTGTTGGCCACCGTAGGCAATGAATATCATAGACGACAGCAAAGGCCCACTGCACCAAGTGACTGAAGCAGGTGAAAAACATCCCAAAAAATGAAATCCACCAAGCAAGATTAGCAAGAATGTGTGAAGGGCCCTGGACTGTAAATTAAGATATATGACGCGTCTCTACTTTCTCCCATTATCCAGAAATGTAGCCAAAACAACCAGGATATGAAAGCTGCCATCTTGAGCCGATGATGTCATTTGAAGCCGTAAACTGTGGCAAAGAGATTGGGGAGTTTGTTGCCGTCAGGTATCAAGTTCCGGCCAATACACAAGCTCGACCAATCGTGAGTCAAGGCCGAATTATACTCGTGTTGCATGCACGCACGCATGACACGCAAGACACGCAACACGCCCCTTTTGTGCTCTCTGGCGTCTTGCGTGCGTCAGCCAATTTTTCTAACTATACGACAAAGCGACGCGAGCCTCACGCAGCCCGCAAGGCTTGTGATTGGTCTGCTTACTACTTCCCGTCTGTAGTCTAGCTTCCGGTTTCATGCCCCATAATACGCGGAAATCACGGAAGATTTAGAAGAACGAATATGGAACAAATAGATGAGCACTTGGCAGAAGAGATCTGAAAGTATGACCACTTGTATAACCCGTCACTGACTGGCCGATTTGTCCGCCAGAAATAGAATATGAGGAGCCGGAGTGGCGATGTAAATAAAGAGTCGACGAAGAAGAAGTCGTCTCTTCTTTGTGTGTTTTGTCTTCGACAAAAGAACGTTACTCCGCCCAGTGTTCTGGCGGTGAATTGCGTTGCAACATGCGCATCACGTTAGAGAAGCATAAACCAAAACGAGTCCGTCGATGCAGCTGCGTGGCCTTCCGCGGTTGCAGTCGCAAGGACTATAATTCGGCCTTCAGTCATTGTCAACAATTTCATTTCTCCCTGTTTTTAAAAAGAAATAACTTATTAAAACCCATTTACTGAAACAAGTTTTAGTTTGATAAGAGCAAACTAAAATGACAAAAACCATCTGTGAAATCGTCGCATTTGGCCTGTTGGTTTGGTCCATGTCCAATCCGCTAACATGGAGGAGGCGGAGATCCTTACCTAAACTGCAGCCAGCCAGCAGGGGGCCATCAAGAGGCTTTGGCTTCACTTTTGGAGAGCTGTGATGTCATCCGTCTTTATATACAGTCTATTATCGGGGAACATGAATTTTCCAGCTCAGGAAAATAACTGATGTGTTTCATCATTAGCTACAAAACGAGCTGTCTTAGCAGAATTTGTTACTAATGAGTCTTGTGTTGAAACTCCACTCAGACACGTCTCTCTCCAGGTGGTAATGAAGCCAACAGCTGATGTGCCAAAGTCAAAGTGTAAGCTGGGAAGAGATGTTTTATTTGGACGTCTGCCCTGGACTCTCCTCATTATTTATCAGAGCACCGTAGGAAGAATCACTTTGCATTCATGGCGGAGTGCGGGGATCAAAAGACGTCGACTAAGTTCTCACAGCGCGACTTCAAGAGCCGATGATAAGCAGGCCAGATGAGGGAGGATGCAGCTGACACTGTCATTCTGGAGGGGAGTCAATCTGCGCTCTCGTATTCCTGGGAGAAGTGTGCACCCTGACCTGCTGCATCACATATTAAGATATCACTGAAGTAGGCAGCGCTCCAAGGTTGTGTTCGATGGTTCTGAGCCTCGAGAAATCCAGATTAATTCAGTTTTCAATAATTTACTCATCAGTCCGAGCTGTGAGAGCATCACTGATAGTGTCTCACCCTGTCAGACTCAACTCATTAATACTGTTCTCCTGCATTATGAATATATTTCAGAGAGAATGGTTAATACACTGACAGTCAAAATTCAAAACAAATTAATAAAACATGCAGAAATGTTCTTTCCTGATATTTCTCTATAACTGCTCTGTTATCATAACAACACCCCCACCCAGCAGCCTGTTTCTGATTTGTTTTCATTTATCAAACTTCCCCCTTTTTCCAAAATGCGAGCCCCAAAAAACTGCTGAACCACAGCCCCAGCCTCCACCCCCACTCTGTGCCGGCATGTTTTCCTAAAAATACAAAACTACTCAAGTTGATGGTCTGACTGCTCCCCAGAAACTTGCTGCAGCGACAGAAACATCAACGGCAATCACAATCACCAAAAAATCTATGGAGGATGAAAAACAAAAACCCTGAAACAGTAATTTCTTCTTGCACATCACAGAGAGTCTTCACTCACGGAACAGAAATAACAGTTTCCCTCCAAAAACAAAAAAATGTTTTAAAGCAGCAGCCGATGATTTTGACTCTGACCTTGTTGCACCTTAAGAAAAGGTTTGTTAACCACTCAGCATTAAAATGACAAAGACATTGAGGATGGGAGGGTGGAGATGAGTTACACTGACATGTGGCTGTGTAAAGGTTTGTCAGGGGGCAGGAGGACTGTGACTGAGGCTACTCACTGGCGTGCATGAGCTGCCCCTGGCGTCCAAACACCTGGGAGAAGGTGGCGTGGCTGCAGGTGATGGTGTCCTCCATGGCTGTCCCACTGGCACACACTGAGGAGAAAGAAAGAAGGGAGGGGGGGTGGGGAGATGAGGGAAGGTCAGCACAAAACACTGCGTCACATCAAGATGGGGAAAAAAGAAGAAGAGAAGGGAAAAGGGTAAGGAAAAGAGGGAGTAGAGGAAGGCTTACCCTCCGCGGTGGAGGATGGTGTGTGATCTCTGGTGATGACTGCTCTCCTCTGGACTCGTCCTGCTGCTGCTCCTGATGCTGCTGCTGCTCCTGATGCTGAGAAGCAGAACACAGCCCCGTGCTGCTTCCACCAACACAAGCAGATCTGCCCACCGCACAGATAAGGGGAGGGTGTGTGTGTGCCTTCCTGCCCGCCTGCTTGCTCGCTTGTCAGCGTGCAAGTGTGCGCACGAGACAGAAAGTTCCCTCAGTGTGCGGCTGCGAGAGCGTTTCTGGTGTGCACGTGTGAGGGAGAGTAATAGAAGGGCTGCAGAGCAAGTTGCAGAGCTGGAGGCACAATCTGCTGTGCCAGCTTTCTGATCCTGGTGCTTCGTCTGTGCCAGCTGACAGTCCTCTCATGCGGCTCCGCACACAGGCTGGGTTGAATGGGAGAGCAGAGAATAGGGGTGGGGGGAGTGTGGCGTCTCTGGCAGGTAGAAGTCAATCTCCCCTCCCTCCCTCCCTCCCTCCTTCCTTCCTTCACACCTCCCTCTCAGTGCGAGTAGACAGCAGCATCTGTCCTGTGGGCACAGAGCAGGACTGTTGTTTTCTGATCTGTGTGAATATGCCCCCCTCCCTTTTTCTCTCCTCCCTCCCTCTCCCTCCTCCCCTCTCCTCGGCGCTCATTTGCTGTGCCTTAGCAGTAACATCTCTATCCCTCTCTCTCTCTCTCGCTCTCCTTTAGTCTCTCCCCAACCCATGCAAATCCCCCTCGATCCATCTTAAGCCCCGGACCACTGCTGGGGGAAACAGAGTCGAGCTAACTCAAGTGCTTCATCTTCGGCCCAGCGCGAGAGTGGAGGGGTTGTATGAAAAAGGGGGAAAGTAGGGCTGGTGTAGAGCTGCTGCTGCTGCTTTCCAGAGGCATCATCTATGAGAAGGAATTGAAGAAAACAGCTGTAAACTTCCACTGCCTCTGCGTGTTCAGTGCAAATGCATCAATGGAGGAGTGAGGAAATGAGATGTACACTTTCTCACACTGCAGCAAAAATGTACACTAACGTTGTCTTGAAAGAATTTACAGTGGCACATAGAAAGATCTTCAAACAGCCTCTCCGGGCTCCAACTGTGTCTTGAGATGCATTGTGCCCACTCTGCAGCGGTTGGCATGGAGACCTCCACCACATATAAGACACACTCTAACCCCTGTGCAGCCCCTGCTTTAACCAGCCGGTTTCCTCCACAGCAAAGAGGGAAACAGTATTTGCCAGGAAGCCCATTGTCACGGAGCCATCTCTCCTGGCCAGAGACCCTGACCACCGCGCTCACATCCTCCCATCACATCCTCCTGTTTTGAAAGGAAGCAGCAGGATGCTCGATGGGCCACAGTGGGAGCAGGGAGGGAAGGCACGGTCAGAAACACTGCGACTTCAGCAGGTGGCTGGACGGGTGAGACAGAGACCGGCGAGACATGGAAACAGTGGCCGACTCTTTAAAGCATCAAAGTTAGAAGCTGTGCACAAGCGTTTGTTAACAAAGGAGCAGTCAGAGGCAGCGACGAGCAGAGTGCGGGCGACTGTAAGAAACTGTGAAGTGCTTCGGTCAGGGTGAAAACCAGGATTTCACAAATTATGAGGAGACTCGAGATGCCTCTTCACTTTCATGTCAGACAGACTAATGCCCAGCAGAAAAACTCTTCTCTCCATCTTCTTCCACTTTAATGTCATTCTCTTTGAACAGGGAGTCGGGGCAGAGTGAGCCTTTTTCAGGAGGCTGCCTATTTTCATGTATGAGAAGCTGTCATCATCATCCCCCACCCCCCCCTGCTGTGTCTCCTGTCACTGGCGGCCATCTTTCTCTAGAGGAGAGGGTACATAACTACATAGTTTAACACCAACACGCAACCAGATCCAGATGCCTTATTTTTTAACTACATCTTTTGCTGTAAGAAAGGGAAAACACTTATGTCACTCTTATTTTATTTATAAAGCTTTAATGTTTTATTGTTATGTTTTATCATGTCCTGTCTGTAAGATGTCTGTCAGATGGATGCTTCTTTCTCAGACTGCCGACCCAAACTATCTACTGATGCAGATAAAGTGACCTGAACCTGAACTTCTGTTCACATTTTAGAGCTTGAACGATACAAATAACCCTGAAAACAATTAGGATGATTAATAAATAAATCAACGAAGCCAAAAAGAAAACTAGTCCCTTGTTTCTTTGAATTTTGGACCATCGCTCTGATATGTGATTTTGTTAGCGCATTGAAGTTGAGTCTGTGTTTTTTTTTACAGATGGATTATTGTATTAAACCCTGTGTTTTTTGGTTATTGAGCATTTATTCCCTCTGGCAGCCTCAGTGCTCTCTCACGTCTTAAATCTGTCTCTCTGGTGGGTCGTAGTATATTTTGTCAAGTCAGGCACAGAGCTGCATGGAATTGCATTTTTATGAATAGGGCTGAAGCAGCGTACACAGCAATCAAGGGAGAGTGCAGTGATATTTCACCCGGACAGCACGAGCACAGTGCACGCACACAGTCCCCCCCCCATGCACACACACACACAAAAAGCCGAACGACCCATAAAACACACGCAGCCATAAACTGTAGCATCGTGGCACTGGGACAAATAAACACACAGCCCCTCCATCCCACTGTAGAAACCGCAGCCCGTGGATCAAACATAACACACAGATTGAATTAAATCCATGACCTCATCCATCAACACGATGACCACGTGTCCTGGGAGGATCCAGTCAATGAGACATCAGTTATTTCAGTTTGACTCTGACACTTGAAGCATGTTCGACACCAGCAGGGTTGATCGATTATTAATGCACGGACGTGTGACGGCTCAGGTCCTGGCACACGAGCCAGATGAGATACTCATGATGACACATGACCATCAATGATAGATAGATTTTCACTCGTCTGTCCACGTTAATATTATCCCGCTTTTTTCTCTGTTATGTTACGTTCCTGAAATAAAAAGTTATATTATAAACCTAATTATGTTTGGCAGGGACAAGGTTTTATATTCAAAAATGCTTCTTTGAATATTTCTCCATCTCAAACATGACTTTTTCATGATCTATACTGCAAACATGAATAATAATAGAACATGATGGAAACAGTGGGAGGTTTACCGCAGATGAGAGTTCGTGGAAAGTGTGAAATGAATTATTAAAACATTTGCTTCTAATGCTTCCACTTTGGAAATTCAAATTAGGATTCTGTATGGATTTTTTGTGAATATACTGATGTTGTTAGGTCATGTCATCAGGAAGTTTACTCGTTTGGGTTATTTTTTGTCTGGTTTTATTTGTGTATTTTTTTGTTTATATTGATTTGTGGTTGACGTGATTTTAGATAAATGCATTAGAGTATAACTGAATTGTAGCACTGTGAATAATGTGTGCACAATACTGAGCAAGTTACTTTTCTCATTGCCTTTTTGATACAAATCCCAGTGATTTATGACTTTAATATATAAGTGAGACTTTATGCACAGTAGTGGCCATAAAAAGACAAAATATAAAGCAGTAAGACACATTGGCTGTAAATAAACCCAATGAATATATAAAGATGGGAGATAGCCAGGTTTATATGACTGCAGCTACAGAGACCTTTACATTTTACGTGATGAAGTGGTTTCAAATCTACTTAATTTAGCAAAGAACTCATAATCTGTCCTTTCTAACATATGAACATTATAAAGAAATATAGAAAAATAAACATCTCTTGCACATTTTGCTCCCTTCGTGTGGCGCTACACAGCAGAGGAAAGAAGTTAAGGTGCTGCATGACTCACAAATCAACCTCTGTCAAGTGCTCTGCTCCCAAAATAGATACAGATCTTGCAGCAACTTGCGAGCTGACGATGGCCATGGCTGCCCGGCAGCAGCTTCGTGCCCTGCGGAGTAAAAGCATCAACTCATAACTTGATTTATGTGAAGTACTGTAGCTTCTATTAAACTCAAAGTAACAGGGAAACTGCATTCTCCTTTTCATCATCTGCCAGGTCCCTGACACGGTGTTAAGTACGGAAAGCAATCAGCGAATGTAATGTGGAAAACTTTATTACGATTGTAATGGCAAGGTGATCCATTACGTTACAACCAAAAAGGTTTTAACTCACATTCTTTCTCTGCTTCTTAAAAGTACCTCGTGTTTTTTTTTATACATAAATTATAATGATGCAGAAATACTCACCACTTTAAATAATGAACTAGAATAATCCATAATGAGAAAAAACAAGAGTATATTTGAAAGACATGTGCTTGAAGAAGGAATTTTCACTGTGTACTATGATGTGAGGCTTTGCTCAAAGCTTCAGAGCTAACAGCCAGAAGGAAGGAGTTAAAAGTGCACATTACTGAATCAGGAACTGAGCTCAGATGTTGGACGTATAATTGGCCCTTATGTGTGAATTGTGGCCTTGATTTAAAAGAACATTCTAGAACCACCAATGGATAAATCTACTCGCAGAAGATGTCTGCAGACGTTAAGAAAGATCAATATTAAAGGTCCATTTCAAAATATTTTGGGCGACCCAAAGCTATTAGAAACATTGGCAAAATATACAAAAATAAATTAAAAAATGTTTAGTTATATAATTTCCCCTAGAACCATCTTATTTTATATTATTGAGAGAAGTTCCTCTATTTGCCAAGAAGACGTTCAAACTCTCCTGGCTGAGGCCTCAGTTACACAGTGGAGGGATGTTTATTAAACGGACAAATTAACTGCAAGGTTTCTCTTTAGATATAAATAACATGTAAATGTGTATGAATTGATTCGTTTTTTCTGGGCCCAGACAAAGCTCATTATTCATCCCTAGCTCTTGGAACTATGTATGGCCATTTAGCAGAAGCTGAAACCCACAGACTCTTGAGACAGGAAATAAATAGAAGTTAGAAGAAGGTTTCCGCTCCACATTAAATATGCATCCTATGTGTTTACACTCCTACTCCAGCTGGGTATAGTTGGGAATCCTATGAGCAACAGAAAATAATAATAAAAGCATAACACCAATTGAAAAACTTTTTTTTTATTATGTCAATTACAGCAATGTCTTACTTGAGGTCATTTGGGATTTTAGTCTTTGTTCATCCTTAAATACATAATATTGATGCTGAAAGGCAAAAACATGAAGATTTCTCATGGAAAAATAAATTAGCTTCAAATCATATTGTTCAATTTACTTTGCCATAACATGCTACAAGTGTTTTTAAGCACTGCCTGTGTGTCCGTCTCTGTTGTACAATGAATATGGTAAAGAGTGAACAAGTGTGGAGCACTTTGAAATGAAAATAAGAGGCTTTTCATTAACGGGGACATTTTCATCACGTACAGTTTTAACCCAAATAAATCAAGACACTGAAATAAAGATGACTTTATCCTCAGAGTAAATTAAACTAAATCATTCAGCTACACAAGTGTTGCATGGCTCTTGTAGGAAAAATCAACACATGAAGCAACTTCTACTAAATCTACAGAATACTGCAGCAACTCTTCGACACCGTTATCATCTCTTATTTTGGCAGATAAAAGTTGGTTCATGTGTCAGTTTCATTTATCAAATTGCTTAACGGAGATTTGACAGGAAGACTGCAAAAGTACTATTTGAGACCAGATGAACCATTCATTCACACCAATTTGGCGTAAATAACCAGTGTCTGCAGAGTGACCAGAATACATTCCATTATTCACCGGTGAATAAAGCCAATCTTCACTTATTCAGCTGGAAATTTTGGCAGTTTTATTTTAAAGTGCTGTAAGAACACTGGGCCGGCTGAGTGACGTCTAAAAATCAAGACGGGCAATATTTGAGATGACACATAATTCCCCCGTTATTTTACAAGTGGAATTACCTGCTAATTTCAGATAAACAGAAAAATAAGGTGTAAAAAACATGAGACGTACTTGAGATTTCGACCGAAGGAATAGCTGTCGCATCCAACCATAACCATTCACATACTAACCACACACATAAACAGTGTTCCTGAGGACCAATTGTTGCAGTAAACAACTGCCATTTTCATTTTTGTTTCCCAAACAAAAATACACCAACAAGATATATTCTACAATATAATGACTACAGAAATTTAAATCAAACATACATACTTTGCAAATCATGTATAAACTGAAGTAGGTGCCCATTGTGAGAGTCATGTAAATTGGCTTAATCTAGTTTATACTCTATTCAGCACATGCATTAAGAGAACATCCATAATTCTAAACAACCGAAGGGGGAAAACAAGGAACGAAAGAATAAACAGGTTTCCCGAACTAACTGATACATGATTGCCGTTTGCAATATATCAGCCTTCCCAAATAACGGAGCCCTAATGTTACTGTTTTGGGTCAAGTAATGACACGTGTATATATTAACTCATTGTCATTTACAGTTTCTTTTTGCTCTTTTTTTGCAAGGCTGGCTAAAATCGAGGCTCAGTTGATTAGATGGAAGATAAAGAGAGTTCCCTCCTTAAATCCAGCAAAGGCAGTTGAGATAAGCAAAGTTCACTTGTTCGTGAGTGAGTGAGTGAGCGAGCCCACCACGAGAGGTCAACCTCAGTGCCGTCAGTATCTTGGTAAATCCAGAGCTTTGCCTGAGAGGTGAGAACCATCATCCCAGGACGAGCTCAGCAATGTCCACATGGCTCACTTAGTCAGAACCTCCTGTAACACATGAAGATGGAAAGATGAGCAACACAACAAGGATTCATTTGTTGATCAATCAACTAGAAAATGACTCAATCGTTTAAGTTGGACAATAATCAAAACAAAAAAGATATTAACTAGGGCTGTGAAATGATTAAAAATTTTAATCAAATTAATTACAGGTTTCTATGGATTAATCAGGATTAATCACAGTACCAATTTTCTCTGTATATTTTGTGAGAACAAAAAAGATTTATGACAACAGACAGATATATACATTTAACATGTTTTCTTTTTTTATTCATAAATAAACAAATCAATGGTGCTGCAACTCAGCAGTTCTTTTGCAGTTCTCTTTGCTATTCCATATGGGACATTCATCCTAAACAGAATTTGGGCTTCTTAGCCATTGTATGGGTTAATAAAACTTTTTAAATCAAACAGAAATTATTTGGGCCTCTTAGCCATTGTTTTTATAGTATGGTTGAACATTTTTCTATTTTTTGTCAAACAACCATTCACCACACCATGGCACAATGTAATGCCCCTAAAGGCCCTCTTAGCTAGTCTTCCTTCAGCCAGTTGGTGAGGCAAACCAACTTCACTTTCTCTGACAGTAAAGCTGACCGCTTCTTTTGCACAATGTGTCCTGTGAGTGAAGCTGGTTTGGCGGATTCCCCTTGAACGCCCCTCGCCTATCAACACATGCTCCGTGTTGAGGTGGAACTTTAAGCGGCTTTGCTCCGGTGAAACAATTACGTCTTCCCGCAGAGTGTGCATATCACCTTGGTTTTATTGAATGTTCCATCTTTGTTTTTTTGGAGCACTATCTTCCCATCCAGAAGGTGATGTGTGTTTGTTTGAATAGCAGCGGCCGTCTGAGTGACTGCATTAGAGCGGTGACTAGTGCAGATTGGGCGGAAATGTGGGTAAATTGGAAGATCCTTCTGCGCATGCGTTAAATACGTTAAAAAAATTAACGAATTAATCCTGTAATTTAATCATAACGCGTTAACGCGTTATTTTTCACAGCTCTAATATTAACTCAATGGTTCTAGGAGCTCAAATCTGATCAATTTCCTACTGAGTGTTCGATGATTAAGATATTTTAAGGTGTCATTATCAAAAAAATATCAATAGAACATTTGAAAATGTCATGAGTCTGTTTAAACTACGTCCTATAAAATGTGAATGTGTCATAATTTAAGTAAAAGAGGTATGAAGTTTAGAAGTATGCACTTTTCAAATATATAAATAGGTTAAATTGGACCGAGATTAGTTTCCTAAAATGTATTTGTTACGTTTGTTACCATGTTCTCTACCCGTTCAAAATGTGCCTGTGGATTTGAAAAGAATCAGCCTGATGTGGGTAATGGATTCTGAGTGGGTGACATCACCAGGGAGGCTATTGTTTTGTGACAATGCCGCTCACTGACAGACTTATTTTGAAAAGGACAAATGCACAGTTACCAGAGTGAATAAAGAAGAGACACAGACATAAACACAGGTTCACATCTCACCTGAGTCTCTTTTGGCTCTTGAACCGGTGGCTCCTCAGTCTGAACCTCAGCAGGAGGAGCTGTGCTCTGTAAGCTCCTGGTGACTGGACCGCCAACTCGCTCCCGTGTTCGCAAAGAGAACCGCTCCTCTTTCTTCAGCTGTTGTTGTGATGGTGGTAGAGTTTTGGCCTCTGCGAATTTCTTGGGTGCTGCTTCTTTACCCATACGCTGCATTCTCATGGCTGGCCGTTGTTGTGCAGTGTCACTGGGAGTGTCAGGGGCTGGGATGGGGGTGGGAGGTAGAGACTGGACTTGGCCCTTCTTAGCTTTTTTACTCACAGAAACGGGGGTTGGGAAAGATGCAGGCCTCTTTAGTCTGCCCACAGCAGCTGCAGTTTTTCCTTTGCTTGTCTGGGAGGGTTCAGGGTTCGCTGCACCAGAGCTGCGAGCTCTTGTCTTTCCAAGCAGTTTACGCTCTGGCTCTGTCTGCATTTCAAAGTCTAAGGCCTTTTTCCTAAGACTCATGCTTTTGTCTACCACAGACCCTGCCTCTCTTTTCACCTCTGCAAGACCTTTTTTGCCCTTTTTCACAACAGGCTTCATGGGACAGCTGACCGCCATATGCTTATGGAGACTTGCAGGATAAGTGAACTCCCGGCTGCAGTGGTGGCAGACGTTAGAGGGCTGCTCTTCTTCAGTTTTGACATTAGCCTTCTTTGCAATGGTGGCAGCTTTGTTTTTCTGAGAGATCGCCTTCTGGACAAGCTGGTTCCTCTTCTTACTGAGGGAACTCATTTTTGTTTTACCAGTATCTTGATTAAAGTTTAGTCTCTTTGGCTGACCCATTCTACGGAAAGCACTCTGGGCGGCAGCGGCTGCTGTGGGCGACACAACTCCGTTCGGGCTCTTTACTATTTGTTTGAGGGGGATGGGGTTTTTCTTGGGAGTGTAGCGCTTCTTATCACTAGCAGTGGCACAAGCTAATATGTGTTTGTGCAGTTCAGGCATGTTGTCGAAGCTGTTGCCACACTTGGTGCAGCGAATGGCAGTGCTGAAGGTCTGTGGGATGTTGTGGGTGGTGAAGTTGGTAGCCGAAGCCACAGAGCCAGCATGGGAGCGGCTGTGATAAGGAAAGGGGGGTGGTTTATAACTGGGGTAGTGTTGATTAAGGCCAAGGCGAACGTCTGGGCCTTTAGGTTTCCCTCCCTCAGAAGCCATGATCTTGATTGTAGTGTATAGCTCCTCATTGGGGTCCTCTGCTCCATCATCTGCATGATTACCATTAACATCAGGTTCATCTTTAACTAAATCTGCCTCACTCTGTGGAACAGGTTCACTAATCATCTGTGGTGCAGGTGTTGAGGGATTGCTTTCCTCTTTGGCTCTGGATGGATCTGTGTAGTTCTGTGGCCTGAGTTTGCCGCTCTCTATGGTCGTATTCGAACACGTCTCATTCGGATGCTGATCCTTCTGGTGCTGCTGGAGGTTTGAGAGAAAGGCAAACTCTTTGGAACAAACAGAGCACACAAAGATCCTGCCCACTCCATGCAGTGCTGTCCGGTGAGCCAGCAGGGCGGGCCCGTCACTAAACAGCTGCACGCAGAATTCACACTTGAAGGGCCAGTCAGCAGCATGAACTGTGATATGTCCACTGAGCTCTTTGATGGAGTTGAAAGGCTCCTCGCAGACATTACACACAAAAGTCTTGCAGTATGCTGAGTCGACTTCCATTGGCTCAGATGTTTTATCAGGTTTATCAGGAGCAGCAGGTTTGGATGAAATGTCAACACCATCATGAGGAGAATGTTTTGTAACTGACAAATCGTCAGTGCAGTGTTGAGGTTCTTCTTCTATCTTTATCTGGAGGAGGGATTGTTGAACAGGCAATGGGGATTTATCATGTGTTGTAGGAAAAGGAGGTGGCGATGGAGATGAGGATTCTGGTTGAGGGGAGACAGTGGTAAAGTCAGATTTCAAAGTTTTCTCTGTTACAGAGTCAAGTTCTTGCTTCAACTTGCCATTTAGCAGAGTGTTGCTTGTCACAGAAACATCTTCTGTAGCGGGGAGATCTACTGACGTAGACTCCAGAGGACTCGGGTTTGAACGGTTAAGGGGATCTATAATCGGAGTTTCCAGGGAGTCCAGGGGCTCCGGGACATCGTCCTCTTCCTCATATTCGTCTTCTTCAGCTGACAACACCTTCTCTGAATCTGACAGGGAGATGTGTTCGACTGATCTCAGAGACATTTTTGGCGAGAGGACAGGAAGAGGTCTCAGAGCAGAGGAGTCTGTAAGCTGAGAGAGAGGAGAACTAGGCATAGCTGGTGGAGACGGTATGGTAGGTAGTACAGGGGGAGGCGGGGTTGGGGATGTCACGCTAGAAGAACTTGGGGATGAAGGGTTCAATGTGACAGGGGTCAAAGAGGGAGGGGATGGGTTGGCAGACTCTGATTCAACATTTGGAGACCGAGAATGGAAACAACTCAGGTTTGCTAAGGGCGAGGGACCCTCCTCTCCCGGCAAACTCAGACCTACATACTCATTCATCAGCACCTTTTCAAGCATGCTGGTGTTAGGCTTTCTCTTTTTTATTAAAGGCTGTGGCGCTGGGCTTCCCTTTGCTTCAGGCTCAGCGGAGCTCTTACGATTCAAGCTCAAATCAAGAGCTGAATCTCCCATCACCTTGTTCAAGCTCTCACTTTTCCGACTGACAGAGTTGGACAGATCTAAGGGCTGTTGATTACAGGAGTTTCCTCCGCTGCCAGCAGACGTTTGGTTGTGCTCATTATTTCCAGAGGGGCTCAGGGTGTCCCCCTCATCTTTCTCCAGTAGGCTCCCAGGAAGTGACACACTGTGGCTTTCCAGCTTTGGCACCTTGAGGGTGTATGAGCTTGCCACCTCGGATTTACAGCTCTCTGTTTTACACACAGGACTGAGCTGTGGAGACGAAGGGGGAGACGCTGTTCTCCTTTTAAACCTGCCTGAAGCCCCTGGCAGGGGCGTGACTGTCAGCGGGGAGGCCAATCGATGGCTTTCTGTTATAAGGGCAATGGTTGATTTCTGAACATCTTGCGTCTGAAGGAGCTGTTTGAGCTTCGGTGACAGATAAACTGTTTTCTCTCTCAGAAATGCTGATGAATCTGTGGCCTGTTGAAACAGTCCTCCCATTAGCAAGTTAGAAGAGGAAGATGTAGAGGAGGATGAGGATGATGAACAGGCTGTGAAAGGTGTTGATTCTGTCTCCACTTTGAGGCTGGGAATAAATGGAGGTGTAGATGTTCTCCTCTTCCCTGCTGACTGGCCGACGTTGGAGACTTGCTTTGCAGCCCCCATTCTCCCCTCCATCTTCAGCGCCTGTCCGATCTGATTGGGGCTGATTATAACCGTGTCCAGACCAAACAGAGCTGCAGACCTGGAGTCCACTTCTATAACCTCACAGGTGCTCACTGAACTGCTGGACACAATCTTGCCGTCAATGTAGAAGCTCAAATTCTCCGAGATGTTTTTGGATATATCAATTGCGTAATCGTCCCTGTCTACCTCGTCTTCTGTGTCTGCACTGGGCACATAGACTGGTGGGGGGCTGGATCTGGGGGACTCGTCTGGCTGTGGCTGTTGCTGCACTGATGCTTCCTGCAGCAGCATTCCTTTCCTGCGAACACCCTTCGGTAACAAGTGCCGTTCGTGTATTCTGCGTTGGTGTCGCCGCATGTTGGTGTGTGTGCCAAATGCTTTACTGCAATACTTGCAGGGATGGAGCTCCTTTGACTCTCCGCGGTCATCCAGTAAATAGGGACGGTCGCCATGGGGCCCAAACTCTTTTCTCTGCAAGTCAGAGGTGTGCAGAGGCCCTCCAGTTAACTGAGACCCTATGGCTATGTACTGACCAGTTAGGCTGGCGCAGTCGGGACTTGAGCCGTCAGTCTGCACCACAGGACTGAGGAGAGTGGCCGTTCCAGCCAGAGAGCCAGGTCTTTTCTTGGGTCCACTCTCGTGCCTTCTCTCATGTCGGCGCCGACCCACCTGTGAGCCAAAGGATTTACTGCAATATCTGCACTTAAACAGTTGTGTCTGCTGGTTTGTGATAGCATGAATGTGTATGTGACGCTCCAGACCCTGTCTGGTGGAGAAGTGACGTTCACAGTGCTGACAGGGATATGACTCTCCATGTAGATCTATTTCAAGATCACCATCGGGGTCGGGGTCAAAGTCAAGATCAGGGTCGACCTCTGGTTCTTGCCCTCTAATTGAGGAAGACTCTGACTTTAGCTCTGAAATATTGTGGCTTTCTTTACCAGAAGTCAGTGACATGCTAGACTGCTTATTTTGCATTGAATCAGCTGCAGCTAAATGCTGGTCCGTTTGCTGGTGTACCATCAAATCCTCAGCATCCTCTTCCTCCTCGTCTTCTTCCTCCTCATCTACCTCTTCCCCATTTCCCTTGTCCATTAATCCTGCTGACATATCCTGCACATCTTTACAGTCAGTGCTCGCCATGGGATGGGTTTCCTGCGAGGTTCCCAAGGCCAATGGCCTCTCATCCTCCTCCTTCTGACCTGTAAAAAAATTATAATGAATAGAAAATTACGTTCTAGAAAGAATCCTTAAAATCAAATCTATTTACACTGATCATCAATGAGGAAAAGTCAACTTACTTTCCTCCCCATCCCACATCTCCTTGACAGTAGGTTTGGTTCTACTTGTTTTCTTGAATCCACCAGAACCAGCCGGCCTGGCTCCCTCCAGCAGCTTCCTTCGTGCTGTAAGTGCAAACAAACATCAAATATCACTTTATTGGTTTACACAACAACAAAACTCCAAAAATCTATAAG
The DNA here is from genome assembly GCA_038501795.1 of Pseudopleuronectes americanus. Taxonomy (NCBI): domain Eukaryota; kingdom Metazoa; phylum Chordata; class Actinopteri; order Pleuronectiformes; family Pleuronectidae; genus Pseudopleuronectes; species Pseudopleuronectes americanus. Next base: position 18,254,578 of record CM076717.1, on the reverse strand, counting down.
AGTGGGGGTATATGTACATTTCTGGCCAAATAACAGAGTTTTGTTGATCATCAAAAGCTCATAATTGTGCCTTCAGTCAGGTCACAGTGCTAAATTTCTGGAGAAATCAAGAAGGACAAATTAAGCAACATAAAATGGGATCAACAGATCAGTAGGTTCATTGTCAATAACACCTTTAAATACATTTTTATTTTTCCACTCATGTGCTCAGTTTAACCACAGCATTGTTTTGGATCTTCAGAAACGTGAATATATTGAGTATCAGAATATTCCAAGGCAGCCACACATTGTGGAGGCAATCATGGGCTTCTATGGATCAGTGCTTTAAATAAGACTATTGATAAGCTCACAGGTGATGCTTACATGACACCAGCTTCCCTGGGTGAGTCCTCCTAATAGGAGTGTGTCAACAAGGTCACCTGACCTAGCCCACAAAGCCTAATTCATACCGGAGAAACAAATGCTCCATTTCAGTCATCTGACCCGCATGCTAAGAGGGATTCATCCAGAGCAGCAACACAACTACCCATACATTTTCATAATCTAATACTAACAGCATTTCATAGTCCTAGCATTTCCCATCATTAGCGTCTTACTTGTTAATATATCCTGCTCTCACAGAGCCAACACCTTCACAAACTCTCACCCCAGATCGGTTAGGTAACACATGCAGGTTGTTTGATATTGAAATGAAGCAACAGGACAGGCAGGCTAACTTCATCAAGGTTGACTTTTGCGATGCAGTAATTACACGTCAGCCAAAAGCAACAACTACTCCTGCAGCGGAGAAAGAAGGGGAAGATGTCCTAGACGCTTTGTGTCTGTCGTGTTAGACGGAAGATTACACCGAAATAATACAAAACAACCTCTGAAATTAAATTACATAAACCCCTCGGGATCTCAACTGTTGTTTTCCACCTCATCTCAGGCATTTCAAGGACAGTCGTTGCCTCTATGTCGCCTTTAGTTATACATTGATTTAATTACATGTTGATACAGAGTCTCTAAATGCCATTTGCAAGCATCTGATAACATATCAAGTGCAATGGGTTATTTTACCCCCGGTAGCCTTATGCTATATATATATATATACACACACATTTCAGCAGGATTTCTTTACAGACCACTAAACAAGGTCTGTTATCCCTTGTGTCAAAAACAAGACAATATCTAAAGTGTAAATGAATATATGAGAATAAACTACACAATCGAATACTTCCTATGGAAACATTATGTCCAAATGTCCTGCTAACACATGTCAATGACTTCCAGCAGCTGGGTTGATGGTTTCTTGCGAAAATAATATATTCACATCACTTTAATAACAGCATGTAGGATATTCGTGGATTGATCCTCTTGTTTTGGTTTAGAGACGTTTCACTGTCGAATAGTTTGATGTTATAACTAAACGCAAATGCTACAGAACAATGCTACAACACCTGGGTGACCCGTTTAAATGTGCAGCACCGTGCTAACCGTGGTTATACACTCACTCTTATTATGAATATTAATAATAAGTCATATTTCACTTGCCAACTGCTCCTGTGCCCTGAGATGTCCGTGTGTTCAGACCTAGCCGTGTAGCATCATGCTAACATGCAGGCTTGACAAGTCGATGAACTGGTTATTCTGCAGCCATGTCGAAGTCACCGGCCCGTGTAAAAACACTCCATAAGCGATATTACACCTTAACTACGTGTTGTTGACCAGTAACCCGCGGACTAACCAGCTAGCCCCGCTGCTGGGTGAGGCAGCCCGCTAGTTAGCTAACCCTGCTAGGCCCAGCATCAAGTAGACAGGCTCGCCGATGGATGGCTTTCATGCTTTGGGAACTCAAGGGAAGGTCACATCCTCGACACCGCCAGGAGCCCGAGGAGACGCAGAAGCAGGTAAAAAGTTTCTCACGGCCTCGGTTGAAGCTTCACCGGGGCCGGTGGCGAGTAAAGAACCGGCTTTGTGCTAGTTATTTAGGGCTAAATCCACAGTTTCGGGTCGGGTATGAGTGGATAAGAAGCCCCGCACACACACACATTCACCACAGTCGTTAACGTTAGCTCTCGGTAGCCTTCATTCGTAGCTAGCTGCTCACAACTTCGACTGGGAGGAAGAACGCCTCCCAGTCGCCTCCTCTCCGCTCGACACACAAAGAACACGGGCCAGGAAAGGACCGACATGACGGCGGGTAAAGGGTGAGGCCTCACCTCGCTTCGCCCGGGCTGAGTTTCTCCTGCTCAGGCTGCTGGCTCTTTCTTCCTCCAGTGCAGCTGTTATCTCGGGGTTGTCTTCCACAGTGAACCACACCAGCAGCTCCTCTCCCGGCCGGATAGGCTGCAACAATGAGAGATGAGCTCGGCCGCCAATCACAGCGCGGCTTGCTGGGAGGCAGCCGGGGGGATATGTGGGCCACGGTGCGTCTACACGGAGTCTTGAGGGGGTTGCACGGAATTTGACAGTGTGTGTTTTCGCACGTCCCGGAGACCGGCAACGCTCACACACTCTGTTGCAACACACACAGTTTGTGATGTGGCCGTAAACAACCTTCAGGGATTCCTCCCTCCATGAAGTGTGCACTGTTGTTTTACAGAGGTCACTCTTGTACTTTATTTGTGTGCTGTACATTTAGTTTTTTTCTTATATTTTTATGGTTCAAAGATTATCTAACTATCAATTCATTTCTCAAGGTGTTATAATAATTATTTATTCATTTTTAAAGAAAACAACAAAGTTCAAAAAGTCCTTCAAAAAACAAAACAGACACAAATAAAAAAACTGGCATTAAAGAATAAAAACACTAAGCGTGTGATAGATATCAAAGCCCCCGTAAGATAATAAAAACTAGAATTAGGTGAAATTTGTACGATAAGAGTAAGTTGTAAAGTTTGATTTAAAAAGAAAGCTATTGATTCAGCCTTAGTATTATATAACACTATTTAACTCATTAATATTAACTGTGATGGAAAGTAATGCATGTATTTACCTCTAAAATAACAAATACTTTATAGATACAAAAGTACATTATAAGCCCAACAGAGATTTTGTAGTATTGATATATTACTGATGACAGATGATGGTTTCGCTTGGTGACAGCAAGTCACTTTGTTTACATTAGATCAAAACCATTTTTAGCCGTCCAGTCTTCATTGGTTTGGAGTGTTGTTGTGTTAGGGTACTTTTTTTGCCCTATTGATTTGTTTTCTTTGGGTGTTTCTGAGCTAGAATACGCAAAAACTAAAGAATGAAATCTTGGAGGAAGGATGGGTCACGGACAAGGAGAGAACCAGTTACATGTTGGCATCAAACTGGACAAAGAGACAAATCTAGGTCTAAAAAACAAATTGGGACATTTTCTGGGGATGTTTGACTTGGTGAAGCTCCACATTCTACTCAGACTATTCTAGTTAAACTGTTTATTAATTTATATGCTATTTTGGTACAAATTTTAATATTATAAGATCATTTAAATATAATGCAGCTCAGTACACCACAAACTGGGAGTTCAGTAATAAACATTTAGTTCACTTAGATAGTGAGGTAGTCTGACACTTTTTTTTTAGGTGCAGTTATAAATGTATTTTAAAAGTGGCTTCTTTGTGAACTGATGTGAATTTCCTCATTCACTGTTAACGACATTAAATTATTACACTTTTTACGATGATACATTTTATATTTTTAACTGAGTGATACTGCACACTGTATATTAGTATTTGCTGCTGTAGCTGGTCAAAGTAGAGCTAGTTTTAGCTACTTTGTACAGCATGAGGTTTTTCATAAGATCATAAGATCAAAACTATAAAATTCAAAGTAGTGACTGTAAACTGCTTTGAGAAAAAAATGTAAAGTTTAGTGTGATATCTAATGAGTAGCTTGTAGTAGGAGTATACAAGTTCTGTCATCTATAACATATAACAATAACTGAAAAAGAAATGTCCTCCAGTAAATTATCTGATAAGTACAGTGTGTTGATATATTATTTACTGTCCTCATGTGTTAGAGAATTAGTCTCAGATTGATGTAGCAGATATATGAATACAAATGTGTGTTTTTACATTCCAGTATGACCACCCTCCACAAATACTTTCAACTACTAGAAATACTAATATATGATCTAAATAATTGTGAATCTCAGACTGATCCTGCATCCAAACCATAAGATCCTTCATTTCATGCACTAATTCATATCATATGTCCGTTTACCACTGGGTACAGGACCCATTAAGCTCCATAACTGTGTCTTTAACTTACCCTTAAGACCTTGTAGTAAATTGCTCTGTTGATCTCCAGAGGAAAAAGATTCTGCTCGTCACTGGAGCTCGCCCAGTTCACGTATCGCAGCCAGTTCCCCTTCATGGGATCTGTGGCGTCAACACACATCCAGCCTCGCGCTGGGAAATAAACCTACAGGTAAAAGATGCAAAGATTAAGTGTTTTTTTTATATAAAATAATATCTATTAGTGAAATAACTTTTGGGGTATTTAGAAATCTTTTGCTCCTTTTTTATTTGTCTAGAAATCTTTTGGCTCATTATTTTTTACGAGTTTTTATCTGTAAAATAAGTCTATAAGTGAATAATTTAAAGATTCTCCAAGAAAGAAGGTTAAATGACGAAGTGGAAGCTGAAACATTTGACACAGTGATATAATAACGACACCTGTTGCATACGGATGATTGTGTTAACTTGTTGTAGGACAGTTCAAGCCGACAGTCGACTTCACATCTACAGTATCTACACTCCTCTGAGCTGTAGCTGGATGGACAATGTAGTTGGGCTTGTTTGACGCTATGTGGTTACTAACAATAGGTGGAGGGGAGTGTTTTGTCGAGAGAAGCCAACAGAGCAGCAGCCTGGGACACAAGCTGTTTTCAGATGTTGACAAGTTGCCTTTCATTCATTACATATCTGAATTCTTTTTGCGTTTTCGTTTTTCAATTTGTGCATCAGTTCTGCGTGTTATGCTGTGTTGAATCCTGCAGAGGATCTCTCGCTGTGTCCTCACATCAGCTCTCTGGACTTTCTGAGGACTTTATACCAAGGGGCCAGCTGGAGAAAGTCCACAGAAACTCTGGAGGCTCTCATTCTGTAATTTGCATTCACACACACACACACACACACACACACACACACACACTTCCTCAGGAGAAACTACGGAGGATCTCTGGAGTTCAGTGTATGTCCGAAAGCAGCTGTACATACCTCCCACATGTAAACATTGCTGGTCACCTGGGACCGTTTCTTCTTCTCTCCAACAAATGGACCAAACCTCTTTCCTTTAGGAATGACCCGAGTGGCCCAGACACCTGAAAAATAGGAATCAGGACTTCTCAAACCATGTGTTCAAATTCATAGAGCGATCAAAAATAACTAGTTATCAGTCCATAGTAACCTTAATCTGTCAGTATACCTTCACCAGACCTGCTCGTTAGATGGCTATAGAAACCACACACACCAAAGACAGACAGTCCAAAACTCACAACCACTTCATGATGTAAATTGACCAGCTGCTCTGGCTGATTGAACCATTTCTGCCCCTTCTCTATGACCCACTTAGCGACCCTCCTTCAGTGTGGCTGATCAGACGAGGTCGGACAACACGATTAAATTGATTCTGTTTAAGAACGAACAAACTGCAAAGACGTGAATCTGACAGATTTTCTTACTTCTGCCAAGAAAGTTATGTTGTCGTCTGAATTTGTTTGCACGGATTACCATGAGACTTGGTGAAAGGGGTTTTCAAACATTTTCCTTGATTTGTCAGGAAATTATTCATTTTGTTGCTGGTCAAAATTAAATGATGCAAATTTCTTCTCCCGGGTCTAAAAACAAACATGCTGTATAGCACCCTTAAACAAAACAACCTGGTAACTGGGTAAAGGTGCTTTGAATATAAGAACGCGTGTGCAAAACAGACAGCGGATTATGTTTGACAGCAGAATCATTATAGTAGTTAATTTATTACCTCAACCAAAAGGTCATGTTTTCATTGCTGTCTGTTGGTTTGTTTGTCAGCAGGATTACTCAAAAACTACTGAACCAATTTCCATGAAATGCCATGGCGGGTTGGGGGGGCGGGGGGCGGGGGAGTTTGGAGCAGATCCAGACAACTTTCATTGACATGGTCAGATGGGGCGTCCTTGGAGTATCATCAATTAAATGTTAACTAGTCTTACCCCTATTGAATTTTACATCACCTTCTGCTCTTGAGCAGTTACTAAATATTGAGTGTGTATTTGTATACTTCACTTTCTTAAAATGTTATTCTTTACTGGGCCCATTATTTTATATTCTGCATCATATTCACTCAGTTTTCAGACACATACATTAAGTGAATTGTGCAGCTGTTGAAAGTTGCACAAACATTTATATACTCACCGATGCGGCTTTGATTTATAGAAGAAGGTCTGAGACTCAAACCGTCGGGCAAACCTTTCCACACGTGAGCTGGAATTTCATCCAGAGTTTCCACCATGCCTCCAGTTATAGCCATGACCTGCCACCACAGATTCCATTCGTCAGCAAAAAGTCTCCAAACAATGACAATGTTGAATCTATTATTATCGTCATCATCATCATCATCATCATCATCATCATCATCATCATCATCATCATATAAAAACTAAATATCTTTCAATTTATTTTCAGTTTCAAAGATGGAGATTTCCCATGTTCAGGTGGGTTTCAGATGAATAGATTAGAAAGCAGCAGCACACGTGGATGAATGTTCTCAAAATTAAAGAATCATAAAGAGATGAACTGCATCTCAGAGTGTTCTTTAAATTATTTAGTTTTTTTGGGGATGAAACTAAAAAAGGCCTACCACCCAATATGTACTATAGATTATTTCTGTAGTGGCCACGACTTGCCTCAGTTCCTGAAAGAGGACTTCTGTTCCTGTTCCTCATCACGGATGTAACACTGTGTCATGCAAATTCAACCACATGGAAAGAGCACGTTGAATATATTTACTAGAACTGGACCAGCTCATTGGTGGATGTGAGCCTTTCACAGGCATATCAGTGTTGGTAGTTATGTTTGCCAATATGAAAACAAACGGACTAAACAAATTGAAAAAGATGTGAATTTATGTCATATTATAACATTGCATTTCTAAATTCTAATATATTTGGTTGTATTTATTTTGTCTGTAGTTGTTTTAAATACAGTTTATGGCTGAACTGTTAAATATCGAGCTTCAATTACAGTCATAGGAATCATGGTCAATTCAAAAAGAAGTCTCCCCCCAATCAGTTGAGCTGCAATATATTTAACTCTGTCTTGTCAGAGCTTTGATAAGAACCAGTTTAAAACCACTTTAATGAAGTTTAGACTCTAAACTTATTGATTTTTTGGCTCATGGAATTAAAGATGCTCGTTACAACTCCCCAAAGCTCAAAGGTTCGACCTAAAAACCCAAAGATGATCATTGAGCAGAGAGACAAACTGTCAATCCTCACATGTGAGAAGCTGGATATGGATACTCAGAGACGTTGCTAATTAGTTTGATCCAATCGCTGCTTTCTTCCATTTACAGAAATCTTGAGGATTAAACATGTTTCCATCGCAGACATTTGTGTTTCACTAAGTTTGATGCAGCTGCCAGAGAAGCCAGATGCAAGTGGCACAGTGAGCTGTTGACCTATGAGGTACACAAAACACACACAAACACACACACACATACACAAACACACGCGCACACGATTCATTCAAATGAACCCTTCATGATAATGTGACCTGACAGACTTACTGATGCTCATATGATCTCTAGGCCAGATCAGACAAATGTGTAGATTTGTGCAGATTTAGCTGATCCCCTCAGCTCCTGAGAAGAAAAGGTAAAAAGCATCTACTTGTTCTTGTCTGGATTGATGGATCAGTTTTTTTCCTGAGCTGGAAGTGTGATCAGACATTTTCCAAATCACCCAGCCCCGAGCTGAAGTTCAAGCACCAAACGCAGCCGGATGTTGCATGAAGCGGATTTAAAGCCACTGTGACTCTGTCCTTGAGAGAAAAGTTGACCATGAGAGCCGGAGCCGGCGGATCCGTGTGAAGCCGAACCGGTGCAGCAGCTACAGGATGCACTTTATTGTTCCCCTTGTTCTACAAACCCTGCTCTCTCTCCCTCTCTCTCTTCTCCCTCTCCAAGCTGGAGCACGGAGGCTTTTGTCTCTCTCCTCCCTCATCTTTGTCTGTCTGTGTGGTTCCACGCGCACTTACCTGCTGTGTGTGACCGGGGGACTTGAGCTTTTTTTTTGTGCTCTAGCAGCTTTTCAATCTGCTGAAAATGGCGGATGGAGGCTCGGGAGGAACCCGGGTGGTGCTGCTGCTGGTGCTACTGGTGCTACTGGTGTGTCTGGGAGAGGCAGCCTGTCAGAGCCGAGCGCGCACATGCAGCGATGGGCCGGTCATCATGTTGGAGTCAGGAGGGTTTTTTAAAGAGGAGTGTGTCTGGGTGCGTGTGCGTGTGCGTGCAGCCCCACATGAAACCAGGTTAAATAACCAGCAGCCTTATTTATCTGTGAGGGCGATGGGACCTGCAGGCTGCTGCTGTCTCTGCATCCAGGAAATAACTTTATTTATATTACACATTTTATTTCAAATGATTTGTCCATGCAGGTGACTACTGTCATTTGCTTGTGGTGTATCTTCTGTTCCAGGATCAGTCCTCAGCACACTTATTATTAGATCCACAGCAGCTGATACAGTGGAAACTAATGATCTAAAGTTAGTCATTTATGGTTTAACTGAAACAATGTTGCCTGGAGATATGGTGTGATAGTAATTTAATGACTTTTTTTTAAATTATAGATCTGTTTTCACCTATAAAACCGAATTTTAATTGTGTGTGTGTGGTAAGGCCAACACATAATTATCATGTTCTCATGAGGACAGTCAGTCACTATATAAAGTCTCAGAGTTAGTTCTTTTCAAATAGTGTAGCCTAGCTGTCTTTTTCAAAATGAAAGTTAAAGATACATGAATAGAAGACAACTTATCAATCATTATTTATTGATTATTTTTGTTTGTTTGTTATTATTATTAGCTATATTATTATTAGTAGTAGTAGTGGTAGTGCTTAGTATGTGCTTTTACTCTCCACAATCTAATCTGGCATCAGAGCTGAGTAAAAGTAGATTATCTTCTTTGTAGATATCATATAAACAAACCTCTCAAGAAGTGGTTGATATTGATAAAATCCTTTACCACTTCTAAATAAACACTATAATGCAAAATCAATATGTACCATGATATCATACATTTTATGGAAAATGTGTTAAACGGTCGGGGTATAAAATCTTCTAGCACTTGGGCATGTTTTGGTTACAGTTAAAACCCTTTATCATAAAGGTTTAATAATTAACTAATAGGTTAACATTCATGATAAAGCCACCATCAATGCGATTATTATCAAAATGAAACTATGACTTAAAAACAGTCCTGTAAATTATGAACAATGGGCTCAGATGCTAAAAGGATCAAACAATAGTCAGTTCTCAGTGTGATCCTGCCACACTGTTCATCTGTCTGCAGCCACTAGAGGCCGCTGTGCTACAACAAACACGTTGTGTTATTGTGAGGTGACCAGTGAACTGTGCTGGATCAGGACTCATACACACAAAGTTATCCTGCAGGTTATTTAAATGGATGCCATGTGTGTATTACCATCAGAAGAACACACAGCAGATAAGTAAGTGTTGACTGTGCACATGGGAGGAAGCCCACGACAAAGTGTGTATCTACTTCAGTTCTACATGAAACCACAGAGGAACAAAAGAAGAGAGTTTACAAGAGGTAAAGGTAATAATTATGAGACATCTATGTCACCGCCCGATGGAGACACGCCCTGATGCACCACATCAGGCGTGTCTCCATGCAGCAACAGGATGCAAGGTCATTAATATGTGGCATTTAATAATTCAAATTAATCACCTCAGTCGTGGTTTCTATGTTAGCTGCAGCTGCTGTTCGGAGTTTCCTGTTTGGATTCAGTCAGGAACCTAAATCTCTGAGATGCTGTAGCACAGGAGGAATCACACACTGTGGATCATTCATGCACTCGCCGCTCCTGCCTCGCTGGACTCTGTCTTCTAAACATCTCACGATCAGGTGTGTTGATCCCTGTCAGCCCCTTTTCACAAGCTCCCACCTCCGATGTCAAACTCCTCCACCCCCCCCCTGACCTCTCCACATCCATCAGGTCGACAGCTGCCACAGGCCCCTCTGCTTTTTTAGAAGTGACAGTTGTAACTCCTCTTCTTCCGTGAGAGGATGTCCATCAACCTTCAGTGTTTTCATGCCCATGAAATAATGACAGGAACATTTGTGTCTGACGGAAGAGGAGTGGAAACACCTTCACCCGGTCAACACTGTGAGAGGATTACGTTCATTACGAAGAGTTGACGTGAATATGACGGAAAAATTCTGTATTCATCACATACTGTCAATAAGACACAACAAACAATGTGTGTTTCACAAACATCAACAATCTGTATGGTCACTTGTCTTTTATAAGATTATGGACCATAAAAATACCTTTGTAAAAACCATTGACTTGCCCCCTGGTGGCTGGTGGCAGTATAGGTCATTAACCCTGCCTCCTCCAGGTTAGTGGCTGGGACATGGATCATCTAAAAAAAATGGTTTCTGTCTTTTGAGCAATTTTTGTTTACCTGTTCTTGTAAGTTTGGTTTTAATTCGTTATTTAATGGTATAAAAACGGACTAAGACGTTATGGTTGAAAGCTGAGACTGACTTGCGATTGGTAGAGTGCATGTATCGGCATAGTAGTTTTTGTGTGAGTATGATGCAAACTTTACAGGAAATGAAACCTTCAAAATCATCTTGTGGTCTGTCCGTCTCATGCTGCGTGACAGAACAGAAAACTGTCTAACGGCTGTGAGCCTTTCAATGCTTGTGTTGGACTCAGTGACACCTGTGATCAGGATTTAAACACGATGTACTGACGTGTAGAGTCAAGGTTCCCTGTTGAGATATTGACTATGCTCAAGAAGATAAGTTTAAAACCAAACAAATATTTTTCTTTAGAACGACTGCACAAGGATGTTTTGTTGCGGAATGCTACGCAAACTGTAAACATAAATTTTGTCTAAAGAAAACTCCACAATCTAACTGTGATCGTCTCAGATATGTACACAGTGTGTAGTTAAATGTACAACTGTCAAAACTAGGACAACTAATTATGAATGCATCTGGGATCATTATGACGTGGAAAACATATTTGTACTTTTGATAGTTTAAGTACATTTTTCAGAAATCTTTTTATTTCTACTTACTACTTCTACAAGAAAACACAAACACAGTACACAATATTTCAAAGGGTGAAACGTTAAAAAGAAACACTTTCTAAATGCAGACAGACAAAAACAAATCATCATCTCCTTGATATTAATCATGGAGTTGAACCAATCAGATTTGATGGCACGTCTTCACAGCAGCTCCCTGTCGTCGGAACACATCCTTCAGTGATAAAAGACATGCGAGTGAAGAATGCTGCTCCGAGCCACTGCCCCAGTGAGAAACTCGAACTGTCGTTAGTCAAGTCAACACTCGTCATCATCAGCTCTTCTCTCTGGGAGCTCTGACACAGCCGCCGACATGTTATAACACTGCATGTGCCCCAGGAATGAATTAAGCCTTTTTTCCCACATAACTTTTTTTGTGTGGAATGTCTTTTTGATTAATGATGATTATGACCTGGAATGTTTGATTATAACTACAGAGAGAACTTGAGCTTTTTAGGTCAGTAGACCCTTGATGGAAGACGATGTATAAAATGTTCAGCAGAGGAACGAATCCTCATGGTGGTCAGATGTAAAATAAGACACTGTGGATGTTATTAAAAAAACATCAGCGTTCAATTCTTAGCCAGAGGTTCATCTTGTGTCAGTGTGATTGTGCCTCGTCCCTGTGCATGGTCCCTGGCACGTTCACCTCAGGCTTCAGTTTAACGTCTCTGCTGCAGGAACTGTAACTTCCACAAATTGTCTCCGAATCCCCTCAGCGGTGTTGAACTTGTTCCTGGATTGAGTCTCAGTGGAAACAACCAGGCTTCCCTGACGTCCTGATTCCTCAGACCTGGACCTGCTCGGTTTCTTTTACAGTAACTGAAGAAAGAAAGGCTGAAGCTTGGACTCACTCCAGCCAAACCTCAAAGTAACCAGCACCATCTCAAAAGGGGCTATGAGGGAAAATGGCTGAAAAAATGTATCAAGACCAACAACAGGTTTTCATCATTGATCATGAGAAACAACACATTTAATGATTTTTCTAAGTTTAAAGACTGATTTTAGCTCCTGAGGGAAGGTTGTGGTTTTAATCTCTTTATAAACAGCGAATGACACAATTAACAACAAATTTTACATTTAATTCTTCAAATATGAAGTAGAACAATGCTGTGTTATATCTCCTGTGTTTGCACAAAGTATGAGGATGATATTGGTGTATACATTGACCTTTAGTCATATCGCTACTAATGAAAATGATTATTACAATAAATAATGATGCTGCTTTATCTCTTGTCCCTATATTTATCATTATTTTTCTTATGAGTCATATAAAGCTTTTTTTGATTTCTTTTATTTATCGCCTTTATTATATTTCATGTTGTTTAGGGAACCTCTTGAAAATGAGATGGTACATTACTACATGTTATATTATTGTTTTTTACAAATTAAATTCTCTTTTCATGTCACGTGAAGCATAACTTTTATTCATTTCATTTTTTACTGAATTTTTTATGCAGAGTGGCCATGGCTGAAGTCTTTCTTTTGCATGGAACTGTACTGAGCAGGCCAGTGGTTCAGCACTGCTGCTACAAAACAACGTTCTGGGATTCGAACCCGCGGGCCGACTGTCGCTGTTTGTAGTTTGGATGTTCTCCCATATTTGGCTACTGTTACTTGGTGACTCTGTGGGTGTGGATGTGAGAATGACTGGCAGCAGTTGGCCTTCATCACAGTGCAAGCACATTAAGACACATCTCATCCAATGTCTGCTGGAAAACCTGATACTGGCTCCCGCCTCCCACAGCCTTCCAAAAATGACATTTTAATTCAAATTACATTCCTCAAATTCTCAAAAAGTAGTGAAATGTCTTCTCTTGATGAAAACGGTCCAATGTCAAGTCTGAACGAAAAGATTGTTTTACTTTGGCTGTGGAATTTGAAAGATGTTGATGCTAAAAAAAACAGGAAAAAAATCAGTGATAAAAGGTGGATCTGCACTTTGACATTTGATACGTCAAGTTTTCTCTTCTGAGTCATGTTAAGAAAAATCGCTGTGTCTGCTGGTTCTGTTGTCAAGACAAGTTCTCAGGTGAAAGAAGCTCAAGCAGCAGATTATTCCACAGTGAAGTTACCATATTTTATTTCTTTTAAGTGCCATTCATGCATATTGGGGAAGGGGGTGGGGTGGGCGGTGGTATAGACAATTCTAATAACACTTGAGTTATTTTACAGCACTAAACGAATACAAAGAGTAGCTGTGTCACCTCATCGGACAACAAAAGTAATAAACCGTGCAATAAACAAAAAAGGACAAATAGGAGGAAAAAAAATACAAGAAATGACAAAGACAAAATCAAAAAAAAACACAAACCAAATATATATTATCAACACTGAAACACTGAATGTAGAACCATAGTACAGGTAAAAGGTAGTGTCACACAAAAAGCCAACGCATTTTCATCACATATATACAATATAGATATATACATACTGTCACCCTCTGATTGGACGATAACAAAATATTCTTTTCCCTCCTCTCTTTTGTGAAGAAGACCCACCCCCTGTCTCCATACCCCACCCCCAAGAGGAAAAAAGGGATGATTGAAAAGACATATATATACAAGCACGACACACCAGCACTGAATAAAATAGGCCCCGATCAGCAGTACTTGTTGGCAGTTCTTTCCCATATTGTAACAAGGCTCATCTTTTCATCTGTTTTTTCCGCAATAATAATAATAATCTCTCTGGCAGGTACATATCCAGCGGTATTTAAAACCTAAATCATCTTTTAGAAAAAAAAGAAATCCAACTCACACAAGCAAACACACAAACACACACATACAGACAAAATGTAAAATTGTGATTGTGATCCAGTCATTGTCTTCACCTTTTCCCACCTTTTTTTTTCAATAACCGTTGTTTTGTCGTCCCTCTGGGTTAATGTGCTCAACTGGCAGCTCGCACGTTCACGTGTCTTCACCTGGAAGAGCCCAACCTCTCGTCACCTTCCGCCAACCCAGGACTCGCAGGATGTTCACGGTTCATTTCAGCTCCACAGAGTCCAAACAAATACACACCGCTGCTCTTCCCCCCCCCGCTGTCTTCGGTTGCAGTGCTTTGAATCCACACTCACCTTAAAAAAGAGTCATGATTTGGGTCAACTGATTAAAGGATCATATCCGAACAGGTATGAAATTCTGGCAGTAGAACAAAAAACTTTTTAAAAACTGGTAGTTGAGATCCACAGGCGAGGATTGGCCACGTGAGGTGGAGGAAGCAGGAGTGAATGATTGGTAAGAAAAAAACGACAACAGAAAATAATATTAGCTTGAAATATAAAAATGAACGGCAGTATCAATTGAAAGAAGAGAATATGACTTCATGGTTCAAAAGAGAGATCAACAGTGTCAAACCGGGCTGGTTCTGTGTTAAAACGTATGCTTCTGTAATATCCAATAAAACAGAGACTTGAAAAGTGCCTGTTCTCACAATAACAAAAGACATTATGCAATATCATTAAAAAAGAATCCATGATTGTCATCCAGATATTAAAACAACAGTCACTACGAGAGTCCTGGTAGATGAATTGTCTCAAGGTCAAAGTTTTGGGGAAATAATCTCATTTGCCTTCTTTCTCACTGATAACACACTCATGTCTGTACTGCAAATATGAAGCTACAGACGGATGATGGATAGCTTAACTACCTAGCATTAATTTGTGCTAGGCTTAGTGAATTTGTTGCCTTTACACCTCGACTGTGGAACTTGAACTTCTCTGTATATGTACACACGTCAATTTGTACATATCCACCGTTCATAATCCACAGATTTTATACTGTTCCCTTGGGTTAGATTTATGCTTATGCATATACAAACTACAGCAAATTCAATGTATGTGCAAACCTACTTGGCAATAAACCCTGATTCAGACCTTTTAATACCTTTAATTTTGTGTAGGACTTTTACTATGTCTGACCAAAATCCTGCTTCACAGACGGCTGACCTGAGAGGTGTGAAGGCCTCTGCAGGAATACTTTAGATTCAATGATTTATGTTTTGTTTTGGGCATAATATAACTCGTACACAATATTAAAAGGTATAAAAAGGTGTAAACCTAACAAGTTCACTGATACTAACCGTCTCCTTTCTGTAGCTTCATATTTACATGTGAGTGGTGAAAGCATTTAATTACTTTTTCAAACAGGGACACACAGTGTTAAAGATGCAAAGCACCACACACACAGCTCAGCAGTATCTCATCATCAAGTTTAGACATTGCCCCATATTTTCCACTAGGGGTCAGATAGCCTCACTGTGGGTGTGAATTGCTACTAGAACCAGGAGGTGCTTTGCATCTTTAAAAACAGTTAAGGTCAACAAAAAGTAAGAGTGTGCAAAGGGCTCTTTGTTTCCTAACATTGTGTCTCTGACGTTCAGCTCCGGGCTGATTGACGAGTCACTTGTTACAGGACACAGAGGAAAAGTTTCCACAACCACTGATCTCCCTGTTCTGTGCTTGAGAAACCCTTTCTCATTAAAACACAAAATCTCTAATCTAGATTTTAGATCACTGTGTGCATCTGCTTTTGTGCTCATAGATAGTACAGAGATGATTGCATCATAGCCCTAACTTTACAATAAAACCAAAACGCTCACACACACACACACACACAAACTGACACACACACACTGCATGTACTGTATGAATCACATTTATCATTCTATTATGATTGTATAATAGCAAACTCAAATGAGTTTAAAAAAAGACTTGAATCCATAACTCAAATGTCAGAAGTGACAAATAACACTGAAGTTAGCATCAAACTCTTTTTGATGTCCACAACGTGACTTTGGATGAAAGGCAAAGTCGAGTTCTACATCTGATCATTAGTTTTCCACAAGAGCTTAAGTGAGCTTTCTATTGTTTAGTTTTTTGTCTCTTAATTGTTTCAAGTCAGTGAGGCTTAAAACAATTACTCAAAAAATTGCCAACCTGATCTTACTCCCGTTATTATAATTTAGTATAATTGGATTTGGATACAAATGGATGTTTTAAATTTTTTTAGGGGGGAAATATGATTAATGGCTTTTATTGGAAAATTCAGATGAGAAGATTCAGTGTATACAGAGCTACAGGCAGAGGATGGGCAGCTTAACATGGTTTAACAAAATCCACCAATCAATCTAGACTGTCTTTCATTCAAGAATTATGATCATATTTGCGGAGTAGATTATTACATATTTTTGGTAAGTATTTTTTTATTCTCATTTATTGGCTGACATATATGCCAACACTGGATGAAAGATGTCAGTCCAAATGTGGGTTGGACTCATTTTACTAGTTATTGACGGATGCTGGCTTGTTTGATGATCAATTGGCTTCTCGTGTAAAACTGAACATTTTAACCATTAAAACTTTAATGTTATGACAGCTTCTGATTGGTGGAGCAAATAAAAACGTGCACGAAGCACACAGAGAAACTTAACATCCGCTTCCTTTGAGTTCAATGAAGTTTTAAAAAAAAAGACAAAATGTCTGACTTCCCTGGTATCACAATCGACTCACACTCACCATGTTCACTCATCTTGAGACACAGAAAACTTAGAAAATGTAATCCCATTACCTGTCTGCTGCCGTGAGCCTGATCACATTGGTTGGTTGTGAAAACAGATCACAACGCTCTCTGTGATCTCTCTCTCTCTCTCTCCCTCGGTTTGTTTAATATCAAGCCTTAAACATTTAACACCCTGTACAAAACCTCAGTTATTGTAAACCTGGCTTTCACCACCGATTCAGCCACAGTGGGGCTTTCTCTTTCTCCCAAAAAAGTGACCAACAAGCACCTTTACATTACTCAGAGACGGCCTGTGTTTCCTCCAAACAAATAGCAAAACAAAAAGAAAATCTGAAAAAAGAGAGAAACTCATCCAAGAGACAGCTGAGGCCAATGTCAACACGAGAAGAATTACAAGCTGAACACGTCGCTCAAATCACATAACAGTTACGGAGCAGGGGGTCAGTCGGGGGGGAGGGGTTCAGACTTTGGAAGGCTGCTGGCTGGGGACGGGGAGAGGGCTGGCTGAGGAGCTGAGGAGCATGTGGTTTAGACGTGAATGTGTTCTACTTGCCTCTAGACAAGTATGTATGCAATCACACTGACATGTCCGACTATATATGATTGTCTTCAAAGTTTAACATTTTCTATGTATGTTTTGCTTTTGTAAAAATGTCAGGACTCTGAAGTCTGTCTTTCTCCAGAGCGTATCAAATGTTCTGCATCCCACCCACAACGGCCTCGTTCTCCTCCTCCTCCTCCGGCTGAGGCCTTTCAGCTCAGCCTGGCTTCTTCCTCCAGCCTCCAGCCTCCTCCTCCTCTCCTTGCTCCCCATTCTTTGCAAAAAATAAAGGAGGTCTAGGGGCTAGACAATGGAGTCCCAATCAAAGTCGTCCTGGATGTCGTCAGCTGGCATACGATGCATCTGGAAGTTTCTGGTGGGTATCATGTGCTGCTGGTTCATCTGTGCGTGGTGTCCTGGAGAAAACAAAGGGGGAAGGAATAGTTAGGTCCACCCAGCTGCTTTCTTGGTCAGGGGAACTCAATGTGGGGCTTTTGTATATAAACTGATCACATAGGGATACACAATGGCTGTAAGTGATCATGTGTTTCCACTGATAGATGGCACTTTATGTCACCTGTCATCGTGGGTCCTGCGCTGTTCATGGGGGGCATGTGGGGGTATCCTGGAGGACCCATCATGGACATGCTCTGTCTGGAGTCCATGTAGAGATTTCCTGAGGAAGGAATCAGAGCAAAACTTAATTTAAAACCACATTAATACATTTAGTCTGTAGTTTGGTTAAACTATAGCTGAGGAAAATCTATCATCTGGTAATTCTGTTTTCATTTTGGACTCAGAAGTCAGTAAAAGAAAACATTCAGATAAATGTGTGTCTATGTGTCTATCTATAATAAAACCAATCTCATTGAATCCATGTTTATATTGATTCATTCATTATCTGCCTTGGAGTCACAGGATCTTCGGCTGACAAACCTGTGTTGAGGTGCTGGGTGGGTTTGTTGGGATGCATGGAGCCGAGGCAAACTGAGGGCTGCACTGCCCCCTGTGGCTGGATTACACCGGTGCGGGCAAAAAACTGATTGATGGACGAGCATAGGTCTGCGATCTGGGTGGGTTCCAGGGACCAGTTGTTCAGCTCAGCTTGTCTCATACTGTCTCTTAAACCTGAGGAGCAAAAACATAACAACTTACATTTAAAAATACAACTAACCGACTTATTATTATCAGAGCCAGTGACAGCATCAGTCTGCACTTAAATACCTTTGTGACAGTTAAATATATGTAACTGCACCCGCTTGACTGTCCAAGGAATATAAATTTAGCAAATGAGAAATTAATTTTTCTAACCAGAAGCAAAGACTTAGCTGCAATATATATTCATTATGTCAGTAACCTTCAGTGGGTGATACTTAAAAAACATCCTACCTTGCAATCCTAGACTGTAATTGGATAAACTGACCTGCTGAGCTCTGTGTTTTGGTAATTAAACTTGAAGGCAGTGTTATTTAATTGAAGAGCTCAGTTTAATTAAACTCATAATCAACTCCACAGTGTCAACACTTGAGGACTCAATCAAAAGCTTGGCCAGCGCTGTTCTATCAGCTCCTGGCTCCAAATGTTTGTTTCCTCTGATCATGCAAGAACATAGGAGAAACGTCTGGCACAGAAAATCAAATAGCACCTTCTCAAACTTATGTTTATTTCATTAGTATTTGTTTAGTATTTGTAAATGCAGTGAGATCTGTTCATAGCATCCAAATCGCACCTTGGAAAGGTGAAAGGTCGACATCAGCCCAGTTGTAGCTGCTAGCAATACGGCAGCTTTCTTTCAGTGCATCCAGATTTGGATACCAGTCAGACAGTAAACCTGTAAAACACACACACACTCAAACTGTTACTCTGTTTATCATTACAAGATAGAAGATGTGAAGCACACAAGTGAGTTTTGCTCCAACATCAACTTCACTCGTGAGACAAATACAGATTTAGTCCTAATTACATTATTATTGGACAATTACACAATGATTGATTCTGTAATTGTTATTACCTATGGGTTAGGTGATGCATGCAGATGATGGATTTTCCCTAAAGTCACATTTTCAAAGCCATGCAGGTAATCTTTCAGCGCCAAATGAAGGTAATGCCAAATATAACAGTTTTTCAGGCTTTTTAAACAGAGCAGTACTGCGCTAAGGCCACTAGGAGGAGTCAGTCGACTCTGTATCGGCACTAAAGTCTCTGGATGCAACGTTGCTTTGTTCTCACAAAAGCAAAGATAATCAATCAGAAGATGATTTACTGTTATGTACCTAAAACAATTTCTCAAAGCTTTACGGTTAAAGATAAGGCCCGACACTCGTGGACATATCGTCTTTGATTAAAAAAAGGAGGAGACAAATAAACAATGACGGTGGTTCAAAGGCAAGACGATGTCAGAGAGAGGGTCTTACCTGGGTTGCAGGCCATCTGTTGCTGGGTAGGATGGGGCTGGTGGGAGAGGCTCTGATGCTGTTGCCCGTGTTGAGGAGGGTGCTGGCTGTGCTGCGTGTGTTGGGAGGGGTGCGGCGTGTGCTGCTGCGGGTGCTGGCCGTGGGACGGATGTTGCGATGGGTGCTGCCCGTGCTGGGAATGAGCAGCGTGCTGGGGGTGCTGGGAGTGCTGTTGGTGCTGACTGTGTTGGCTGTGCTGAGCGTGTTGGCTGTGTTGGTTGTGAGGGCCGCCGTGCTGCGGGAGGTGCGGCGCATGGGGCGAGCCGTGGCCAGGGTGGGCTTGGGCAGGATGGGACAGGGGCACCTGGCCACTGCTGGCGGGGTGGCTGTTGGGGTGGTTGTTGGGTTGGTTGTTTGACAGGTTGTTTTGTGTACTTATGGTGCCACTGGGGGAGTGTTGATAGGAGCAGGAGGTGTGGGTCTGCTGGGATGAATCTGACGGGATTCCCATGAGACCTGGGAAATAAAAGCACACAAACACAAAGTTGAAGGAGTGCTGAAGCAAATTGTCGATTAAAAAAAATGATTAATCCACCGCTGCAACTCATGATTATTATCATATGGATTAAAGGGCCTAAGGTGACGTCTTGAAACATCTTGTTCTGTGTAACCAAAAAAAACCAAAATAATTATAAATTTTTTATGTTTACAGAGCTGTAAAACAGAGAAAGCCAGCCATAGAAGCCAGAACAAACAGTTTGAAAAATCGTTTAAACAGCTGATCAATCATCAAAATTGTTGCCTAATTTTCTTTTGACTCAACGTTTATCCAGCACAAATGTCAACACGTTCTCAGGTGGAAGCATTTTCTTCTTTTCTCTGATTCCTTTTGTTGTAAATTGAATGTATGTGTGAAACGGATTTTGCAGAAAAAGCAATTTGCAGACGTCACCTTGGGCTCTGAGAATCACTGAATAAAACAATTGACAAATTAATTGGAGATGAAAACGTTTAGTTGAAGCCCAGGTTCCTGAAAAGACTTTAAGTCCAATACAAATACCAGTGTCATGGTTTCAGATTTAGGTGAATTAGTATAATGCACTTTCAACACAAACACAAAGAGAGCCGGGTTCTTCAAATGTTAAAACACTTACTTAAGGTCATGTATCTTAACATCTTACAATGATGGAATGTGGTCCTCCTGTGTTTAAGTACTTCTACACTTGAGACAGACCAGCTGCCATTTTGTTGTATCGGGGAATGACTCAGCACCAGTTGTGACTCTGAGGTCCACGAGCCCGAGCTGCCGTCTCGCACAGCTCCGGATCGTCTTTGACAAATCCATCGTGCTGCTGCGTTGCTCTTTAACAGACATGACTGGAGCATGAACATCTGCACACCCCACTGCAATCATCTGAGTGGTGGGGAGTGGTCTTAAGAGGCTCTGTCCTTCACAGCTTTGGCACAGTAAACCTATTTCACTGGAGTGCTTTTAGAGCTGACTCCAGTCCCGCACCCCCACAATCGGCACGTAACACTCACTGCAGGGGTGACAAAGGTGCATCTCTTATCGGCACAGAAAGCCCATTGTCCAACCAGGGAAATACAGAAAGCAATTAACGCAACACCAGAATAATAATGCGAGCTCATTACCTATTATCAAAGCCAGTGAATTAGCTCACTGTCTACAGCGGCAGAGTGTGAAATCCTCTAGCTTGATTATTTACGCTTTTTAATTGCTAGAGCTTGTCTGACTAAGAGATTTCACTTTTATGCACATAAAAAAAGGTAACAACTTTCAACTAATGAATCATAGATGATAGATTAGAGGAGAGGAACTCTTTGAAAACATCAGCATGAAATGCATTTGGTTTGTGAAAGTAGGTTATACACAGAAAGCTCAGTCTACTTTGCTCATAACCCGCTTGTCAAGGGCTCTTTGTTTATCAGTCAATCAGATTACAAGAAAAAAAATGCATTTGGTTCTACAGGGATTCACTGGCTTTTGGAAAGCTGGGCTCTATCCACCACTAGGCTGTATCTCATACAGGATCCCTATCATTATGACAAATTGAGCTCAAAGCCAACCGATTTACTCAGGACCTGGGCTGCTTGTAACCCCCTTCACCTCTCGAGTGAAACAACAGCCTGCATGAGAAAACATTTCCCACAAAACAACATACAGAAGCAGGTCAAGTAATTTGAGGATATAAAGCAAAACAGGTCGCATATTAATATTTAATTAACGATACAACTGCTAAAACTCGAGCCTTGTTCATAACTGTTATTATCATGTGTCTTGGGTGATCGGATCAAAAGTGGAAGTGTGAATGCACCCAAGATGATTTGAGGACACATTGAGATCCAATTGTTCTGATCATATTTGGAGGTTGTCTGGAATGTGGCCACATTATTTTAGCATTTTGTAAGTCAATGTTTCCCAGTTCACATTAAAGAACCACCTACTCAACTGACTACCTCACCCGTTCTCTTTGTCCATGACGTCTGTATGTTTCGAAAAGCCCATAAAGACATGGTATATTTCAAGTGCAGCAAACGTCATCCTCTTGGGCATTTAGTTTTTTGGTTAACAGAAATGATGTGTGTTTTTATTTGCTAATAGAGCGGGGAAGTGAGATCCAATCATAAGTGGTCAATCTACACCAGTGGTGGGTAACATCCAGCCTTGAGGAATGCAAGGCCGGCGAGAAGATTAATAGATTACAAATCTCATGACGGTTATCAAGTTTTCCAAATCTTATTTGGGCGCCCAACAAAGATCTTTCATAGAGACAATGTTCTCAGGCAAGTTTTGCTGTGAGCTAATAGTGAAGGAGCTGAAACCTCACTCTGGAGGAAACTTTGGGTCAATGCAAAATAAATCAAATGTATTTCTATAGCACCTTTCACAGATAGGTAGAGTTAGATAAAATAGTACACTAACGAAGCAGAGTAAGAAAACGTGCACAAAATATGAGTTGTAAAAAGTTGAAATGGCTCTTGATAACAAAAGGTTCCTCATCCCTGATTAAGACACATGTGGAGACGCACTCTGACGCCAAATGACGTACTTAGACGTACAGAACCTCCACATCCTTTTCCATGCTGCTCTGGCAAAATACCATGAATATATTCACTGTAGAGTTGCTCCATAGGCTCGTCAGCATGTTGAAAATCTGTTCACTTATCACTGAAGGTAATTAGCGGTTAAAGACTCTCAATAGCCCAAGCTGTTAAGAACAAACCCTCATTGGGACAATTGTTCTCAGAATCATCCTGTTCTTGATAAGTGAAGCTTGGCCTCTCCATTAGGTTTCCACTTGATGCTCCTGTGAGGCCACTAACCTTGTTGGCTGAAGGACTGCTCAAAAACAGACTTGTAAAGGCTGCGGAAGGAGGCACTGAGATCTTCAAATTCAGAGAACAGGAGCTGCTTGTCCCTGTCTGGCATGTTGTACTGTGGGGGCTGCTGGAGGCTCAGAGCCTGGGACACGGGCTCTGGGTGAGTGGTAACCTGGAGAGATGATAATGAAATAAAGAAAGCTGCAATTAAAAAAAAAGGGGAACAATACTGCAAGAAAAACAAGTTTACTGTTAAATTTGTAAAGGTTTGTGTGAAAAAAAGAAAGAAAAAACACTGGCTACATCTGTGCAAAAGACTATAGGGTCTGTTGTGCTACTAGGAACACTGAGAAGTTCAGACGTAGACATTAATAATATACATACTTTTCAAAGATACTCGCTGTGCTTATCTGGTCATGGAACAGCAGGAACAGAAAACAGAAAAACCTCAAGAATATTTAATGAAAGTGGTTTATGTGAACATATGTACATTTCACACACACACGCACACACACACAAATATGAGGATGGTCCAGTTCTTCTGAGGAGCTCCTACACAATGTTTGTTTCTGCCTGAAGAGGTGTCAGTCACTCTATATATAAAGAACAATTACACAAACGGCAACAATCTAGGTCAGAGCTTACCACCTCGGCTCACACAACATTAAGAGAGCAACTGGAATGGACACAAAGCCAATACCCAAGTGGCCCGAGCAAAATGTATATAAATCAAAATCAATAGCAATACCTTGTACAAATAAGCAGCCATTTCATCCATGTATTTGTGTGGGCAGTCAATGTTATGCACTGCCACTGGGTGTGAGACAGCAAGCGGCGCTCTCGCCAGAAATAAGTTTGTCTACAAGATTCATCACAGCAAGGGCAGTGATGCAAAACAAAGCAGGCCCTGACCCGTGTCCACTGTGGGCTTGAGTTATGAGAGAGGTCAGGGCCAATTTTTGATCATAACGTCTTCCTCTTTCAGGAATTGGGCAAGCCGCTGAAGTGCATGGCTCGCAGTCTGGTTTGGGCAAGAGCGAAGAGGTGATAATAAAGCCGGAGTGTTTACTGTGAGCTGCTGCTTCGGCTGTGAGAGAGACAGAGAGAGAGAGAGAGCACATCTATCAGGCTGAGTCGATCGATGCCCAGTGCCTGGAGCAGGGAGCACTCTAGGATGCAGGAGGACCACACCAAAGAGGGGGCATCTCTGGTGGGAGGACATCAGAGGAAGCGCTTCTCTTTGTCTCGCTTCCAGGAACGTGCACATTTTCCTCTGTATCCCTTAACTCCCTTCCTGATGTTGTACTCAAGTGCATGTCCACCCTGAACCTCGGTCTATTGCTGTCTACCACTGGCTCCTCTGAAGAGAGCCTCCTGAGGCTTTCTGATCGGATGAAATATGTGATACAGTACACTTTATAAGTCTGGCAGTGTTTCATTCTCATTCAATTAGTGACCATGGCTCCCCCACAGCTTGAAAAATGTGAATAAAAAGAGAATTTATCATTCGGCCTTCACACTTTGTGCTAATAAAAACAACAGTTATACAACAATTATATAAATATCCTGTTATAGATATCCCTCCCAGACACAGTTATGAGCTGCAACATCTACATAATCTGAATGTCACAATCCTACTCGATTCTCCCTTTGAGGAACAGCAGGGGATCCATGTATTTGGCATCCAAGATACTGCACAGGAACCTTTGTTGCAGTGCATAACTGGGATTGGTTCTCTTGATACCTATCTGACAGGACTTTCTCTGTGACACAGAGTCTCTGTTTTGTGGTGTCCCCGAAGGATCTGTCTTGCTCTGGCAGATAATAGGTATCACTTCTCTTGTTAAGCAGATTATATTAAATTATATATGTCTTTCAAGCTGCAAAAATGTTTTCAACCCGGTCTGTTGTATTGAAATCTGTAAACGATTGGATGACAGATAATTGCTAACAGTCAGTTAATGGCAAAACAGGAGTTATTTTTGTTAAAGCCATTTTCCGTCATCTATGCGTTTCTTTTGGGTCAGGCTTTGAATCTTGACCAGCATGTAAATTGTTCATTTCGCTCCCGTTTCTATCGACTGATAAACACGGCTAAACTCAGATCCAGTGTGTCTGTAATTTATATAGTGGTGATAATACTGCGTTCACTTCATCCAGTCTTTATTACTGTAATTCCCATTTCACCTGCCTGAGTGAGACATCCTTGAACTGCTTAATACTGGTCAACAATGCTGTGGCCAAGCTTATGATAAGGTCCCCAAACAGGTTAAATGTAACTCTAATTCTGACTTTACACTGGATTTCCATCAAATTCAGAATCCAGTGTAGTTCTTATAGTAACTTTTAGAGCCTTGCATGGGCAGTACCTTTATATATAACTCTGATAACTACAGTCTTATTATAGAATTAGAAAACTCAGGTCCTCAAGGTCCTTTTGCATTAGGTTACACTTCTTTAATATAAATTTGTGCATGTCGAGTTAAATTTTTTTTTAACACATTGTCAATGTGTAGAAATGTCCTTTGTCTTACCGGTGTATAGCTGTGCACACTGCCCACACTGTTGAGATTGACAGAGGCCAGGCTCTGATCAGACAGGCTGTTGTTAAGGCTGCTTCTTGGACTGTCGCTCCCCTCCTGGTCTGTGTTGTACAATGCCACCTGAAACACATGCATGCACATTAGCTTTTTCTCTCACAGAAACGTAAACAAGTCCCAGTCCTGCTGACTATAGAGCATGTCAGCATGTCTCAGAGAGAACGGGTATGAAACTTATGTTGGTCTATAGCTGTAATTTATAATAAGATGTAATTTAGTATGGAAATTTAAGCTTGAGCAAGTGTGTATATTTGTTCTGTATGTGTGTGTGGTTGTTTTGCTGACAAATCGTGATAACAGAGCACTTTTTCCCCACTTTTTTATCAATGTGTGTGGGAGATAGAGGGTGCTCTTGAACACCCACCACAGTCACTAAGGGGTTCCAGCTGAACGTGTGAAGGGGTCTGGAGACAGCTGAGACATTCCCATCACTAAAGGTCACACTACTGGCGATGTCAGCCACATCTGCTCACCAAGCGCAAATCCGTTTGGGACAGCTAACAAAGGATTTCAGTGCAGCCGAGACGCTGACCTTTCAATATAGCAGCGAGACTAGCCGAGGCACTTCAGGACGACAATCTTAATTATTGTCTCACAAGGTTTAGCCCTCCCACCCTTTCCCAAATAAAGTGGGCCATCACACAATTAAGATGATATTAAGAAGAACAATACTGATAATGAATATAATGAAACCCAGAGAGAATAGCCCATGTGCTGAGTTTTTTATTGTGAGAAAGGAATGGCGCTAAGGCACTGATGGAGTTGCAGGGAAAGAGGGCCTGGCAATACGAGACCGGTGTGTCTGTGTGAGTGTTTGCATGTGTGACTGAGTGCAGCATGGTGGCTTCTGCTCATCACTGGGAGCAGAACAGAGTGGGCTCTGTGTGCTCAGCACAATGAGACAGCAGTGGCAGCAGCCTCCAGGCAGGCAGAGTGCCCCGACCCTGCCCAGCACGCTGCCTCTCAGCGGCAGCAGCAGCATCGGACTGAAGCCTCTTGTCCTTCTGTCGAGCAGCAGTTAGCTACTAGGGGCCACAAGGAGGCGAGGAAACCCAGGCAGCCCCTCTTTGACTGATTGGCCTGCTGACTAACATGCTGGTTTGAATCCAGGGTGAACACAAGCAGAAAGAGAGCGTCCGATCATATTAAGCTTTTAATATGGAGCTTGGCTCCTGCACTGGGAGAATAAGAAAGATTTACGAAAAGAAACTGAGAGTGCAAATGCTGACTCCAGCCAATGCTGTTCAAGGAAGAGAGGAGGATAGGGAGGTAGTAAGAGAAGCTCATTAGGCAACTCTAGCCTTCCTCCACTCTGTGTACGCTTGGCTCCAGTGTTCATTAGCGTGAAGGGGAACTCAATGAGCAGCTAAGACTGAAGGCTTAGGCACGTCTACAAAATCAGCCTTACAATGCTAATCAAAAACAGCGCGCCATAGAAATACAAATGTTATGTGTAATGAAGTCATAAAACAACCTTTTAGCCATAAGTCGCTCACCACATTCTATTTTTACTCTACTCACCAATAAAGTGTGATGAACCTGAATGTTCTGTGGGTTAAGCAGACCCCACAGTCCCCTGAGTAAAGACGCCCACTCAAGCTCGCACCGTCACAGACTAACAACCGGTCACATCTCACCCACATATTTAAAAGCATACACGAACATATGACACACAAATACAGTTCTAAACACATGAACAAAGGCAAGCATGGTCAGACAGGCAGGAGCGACTCCACAGTTAATACTATATGTACAGCGTTAACTAACAGGCGAGAGAGTCAGAGATCTATTCTTAGTAAAAAAAGCCAGAGGTGTCTTTTACATGGGGGCCTAATCTGGAGCATGAGACATGGATTATGAAATCAAAGCAAGATTGGCCCAGGTGTTTCCAACAATGCCAGCCAGCGTTTGGCACAATCTCCTCGTGCAGGACCGAACCGAGGGATATGAGACAGCGAGGAAGAGGAGAACAAGTCCTGACTATTCATCAGCAAACGCACTTCCAACAATCCTCTCTTTCCCTTCAGCATCACACTTCAGTGCCAGAGTTTCATCACATCCACACCAATGTTACGGGGCCGCCTCAGAACACAACCTTTAGGGGGGGGGAAGTGAAAAGTCTGAGTCTATGTGAGAAAGGCGCGTAGGGCAATCTTGCGAGGAATGTCCAACAGAAGACAGACAGAGAGGAGATTCTTGCTGGTTCAGTAGTCGTCCCCACCAGCGTCTCCCATTGGTCTATATGAGAAGGCGGGAATGAGGGAGAGAGACTGGAATAGAAAGCGAGCGAGAGAAAAACAAAGAGAGGGAATTCCTGTGGCTTGGCACACTGCACCGAAAGAGGCGTGGCCAGCCGTGTGTTTACAGTGTAAGACAGTGAGAAACAAGCTCTCTACGAGGAGATCTGTTGCTATTCTACTTTGTCTTCTGTTCACTTTAAGACAGATTTCATCACAATCAAGAGAACAATTAAATGTCCCGTCATCTGCTCCTGTAATCAAACAGTAGTCGTCTTTTAAGCCGTTTAATGTTTGCCTGATTTTGCTGATATGAGTCTTTGACGGGAGGTATTTACATTAGCTCTTTACATTATTCCTGGAGACTGGTGCTGTGCTGGAAAGTGCCTGTTCGATGCAATCAGAGAGGAAAAGGGTCATTTTCCACTGCACTCGGGCCCATGAATCTGTTTGCTACAGAAAAATGAAAAACTATACGTTCCCCGTAGAAACAGCCTCTAGCTGTCAGTGACACTCATCAAAACAAGCTGGGAGACTCTTTAACATTCTCCACATACATGTACACACAAGTTTTAACACACAACTACATATGCTGAGACTTTTGAGGCCCTGTCTCCCTCGCACGTACACACACCAGCTCCTCTTCCCTATGAACAACCCTGTTCACTTTAAAACATTTTTTGTAAAGCTTGCAGCAAATGAATAAGCGACTCTTGTAGGCTTTTTAAAAGTACTCCTGAGAGATGCCCCCACCGGGCCCAGAGGATGAGAGCTTAAGGTTAAAAAGCCTATTTAAATTTCAGAGTGAGAGGCACACTCAAAGCTAACAGCTAGCGGTCCCTGTAGCTTTGCTCTGTGTTGTGCAAGCTTTTACACATATTAGAAAAAAAGAAAAAACCCTCTGAGAGCAGACAGAGGCAGCAGCAGGGGTGGTCACCTGTAGTGCGGCAGCGTAATGTGGTCACAGAAAGAGAAACACGACTCTGGGCGTCAACCTCCACTATAGGTGCCGATACAGACATCCCCTGCAGAATGCGGAGTATCCCATTACATGTGTACACGGGGTTGTATAAGGTCTACCGGGTTGCAAAGCGCCAAGTATCAGTGTGAGCATCATATTTCCGTGCTGAAGATAACAAGAGCCTGCTGCCTGTTGTTGTGGAGGGAAAAAAGGTGCTGCAGTGCAGATAGTTGTGTATTTTGGTGTGGGTTGCATTGCAGAGAAGCTTTAGGAATATGAGCGTGTGCTTGTGCGTGCATGAATCTCCCCTCCACTAGAGTGCTCCTCTCTCTGTGGGGAATAGTGCTGTAGGTGGTTAGAGAAGTGGGTGGGGTCAGGGTGCAGCCGTGTAGCCAGGTGTGTGTTGAAGCTGGAGGCTGGATGGCTGGCTCTAGTACCTTGTTAGTCACAGTGTTGATTGCCAGCGTTGGAGAGGCACTTCCAGAGATCATACACTCCATCCCCAAAGACTCAGACTCCAGGCTGTACGGCGTGGAAGCCTGTGGGGGTTGGGGGTGTAGAGGTAGACAGAAAAAAAGAAAAAAAGATTTAACATTATCCAATTATCAAACCCAGAAGATCCCACAGCAGGTTGTACAGTTAAGATGAGTATTATGTTTGTGACAAATTTTCTGCTTAGACGAGACACACAAAACTAAACCAGAACTGTTTTCATATGACAGAGCAACACCTTTATTTAGGTCACATTTGAACTGTGCTTTCTGAGAAGATGGAGGCAGACTCCATCCCCACCCTCACCTCGTACAACACATACACACACACACGCACACCCTCGTCTGTATAGGCTCACTGTTGGGTGAGATAAGTCTGCCATGCCTGTCTCCCAATACTGCTTACTGTAAGAGGATTGGCTGCCAACAATACCATTTTTAATTCATGATAAACATAAATGAGATTTCACAAACTCTAAATTTCAGTGTGAGACTCTTAATGGAATGCCTTGTAGGCAGACAGTCTGTCATGCTCAAATGAACACAACTGCATCAGGAGAGCTTTGCTTAAATCTGCTGGCAGAGTCGCATATTGCCCTGTATGTACCCCTATATTCCTTGTATATACACAATCTCACACCAGTAAACAGATGCTTTTCGGTGAATGAAAGTGATAGTATTCTGATTATGTAGGGTGACAACATGAACATTTAATGTTGTCACGTCTGGCTCGTATGTCTATGTGTGGGAGTTTGTGAGTGTGTGTGTGTGTGTGTGTGTGTGTGTGTGTGTGTGTGTGTGTGTGTGTGTGTGTGTGTGTGTGTGTGTGTGTGTGTGTGTGTGTGTGTGTGTGTGTGTGTGTGTGGTAAGATGCTTTAGGTCATGCACTGTAGTCAAGACATTTTCCTGATATTTTTCCAGAGGGGCTGTATGTGACAATGTAAATGTGAGTCAGTTGCTCTGGAACCTTAACTCTCTGCCCCCAAATAAAATATCCAGAAAGTGTCAGAGTGAGCCCATGTGACAATAAATCTGGAAAAAGTCGAAAAGATTCAGTGAGCAAGTGGGTGTGCTAAAACCAGAAGAATACAAATCTCAGCATTGAAAAAGAGGTGCCAGACACAGAAGACACCAACAATAATGTCAAGTTTGTAAGACAATGAGATTCAAGAGCTTTCGGCGATGAAGGCCAACGACAAGTTCATGTGCTGTAAAGAAAAACATGTGATTTCCGCAGCGGAATGAATACGTCATGTCCGGCCTCATGCATGCTCTGCCCCTCAGTTAAAGGTTCCAGAAATGTTCCTGTTGGTGAGAAGGCATCTAAGGCGGACATTCTCCGGCTGCGACATTCACATGAGAAAGGCAAACAAATAAGTCAGGAGGTTTATGTCTCAAAACTGCTTAGAGAAAAATGTTGTGTGTTAGCATGTGTGCACGAGTGTGCCTCTCATAGCCTCAGGTCAGCCACATTGTAAGCCCCAATGTGAGGGAAGACGAGACAAGAGTCCTTTAAGTCTGGAAGCCCCAGGGCCAGGTCAATTCGAGCAGCTCACTAAAAACATGTACAGCTACACGTAGCGCTGGACGGAATTCATCCATAATTTAGACAAAAGCAACCGCTCAGAGTAGCCGGTGCACACAACTCTACATTAATTGATGTTTGTTAAAAAAAGTGAGTGCAGAATGTAATGTATGTAATGGCTGCCTGGGGCGTAGTTTATTAATAAGGAGCCCACTTCATGACAGGCTACGAAACAGCTTGGAGAGGCAGTTCAAAAATGTCTGGATAAGAACTCCTTCTAAATGAGTGTGTGTGCGTATGCATGTGTGTCACTGCATGTGGTAGAGGAAGAGCGGGAGATAGTAGGAGAGAAAGGAGGGCAATAGGAAAAGAGAACCAAGGCAGAAGTAGAGGGCAAGAGTCACAGAAAGAAACGGAACCAAGCAGCAGAAGAGCACTTCATATTTTCTCTCATCAGACTCACTCGCTCTCCAGAACGCGGCCTCTTCTTTGGCCGTGTAGGCAAGGCATCCTCCTTTGGGTTGGTGTCGATGGCCCAATAAGAGCCCTGTGGACAGAGGGAAGACCTGTGAGTTGATAAGATACAACAGATTGCTTTCTCATGTGACAACCATTGGACGTACTTAGACATTTCCTCCCTGGCATAATAGGGACAGCAATTCTTACTGTGCAATATTATTACAAGTTATGAGGCCTCATCTGGTCTGATAAAGTCAGTCAGCCAAGACTTTTATTTGAGTTGATAGCTAGAGTGTTTGTGTGGTGTGTGGGTTTGCTTTGTTAGTAAGTGAAGCTTGGCTTCTTCTCCTCTGTGGCTGCTTCTCAATGAGAGGCTGGTGAGGGCAGCTGGTGGTGGTGAAATGCTAAGCCTTTCCTGAAGCTGTACTTCCTCAGCCTCAGGTACTGAGTCAGAGCGCTGTTGCCAAGGATGAACACAGTCTCAGCCGAGGAATCAAGGCAGCACTAGCCCTGCCGCGTAGCTCTCTACTGAGGTCTGAGCAAGGATAATCAACGAACCGTCAGGGCTGGCTCTGGGGCTGCAGCTAGCAATTCCACAACCAGGTTGCATTATTTATCTTTGCATTCGGCCCCATTTAATTTATTTTTCAATGGTGTTCCTCCTCCAAGCCAACAGCAATGCAGCTTACAGTTGTTAAAAATGAGATTTGTACCCCAAGGCCCTGCAAGTTCTGAATTTATTTTTAATATTTCATATGACCCCCGATAGAATCTCAATTGTCAAGAGGAAGTGAGATCAGGACCTTTAAAATTACTTCCTTTGCAGAGAGAATAATTGATATTTCCATAAGAAATTCTCTGAACAACAACATGGGCCATAGAAGAGCTATATCTTGAGTATCTACACAATAACCGCTGCATACACAATGCCCTGGTCTTGTTAAAGCCGGCAAATCTTTACCCCGCTCACATACACCGCTACTGCAGCTGTTAAAATTAAAAGCCGGAGTTGGCCTATATTTGTCAGGGGGTTAAAATTATAAGTTTTAATATGTGCGTAGCTTTGGGGTCAATTAATATTTTCCTCAGAGGGAAGAATAATTCACAGCACAATCAACCATAGATGAAGAAACAGCTCATATTGATGTAGGCTACAGCAGAAAACTAATTACACTTCCCATGTTCTGTTCAAAGGGCTTCAACTTAACAAGGATGTGCAAAGGTGAAACGCATCCGTACATGTGATCCGTCTCTTTGTTAAGATTCAAGGGTTAAATGCGGGTTTGCAGGAGCAGATGTTTCAAAATTAGAAGTTGCAGAGACAAAGCCAGGCTGCATGGTTGTTTTTTTGATAATTAGTGGGGGGAAGCACACTTTAAGTTAAATCTCATGGGAGGGGAGTTTCTGCATTTCCCTTTCACCCACCCCCAGAGAGCACGCCGGGAAAGAAAGAAAAACATATAAAGAGTCATTAAATTATTCACAAATACACTGCAATATACTGTAGCTATGCCAAAGCCAGTGTGTCCGTAGAGTCTGGGGCAACAACAGACCAAAGCCACAATATGCTCTGCAGCCATAAAATACAGACCGCTGTAAAGATGATTGAAAAAAAAAGATCTTGATAACAGATACTCTCTACCTGCTCTCTTCCCATAAATGACGCAGCCACAGCTCATTTTCATACATCAATGTAAATTATGTCATCTGGTTCCTCTTTTGTGTGTAAATATAACAGGGACAACCACAAACAGGTATGCAGATCATCCTGGATACTTTAGGTCGAGACATACGACCAATTAAAGTTAAGATTATAGACGGTAGCCTTCACTAGCGGCGTATTTACCTCCGAGGTAAGAGAGGATTTTGTGTGTTCGTACAATACCAGCTGCCATCTCTTACACCATCTCAGAGTGAGAGACAGACAGGGAGCGACAAGACTCTCCTATCTCATCCAACCAGCAGTTCTCATATTCCTGCCACATTACAATATTGATGCAACATATCAAGAGCGGCTAGCGCTTCTTTGAAGTTGTCTTCGGGGGGGAAGGGAGTGAGGAAAATTCCAAATTAAACATTAAGGATGCGAGCATGTTGGCCATGCATTTGGAATGGGATCCATACAGCAATAGATTATTTTGTATTTAGTGGAGCAGCTCCCAGGAGTGTCAATATCAGAGGATTACAGCAAAACATGAAATTAGCATTCAGTCCCCATCCTCTACACAGCTAGGCGTAGCTCTTCATGCATGTGTCGGTGTGTATGCGTGTGTTTGTGTGTGTGTGTGTGTGTGTGTGTGTGTGTGTGAGTGTGTGTGTATGTAATTATTTGTGCGGTTCCCTAAGCATATGTAGCGTATGCTCCGACAGTGCTCAGATGAAATCTGGGTTAGGCTACATATGGTTAGACCTAAGCACACCATAATACTAAATATAGGTCCATAGGCTCCTCTTCATGAACTACCCAGTGGATCAGGGGATGCTGCTTCTCAGGTTGATGTCGCAAGAGATTGCAAAATAAATCGGTCTGAAAAAGCAACTGTAGGTGCTCCCACTGAGATTCAAATGTCAAATTAACATGTTGACTATATATTCTCTCTCCGAATAGAAAAATGGGAGATAGAGAGCCGAGCAGAAAGCAAATGAGGCCGGTTTCTTTTAACCGAGTTGGTTCAGCACCTTAAGTAAATACTTGCCAGATACTGGAAATGGCCCTGACTTTTACCCTGTTACAGCCCAATCTTCAAGCAGTTTTAGAATACTCTCTCCTCACCCACATCTGCTGTCTATGCCAATCCCAAAAACTTGTCTATCCTTACATTTGAAATGCAATTCTGTGGGGGTGGCAGGTTCATAATAGATTACAAGCATGCCATGCATTTCCAGACTGTCAGAGTCCCGGCAGCCATTCAAAGGTTAACATTTTTTCTACAGGAGATAACATGATGCACACCAAAAAATAAAAAAATGTTGTAACAATGAATTCGTTCAGCAGTGGTTGCAAAGTCAAAACATATTCTTCTACTTGAATTTAGTTTATAATTTCATGCATTCTTCTGTGTTCACAGTTAAATCAATGTTAGAAAGTCTCACCTTTCCAGGGTCATCTTTGGAGCGAGGCACTTTGAGAAAACACTTGTTCAAAGACAGATTGTGCCGTATCGAGTTCTGTGGGGAAAAACACACACACACACACAGAGGAGGCAAGGTGAGTGGACACATATCAAAGTGATTTGTTTAAAAAGCTGTGATCTGAGCCGGCTTGTTTCAGCGGCGTCACATCTGGCCTACAACTGTGACCAGTACAGATTTCTCTCTACACAAATATACAGTAGCTCAATCTGTGCACAAAGACATCAGGAGGCAATATCTTTCATCAATGTCCAACTAACTGCATTCTGGTTGCACACATTGAATTCCATAGGCTCCAAAAATAGGAGCCAGAAGGAATCCCACACTGGGATGGTTGCGGATACCAGGGCCTGATATTAATTAATGCTTCTGTGGCCTCCTGTGGGGGCAGGAAATAAATTATGTAGATCAGTCTGAAAGTTAACTCATTACAGTGTTACAAGGTACTCTACAGCAGTGAAGAGGGAGGTACCTCCAGCTGCCTGATTGGGGGTGCGAAGGTGGGCTGGAGAGCGATGCTCCAGGCCCTGGGCAAACCAGCCACAGCAAAGCCCTCAGAACCAGCTGGAGACAGGTCATTCGAGGGCTTACAAGAGCCAATGTATGCACACATTTCTCCACTCCACTTTATAGAGTGGTATTGACAGATGGCAACACTAAAAAACTGTAGGATTCTCTCATGAGTTTAACGGATGCCGGAGATAAGTAGAGACAGGCAGAGAGAGGGAGAGAGAGAGAGGGAGAGAGACTGCTTGTTCAACACTATATGCAATTATACCACAGGAGGGATGATAATGACAGCCTCATTGTAATGCTGTCAATCTCGCTGGTTAAATCACTCTGAAATGCCAGGGCAATCCTCTAACACTGCTCTCCAACAGATAATATAGAGGGTGAAACTGTGTCATAGTCAAAATAATCCTCTGCTTGTGCAGGAATAATAAGTCAGTTTTAAGTTTGTCAAACTTAAAGTTTAAGTCAAACTTAAACCAATATCCATATTTTTTCGGCATATAAGATGGACTGTGTCTTCACCTACTCCTGTTACGCAAAAATGAAATTGAAATTTCTCAGATACTGGTGCCGGCATCTGTAATGAGGTCCTACCCATATAAATGCTTGTGCCAATCATTATTCAGTCTCAGCTGTCAATTATGACATTTCATCCTGTTATTTTTTAGCATAAATAATTAAAACCAAACTTATCAGAACGATGAAAACTTGAAAAAAGATCAGTGTGATAAGAACTACCAAAAATGACAGAAAACATCCTGGAGAACAATATATTTAACATTTAGTTTAATTTATTTACTACAGTTTGTTCAATGTCTTATCTGCTAACATGGAGGAGGACTGTGGTTAAACCAGCCATCAGGGCGATCAAAATCATCCCGTTTTTTCTTTTGGGGAGCTGTTATGTGTTCATCTTTAGTTACAGGGTATAGTATCTAAGGTGATTCCCTTTAGGTGTTAAATAAGGTGACATATGGTTTGAGGTTTGCTCTTTTACAAACAAATCCTGTACCTACAAGTCTTCCATAAAATATTTACAAGATAACCCAAAGCACTGAACCTTTCAGACTACAGTTTGATATGTGATGGTAGCACTTAAGTCTCATTCTCAAAAAGATTAAATATTTTTCAAAGAACTTCTACTGTAGCACTAAATATGCTTTTAGTAATTTGTTTTAGATGGTTGAACTTTTGTGACATCTCAATCTTTTTTCCTATCATGGCTGAATGTACTTATTGTAAGCTGCTTTGAAAGAAAAGCAACTGGAAAAAATGTCTGTAAGGTAAAAAAGCAAAGGTTAACAGGCAGAATGTTTATTAAATTAAATATCTTGACAGACATTATTCATACTCTACATAAACTCCTCTGCTGTACCAATGTATCTTCAATACGCTGTAAGACTTGAGTGAAATATGCATTAACAGGGTGATTTTATAACTGAGCATGAGTTTGAAGGAAACCAGAATGGACAAAGGAGAACTAGACCATAGTGCAGGATATTTTGACACTTTTTGTCTTGCCATGAACGTAATCCAATATAATTGACCCACATTCAAGCGAACCATAGCTGCTGTTCTTTGTGAAGGAGCAGATAACCGACATTCTAAACCACATGGCAGTGCGTTTTGTACCAATACCTTAACTGAAGAATGATTTGGAACAAAGACGACGTGACCAAATATAAATACAACTGATGGGGCAACTGATGGGGCAACAACAACATCATTTTACAAGATGTATGAAGTAACATCTTTCTACATTTCATATGAGAAAATAAAGTTCACTCAAAAGCTACAATAACAGATCGTTAGAAGATGATTAAATTCATAATTGATTCATCTGTATATTATGTCTGATTAACATTAGTATTATGGAGAAAATTCTGAGAGAATAACTTGACGTCTTAAAATATATAACACAGTAAATCTTCAAACCTGAGAAGCAGGAATTGACAAAACTTGGTCTATTTGCTTTAATAAATATCTGGAAAGATAAATTATCGATTGCCTCTTAATTTGCTATCAATCATTTATCAATTTGTTTACCTATTGTTTGAATTTGAGCTTATAGTATGTCAAGTTTTAACACGAGTTACAAGTTTATAAAATGTTATCAACCGCTATGGTCACTGCTATACACGAGGAAACTATTTATGGGAAAAATGTAATTACAATTTAAAATTCATTGCACTGTTGGATTCTAAAAACAAGATATGGAAGCAACCAAGCTTGTACGGCAATCAGTAAATCTATATGATTTCATGCAATCCAGCTGCATGCTACTCACTTTTCCTCTAAGAGAGAAAACTGCACTGTGATGATGCAGAAAAAGCATA
The DNA here is from genome assembly GCA_038501795.1 of Pseudopleuronectes americanus. NCBI lineage: Eukaryota > Metazoa > Chordata > Actinopteri > Pleuronectiformes > Pleuronectidae > Pseudopleuronectes > Pseudopleuronectes americanus. Next base: position 18,217,230 of record CM076717.1, on the reverse strand, counting down.
ACTGTAAAATCAGACGAAGTCACATAGACTTGACACATACTGTATGTGTGTCAACACTGTGTCACAGGGCTAAGTAACAGGTCTGGCTGACTGAGCACAACGATGAGTACAGATAAACTTGATTTACACTCATCCCTGACGCCTTTGTTCCGGCTGCAGAGACAGCATGCCGTACACAGGCTTTGTCCCTGGCCTTGTCACAGTTTAACATTAGTTCAGATGAATAAAACAGTGTGAACGCAGAGTGTGATCATACATAGTGGATGGTGACAAACAGATATGAGGCTCTCAATTTAGCTAGCCTATGGCACTTTAAAATTCCATGTCCAGCACGGGAGTGTCTAAGTGGGAGAGAGTGTGATGCAATCTGTACGATGGGTATACACACTTAAGTACTTAAAACCAGTTTTCCTTCACAGCCTCTGTGTGTCGGAGTGCGTGTGCCAGTTGATACAAGGCGGACGGAAGCAACTGAACTTGCACAGAGAGGTGGCTTCATCCATTAAGGACCTTCTGCTGGGCATAAATCATTGATACAGCAAAGCAGCCGATGCCTGCCGCTACATTAGAGGATTACTTTTTAATGAACTCTGCTCAGCCCGCTTCCTTCTCCTTCTGATGAGATCTGTTCTTGCGATGTCCCATATTATGTCAGAAAAACTCTTTCCACTGCTACAGACACATGAGTGTGTGACACTATCAGACTGGGTCAACTGTAGGCAAAGACATGAACCACAACTAAAAGAGGAGGTTAACATATTAGGAAAAAGACGACTTAAAATATACTATAGTAATTTGCTGGGAAGGCGAGACACATACAAGCACACACATATACATACATGTACATATAAACATGCACACACATATACATATATATATGACCACACACACGCACAATATATATATATATAAATATATAGATGCACACACATATATCTGCAGCACAGAGGGAAGTGAAGTAGGTGGAGGAGGTCAGAGAGTGTGAGCAGTGGTACACAAAGTGAGTCAGACAGAGCCCACTGAAGGGGGTCCTACCCAAGTGCTGCCCAGCATCTACCTGCAACCCCCACAGAGCACTTCATATCCAAACTCAGCACAAGCCTGTGTGAGTGTGTGTGTGTCTGTGTATGTGGGATGCCTCCTACACACTTAAAAACACACACACCTAAAACACATACACACACGAGCGTGTCTCTGAACAAATGGCGGTGATTTAACACACCAGGACAGCAGTGGAGGCGTAAGCAGCTCCGCCCTCGCTGCCCCCCCTGCTGAGGAGCGCTGCAGCTCAGCAGAAGGGCCGCCAGGGGAAAGTAGGTCAGGCTGACCTCTGCGCTTGGCGTGTCAAACGTTCAGAGTGAGCTAAAGGGACAGGCCATGTCAGAGCCCTGCTCCTCACAGCTGGGGAGGAGGAGGCACCCTGCACACTCGGTCAGGGACCCAAGGGAGCGAACTCGGCATGCTGGGACAGACAAACGTATGCACACATACCAGTTATGACATAGGGACGAACACCAGTCACACTGTGGTTCAATATGAATACCACTTTCACACCGTCCTCTTGCGAGTTAAGGCATCTCGATAAAGCTTAAAAAACCTCATGTATAAGTATTAGTCCACTTGTGGGTTTACTAAACCTGAAGCATTCATGAGACCATGTGAGAGTCTAAGGTTAAACTCCAAATGGATGGAAACTGAGAGGAAGCTGGATATGCTGCCTTTGTGCTCAAACTGTTCTCCACGCATTACAGTGTGGTCTTTTAACATCTGTGATAAAAGTATGCATCGCACAGCCATGTAGAAATATTATACATGTCTGTGTGACCACTTCTATTATTTCTCGTATGGACCGTCTGAGATGTATTGTAGTGATGCGGGAAGACTAACAAATAAGATCAAACAAGGCAAAACTCTTAAAAATTGGCATCACTTGCATGACTAGACCCCCGACTTCTACCTGACCTGTAAAGAATGATGGAGACTAGGGCCCACGCTTCAAATTGGTTTAAATAAAACAAAATAACATGTTTTTAGAACGAATGAAGAGAGGTTAACTGAGTGAATTGATGAGCGATCAAGTGAGACAAGAGAAAAAAGACAAATCCAAAAAAAGACCGCGCGACATGGAAGCCCTGTTAAAGAACGGATTTAGAGTTAAGAGAAGCTGCTGATACTGTACAGTGCAATTTTGAATTATCAATTTGTGGGAGAACAATTCTGCTGAATAAATTGTGGCTTTTGCTGTCAAAATATTATTTTTTATTAAGTGACATGTCATGAAGACACGAGTTACTAAAACTTGCATATATTCAACTTTAAGAGAACAAGATCTCAAAAAATAAAAATAAAATAATAAAAGGCATAATTTTGCAATTTTCTGCAGTATCAAAACATTGGAGTTGAATCGTTAATTACTTTATATCATTTTATACTTGATAAAATAGTAGTAATTTCTCATAAGAGACATTCCCTTGTTCTAGATTTTTCCCCCCAAACATGTGATTCTTTGAGTAGGTTAATTTAAGCATTTGTAATACCTTTACTGTCGGGGAACCATAATGGTTATTTTACATTACATTACATTTAGCTGACGCTTTTATACAAAGCGACCTAAAGTAAGTGCATTCAACCATGAGGGTACAAACCCAGAACAACAAGGATCAAGTAATTACAATTTGGTTCAAAAAAGTCAAACTACAAAGTGCTAAATGTTGTGCCTTATAAGTGAAACTAAATTCTTATTTTTTTAATCCAAGGTGTAGTCGGAAGAGATGCTTCTTTAGTCTGCGGCAGATAATGAGTAGACTTTGTGCTGTCCTAATTTCACTGGGGAGCTCGTTCAAAATTTAGGAGACAGGTCAGCGAGCAGTCGGGATTTTGTTGAGTTGCTAGCTCGCAGTGAGGGAGTGGACGGGCTGTGGTGTAAGGTATCTCTGACCGTTTTCTGATATTAACATGAGCAAAAAATCCAATGGAGATATTGAGTTTCACAGCTCTCATTTGAATTGAGAGCTGTGAAACTCAAACTTCTCTCAAATAAGCACTTCCATTGACAGATGTAAAAATGGTCTAAAGCACACAAAGGAAATGAACACACACACACACACACACACACACACACACACACACACACACACACACACACACACACACACACACACACACACACACACACACACACACACACACACACACACACACACACACACACACACACACACACACACACACACACACACACACAACACACACACACACACACACACACACACACACACACACACACACACACACACACACACACACACACACACACACACACACACACACACACACACACACACACACACACACACAACACACACACACACACACACACACACACACACACACACACACACACACACACACACACACACACACACACACACACACACACACACACACAGTATTTTTAGGCCTTTGTTATTTCATATGGACCCGGTGACATGCCCACCAACACAGAACAAACTCCTCAGCCTCGGGGATCTGCACCAAGGCCACGGAATGTAGCACCTTCTCTGTCTATTTGTAGTGGGTGTGGGAAGGCATGTGGGATGCCACAGTGTTCGTTCAGGAAGGCACAAAAAAAAATAACGTTTTGACACATACACACAGGTAGAGAAAGGTATGTTCGCTCAGGTGCAATCACCGGATGATTTAATCCTTTTAGCTGTGAGAGGAGCTGCAACCTGAAGGCCAATGGAATGAAGCTGAGGAATGAGTGAAAACCTGAGGGGTAATGACAAAGGCATGACGGATGCTGTGTGGTTCTCTTTCAGCATTTTTAAACTACTGTCACCTCCTGTTTTGCTACACACCATCAGTAAGGTAAAACCAAAATCCCGAATTAATCATGTTTTATTTGCTCAAAAGAGACTGTCAAGTAGATTTTCCAAGGCATCAGTGACAGAAATAATTACATTGAGCACATGTTAATGGAATATTTTATTCTATTTAGCTCTACTTAAGCATTTTTAACTACAGTGACACTTCCCCAATCGACACTATGCTGTCTTACTCAAGAAACCTGCAATAAATACACAACCCAACACCGCAAAGCTCTCCTGCATCGAGCAAAACTACCGAGAGACTCAAAGCCCACACTCAAATACCAATGAAGTCAACTGTAACGATTTTCGACTTGATTTTTTTTTAACATTCTTCAAAGGTATTTCATCTGCCTCCCTTGGCATCCAGTAGTAATGTGTTGGCATGCTTGGTTTTAAAACCCTTAGTCTCTGATCTTCACCCACTTGTATGTAGTTTTAATAAAACATGAACACATTGCTTGCCTGCCGTGGAAAAATACATGCCAAGGTGAAATCTGTCATTAATGAAATAAACTGTTACTATGTCCTCAGAGGACTCTGTGTCTGTGTCCATAAAGCAAAGAGAAAAGAGAATGGGAAAAAGAGAAGATCAAAATGATCGTTAACCTTTGGCATCTAGACCCAGGTCACCTCGAGCAGCACATTGAGGTATTATAGTAATTAAACCTCAAAAGCTACTTCTGCAGAAGGAGATGGCACTATGGGGAAATTGTATCCCCCCCCACAATCACCATCACCACCGCACCCCACCCTAACAGTGGGCATTTGGCTAAATTAAACCCATTTTTCACAAGCAGGCTCATATAATGAGGGCGATGCATGCAAGAAAGAAATTAGCTTGATAAGCGATTACATGTGTGGACTCAAAAAGAGCACGTTATCAGGAGAAGTGTGAACAGTTAAAAACTTTGCATCAGTGAGATTTATATTGGACTTTATTATTAAGGATTTTTAAAGAATTAGAGGCTGTAATAAATGAAAATGAAAAAAAGAGACAAAATCTCAGCTTTCCAGCGGCAACTACAGGGGATTAAAAAAATGAATGACAGCTGAGGTCACCTGCCTCCACAGGTTTATTGTTTCCAGAGGCCAGGTACATTCAAAGTGTAGGAAAGGTGAAGAGGATGGACAGAGACAGAGGTGCTCGCACAGATGTGTAAGGAGAAACATGAAGTCTAAGTACAAGCAAGCTGCAAAACTGTATGAGGTTACATTGCTGATAAGTTAAGCAAGCCATATTGAACCAATTTGTCCACTTATGAAAGCTAGGGTTGATATTCTCGGGAAAGCTAGCAACACAACTCCCATCAACCCTCTCGTCAAAGCTATACCATATGAATGCGCACTGCACGACAAATGCTGGAAGCTGACTTTTCCAGGAATTCCTCGCCAACTTCTGACCTTCGACTCCTCGTCAGCAGTGTATGGCTCTCTGGCTTGCTAAGACTACAGTCATATGTGAAAAGGATTTTGACAAATAAGGTAAAAAAGAGTTTCAGAAACAATTTACCAACCTTAACAGCTGTCACCTAAACATAAACAAGAAATCTGCAAATATATAGCAAAATAGAACTTACTTACGTATCCTCCTCAACATCAAGCAAGCAAAGCAATCCAACTTTATCTCTAAGTCATTTTACTGAGGGATGGAGCGTACTATAGAGCTCAGACAATAGGCTGAGCCGTTACAAAACACCCATAGTTCTCTCGTGGCATATAAGAAGTTTATGAATGCTACACCAAGGATGTTCCCTTTTCAACAGAAGCAGAGGGGTGAGAGACCAAAAGCTCCAATGTAAGTGCTTCTGAACTCAATCTCACTCAGGCACATGCACCCACATTCCCTTTGCTACCTGCTTTGTTGCTGTAAGGCCAACCTTGGAATGGACCTGCAGAAATTCAAGGGAAAATAAACTTCTGCAGTATTTTCTATGTGCACTTGAGGTCACAGCCCTGGCTTGAATGCTACATTTGGAATTCGAGCATTCCCCTCATAAATTGGAAGGCGGTCACTGCCGATCTGAAAAGCTATTGGGGGGGGAAACTCACTTAATGCAACACTGAATGGCTGGTCACACTGCAACAAAAGCCATGAGCCACTCGTATGAGGCCTTTTTGATCACAGTCCTTCACAGAGCTATCCGTCTTTGTCTCTCTGTCTCTTTTGCCGATATTTGTGCCTCTCCCGCTCCGTCTCACTCCCTCACTCAGAGCCAAACCACACACAGTCAAAGCTCTTTGTACAACCTCTTGTGTTGCAGCACGATTGAAAGGTGCAGAGTGTCTAAGTATGGCATGATTCCATTAAGTGGATTATTTCCGAGCATATATGACCTTCAACATAGTTGTCAATTACATGAACCATTGAGAGGCAGCATTGAGAGGCATATATGTATACATTATTTATCAGTCAAGGTTAAAACATGGCAAGAGAAAAGTCAAGTTAAGAAAACAAGAGTATGGAAAATCTGCTGGAGGAAATCCAGAGTCAGCCCAGTGTTTGCATTACTATTGTCTGGGGAAGGGGTCAAAAAGTCCTGGTTGTACTTTTCTTAAGGGGTCACTGTTAATTATGGTAATGACTACTCAGTCACGTCTGATAATTAAAGCTTAAGATATCAGATATAATCTAAATTGATTCTGATGAATGCTTAAGGCAAATTTACGTTCAACGTTAGATATGTATCCACAAATGGATAGAGCCTTCTCTCCATACTCGTGTGAATTTCAAACAACACAACCACAGGTAACAAGGGATGAATTTCAACACTGGTGGAACTTTGGAACAATGTAGAAATATTTAGAAAATTTGACCTTTTCATGTCACTGTCAACACAACAGGCGCTGGCTCAAACCCTGTCAGTCTATCTACTCTCATGCACTCCAATCCTGAAGTCATCACAACTTATGTAGGCCCTGAGGAAACAAAAATAACTGACAGATTCTTAAATGGGAAAAAAAACTTCACACATACTGTATGCCTGGTCACTTCAAACAAACTGAGAAACTGGTAAAGAACAGTGACAATATCCGCAAAAAGAGCTGCCTTGCACAGCGCTGAAACTCGAGTCTGGTTCTCTGAGCCTCACAGGATCGCACTTTCCTCCTGTGCTACACAGGGTGCTTTTTCTCTCCCTTCCTCCTCCACTGCAGAGGCAGCACAAGGCCATGAAAGATTGGAGGCAAAGCGACGTCCTCTGGTTTATCCTCCCTGAAAGCCTTCGCATGCTCTCAGTTCCACATGAGGGATCTGATGAAAGCCGTTTGTCAGTACGCCACTTAATTATCAGCCGGAAGAAGAGCCTCTGATGCTATCCTCTGACGATGGCTCACAGCAGCATGCTGACTACAGTGCCCACTAACAATGAAGAACTGACTGTAGCTACTAATAGTGACAGGGTACTGCCAACTGTCCACTTAAGAGTTAGACAAATTAAGTAACGGCACAGAAAGCATTCACTATCCTTCTTCAATGTATATTCTTTTCTTCGTAGGCTTAAGCAGCAAGGGTCAAGTTTCAAATTTAAACATCTAGACCGTAAAAAGCAATGTTTTGAAGATAAATTGCAAAGTAGAACAAGTCCTACTGAAAACACATTATAATGAGTAGAGGAAAACTGAGATGTGTTGACCTTTCATTCTTCCTGCATGTCTACACAAACATTATAGAGCTAATGCTGCGGCTCAATATGCACGTTACCATCAGACTACAAATAAATAAAAGTCACATGCACTCCGTAACCTTCTTTCTTTGTACAGTCATATTCTTTTAACTGTCAACTGCAGAGAAACAAATAGTGACTATAGCTGCGGCTGTGGCTGCTGAGCTAGAGCGGGTGGTCCTCTAATCAGGAGGTTGGTGGTTTGATCTCAGCTCCTCTAGTCTGAATGTTGGACTGTCTTTAGGCAACATTCTAAACCCCAAATTGCCCTTGATGGTTACATGGTATACAGTGTAAAAGTGCTTTAAGTGGTCGAATAGAATGGAAAAGCACCATATAAGTACAGTATATATAAGTACAGTACATACAGAGCTATTACTCATGTAGAGATAGACAATATGGCTCCAATAATGATAAACCATCCCTTAAGATTTATGATAGAATAAAACATTTTAATTTCGTTGTGAGGAAGTTGCCTAGAGCTGATACACTTTCAAATATGCTACCAGGCCTATGTTCATCTGTCAAAATGTGGGTGTCTATTAGCAAAAGGTGCTACATTAAAAGCATAATATTTTTATGCAGCTGTCTTTTAATTATACAAAATCACTCTTACATTTACTACAGTCATCCCAAAGTGCTCGAAAACACTTGGCCTGCAGGCTACTACACACGCAGACAAATATTAAACAGTTTACCACCATCCCTATTAATCTGATCTGATACTCAGCTTTTCATTAGCAGTTCATTACTGCACTTGTCTTTGAGATACACATGCATACACAGGGTGATGACTCAGTGTATCTTGGACATGGATGACTAAGTGTAACCTTGGACTTCCCTACAGTAACTTGTCAGCGGGGAGCAAATCCACAAAAGGAATTGGAAGAAGTAGTTTTTTCGATTTAAATCAATGCTCTGCTCTTTTTCAGATGCTCTGTAAAAGCAAAAAAAAGCATTTTTTTGTGATGTGTATGAGATTTGATTTCTTTCTGAAAGGGAATCACAGACCCACCCCACAGTCCATTAGCCAAGTTAATGCAGAGCTGCCAGACTTACTGACCCATTAATAATACATTGCAGTGGTCAAAAGAGGCCAGACACCTCGGTGCACCCCCTCATCCCTCTACACGGCCACATTAATGGACTAATTCAGATGCAATTAACTGGTGGGGAGAGGCTGTGGCCTTGCGGCTTGTGAAGCACAGGCAGAGGGGCTTAGAGCCAGGGCTTGGATATAATCACTCATTCGCACACACACACACGCACACACCAACATAGCAAAATTGTTGAATATAATTTACACTTGTCATCATACTTATCCCTCAAAATACAGTTTGTAAGCAGCCCTAGGCTGAGTAACTGTTTTAACCTATGTATTAGTTCTTGGACCTTAGTTAAAATTCAGCAAAAATGTATTAGGTTTAAATTAATTTTGCTTGATGAATGTCTCAAGACTGAAATGTTAATTAAGTGATCGACAGTCTGATGTTTGCCTTTTGTTGTATAGGTAGGATTTTTTGGATCATAGAGACCGATCACTGCAACCTGATCGGTCTGCTAGTAAAATGTATGATTTATTTGGTGTCTTTGAGGCAGTGGTAACAAACTGATGCATTCATTTGGAGTTTTATTTCTGTACACTTGGTGAATGTATAGAGTAATGAAAAAATCCACTCTAATTTTAGCTTTGTTGTTCTCAACCCGAGGAAAAAAAAACATTGTGCTGTTTAACGTCATAATACTCCACTCAACTCTGATATGAGCAATGACAGCAAACATCTTAAACGTACAATATTCGTCGCTAAGGATCTCTCCATCACACAATAACAAATTACCTATTTAGATTTTGTCTTAAAGGAGCATGGGATCATTGGAGTTGTTGACATCACCAGAATTGGCCATGGAAATCTACCTGATTCAAGTTCAAATCATGTTCAGGGACGATATTATGTATTTAAGTCGTTTTTACATTAAGCAGCAAACGATAATGAATAATTGTGATTCATTAAGAGTTACCATTACAGCTAACTGGCTAGAATTGTTGTTGTTTTTTGTCATACGTAATTTGGATAAATGTCCCATCACTTTGAATGAAATTGGGGATTTCTCTGGGTTTGAACCTTGTTGGAAACAGTCAGAAGAACATATCACATAGGTCACCTTTATCAAATTTAATTTAAGTCTTTTTTAATTTGATCAATTACATCAAATATCATTAAATAATGGGGCTATGAGAACCTGATCTGAGAATTTGACTTTGACAAATGACCAATTACAGGAGCGATATTCACGTGTCACATCTGTGGCCAGAGTGACCTACAATTAGCCCCGATGATGCTAAATGCAAGATGTAGGAGCTGAGTCTGTCAATACAGGCGCCCGGCAAGACAGCGGGGCCCATTCTGGCATGTCATCCATCACTGGTTCCACTCGGCTGCCACAGCTGTGTCACTGTCCCCCTTTCACAGACCGCTGACCCCACTGAGGACGCACAAGCAGGATGATCAAATATCTCTCTGGGATAAGAGACAGGCATCCTACTTCACTGACAAGGCAGTGGACAAAATAAACCAACCTTTTCCTACATATCCACACGACGGTGACATCTTTATCAGTAAGCAGCATTTAATGCTAGGAAGCAGCATCGGCTACTCAACTTTGATTCCAAAGAAAAGCAGGGATTGTGAAGGGCAGAGTGAAGCCATCAGCTGCGGGAGACCGACACAGGAGGTGACGGGGGTTAAATTGTTGCCAAAGAAGAGGCAGGGTGAATTTAAATAAAGAGGAAAAAACTGAACACTCGCCAGACATATTCCCACGATAATTACTTGCCATGAAGATTTTATCAACATGCCATTCATAAGGGCCAGGCTACTGCTTATAATATTCCTATCAGATGTAAATGCCCTACAGTGTGGATGTAGAGCAGCACGTCTGAGCTCCCAGTCACTCTAAGTGGATGTTCAGTGGAGGGTTTAAGGCTACAGACCTCTGACCATATCAGCAGTCTCAGGTTGCTGTAGACTGTTTTTAAGAGATCTTTCTTCAGCCTCTGCTAATTAATCCTGCTGCCTCTTTCCCTTTCATTTCCAAAAAGGATACGCTGCGTGTACACTACAGTACAGGCAGATAAATTAGCTGCGAGCTTCACAGGAGGCAACCGTTCTTCAGGGAGAGCAGGCTACCTTAATTATGAATATTATTAATTACATTTAAAAAAAGACCAACAGTAATGAAAAAAAAATAACACCAATCACTCTCAGACTAAAAGACATTTGTAAAAATGTAAATACACCTTGTTTACTTGAAACAGATTTTATGATACAGATGGGGGCCGAGGCAGCACGAGCCACTCGAACACAGCTTCGATGAATTCAACAGGGCAGATTCAGTGTTAAAGGCAGATTCCAAGGGCTGTGCTCTATTTATAGCATGCAAAATTCATCAGCGCACCCTTATCCTTTCTCCTCCTCCTTGTCAGGGCAAAAACCAGTGCACATACAGAGGCTACGTTAAAAAGGCACCATCTGCGATTCCTAATGTAAACAAAGGTAGCCTGATATCGATACTGAATGGCCATCATACTCCTCCTCCATTATTCAGTCTGACACTGCCTTGATTCTTATTAGCTAAACTAATGCATCCAGATGGTGTGACTGTTAGGCACCATAGGTTAAGCAAAACACAGAAGTTGGCATTAAGAATACTAGTTGTTTATTATACATTTTTATGATTTTTATGATGGTTTTTATCAGTATGTATAATAAGTTCAATTGGATCTAAAGCTGAAATTCTTTTTTTCCTCGAAAAAATATACCTTATTTTTCTTTAGAAAACTGACTAGTTTTAATTCTTATCCAAAACATACTGCAAGAAGCGACAGTTTCACAACAGATGAAAAAGCACTGATTCATATGGCTGAGACTATATATAAATGATTTACATATATTCTCAGCAATATTGAACTATACTTTATGTACATATTGCAAAGGAAAGTCACACAAAGGTGACAGCATACCAAGTAGAAAAGCTATAGAGGGCAAATTGGCAATTCACTGAGAGATCTTAGTGATCTTAGTAGAAGTTAAATACACTGAAAGCAAAGTGCTACTTCTGTATAAAATCTTTCTCTCCACGAAACAATGACTGAAGAGTTTCTGTGCAGCTCTCTGGGCCCCTTCGTCTTCCCCTATGAAGACTGTTTGAGCCAGTTAATGATTTTTCCAGTTATGAGCTGCTCTGAATTGTGCTGCAAATTCCTTGCAGTTTATAACTGTAACTGTGACACAGGAGTTTGACTTTCTTGCCTGACTGCACTGCAGATCTGTGACAAAGCACGGGCCGCAGCCAACTGGAGGTGATGATCTCAGTCACCACATAAATTCATAGCCCTGGAAAAGACACAGTAATGCAAATCCTACCGTTTCCATCATTATTACAGAATATTTTGGTTCTCACTAATGCCACTTGACTAACTTCAGTTAACTCTCTAGCTGTCATATCCAAACTCCATTTAACTGGTTAAGAGCCCAAGACTTAACTAAAGTTGAAAACTAGCTGCCCAACAATCCTGACTGCACAGTGAATGATCCTACGTCCTTGTCTTCTTTTATTTCTCCAAAATGCCCAACTCAAGAGCCTCCTTAAATGTGATCTCAATGCAGTGACTGGGTATTTGCAGCCAATCATTGTCCAATATTATCTGTATTATAAATGATTCTTCGAAAGAAAAGAAAAAACTACAATGACACAAGTGTTATAACCCAGTCTGTGAGTCAGATATTGACTTTAACAGATCTCATTATCGCAGAGGAGGAAGCTCACTGAATCAATTGATCACCATGGTCAAAAGCTTTTACAGCTGGCTGATGCATCACATTGAACAGAAAAGAAGCAGTTGGGAGGGAGCTGTTAAGGGTTGATGACTGTTTAAAATGAACAGAAGACATATAGGGGATGAAGTGAGGGGCCATTGCAATGCCTGGCAAATAGACAGCTACAGTTTCAAGTAAAACTGAAGCCAACATCTCTACAGAGGCCTGCGGGCCACAAGGGGAAGCGATAGAAGCCTCCGGCCTTTTATGTTCTGCACTGCAGTCAGCACTTCACTCAGTGTGGGGACAGCAGCTTCTGCCAAAATGTATCCGTGCCAAGGCCTGCCAGCCTGCTCTCCCCACCCACTCTAAGGGCCAGAGCGTGAGCGGTGGGGCGCCGGTAGGCGGGTGCAAGGTGAGGCTGGTGGGCGGGTGGCCAGGCTGGAGCTTCCTGACATGGGAACCCGCCTCACAGCAGGATCAAACTGGCTGCCGAGTGAATCACTGCCCCTCCCACCACCTGACAAAGTCAGCGCCAGGCGAGCACACTCTCTTTCGCTGTCTCTACAATTAATACAAAATAAAGGATGAAAGAAAAGTGCAAAAAATGCCACTTTATCACTTGATCGCTCATCAGACCAAGGTTTATATGACACTAGATTGGAAAATATAAATATATGAACTTAGGATCATTTTAGAACTAGTGAGTTTCATAGGTTACAAGAGGAACAGCCAAACTCATGTGCTGTTGCTCCTGACTTATAATCAGCAAACTGTCTGCATTTTAAATGCTTTCTTTACGGTGTAATGGTGGCACAGGTTAAGAGAGGAGATGAAGGTATCACAGAGTCCAGCACCAAAGCAATTTGACACTTTCAGGTTTCAAGCCCTGCAACCGTAAGCTTGAGGTAGGAGATACGGGCAAGAAGCATAAGTGCAAATGCTCATACCTGACCCATTTTATTTAAATAAGCAACAGGAGAAGGGTTTTTTCTGTGCTGTGGCTAGTCACTAGTCAGAAGCAGGAACATTATCTCCAGAGTAAATAATGTCCTGGAGGACCAGTAGCTACCCAAAGTGCTTCTTAAAAAATAGGAAACTGCTTCAGGCTGCTATTATTAAGCCTCAGATCCAATGGGAAGTTGAACCTTTGATCTGTTTAGGGTTCTGTGTATTTGCATTTTATAATGAGATCAAAGGAAGGTCCAGGGCCCCTGCAGAAGGGAGCTCTGTGCCCCATCTCTGCACATTGGATGATTTACAGACCAAAGCTACATTTTCCTGTTAACAAGATCATATAAGAGCTATGGGCCTGAGTGAAAATGCAGTGAGAGATGTTTGTTTGGTAATCAACAGCAGCCTACATTTTCTCCCAGCTAATTTTTTTTTCTTGTACTCAGGTGTGCAAGAGAAAAAAATAAAAAAAATCGTGCCAGAAGCAACAATCTCCTCAACAGTTCAAGTTCAAGAGCAAACATTTCAAGCATTTTTAAACTGGTTGAGAATTGCTCCAGATTTTCTTTGGCATTCTTCACCTGGAAGAAATGCAGTGGGGAATTTACACACTTTGCCTGGAGTGAGCCTAAGAGGAGCTGGGAGAAAGTTTGAGAGGAGCATGGAGGTCAACATTTGTGTATGCGGAGTCTCTCTATTCAATACTGTTCCTTCCCTCAGGTGAAAATATTCCCCCAAAAAACTAAACACTGTCACTCTGTGTTTTTGCCGAGCTGAAGTAAGCACTAACAAAGTCTATCGTTTTCAGCGTGATCAGAGCTGAAGCTTGGGAGAATAACTGCCATTCAAAGGATAAGACATCTGTGCAGATGAATTAACATGCTTTTTGCTTGAATTAGTTAACTCAGTATAAAGGTATTATTGCAGCAACACCTGATTATATGCAAGTTGAGTTCATGCAAATACAAATAAAATCAATACACAATGTATTCATGGCAATATATTTGTTTTTATATATTTAATGTTCCATTTACTTTTAACACATTATATACACTGATAAAGATAGTTTACCAAATTATTTCAATTTGTAACACACACACATACATTTATTACCAAATGTTTTCACATAACTAGTTAACCTTCATTGAAGAAACTAAACAACTGTAATATTTATCTTGAGCTGGTTCAACAATTTTTATAACGTAGGGGTTTCACACATTTTTGGATCAAATGTTTTTTAATAATTATGCAAAAGTGTCCTTTAAAAAAAACAACATTTAAATTGAGTTTATCCACCTGTATGTCTCTTTGAAATAGATGTCTCAATTCTATTTGATGAATCAACGCTTCCAGTAACTGTTCCACTCGTCCTCTACCTCACTGCCCATCGTGATGAACGCAGATAGAGTGCGACAAGGGGAATACCCTCTCCCCTGCAGCTGTTGGCTTAAGTGCCTTGAAGCCTTTACATCTGCCAGTCATCTGTGCAACAATTGTATCACACAATGTTGACGCAGAGATGACAGATCGCTGATTTACTTTTCATGACACGCAACGGGGCATCCGTGAAAGGTAAGACCAGATTCGAGAAATTGTGGCAATAGATCTGATACCTATGTTTAGCAGCTATTTCCATTCATTTGCTTTAATTACTTTCTTTGAATTCATTATCAAAGCGTGCAAGACAAAATTCAAACATTTATGTAATGGATTCCTAAAACTGAATTTGACTCAAAGTTAAAAGTCATTACAGAATTACTAGTCTCCTCTTACAGGGAGAAAAGCATTTCCTCATGACCTTGAAGTAAAAGGAGACTGCCCCCATTTACCTTTTACTCTCCGGGGAGTAAGATCAGCCAGCCTACGTCAACTGTAATGGCTTTGAAATGGGAGAAAGTGAGCAACAGGTATGAAATATGACAAAGAGGACACAGCAACATCTGAAGCAGATACTGCATGACAGAATCCAACCGTCAGCAAAAGCCTATACATTTCATGGAAATATGTTTTGGAATCCAAGTATGTGAAATATCCTAAAGCAATCTGGCAGATCTTCAAAAAGCCATGCTTGCTATGCAGAGAACAGAAGGACTGGGAAGCTGCAGTATATGAGCTGAATCGTACCCAAGACTGCTTAGAGAAGCCCACAAAATATGAATCAAAAGTACCTCAAAGAAGCTGGAGAGGGCGAGAAGAAAAGCACCACCTAATTGCTTGCTCATAGATGCCAAGCACATATTCTGCACTCTCGAAGGCGGCATTCACATTTTTGACCTTGATGAATTATGTTTTCATTGACAGGACTTATTGATATTTCTTAAAAGCGCAGGCTAATGGAGTTCTATTGAGATGATTAAATGAGTTGCTGGTGCCCGGATTAGCTCAGTCTCATCTCGCCCGCACAGCTTGCATTATCATACAGAACAGACGCATGCGTGCGTTGAGTCCCAAATTCCTGTGACTGACATCTCCAGGGGAACAGAGAAGCGATGACTACATTCGACCTACATTCACCCCACCCAGGCATATTTGCTTCGAACTAATTATACACACGAACATGCATACTCAGTTAAATTTAAAGGTGTTTTCATATAAAAGTAATAGTCAGCGTGCAGGGGGAACATTACTTCTGCATGCATATTACAAAATTATAAAATTTCAATTAGACGTTATCCTACCTATAACAACATATAATTGAGGGTTTTAAAGGCAATAAACTCTCACAACTGTACAAGCTCCTATTGACCTCCTCATGATCAGGAGAGACAATTTTCCCAGGCTTTCAACCAGGCTCTAAGGAAAATATAATTTGTGTGTCAGTTTAGGAAAATTCTCCAATCACAAAAACATTAGTAACAAACTTAAGTCAACTGGAGCTCATTTAAATGCCTCTGGCATCAAAACTAAGCATTCTTGGATTTCATTCAAATGTCCCTTATGCAGTAAGAAGACTTTATACATGTACATACACATACAGACACACACACGCACACTCTGCACACAATATTTCAGCAGTTTAGATTCTCAGAAAATAAAATGACAGGGAAAACCACCCCTTAACAAGAACTGTGAAAAAAAGTGTGACGCAGGCTCCAACCTATGAGCAAATCTTTAAACAGTTTTTTTCCGCGTTTCCTGTGCATCCTGGTTAGAGTGATGTGGTTTCGCTAGGTTTTGAATGTGAAGGGTATTTTTTAGATTTGCTGCCATCAATTAGGCCAGAATCCGTTCACTGTATCAGTGCAAGTAACTAAATCAGAAAGTACATGAAGTGCGTCAGTCTCCACCAATGCTGACTAATTCCTTAACTTGCCCTTTTACCTGAGACACCATTCCAGTTAAGCATCAAAACTACATCAGCTACACTTGAGAATGAAAAGAAAGCCTCATCACGTCAAACTCATATTTCTCTTTAGTCTATCTCAGAGGTAAACTCAAATGATTTAGACATTTAATAAAATCTGTAATTGATTATTCTGACTAATGACTGTCCACCAAAGTCTATAGCGTCTGAAACATTTAAAAACATAAGAGCCTTGCCAAAATTAAATGATGATTAAACACATTGAATATTGTGCATTTTTTACTGATAAACTTACTTGAAAGCAGCGTTTACATTAATAGTTGAATATACTCATAACATAAAGTGAATAGAATTTAATGCAAAGAAGAAACTTTGAATTATTATAACCACTTTATACCAGATCTTCAAACCAATGCTACGCTAATATTACATATGATGAAACCTTTGAAAATACTGACTGAAATTGCAAACCTGCATTAAAAAGTGGTTTTGCCTCAACTTGGGGAAAATTGTCAATAAACACAATCCCTCTTCCTCTATGGAGGTAATGCTTTGAATTCAAAGAGAACATCTTTCCTGATTGCACACTGACTTCCGATATTGGAATTAGCTTTGGTCAGTTATGGCCAAACACAACTGAAACCATTTCTTGGTTACACCCCTTCTAAACAAACGCACCTGAAACCAACGCAATGGAAACTTCTCTGGCTTGCTAGGGTTGCATCTTGCATGATACAAAGAAAAAGAAAAAAAGGAGAGAACACTAACGTTCATGCTATTTACACCCCGATGCCTAAAGTTCAATGCACGTCATAACCTTAAGTTGGAAAAGAAGCTGCGTCAATGTCTAGACTGCAAAAATAAAGAAGGAGGAATCAACGCATTCTTGCGTGTCAAGTTCCATCACTGCCGATCTGAACTAACCTTAATTAAAACCCATGCACACTCTGCTGCAGAATGAATCCTGAAAGCACCACCTTATTTAAAAACAAAGTCACACGCAACTGAAGAGCTACATTTACATTAACAGTCACATACTAGCCAAGGTTTAGTGAGTTAATATATCATGTAGTTTTTTGTGCCATAACCACACACACACGCACACGCTGCTTAAAACATCCACGTGACAATTTATACTCGATTGTCACGATATAGTAATTTAAAACAACTCACACGATACATCAAGTATATTCGATATATCGCCCACTGCTAGTCGAACAGTAACTCATTGGGTAAAGCAAAGCGTCAACCCTGCCAGCAGCAGCAGCCTGATTCCCACTGAGGCTACCCACTTTGCAAGGTGTGAAAAGTGTAGCCCTATGAATTCAAGTATCAGCTAAACGTTGTGTCTTATCCGATGTGATTTCAAGAGGGCTAGTCAGCCACACCCTCGTATTTCTGAGCAATTAAGTCAGCGGATATGCGCAAGAGTTCATCAAGTCCACTTAAACCACCTAAATAATGATTTACTCATAGCTCGTCTCTGGATACTAGGAACAGTTTATTAACAGCTTAATATCGCTGCAAATTTGATGGTAGGCGGTTTACAAAATGTAGAGCTTAGTCAAAATGCAGAAGTACACACAGACTAACAGCAAGTATAGTACTGTGCTGCCAATGAAGAAATGACGAAGGTAAAAGGGTAAACAAAGGTGGCAAAATAAAACAAATCATTTCCCTACAAAAGGCCTTCACACAAAAGGTAAAATCATTCCATTTATAATAACACGTGTTGTCTCTTTTCTCCCTCACCTACACACAAACACGCACGCGCACATAAACACACATCTCCATAGAGCCTGAACACATGCCAGATCTTGTCGCCCCAGGAAATGGACTTCATACATCTTGTCTGACTGCAATAAAGCAGTGGCTTAGATTCTATTTCCAATAAACGTCGACTGATTGGAAAACTCATTCTAATATCAATTTCCATCTGGGCCCTTTAAAAGGCAATCAGCATAGCTTCATCTCTGTATATCATGGGCTCCTTGAGATGATGACACAGCACAGGCTCTCTCCCTCTGCATAATGGCCTTCCCTATCAAGGCATCTGCAATGAATAATGCCACCCATGAATGGGCTATTTAGTCTGTGTTCGCACAGATAGGGGCCACTTCTCTGAATATTAATCCAGGGTTTTACACTTCATATGGTTCTCTCGGGGCTGCACCATTTTTCATTCGAAGGAGTAGGGCACTTTGTGTGATTTGCCGTACTCATAGTTTCTCTCTACGCTTTCTCACAAGTGACAACGGTGATTACCAATGGCATCTCACTTTGTTTAAGATGCCCAGCAACCACAAAACAATAATTTAAGTAGAGGAATATCAATTCCAACTCTTCTGCAAATTCTGTCAACTGATTAGTACAAATGAAAAAAAGCTCCACGAGTGAATAAAGTGGCTGAAGTCAAAAGGTCATTCTATTTTAACTTTAAACAGCACTGACTTTTAAAAGAACGGGTACAATTTAATTATTATCATCGTGATGATAATAATTAATAAACCTTTATATTTCCCTATGCAATTATAAAGGGCAGATGTATTTCTTAAATGTCTCTCTTACCTTCCAGCCACTGCCTGCCTCCCTGTAGTAGGGAAAGTTATCACAGATCCACTGGTAGATCTCGCTCAGAGTCATCTTCTTCTTTGGCGAGCTGTTGATAGCAAACGTGATAAGACTGGCATAGCTATAGGGCGGCTTGCCGTCCTTGTGCTGCTGCACCTCCTCCTGGTCCAACGTGGTGTTAGGATCCAGTAGGGCACTTTTCTTGCCCATGCCTGGCCCGTGGGCATTTTGAGCGTCTGCCTTGCGGATGGCCGCCTGCATGGTCAGCTGAGGAAGCCAATCCATGGAGGTCAGGCTACTCTCCAGCTCCGACGTCATGGTGATGGCAGGCTGGGCAGGAGGGGATGGGGAAAAGGTGGAGGTGGTGGTGGTTGGTGTTCGCTGACTGATGTGGAGTTGATCCCGTTTGGTGAAACAAACTGAGACAAGAGACAGGATGAAGTCAGGGCTCCCTCAGCTCAGGACATCAGCATATTATCTTCTCTAGGTCAACTCTGGAGAAAGAGGGCACAGAAATATATTTATTAGTCAAATACTCTTTGTTACAGGCAGCATATTAATATTGAAAATAAAAGATAAATATAAGATATACATGTCAGCAATACGGCAGGGAATGAAAAGAAATGCGGCTCAGAACAGTTTTTCCAACATCAAAACCCTATGCCTCTGCATAGTATGCTTATATTCTCTGTGCAGATCACAAGCCAACCACTTTCTCCATCACTTGCTACTCGCAAAGCTGACTCATAGCTGGGACTCCATCTGCACAGAGAGAGTAAATGCCAGGCAATTGTTTTCACAACTGCCAGCCAAATGGGGGAATGGCTCAGGAGGAATTCCGACTCTCTTGAGGGTAGTAAACCCCCTCTCTTTTCTTCCCTGTCTGCCAGCTCTTTTGCCTCCTCCTCTTCCTCCCCCAAACGGAGCCTCTGCCGTAAACAAGCCAGGCAGTGTCGTCTTGCAAATAGTCCTCGGCCCTGTGCGTGTCGACTGTGCAGTGCAGAGTGCAGCCGGCAACAGCCCGTCTTTCTGTCCCTTGCGGCACACTACCCTCACTATCTTAAAATAGAGGGGCAGCGTAAAGCCTAAAGTTACAAATGTAGGTGAACCAGGGCATGTGCGGGGGATAAAAAAATCCTGAGCTGGATGACACTGCAGTCTGGCCGAGGGGAAAAAACAGAAGAGGCGGGAGACTGAGGAATCCTCACCAAGTTGTGGGATTTTTCTCTTGACTAAGCATGCTCACACATGTGTGCTTGTGGGTGCATGTGTGTGTCTGTGCGCGGTTGAGTGGGCTGGGAATACATACAGTCTTGACAGCAGTCAATAGGTCAAATATTGTGTCTTTCAAAACCAGTAATTGTGTTCATTGCACAATTTAAACTAATGATAGCATACTCAGTTTTTCCAAAACCTTAATTTCAACGTCTGAATATTGAAGTTTTAATTAAAGTAAGTAATTAAAAATATTAAATCTATTAAAATATTAAATCTAACTTTAATAGACAGTTAACATGACGTTTTTTAGATCTAAAATGTGTTTTAAATCTACAAAAATGAGGTAAGTAATAAAAACAATTAATGATTCCCTGTTCTCCGTATGATGAGTTTCAGGAATAGTGAGAAATTCATAAATTGGGCAGGCTGAATTGGTGGCAGATGGTCAAAAACTGTTTGTGGTTCTCCTTTTCAAAGATCTCTCACAGTGGGGGTTAGCTAATGCCCAGCAGCCAATTCAATATCCGCTATCACTGTAGACGGACATAGCCAGATGATGAAGGCATCTTTCAGACAGGCATCCAGACAGTATTCTGAGAAGGAGAAAACCAAATCCGACAGGGGGAGATCATTAATGGAGAGGAGACTTGGTCTAAAACATTCCTGTATAATCAGTGTTGGTTTTCATAGGATGCTTCAAAGTAAATCCAAGTTTTTCTCAGGAAAACATATTTGCATTCAAATTTATTTAGTTGCTTTGGGTATCGAAGGCTTTTTCCTTATTTTTACGAAAACAAAGTTAACACTCAAGTCAAATTGAGCTTCTCTTGCAGCAGGCTCCACTCTTGAGCTGTCCATCTATATGATCAGCATATTTCAAACTATCATACTTTCCCCAAACTAAGGCCAAACATACTACTTTCTGGGAGATAGCATAAATGTATATAGAGATGAACGATGTGTCTCCACTTCTTCCACTATCCAGAAATTAAGTCAAAATTTCCCGGATATGAACTCTGCCATCTTGCTCATTTAAATTCAGATTGTAAATCCGTCTGAGCCATCAATCGTGACATTTCACCACATTTTTATAACATCAAATAACCTATTAACTTTGTGGAGCACGTGAAAAACCTTCAGGCCTAAAACTTGCTAAAATTACAGAAACATTCTTTGACAAAAATGTAAACTGACGTTTCCGCTTATATGAAGAAAGCACGATTTATGGCCAAAATTTAGGATTCATACCCACTACCAGGTGGCGATCAAGACTCATTGGCATAACTTCATATAAAGTATACGGGAGAGACCAAGAAATGAATGCCGTATACGGTATGTGGTGGTTCAAAAAGTTTTTAAGGATGTTTTTACTATACCACCATATACCCAGTGTGAACTGTGAACTTACTGCCTAACTGACTAGAAACAACTACTCTAAATCAATGACGCAAAACTGGTGTTCAGCCACCTATCTTGCCTTTCTTCATGCCTCAAAGGAATTTTTGGTACAGTTCATTTATAATATTGTACCTATTATGTTATAGTAGTTATTGTTTGATATTTTCTGAGCACAGTATAGGGAACTTTCCGTCCAAGATAATTGAAGACATTGCCTGATGAGTTCTCAATTGGTAATACATACAGTCATTAGCTGCAGCTATGGCATAAAATAATCTTCATAAATTGTAATCGAGGTAAAAGTTTGACTTAATTGTGATATTGATTTGAAGTCGTATTACCCAGCCCTATTTACAGCCAACAAAATGAGTATGGATTTAAATCACTCTTTATCTGACTGTGTCTGTTGTACTGGATTGCATTAGATGTAGCTTGTGTACCTAGTAAACAGACAGCTCAATGTTGTGTAAGTTGGTGGATCTTGGTCTAAATGTTTCCTCTGACACCGACATTCAGTATTAATGGGGGTAACATGGAGGAAGAAGCAGGCGGAGCCTTCTTGTGGCCGCTGGGGGGTGAGCTGACAGAGGCAAGGGTTGATGAAAGGCGCTCCGCCCGTTACACAGAGACACATGCCTTTTGACCTTCCATGCTAATGATCCAGCTGCTACATAATCTGCAGGGCCCAGTCAGTGTCTTAATTAGAAACCTTGAGCTGCAGCAGGCATGATGAAGCACAACACAGCAGGGAGGTACAGCGGCACTCCTGCTGCCTTCATTACCCTGCCAGGACTGTGGGACAGTCAGAGCAGAGACAAGCCCCAGTCTGCTGCCGCATCAAGAGTGACTGTCTGAGTATGTTCACCAACGGGTCTGGGGCTGGGCAGAGGAGTACTGAGAAGGCAGGGAAGATTAGGGCAAAAGCCAAGGGAGATGGAGCAGCAGGGGAGGTTGTGAAGGGCACAACCATGCTGGCACCGGTCCCAGCAGTGAGCTGAAGTACCAACAGATTCTGCATCGAAGAGGTCTAAGAGTTCAGGCTCGGTGATTGCGAGGCCAATAGAAAGAGACTGCGATCCCACACATGGAGCAACTTTGATCTAGCTGCAGGAAAATGGGGTTCCATCACTGACACCGCCAAAAAAAGGGAGAAATAAAACCAACGTCTTTCTCTCTCAACTTTAATTTAGTTTTTAGAATGAAGAGCAGAGAGTATTTAGGCAGGCTCAGAGGGAGAAATGGCTGGTCAAATTTATTCTCCGTTCAACACTCACATTTTCTTTGTCCTCCAGGGATTAAAGGCAGATTTAACACTTAATGAGAAAATGTTTTTGAAACATCTCAATTTACCAAGTTCTTGATGGGACTTATCAATGCTCCCACTGCCAAAAGAGCACTGACAGCTAAATCAGTGATTGTGTGCTGTGTCTCAGCTGCTAACTCTGAAGAGGTCCAATCAAGCTCCCAGCATGGTTATTATACACGTGCCAAGCCCTCTTTTATTCAAGAATGCCCGATGAGGCAACAAGCTGAGTAACAACCAGGGATTACTCAAACACAACACAGCAGATTACATCAACTTCATCATGTTAGCCAAGTAAGTCACTAACTGCGTCATATAGTTAGTCACGTTCCCAGAAGCCACTATTGCAAAATTGATGTCTGTAATAAATAAAGCAATTTTGGGATTCCAGGATAAAATATATATTTTAAGTTTGTAATTGATACAATGAACAGCATTTAGCTGATTTCAACAGTTCCATTTAATTTCAACACATGTCAACACTTTAGAAGAATTTGTTCTATATAAATCAGATGAGTTTAGAATATATCCTTTCTCAATGCATCATAGAAGTAGTTGTGGTTGTGCTAGGAAGTCTATTCTGCTTCGACGTTATAACCTTATAACAATCAGCTACTTCATTTCAACTGAAATTGAGAAAGTATAGATGTTTTATTGTGACGAGAAAAAGAAAATGAATCCGTAATAACCTTGTTTTCTTGATTAATTGTTCAAAATATTTATCACAAGAGTAGACAACCACAACCCACTTAAACTAAAAACAAGCAATTATAAATATTTGTGTTTTTATTGACTAAACCCATTACAAATAATTAAACTCAGTGCTGATGGAAGTAGTCAGTGATTCCTTTGATTTAATAACTGGCTAAACCTGTCAGATCAGACCTGCACGCCAAGAGAGTGTGAACAACTCTCTTGGCATATTAGTTAGGTTTTTGGTCCAATGTTATGCTGATATGTTACTGATAATCACGGGTTAGATATTATCTAAGCCCAGACAATGAAAAACTGTTTGGAATAGGACTAGACTTCATTATCCTTTCATATAAATCATTTAATTTCAATGGGCCTCATTCACCAATATCTTCTTGATAATTTTCTTGAATTTGCTCCTAAGAAAATTGCTAACAAAACTCTAGGCCAGATGCATGACGCGTTCTTAAACTGCAGAATTGGACGCATCTGTGTTCTTGCAGTGATGAATGCGCTGTCTTTGTAAAGTGAAAGCGTGTTCCAGTTTAAAAAATTACCATAGGTAAACACCTGCCAGTGCCCATAAAAGGGCATTAGGATGCAGTGCCGTGTGCATACACAGAAATCCCCAAAACTGAAAAAAACATTTAAGAAACCCCGGAATGATTCAACGAAAATCTGAAGACGGAGCTGCAGCAGGTCAAACCATAAAAAAAGTTGTTATATTTGGAAAGTTAGAAGTGGACGTAAAATAACACAAAAAAGTGATTCATGGAATGCAGTGACATGGTCAGTGAAAGCTGTATTGGGTTAAGTAAAATAAGCCAGTAAAATGCTCATAAAAGTAAGTATGAAATCGGCCGGTGATGACCCAGTGAGTGGTGTCCAAATTCCTAAGGGAAGATTTTTTCAGGCATCTCCCTTGTGGCTCCGTTTGAAGGGGGGCACTCCCAGCAAAGGGTACCTCCTATCAAAGGGGAGGGGCATGGGAGATGAATTAGGAGGCAGCCTTATTTATTCCCATATCCAATATCCCTGAAGGTTACCGTACAATGCTGTTCCCACATCTTATTTAATTTATCGCAGATATTATTTTACATTGAATAATCTATTGTCAAGCAGCAACAAATGAAACTGTGGGAAAGTGCAGCAGCAGTGCTCTGCAGGCTTTTCTGTCTTGTGGACTGAAGTATCATTTTTCAGAAAGAAACCAAAGCTGAAAATGCTGATGTATTGTTGAGGCATGTGTTGAGCTACATTTGAATTCATTGGGTCCCTTACACTATCACAGTCTGATGTTTCACTGTAAGTGCAGTAAGTTAGTATTAGTAACTTATGTTACCATCAAAGAAGACAGTATTCAATATTTAGTGTAGTGATTCTGAAACAGAGTACTATATAGATACAAATGTCTGCAATCTCCCATATCCCAGGCCACAGCCACCACAGTAACCGTAGCCTGACGAGCTTTCATTACTTTACTAACGTATACATACTTAATTAATAAAAAGCTAAATTTACACTAAAACCAATCACAAATTGTGATAAAGTTAGGCTAGCTTAATTACCTCACGTCAATAAAATTACATGAGAGTGCACATATATTGCAAAACATATTCAAGTCAGTAACATGGAAACATATTGGTTATCCCTCTGATGCCTATTGAGGAATTACACACTCTGTTGATGTTTGGTGATCTGTGAGACACACTGCAGGACATTAAATCAATCGATCAACCTCAAACATTAGATCACTAGAAATTACAGAAACTGTGGCATCTTACAGTATCTGCTTTTATTATTGAATATTTTGTGTTGATAATTCTTCCAGCTACGAAGCCTTTCAAATAAAAAATTATGAATGACTGTGATTACCAAAGGACAAGCAATAGATGATAGATAAACTTCTCAAAAATGTTAAACTATGCTATAAAAAGTTAATTTCACTCTTCAACTCTAATGAATGAAAGTGTCAGGCAAGATAAACCACAAAACACAATGAACTACTGACTAGAGCAGAAGTACAGGAGACACACGAAAGGGAAGTAGGCATACAAAAAAGGTGAATAAAATTGGTTTAGCTATTTGAATTACAGTCCAAGTCATCTCAACCAATACAAAAACATGCAAAGAGAAATCAGATCGTAGTACATCCCCAGAAGGAAGCTGCTTTTAAAGATATGACAAGGCAACCCACAGGAAATATTAGAAAAGAATAAGTAGAACTGAAACAGACAGCACACAAACTTAACACTTCCAACTCCCACCCTGTTTAATAATGTAAGGACAATAAACTGAAAGTAATTTATTCTTTGTTTGATGAACCAAACAAACATCAGGTTTCAGAAATCCTGTAAAAGTAATGTAATAGTTTAACATTTTGGGAAATACCATCATTTGCTTTTATTTCAAAGAGTTTCACAAGATCGATACCAGTATTGCATATATTTAATCCATACTCAAATCGCATTAAAAACATTTATTTATTTATTATATTTTAGAATTATTTCTGAACAATATGGGTTCAAAGTCTTAGCACAACTTAGAGTAGCTTAAATACAAAGGACACTTCATTTTTGGTATAATTCATATCAGTTATCAATGTAATGACAAAAATATATATACTACAAATACATAAAAATGTTTTATGTTATAAAATTAGCACCACAACTAGCCCGTGTATTTTCAATCTTAAACACCTAGCTGCTTACTTAGAACAAATTCCTTTCCAATACCTGTGCATTTCTCTTATAATTCCTCTGTGAGTAAAGAACCGGGTATTCAGCTCACATTCTCACTCCCTCTTGCAGACACAAGACTGTTGATAGGTAGCAGACCAGTGCTCTCCTGCACTTATCTACAATTTCCGCAATTAATCCCCTTTTACTGCAGTCATGCATTTGTCATGTGTAACGCTCCGACAGCATGTCTCTGCTCAGCTACACAGATACAACCACTAAGACCTGTTATGTCCATAGAGTCTTTGTATGCTACTTCAGAGCTGTAGAAGTGATGAATGCCTCATTAAAACAATGTCACGAGGATTCAAACAGACCACAATAAATATTTACACCGCTGATAGTTTTGAATGCTGCACCGACTTTGGTGTGTGGGGAGACAGAGAGAACAAGAGAGAAACAGCATGTGTGTGTGAGAGAGAGAGAGAGAGAGAGAGAGAGAGAGAGAGAGAGAGAGAGAGAGAGAGAGAGAGAGAGAGGAGAGAGAGAGAGAGAGAGAGAGAGAGACGAGAGAGAGAGAGAGAGACGAGAGACGAGAGACAGAGAGACAGAGAGACAGAGAGACAGAGAGACAGAGAGAGAGACAGAGATAGAGACAGTGGGGGAGAGCTTATTATGACAAGAATCTTCCTGTAGTATGGTGGTAACTTGGCAAAAGGGAGGGGAAGAATCGCTAAGCGTGCTCCCTCTGTTATGCACCGATTTGGCACATGCACTCACAACAACAACAGTGATGTAACCTGGTAACAAGCATTTGGCATCTTTACTCTCGACCGAAACCCAGGTCATACCTTCCATATCAACGGATTTATATTCAGCGTGGGAGAAGCCCTTGTTTTCCTAGAGGGATAAACAGGGAGAGGTGGGAACTCTGCTCACCTGCCCTTCAGTCAAAGACTGACGACTCCTCACTTTTTCCAGCCCTCCAGGCAAAGGACTTAAGGGGTTATTTTTAAAATCTCTCTAACTAAAATAGCACTGCATCTGAGTATTGTGATTGCACACAAGCTCTGTAATCTTGCAGCAAACTTCCCAAAGCCTCATCTTCATTAAACAACAAGTAGTTAAAGGCAAAGCCAAGCAACAGCTCTAATGTCAGTCTTCCTTCTCAATTAAGGGCTTAATGGTTCCACTGAAACCATCCCCTGGAAGAAAGCATTAATAACCCCCGTCCTTACTTGCATTTTTAGAATGTGTCAATTATCACTTCACCATTCACGTGACTGAGCACATTGTTCGGCTTATTGCACCATCAGAGAACACCGCCAACTGGGGCCTCCTTGTTGGTAACAGAAAGTGCCACGGAGACTTATGGTGTGTTCACCATCCTGATGGTGCGATTTTTGGCACGTTAAGACTACGTACAAAGTCAAAGCAAGGACGAGTCTAGACGCAAATTTCTCGTCAAATGGGACAGGAGATGCAAATTCCTGTCTAGAAGTATCTTTGCATTTATTTTGTATGTAATGTCGTCATGTGAAAAATTTGCGCCCGTGTTCGGTGTGTAGACATCATTAGAGTGCAATCTACCTGTCAGTGTTATTAGTGGGCTATTTTGTGCTAAAGTTGGCTTTAAAGATACAGGAAAGCCGACCTCTCTGCTGTGCTTTTCAAAGAGAAAGATGGTATACATGCTTTTTCTCTGCTCCCCCAACTCCCTTAATCCCACTTCGCCTGTGGTTGAACAAATCAAGACCATAATTATTCTGCCAATCAATTGGGAGCGCAACTGTGGCTGTGGGGCAGTTAAACATTGAATGGAGAGAGTTGTCAACAAAGCAAAGCAACCCCTGAGTTCCTTTAAACCCACTGAACCTTAAAAAGGCACGAGGGGTACACCTTTGTCCTATTAGTCAGTGGAAAACAAAGGGAGGACTTCTAAGTAGAGAAAAAGCATCCAGCTGTTGCAGACCTAAAGAAAGACTGAGGACCAGGCAGAGGGACAGAGGATCAGAGTAGTGGAAGATCTGAGAGTTGGCCGTGGATCAACTGAGTCCCATGAGGCTGTCTGGAGAGGCCACAATGCAAGCAGTAGCGTTTCTGACCCCTGGATGCAAACCGCTAAAACTAAACAGGGCCCGACATTTAGGCTTGACCAGGACAAGTGGAAAAGAAATCACACCACCAGAAAAGCGAAGTCATAAAAAAATTAAGTTTATCATCATCAGCTTCTCATTGATGGCCGTATTTTCCATCTATCTATCATCTGCACCAAACCGTTGAAGGTCACAATTTTTTATGGTGTCTGAGATGTAAGTTAAGTAATTGCCCCAACTAATGTTCAACAATATTTGTATAGTTATATCATCATTGCTTACATTATTTCTTCTCTGTATGTGGGTAGGTGGGTTAAGTGAATGAGCTGGTCATTAATAAAAACAATCTTTAGTTATTTTTTTCTCATCGTGTCAAGAAGCCACACCATCGCAAGCATTTTATTGTTTGACTGCCTGTACTTCTAGGCCTTTCATATCTTGACATCATCTGACAAATTTAACATTGAACAGTGGCTGTCCATCATGATACTGCCTAGTAAGGTTCAATTGAGTCAATTACCTAGCAAGCTACAGGGTCAGCATGAGTCATTCAAAAGTCTTAGACACTTCTTGAAGAACGGAAGTTAAATATTATCTGGGGCACAATGAATGAGCGTGAATATTTTTGTTTAGTTTTAGATTCTACATAGCGGTGTCTAACACCTACTGGTTTGTACGTTTAATAAATAGTGTGTGGCTTTAATCCCTCCTTTTTGTACTGGAAGAAAAATAGGCTAGTACAATATGGCAGAGATAAAATAACTAAAACACAAGCGAAAGTACCACTAAAGCGCTATGCTAGCACAGCCACGCTGATTTATGAGAGAAGGAGCAGTGTGTGTTTGTGAAACGTTATCTTAAATCTTCTGATGTGAGAAACATCGGGTGGGCAGCTTAAGAGCCAAGGCAGTGGCAAGTAAATGTCAGAGAACCCATTGGAAAAACTAGTTTTTTTTTGTATTAATTTGCCATAAATGTGATCTGCTCATCTAAGTTACACAGACAAACAATGTGCTAAATCTAATAACACACAAAGAGCTATAATCTTTTGTGTCTTTATTGAACACACCCATTAATCATTCATAGTGCTGATGGAAAAAGTAGGTAAAGCCTTGAATCTAATAACTGGTTGCTCTGGCAGCAATAACCTCAAACATGCTCTTCCAGTATCTGTAGATCAGACCTGCACAATGTTCAGGGGAATGTTAGACCTTTCTTCCCCAAAAACTGCTTCAGGTCAGTAATACTCTAAGAATGTCTGGTGTGAAAGTCTCTGAGGTCCTTCCACAATATCTCTATTGGGTTAAGTTATTAACTCTAACAGGGGAACTCCAACAGGTGGATTTTCCTGCTTCATCACCCAACTTCTTCTGAACGTCAGCTGGCAGACAGCCTCCGCTTTCACTCCCAGCCTATCCTGTTCAAATTCCATGATGAACTTGGGAATTAATTTCACCCTTGATCCTGTCAAGCTTTCAAGACTCTTAGGAAGCAAAGTTCCCCCAAATCATGATGCCCCCTCCACTGTACCTCACTGTCTGGATGATGTTTTCGTGTCGGTATGCAGAGCCCTTTTACGCCACATGTAAAGCTGCATGTTCTTCAACAACAATTTAACCTCAGTTTTATTGACAGCCCACAAGATCAACAAAATGTTGGTTGATTTTATTTTTGGAGTATAAATACTCCTTGGAACATTTCAGATGGTGTCTTATCATAAATTAATTGCTTAAATTAAATAAAAATAACACAGAAGGGGTTTCGAAGCTTTTGTTTTCCATATTTGACCCTCTGGATTGCATTGATAGCCGACTAAGGGCTTACACAATATCAGATATCAGAACAATTATCGGGGCCAAAATAATTAACGATGATGATATTATCACTGAAAGCAAAGTTAAAAATAAATAAATAATAATGTTATCAGTCATTTTACACTTTAACTCTGTTTATTATATGTTTAATGTTATTCTTGACCAAACAACTGCACTTAAAATATTACAAAATACTTAGTATACTAATAGTGTTGAATTAATAACATTAAATTTTTTTCACATCTGCATCACCAATAAAATGACAATATCACACACACTCTGACCATGCTGTTTGTGAGTAGGTCCCTTGCTGACACATAAAGTGGAAAGAGTCATTGACAGACAGAAAGCATTATCTTGCTTTGAGTTGTAGTCCCA
This sequence comes from Pseudopleuronectes americanus, assembly GCA_038501795.1. Lineage (NCBI taxonomy): Eukaryota > Metazoa > Chordata > Actinopteri > Pleuronectiformes > Pleuronectidae > Pseudopleuronectes > Pseudopleuronectes americanus. The sequence continues at coordinate 18,186,472 of CM076717.1, read as the reverse complement.
ATTTCCCCGTTTCTAAACGTATCTCCCCCATCCCCAGAGAGTGTTTTGATCAAAAAACACATTATAATAACTAAAACCTACTGTTTTTGCAAAATAAACCAGATATTTACTGTATCACGATAGAAATATAAAAAAATATTGAGGTGTTAGATTAACGTGAGCTATTGCGACACTTCTACCCTATATTTAACATAAAGGACAGAAAAGAGAGAGAGAGATCACGGCAGATGAAAAGAGCAAAGAATACGCACACAAATACGAGGCCCTCAGCTCATTGGGCAATCTGCAGGTCAATACATAAAAAACACATATAAGATTCCAGTAATTGAATAAGCCTTTCCAGTGAATCAGAGCAGTGATCGCAAGGGGTTTGTCTCTCTATCCCTAACAGCTTGCCTGGGAGGTGGCCTTTGTTTTGGAGGTGGCAGGGGTGCCCTGACACCGACCATGCGAACCCAATTACCCTGGTCCCACGGCCTGGGGGCCCGCATTAACACACACCCCCTGGGAAGTTGACTCCATGCCAGCCTGGCAGCCAGCAAGATCCTACTGCTGAATCACAAATAGACCACTTAAAGCACTGGCAGCACATGCATTTGGGTGGCAATCTTGAGGGCCTCTGTTCATCTGCATCTGCTACATCCAGTTCAACGTCGATGTTAAATATTGAGCCAGTCTCTGAAGCAAGCAGTGAGCAAAGGGGAGGTCGAGTACGTCTGCCAGATATTAACTCCATTGCCCTTAGCAAACTAATAGAAAGGAGGGCTTTATTCTATGTTGGCTATTTAGCAGTTAAACATACAAAAGAAAAGATAGTGTGGACTAGAGCTGAAACTGTTCAAAATTCTTTGAAAAATCGATTCACTTGTAAGATAAATATATTTTTGTCTTAGACATCAAGCTAGGTGATCTTAATTCCGGGTTCAGGAAATTGTGGAAGGTAGCTCTCAATTATCCCTATTTAATTGAGAAAATATTTAGCAGATTAATGAATTTAAAAATGGTGCCCTCTTCTGAACCTTAAATGAAAGGCATGTTCAAATTCAAAGCAATAAAAATAATAAAAGATGGTCTAATGAGCTCATATTTAATTCCACATAAATAAAGATTAAAGTTTGAGCCAAGATATGATTTTTGGTTATTTTTTTGTAGTCACGATGTGGTATGGTGAGATGTGAACATGTCATCCCTTTTAGAAACAACTGTGCCTAAGCCCATTTTCAAGTGGAACAGAGACTTGTTAAAAGGAAACCATGGTAGAATTACTCAAGCGCGATTTAAAGGAATTACCTGGGTGGGCAATGCATGTTCTGGGAGTGCTACACAGAGCAGGAATCAGGTCATGAATTTCAAATTTAGACAGTGGATCAGTATTTGCAGTTCCGAAGCAGGAGTTGAGAGAAGAAGCTGTAACACAGACGGAGCTTTCACTGAGTACAAAGTAAGACCAAAATTCAAACTAATGCAAAGCCTAAAATCATCTTCATTTAGGGTGGCAGTGGAGCTGGAGCTATAATTAAAACCATTTGCTTTTTAATCAATATTCAATCTCTCAGAAATAATTAACAGCATATTAAAGAGTTTACAGCCTGATGGAGCTGGATGCCTCTACATCATTAAGCTGTTGAAGCGCTGCTCTTTGACTCCTAATGTCCCATCTCACTGGTTTACAGCGCCTCCATATAGGCTCTTTAAAATGCTCCTGGAGTCTTACTGTACCTGCAGACGATAACACTGAGAACATGCAGGGTTTATGCTCTCCCACTCTCCCACGTGGAGCTATATGAATGAACACGTACATGGCAAATGTATGATTTAAGCTAGAAATGAATGAAGAGGCCTTGCAGGACATACGATCCACGTACGATCAAGGTGTTGAGGGTATATTGCTGCCATAAATCCCTGCCCTTTCCTCTGAGTGATAATGCAGCATGTGTTGGAAGTTACAAAACAAGACGGCATATGCTTTACTAAGATATTGTAACCACTTGTAGTTGAAACGACAGCACTCCTGGTACCAGGTTTTGACCTCGAGACTAATACAAGTCGCAAACATGGCAACAGCTTACACGTTCAGGGCTCCAGAGTGAAACCACTTTGGTTGCACTTGTGACTCAAAATCCGTGAAGTGCGACAAAGACATTTCCTTGGCCGAACCGGTGTGCCTAAAATTTAGCTGGTGAGTCTCTGAATGTTTGATCAAGAGGTATTGCCTCTCTCTCCTCTAATCTGCAGAGTCTACACTCACACACACAGTCCAAGGGACAGCCCCGCTGCCATTCACTCAGGCACAGACTAAAACGGACAGTGAAGTAGAGATGAGAGAAGAGAGTTCAGTACGTGTACATGCGAACAATAGCTACAAAAATGGTTTAATACAGGGTTTCGAAGACGGACAACTAACGCAAAATGATAAGCACTGGTTTGTTTGTAACATGTCAGTCTCCTGTCTGAGTTTGATCCATCCACAGTCCTGCTGACCCGCACTCACTTTACACTTTAACAATAAACACCAACAGTAATCAGAAGTTATTAGGACCTGAACAGTACTTAACGTTGACTGTGTTAAGTGTTAAGTTAATTGCTCTTTGAAAGGGTGCACTTTCATGATTATACCATAATATTATCATTAGTCGTATAAAATAGTTTAAAATGATGATAATAATATATCTTATTACAATAATTTCTGGAACAAAATATTCCAGAAATGCTGTCATGACAGGACTAGCTTAATATTCTGAATAATGGGGAATAATAATTGGGAAAACAGTGGTGATACCCAGCCCCAGTTAGGAAATCTCCAATGTATAGACCTTTACAGAGCCACGCTGAATTTAGCACATCTTCATCTGCTTGATCAAAATACGTCAGATACTACACAAGATGTATGGAGAACGTAAACTTCACAAACAAGCTGTGCAGTGTTGCAGAATACAGTATGAAAGCAATCAGCTGTTGAACTTAATGAGCACCGTCTTACATCACCAGGAATTTTATACAAGAAAATAAAATCCTTGGCCGTTCTCCAGAGTTCTGCACCGTTAAGTACTGGGGGCAGCTTGGTCCCCATCTAATGCTGATTAAGGAGACAGAGGTATAATAAAACGTGACAGAGACCGCCTACAGCTCCTCCTGGTTTCTGATTCTTGGTCTCAGACAGACCACAAATCTTTTTTCACGTGGAACAGACAGTTGTCTATACTGTTCTATTCAACCTGCTTCGTTCCAGATAATTTCAATAAATTAGGTTTCCTGGAGACAATATTGCTATTTATCTGGGTGTGGATGCGCAGAGAAGGTAGCAGCAGTCATTGCTGGTTTAAGCTCTGCAGTAAAAATACCTCCTGGCAAAATGGACCGATCACTGTGAGGATATTGTCTCACAAAGGCCACAATGGGTCATTGCAAATCCAGGGGATTTACTTCAACAAACAGCAGACACGTGAGCGTGGCCTGGAGTCAAATGTTTTCAGCTTCCAATACTTCACTGACAAGATGAAATTTGAAGGTAGCAAAAAAGCTCTGAAGTAAGGCTTTTAGACAAATCATAAATTAAGTAGATGCAGATGCATTTTATTTATCCCACACACATGCACAGACATGCAAACGCACACTCATGCAGGTAGGGAAATGTAATCTCTGCTTTTGACCCATCTGTGTGCGGGACACACAGAGCAGTGAGCGACTATGTACAGCGCTCAGGGGAGCAGATGTTGGAGGAGTAAGGTGCCTTGCTCAGGGGCACTAGACAGGGTCTAGAGAGACTCTTGGATTTTTGGGCAGATCAATCCAGGTTCGTCTTTTTGTTGTCTTTCCGTGGAATCGAACCAGAGACCTTCTCTGCCCATAGTCCAAGTTTCTGCCACTAGACCACCGCCTCTCGTCAAATCATGGATTTGTGACGAGCATTGTTTGGGTCTAACATCACATGTGGCAGTCAGTCGCAGCAAATAAAGCAATAACATGACTAATTTGAGGTTAGAATGCCTCCATCACAATTCATTATATATGAAATACACAGTTTCCTATATTTTGTTTTTCGATTTCGGATTTTCAAAAATTGTGTAGAAAATATATTTTTATTCATAAGACACAATATTGCCACAGAAACGGAACAAACTAAAAATAACACTACACAAGAAAAGTATGTTAAATTGAAAAAAGGCTGCAAATAACTTTTTTCTATCAATGAGTTTGTTGTTTTGATCAATAGAACAAAGAAACAGTGAAGAAATACGTCAAATAAAATCCTGGAGCCATAAGTCCTCTTCCTTCTTTTTTGTTGAAACAATATTCTAAATACAATTCAATTTACTATAGTGTAAAACACAGAAAAGCATCAAATCTTGAAATATGAAAGTGTGACATAAATAATGAGAAATGTTTAAGAGTTATGAAAATTGCTTCCAATTCATTTTACTGCAGGTCAACTATTTATTAATTGCTACAAATCTAAAAGTTACAAATGATGCAATAGTGGAGAAAGAGTGACGCTAATTAAATGTATTTCAAAACAATAACACTTAACGTCAGATTATTACTTAACACTATTCCACAGTAAGGATGCAAAACAGTCAACCTTTTTTAACAGTCAGTGGCAAGTTAAGGTCACAGTTGCCTAGGGCACCCTGAGGAACTCCGATGACGTCACCACCCTGCGCTCCCTCTGATAGCCGACACCATCAGAAACAGAGGAGTTCCCGTCAGCATGAAGAAGTAGTCAGGCAGCAATCTGATTGTTGTCACACTCGAGGCAGGAGTTGAAGGAAACACTGCACCACTATTGTGAAACAGGCGTGTTTCCAATGGGGAACTCTAATTTCAGAGGAGAGGCTTTGTGGGCAGCTGACATTTAATTCTGCTCTACCGCAGTATTGGTCTTGACGGGTCAACTGCAAACTTACAGATTGCAAGATTGTTTTTATCATTGACGTCAGCCAGAATAAAATATGTCAAAAAGTACAGCAGTGACTGTTTGTTTCCCAGTCCATCTAAGACTAACTAACTACTGTATGTGTTACATTACGCAGGACTCACACATGCATTTTGATCACCTGATGGTGGCCCGATGCTTGGGGCTGGGCTCTATCCTCATAATTAAAACAACCAAAATGTCATGCTCAAGACAAACAACATACCAGCTTTCATATGATTGGATTGGCTAGCTTCGGCTTAAAAGTTCTCAACTTCTACCACACATAGCTTGAGCAAAGCGACGAAATGGAACCACCATGCAGTAAGCCATCACTCCATACAAAGTGAATGAGCAGCCTTTCTGTTGAAGCCTCCAATGCGTATGACTGAGTCCTACATTAGGACTAGAGCTTATGATTATTTTCATAGCATCTCTTTCACAAGCCCCCAGATACCTGAAAGGCATTTTATAAAACCCTGCAGTCATCTTAGGACCTTGGTATTGGTACCTTGGTGACAAACTACAGTTTCCAGCCAACATTCACTAAATCACTATTAGGGCTAAAGAAAGAGATTGATCTAATATTATTGATTATCAGTTACTATAAGCTGACTGGTTTGAAATATTAAATAAACAAATAATGTGGAAAAATCTGTGAAACTTAATTTAATTGTAAATCATTTCAATGGGAGTTTGTAAGAAAAGCTGTCTTTATGTTGGAGCTGGATGCCTAGCCTATCTAGCAGGTGCTTTTTCAAAAGTTTTCCCCACTGGTGTCAAGATCCACAATCTTTATTGTCATGCAACAGCATATTACAAGAAAAAGCATAACCACCATGATTGTCTCACACAGCCTTTTAATGCATTATCGGTCTAATTTGCTCAATCTTCATGATTCTTGAAATATGGGGGGAAATGCACTAAAGGATGGTTTATATGACTTTTATATCCTGGAGCATATTGGCAAAAAAGCCCCAGTACTATGGCCCCTGAATAGTTAGAGAGTTAAAGACCCTGTGACATATTATAGGTCTGAGCTTGTGTGAAGTGGCTGTTAACCTCTGATCGATCTGCAGAGCTCATCAAAAGTCTTGAGTGCTTTACATTATTGGATGAGGCCGGAGCATCCCAACATTGACTAGGTATTTAATTCTTTATGAGTGAATAAAATCACATTCGTGCAGCTATTGGACAGCCGAGCACAGACTAATGGGGGTTTATGGCACACTTCACAGACTGAAGTTTGGATGGCAGGTGAAATATTCCTGCACATCTGTTGCACCCGTAGCAAAGTATTTACCATCTACATAAATTGTTATATGCAGTATTCAGTTTATGGACGGTTTCAAGAATCTACCCAGAGAACAACTAAATCATCCCTTTTTGAGAAATCTCTTCAATTAGAGGATTTTATCTTGAAACTAGGGGTGTGATTCTTCTTATCACGAGATAACTGTCACTCAGAGTGTTTTGTTGCAACGTGTCACATGTTTGTAGTACACTGTAAAACTCAAGACACTCACAACCCTCAGGATAAAATCTCAACAACAGCCTCTTTAGGATGCTAAACCTTCAGCGGAATCCATACAAAAGCCTCATTACATTTGATAACAGTGGTGATGACTGTTTTTTTCCACACCACATCTTGTTGGTGTAAGGGATGAGGCTAATTAACGTGGCAGCATTTGCATCTTCACCTCTGTGTCTCTACAGTGATAGGAAAAGAGCAGCTACAGCAGGCTAATGAATGTTTGATTCGAGAGGCAAGACTTCCTGTCACTTGCGAAGCTCCTGACATAATGCTCCCCTAAACCCCTTCAATCCTCCTGCAGTGTTATCTGGCACGGCTGTTGGTGTCTCACCTTATTCCCTCCACCTTCCCTTTCTCCACTTTAAATTCCTGAGTTCATCCCCCATCCTTGCCCCCCCCCCACCACCACCACCACCACACAGGCTGCGCTCATTACAGCGGATTTGCATGTCTGCTCCAGAGCAGTATGAGAGGAGATGAAACAGAACTCCCAGTGGCTGCCTCTGCAGAGCCTCACTCATTTGACAGAAAGAGCTCAACTTTGGGCCCCAGACACAGCCAGCAAACAAATGCAGGCTTCTTAAAGGGGCCATACACACACGTACACACCAACTAACACAAAGAAACTCCCCCAAACAGAATTTACGCTGCACTGTATTCAGTTTAAACATATCTATATGCAGGAAATAAATTGAAAAACAGGAGTCTACCTTCCAGCACACTGCTTCCCTCCCTGCGCATTAGAAAACAAATCTCTCAGCTGAGGAAGGATGAGACCAAGACTTACGTTACTGTACCATCTGTCTCCATTCCTGTCAAGACATTACATACCTAAAGACCGATGACCATCTTTTTTATGTGTATGTCATAATCTCTCAACTTGCCACTACAATTTTATTACAGCCAATTTGCGAGACAACTACGACTAGGTGATCATTCAAATCCATCGACTTCCATCTTTCATTCTAATAGTGTTATAAAGAACATTCTATCAGTGCAATAACTTCAGTTTTGACAATAATTTTTCAGTATGAGCACTACTTTAAAACAAAGTTGTTCTAGGATGTTTTTTATTCTTATTCTGCTGAATGATTTATGATATATGATAGTTCCCCCGAAATGAAAATGTCAGAGTTTCAGAGGTAAACAACGTTGCAGCCAAATCCAATACAATTGAAGTAAATGATGACTACTTCTTCAAACGTCAATGGCGTCATTTATACCATGTTTTAGCGTAAAAGTCCGCTGTTACTCTAAGTTATGGAAGGAACTACATTTTTTGTTATTTGGTCAATTAGGGTGAGACAGAGGGTTCAAAATATCGCATTTGTTTTTAAGATAAGTTGACAGAGAATTATTCTTCAATGCAGTTGCGCAACGATTTACATTAAGCACAAATAGCACGAATACCTCTCGGTCAGCAATGAGTAAATGTCTAACACATAAAAAGGCGAAACCACAAAAAAAAATCTGTGTTTCATTTTTGTTCACGATGACTCACATGGTGAAAGTGGTGCAGCATGTGCCATGCGACATGAGTCACAGTGAAAGAGAAGGGCAGCAAGACATATACCAAAAAAGCTCCTTGCCTGTATGGTTCCCCACTGACCACAGACCTCAATTTAATAAAACAGCACTAACCCTCAATGACCTGCAAACTATGTAGTATAAAAAAAAAGTCAAGAAATTAAATATTTTGAAAGTCCATGTCCTCTTGAAATACTAACCATCAACACGTTCTGCTGCTATGTGCAGTCTAGAAAATTCTTTACTGCATCATATCGAGGAGGAAACTTCTACTCATTCCCCGACTATGACTCATATGCATGCGAGGGCTTACTCAGCAGATAAGCAAAGAGAATTTTTTTTTGAATTTATTTCAAGACTTACGGACGCATATTCTCAGAAAGAGCTACCATGGCAACGAGAAGATTTATATTAATTACTACTAGCACAGTCCCAAATTAGCACGAGCCACTCAACAAATGCAAGTACATTTATTTGTTGGCGAATAAAGTAAATTAGGTTTGTCGCTATTGAAGAGTTGCTGTAAGGCCTACTTCATTCAACTGCCATCACTACGACATATAGCAGTTAAGTTGATCAACAATGTCCACTGTTGCTATGGCTCAGCACAAGAGACGTGATGATGTCACTTTTGACGTCACGGAATTGTTTTGAGCTTAACCTAACTCCACCCACTGAGAGAGTCTGCAAGTATGTAGCAGCACATTACCAGAATCTTATCACTGATTCCACTGGTAATTTTTCTGTGACAGCTTTCCTGGGCAAAAACACTCATATAATCCATACCCAGGCAGTTAGGAAAGTTATTTACTAGGTATAATATTATTAAAGTCTCTTCTACCCACCTTAAAAAAGTCCAGCAGAAGTACCTACAAAGCTTAGGGACTCTTATCGAACCACAACGCATCACAGATCACTCAATATTCAAGTTGTCAAACCTACTAACTGCAGGGCGAGATGACTGTGAAACCACAATCTGTTGCCACGGCATCAATGGCCTCAAATGACTTGAGTATTTCACTATGAAAGCGCTTTTGCAACAGTTGCACTGTCTCAAATGCAAAGGTGGTGACAGCGGTGTTTGTGGTGGGGATGACGTCATACCACCCTGACTGCCACCACAACAACACAAAGTCTAAATCTAAACATACAACCAAAGCAAATTCATACAGATTTTATTGCAATAGCTTATGTTGATTTGAAAGTAATATTTTTTTCATTAAACTATACATATTAACCTAACATAGAATGTCACAAGATAAACCTCAGTGAGAAGATTATATTCTAAATATTGTAAGCTTTGTATGATTAATCATGTATCTATTTTATCGTGAATTGCTCCTAAAAACTCACTCGTCCCACTGGTATAAGCCAAATCTGTCTCTCCTTCCCCTACAGTCAGTAGAGCAGTGATGCCTATCCTCTTTTCAAAAGTATGTTGCACACTGTACACACTGTAAATCAAGTCGTACTCATTCATATCAAATTATTATTAGTTTTGTTTGTTAAACACAATGGCCAACTGTGCAGCTGTTCATTGTGCAGATATGAGCAACCTCTACTTGAAAAGCATTTAAAAATTGTGACTTAGTGACTTAACTAAGCTTCATTTATGTAGTTCGATACAGTTTGAACCGAATTAAAGATGTATCTGCCTTTCTTGTGACTGACTTATGTGTCGCTACAAGGCTAACAATTTGTGGTACCGTATAAAATGTTTGGTTGTGACAAGATTTGGAGCTGGAGCAAGACCACAAATAATTAATTGGTACCATTACAACCAGTGTTTATTTGTAACACCAATGTTCTGGTAAACCACATAATCAGGAAATACAAGGACATACTTTTTGAAGCAGGATGAGCATATAGCATGTAAGCAACAATGTAGCTGTGCTTTTGGACAGAGCAATTTCATGTTGGGCTTTATAAACGGCACCAGACAGATTTCACTGAAAGCGAAATGCGTGATAACACCAAAAAGGGAAATCAAAATGCCAGAGTGATGGTCAAAGTGGTTCACCGCTGGGACCTCTTAATAATAAGCAAAAACATGACAAAACTCAACAGCGAAAACAGACAAGATAAAAAAAATAAAGAGGTTCTAAAAAGGCAGCCATTTCGGAGGACTAAAAAGGGATTATCAGGCACAAACCCAAGCAGCAATCAACATTTACCAAAGACTTGATAATTTGCTCCTCTCCAATTAAAGGCACTTGCATAGCATCATTTTGACTTTCGTTCGCTGGACTGAACACAAAAAAGACTGAAATCAGGGCACTGTGAGCTGCAAAACCTAACTGAAGTGTGGCTGGGCTGTACAGTGCACATTAAGTCATTTAAGTCCCCATGCTCACAGTCCCTCCCTAACCTCCCACTGTACACACCAGTAACCGCCCCAGCACTAAGCCTTTCAGACCAAACTCTGCTCAGCCTTCGGCATCTTAATAAGAGGAGGGAAACTAGAAGGGAAGTGAAGGCATGGCAGTCTTTTAGAGGAAGCCGAATAAATGACTGAACACACACCCTGGGGCGGGCATGCCGGGGGGTTTCCAGGAGGTCGGAGCGAGCGGGGCCAATCATGTCAAGACGAAGGCGGCAGACTAAAACAAAACTGACATATCAAAGCAGCCAAGCCTTGTAGAAGGGAAAAGAGCAGCCGAGACACAGCATTCAACGGCACAGTTTGTCGCTGCATCAATGAGAGACAGCACAACCAAAACAGCTAATAGCGATTAAAGTGGACATTTTTTCTGCTGAAAAGCTGCATCTCTCTCCAATATAAAAACACTGCCATCACACCATCGGAGTGATCCTATGGTCTTTGATCCCATCGTTGTTTTCTCTGCTGGAGGTAGGCAAACTGTGACCCAGGCTTTTGGGACACTGTCTCCGTACCCAAACCTTTAATCTCCCACCCTATTACAAATAATATTTAAGAGCAACTGTTCAAACCAAAACCCTATCATTACTAAAACAAACTAACAAGGCCTCAGGGCTGCTTTCACTGATTCATGTAGATAAATGCTTTGTCTACATGTACAACCAAAATCTCTGACAACCTGGATAAACCAGGAATGTGCAATATAAAAGCACAGACATCGCAGGATTATGAGCGCACTTAAATGAGTTATGTTTTTAAATTGGCTTGATGAGAGCCAGTGTGGCCTTAAACTCAGTTTGCTTCTAATGAGGTATCAAAGCTTGACTGTTTACTACGTATCTTCTTTCCTTGTGATAATGAAGGGAATCCTCTGAGGTTGCTGCCATGCTGACACAGCCCTTAGGTGCTTAAATCCAAAAATGGGTGCATTAAGTGCATTTTAATTGACTTATATTTACCCAGTGTATTGTCTTGCAAATAAAAAAGACCTTCTGGCACTCCTGGAAGACTGAAAAAGTAGGTCACTCAGTCTCCTGTGAGTCATAGATTTTGGCAAGAGACCAAGAAGAGCAGGTATGGGAGAGATGGCGCTGGAACAAAGAGGACCTAATGGTTTACTAGGACTATTTCATCGGTATCAAAAATATAATCAAGTTCACTTACAACTGCATTTGTTGTACAATGTGATATTAAGCAGAACTGGATGCAGAAGTTTAGGAAATTAGAACCAAAAAGCTTTACACACTTATGTCATATTGTAGTTTTGCCTCCTGAGGAGCATTTCAGCCTGCATCTCCTCTACAGGCCTTTGATCCATCCATATAAATGTCTTTAAGTAGGGAGATTTCTCAGATTGCAGGTGCAGTTTCGTTCCGCTTCAGTACCACGGCCCAGTTACTTTTTGAACACGGTGACTCAGCCTGGTCAAAGTCATCGGTCACACAGCCACCCAGGGATGACCACATTTTGAGGCAGAGCGTATGTGCACGACTCGGGCCAAACACACCGATACTTAATTACATTGAGCAACTGGCACAGATCACGTCGCCTCAGACATTGAGCCCCTCCCCCAGCTAACCTCTCCGCCCTCTCATTCATCCACCCTGAGGGAGAGGCATGCAGGCCAGAGGAAGTATGACTCATCTGAGTAACAAGATGCATTCTTCAGAATTCTCTACAGACGTGTTGTTTGCTAAGTGAAGACTAGGGAGAGAACAGCGCAGAGAGAGAGATAAAGAAAAAGAAGAGCTGATACAAAATGTAACAATAATCAAGATGCAGACTACGTGTGAGACCAAGACATATGAGAAATAGGGTGGGAAAGATGGGGCAAGAGCGAGTCATCACTTGTGTGGGTTTCCTGGTCCTCGCAGATCAACATTTCCTCCAACTCCACCGAGAGAATCCTTGGCCTCTGTTCGGGGTTTTCTGAATCACAGATGGAGATTCCAAGTACTACATCTAAGGCTAATCCATCAGGTTTCACACAGAAAAAAAACAACAAATGACGACAACAGAGAGGAGTTTTAACGTGGGATTCTGCTGAGCATGCAGAGGATAATGAGGCATAGACAACTGCTAGGAAGAAAAAGTGTTAAATCATCGGGCTAGCAGCTCCACCGCAGCTCCTTCTCAACCAAACCCACATCTGCAAAACTTGGCACTCGCCCCTACAGATCATGAGCCTCACACACTGCATCACACACTCTCTCCAACTTCTACATGAAGCTATTTCGGGACTAGTCTATATTAACAATGTCTGAAATCACAAAACAAACAGAGAAGCTACACACCGCCTTCAAGTCTGATCAACCAACACAAGGCGGCTGAAACATGCCTGTCTTGTGATTTCATGAGAGGTGATCAGTCCAGTGATTCCTATTAATCGACTAGACTGTGGCAGCCCACCACAGCTTCATAATGAAACCAACATTTGTATTATTTCCCATTACTACATTAAATATCTAAATGCTCATCCTTCTCACTCACAAACACATTGACTCAGACCCGTCTGTCATAGACCGACAGACCATCATGAGCATTGGGAGAAATCCTGTCACATCGATGGCTCAGTGGACCGTCAAAACGTTCATTAAGATGTTCGTCCTGTGCAAGCAGGCAAAACTCTACATAAGCCTGGTCTCCTCAGTGTAGCTGTCACTCGGTGTTCATATGAGAGCAAGCTGTGTGTGCGTGCTATGACTGATTGCACTGGCCAATCACAACAATCAACCCCCTGGCAGCTACAGATAAAACTCAAAAAATAAAGAATCTTTTAAGAATCTCAAACACTGCAGTCTCTGACCATGTTTAACTGTCAGCAGAGGATGAACTTGAGTGATGTGGCAGTAAACCACATCCTCAAAACTCCACTATTTAACCTCGCTAAGCAGGCTTAAAACTGTGAACTTAATTAAACCTGAGCCTCTCTGACTTTCCTCTCTAGTTGCACACTGTCATTCAAACATTAAATGCTTTGCCGTTGCTACATTGCACACAGGAATAAGCCAATAAACCTATGAGAGCTGACATAATTGCAACTTGGATTGCACACCTCCTTTAGAGATACTAATACCACTGCAGCAAACGAGCATATTAGAGACTAGAATGGCACTCAGTAGAGTGCACACCTCCGCCAGGGGCCAGCAGTCCCCTTAAATTCTATCAAGCCACACTAAATTACACACACTCATAGATATCAGTCCGCATAGATATCAAATATATTTATGTCAGATTTTTTGTTGAGTCGATGACTTATTCAGTGGGATACCTGTTAAAATGTATAAAAAAAGAAGACCAACCTTGCAATTTTAAAGAAAGTGTTAATAAAAATTCCTGGATCTGCCCTTTTGTCTGAATCCAAGCCAAATTTTGTCCCATCCTTTCATTGAAAACCTTTTTTGGTAATTAGTATTAAGTAGATTTTTGCATTATTGTGCTTCCCAAAATTACCTAACTACCCATGCAAACAACAAACAGAGGGGTGAACACATAACCTCCTTGGCCGGGGTAATTATCCCACCAAACATAACTTACCAAATCTGCATTGTGTAGTAACATAGTTCAATACAGTGTGTGGTTAGATATGTGAGGTCTGCATACACAGTACACTTCCTATGTCTTCCTCAGCCATGGTCCTACCTAAACTCACAGTCACCACCAAATTGATGCCAATTAATCTGAGAATAGCTGACGGCTTGCTGTGGTTTCATGTAATTGGTCAAATAGTGTGAAAACATGAACCATGCATCCAATGGTTATTTATTTTTATTCATACTCCACACCTTATCTTCTTATTGATTAATGTGTTTTGGTTATTTATATAATTTACTCTTATTTTGTTGTAATAAAATAAAGAGCAGGATTAGAGTAAATTAAGTTATTTTCTTAAGCAGCAACAATTATGTTTACAGCGCTACTAAGTCGCTACATTAGTACTAAATAATATCTCTCTATAAACAGAAGCAAAATGTGAATAAATTAAATATTCTTAACATGGAAATACTGGGTAAATTGAATGAAATACACAGACGTCAGTCATGATCGTCCACTTCCTCGGTCCACATCCCTCTGGCAACATTGCTAGAGCTACTGTCTCAGCTTGTAGCTATAACTTTACAAAAATTTGAAGACATGAGAAAATAATTGTTTTTTTTACTTACAGAACATACATTTTAGTTTGTTCATAATAATTCACTCTAAGCCTAACCACACACTGTGGTTGCGTAATACACACCACGGTGGATGGGAGCAGAGCATATTGAAGCTTGTTGTACATGAACATTTTTATTACATTTACAGAGCTAAGAGTGAAGTTGTGTTCTACTTAAGTTAAACTTTTACTTCTCACTTATCTCCACTCTTACTCTGCTGCATGTGTCCATCTCCTGAGAGAGAGGAAAGGCTGCAGCCCAACCGTAATGAACAGAGAACCACAGTATAGAACATTCAACATAGTTCAAGTCTTATGATGCTATTGGAAGCCTAATGATGACATCGTGCATGTTAGGGATGGGCATAATTACTTGACGATCGATTAATTGATCATTAAGAATTTCCTCGAGGACATTATTTTTCTCTGAAAACTATTGCATGTTCGCTATGTCTCCTGGGGTTGGAATATCCGAGCTGCCCTGAACGCAGCACAGCGAGGATCTTAGCAGCTGGAGCAAGCAGCCCGGTGCTAAGCCTCCGCTGCTCGCTCGGCTTCCTCAATGAGGAAACACGCTGTGTTTTTTCAATTTTTTCACAGCATTTTTATATAGCCTATAAATAGTGAATTTTAATATAAAATATCAATGATTAATCGAAAATTGATTGTTAATTCTCCCGACGATCGACGAAGACCATTTACTCGAATGCCCATCCCTAGTGCATGTAAATAAAATAATCATTTCTCTAATTCATAGAATTTCAGGCAATCTTTTGCAACATGTTTATTTCACAGGCACATATGTCAACGATTGATGACGAAAATATGATTTATTGCTCAGACCTTCTGACCATCTTCAACAGAAAACTTAAAGTATTTCTAGAAGAAGCTGCCTTACGTTTCGTAACGTAAATTGATCTCTTTGAATTAAGACTCAGTAAATCTTAAATGCTGGTGAACTGCACACAACATGCAGTGTTTACTTATGCTTGTACGCATGCACTAACCACTGCCTCACAGAGCAGGAAGATTATCATATTTAATCATGTCTGGTTTGCGGTAGACAAGACGCTGCACTTGTCATTACCATGGTTTGATCTCTAAATTGTCAAATCATGCATGCAGTCGACAGAGGGGAGCTGAAGGTAAAAGCTGTAAATTATTATTATTATTATTAAACAATACTTTTTTGTGAGACTTGAGTACAGAAACAGTTAAATATAGTCATAAATCACAGCTTTGTTGCTGTTCATATGCAGACAAAGCAGCACTGTTAGGCAGTTGTTGGTCAAACCATTTTTAGATTCAAAACGTCCCAGTTCAAAACTAATCTAGGTATTCCTCCACCTGAAAGTGAATATTGTATCTGCTACAGGGGACTCTAATGATTTAATCAGATACCAAATACTAAAATGAAAGCCCCATTCTTATTACTTAAGCTGTGTCAGCTTAGCGAGCTCTTCTTGCTGCATACAGTTCTAATGTCTCCTAAGAGTGTGAATCATACAGTTTAAGCATATCAATTGCTTCTTCCAAGTAAAGAACAAAAAAGCTTAAGAAATATAAACTGATGCTGAGGGCCTATCAGAACTCAAGGACAAAGTATACAATATGATGAATTAATAAATCCTTCAAGGATTGAAAAGTCAAGTCAGTCTTATTCATTTAGGACTTGACTATTCATTAGCAACCGCACTAGTAAATTCTCGAATGACACAACTTCTATGAATACCGCATTTTCTCTGAAATCTCTTTTATTTTACATGTTATAAAGCACCTCAATAACTCCCCCTTTAAGAGAGTTGATTTGTGGTCCCTGATTTTGATTTCCCATTAATTGCACTACAACCATACAGCACATAATCTATTTTTAGATTAACTCTTCATATACTTCACACAGTTACTCGACTTCAACTTAAAGCTAAGATAAGATCAAGCCAAACATTTATAATGGACTTACAATTAATGTTTTAGCATTTTGCTACCACAAGCCTGAAATGAGTCACAGAAACCACCATCGAGAACAGTTGCAGCCAACCCCAACCCCACCTTTGTCTCCTACACCTTCTTATTCCTCTTTTACACCTAAATTAGCAGGTATGTGTGGGATTTTTCCCCTTGCCAGTGTTGAGAATTATTAACAAAAAACTGCAGGTGCAGTTTGTTCCCAAGATGTGAAAAAAATCATATGTACACACACCTTCATGGCTTTGCGCCAAGGCCCGGAAGTTCAATGTTTATCATAACGTTCCGCAGGAAAAAAAAAGGCAAAATAAAGAAAAAACTTGCGCATTAACCCGGGGGGGTTCCATCACTGTCGATTGGACCTGGAGCTCATAAAAACATCTACTGCTTAGTCATTTGACACACGAGTGAATGCTGATTGTATCCATTCCTATTTCAGACAAAAGCCAGATGTTTGTGGTAGATAGTTGTTTTTTTGACTGGTGTTTGTTAAAGTAGTAATAATTAACCAGAATGAGGAAATTAAAAGGTTAAACATTTTCAAACCAGACATGTATCTAAGTAAATGTGCCAATAATAACAACACGAGTGAACCGGTTGAATTAAACATCATATGCTCCCCTAACTGACTCATGTCCACACATCCAAGCCCAAGCCAGGACATGAATTGGAGCACATACGACTAGTTCACTGACAGACTCAACTCAATAGACTGGGAGGAGGTGGGATGAGGAGAACTAGCTAGGCAGTGTATTGCTGGATGAATAAAAAATGAAAGTATAGTGCTTCAGTAAATTCGCTCTCTACATCCCGTGAGGAGGGATGGTGGTGGTGGTGGTGGTGGTGTAGGGGTGGTGGGGGGAGTAGAGTCTCGTTTGAAAACTGAACCAGTGCTGCATTCCCACATCCACCCGTATCCAGCGAGGGGCTCTTTAAAAATTCATTAATTTACAGCAAAAAATAGATTAAAGCACCCAGCTGAGCAAAACTAAAAATTTGGCTCCTGAATAACATTAATGATAAAGTATTTCCCTCAAGCCCGGGGGGGGGGTTGCCTGAAGAGACAGCGCTGACTTTTTTCACCTTACAGCACCTTGAGAATCATACATTTTCAATCATTACTAAAATAATGCATTTCTAATTGTCATTTTTAATTATGCGTTTCTTTGGTTGGAAACTAGAGCTGCGCAAAAACCTGCGAAAACTAATTAAAATCCATCCAAGGATCTGTCGTTCCCATGATGCGGTGCCAATGTCATTCTATTTACCATTTGATATCTCTGCTACAGACACTCAATGACAGCTGCTCCAGGCCCCCAAAAATGCCTAGAACTGCAGTTACAGTAATTGCTCTGGCCAGCACTAAATGAGGTTCACTTAAATGCAATTATCCCCCTCTGATCTCTCACATAAAGAGACTTCTTTAACATGGAGAAGTGGGCTCACACAATGTGACTGCAAACAAGATTCAAATTGGAATCAGGGAGGCATTTCCAGCAGATGAATGGCTTCATAGCTCATCTGCATTCTAGTGATGCACAGAGTTGCTAATGAAGACTGAGCCATTCCCTTCTTACCAACACAGCCGCCATAAGAGCAAAACTTCCCGCTAGATATGAGCAGAGTACCAGGAGAAGATTTCTAGCAACACCATCCAGTCATTTGGCCTGAGCTGCGTTAGACGACAGCCCAGACTCCACGCAGAGTAAACAGCTGTTAAAAGGAAAGGAAGCTCCTGTTATTTTCATCTATTCAAGGTGAAAAACGCAGTGAAGGACAAGATGACGGGCAATGAAGCGAAGAGAAAGAAACTCCGACTTAAAATAACTTCACATTCCTGAGCAGAGAGGGATTGAGAAAGAAAAACACTTTGGATTCAGACCAAAAATAAGTCATTGTAAAAAAAAGAAGACCTAAACAGAGGCCTTTGACCAGCAGCATCACCACTACGCCATGCCAAAAAATATCAGCCATGCTCATGAATAAATTGCCATCTGCCAATCGCAGATCACAATAGGTTTTCAGCCTGAGGGGGGTAGCGGCCTAATAGGGGTTGCTACAGAGGGTACCTGTTGGGTGCTGTCCAAATACACAGGGTGGTGAGGGGGGGCTGTGATGGGGATTTCATGTTGCCAGAGGCTCATATACCTCCAGGATCCTGATAACTGCATCTCAAGGATGGCTATTTGAATAATCACTTCAACAAGGGGAGAAATTAAAAAGCCTCTCAGTGAGAGGAGGCTAGGCACAGGGCCACACTCTGAATTCCAAATGAGTGGCTGGTATTCAAAAAAGTAAATTCACTGTACTACACTAGATGGCTGACCCCTGACATCTATCCAAATCATATTCCTCCTGTAATTATTACATTTAATTTATTACATTATACACTATCACCCCCAAGACGAACATTATCTTTAACCCACTGATGAAATGTCAACATTTATTTACACGTAGTTATTCTGCATTCTTTGTGTTCTGCAGGTGAAAATTAAATATCTGTTTCTACAGCGAGCGAGCGAGCAAACACACACACACACACACACGTAAACCGTTTTGCAATGGACTTTTTTTTTAAATGACTCCAGGCTAAACCCACCATTAATGAGAGGTTGTATCACATCCTCCCATTCACACTTTTAAACGGTTACTGTGAGAGCACACAGATGTGTAATATTTTCTATTTTGTCTTCACAGCTTTTCAGTCGGTTAATCAAAACCTTGAGGTTTCTTTTTGAAGTCACTAACTCTGCTCTGTGATTTGAGACAAGCGCAAAATAAAAGGAGTAGTCCTATTAAGAATGTTGACACCAATAAATCCCAAAACAACAATACATAACAGAGCCTTTCAATTCAAGCCTGCATGACATTGTCCATCATGAACACATTGCTTATAAACTCAAATTTGATGGATGCAATAGTGTTCTGAGGAGCAATTTTACAATGTGTGGCTGTGACCATGCAATCTGTAAAAAGCATGCACTGGCTGCGTGCCGTCTATTCTTTAACAGTCCGCCTGCAAACAACAGCAAAATGTCTCATTCAATTTCTTGTCAATTTCATGAATGCCATCAAGGTCCAAAATATCTGTATTGCAGGGGTTGAGAATGGCCTCAGACAGAGTTGCAGACACTACAATCAAATGGCACTCAACTTAAACGGCACACAGAGCCTCTTTAACATCTTTTCTTAAAACTCCAGGACAAGGGAGGTTGCGTAAAGGGATAATTCTTAGAATAAGACAGAGTAATGATCCTATTAATTTCAAGACAATAGGCTAAATTAATCTATTCCAGCTCTGCTTACCTGGGAAAACTATGTGCCTTCTACAGCGTTGCGTACAATAGGTTTAATCCAGAAAGCTGAAGGCTTGCTATTTAAAGGATGGGTGATTAAGAAGCAAACCAGGTCTGACCTTTGATTGTTGGTGTGCTGACTAACGCTATGGGCATTTTGTTAGTTGAAGCATAAGGTCTGGCAAGGTCTTCGGATGTGTTGTTGTGTTTTTTGGGGGAAGGGGGGGGGAGATGGTGTTTTGTTTTAGTCATAAATCCAACCTTTTAAAGCTGATTTTATGGCAAAGTGCACTTGAGCATGAGAATATATGATGATTAACCAATAATGTGCACCTCATTGCACACCGATCATTAAAACAACACTGTGACTTCATTGATAAAACTTGCACAAGTTGACAGCGAGGCAAATTAGGAGTTCAGTCATCCATCGTCTAATAAAGGCCGTCAGGATAAAGCAAGGACACTGCTTTGTATACAGCTGCACGCAAAGGCCGCAGCTGTTTGGTTTAAAGTTGGTAGCATTAACTAATCAGCGATCATACACACACACACACACACTAACGGGCACACACACACAGCAAATGGTTTAACATCAAAGCGAAGAGGAGCATGCCCTCAGAGATGTCTTGCACACAGGACCAAAATATTTGACTGCAACACGGTCGGAGCCATCTCAGGGCAATACCCCACAAGGGTATAACCACCGGAGGCAGGAGACAGCCCGGCGATCAAAGTCTGTAGCGTTAAATTGACCTGAAACACGCGTTTGGCACTTGTTGATTTTGCAGCCGCATGACAAACCTGCGCTAATCATACAGCGAGACTGCTCCTCCATGCGGGGATCGTCTCTCTCGTTTTTCTTTCTGGGGGGAATTTATTAGCCGCCTGAGAAACAGACGACTGACAGACGAGAAAACACGCTGCAACAGCTGTGAGTCAAATACCACCCGGGCACGCAGGAAAGCCAAATGACACTGGGCTCTCTCTCTCTCACACACACACGCACTTCATGCTGGACACACAGCGTCTCACCATAGCAAACAGCTAGCTAACCATAGCAGCCGGGGTAGGACGTTGTATCCCTCCAACGCGAGGAAAACACACACCTAGTCCCGGCCCAGGAGAGAGCGCCCGCACCGCTCAGCTAAAGTTAGCAGGCTACTACAACTGGCTAGCTAGCTGTCAAAGTTGCCCTGTCAGTTGTCACCGGTTGCACGGCGGCGCTAGCAGGGCTAACGCGCGAGCTGTCAACTTGCGGGGAGTTACAGCAAGGCGCCCGGGGTGTACTCAACTCCGACCGGGGGGGGACAATACGGACGGGCTCCCCCGGGTGGGAGGAAAAAAGGGGGGAAGAGGGAAGAGAAAAAAAAATGTGTCCCCGCACGCCCCGCCACACGGTGTGTCAGGGCCTGTTCGCCGGGCGCAGTCCCCCACACAACTTCGGCGCGGCTCACTTCCCCGTTAAAGTCGTCCATTTCGTGGGCCTCGGTTCAACTTCCATGCCCGTGTAGCTCACTTACTCTGGGTGAAAGCTGCCGTGACGCTGGCTCCCTGTAATTCCTCACGGTAGTTTCAGAGTAGCTGCCCCCCTCTCGCCCCCTTTTTCCTTCCGCCTCCTCGTCTTCGGCTAAGCGGGAGCTCCCCACGGGTGTCCTGCGCTTCTTCACGCCACGGTCCTGTGCAGAGGAGTCGCTGCAGCTCGGCCGGTGTGCCCGCGGTGCCGTGGTGTCCCTGCTCGGCTTCTCTCCGCCTTCTCTCGTTCGCCTTTCTCTCGGCGGCGGTGCCAACATCCGGGACCCTGCCCCCCTCGCTCTCGCTCTCTCTCGCTCTCTCTCTCTACCTACCCCCCCCCCACTCCTCCTCCCCGGTTTCATTCAAAGTGACCGGAACTACTTTCCCATACGACGACGCACAGGAAGGTTTTGGGTTTTGTTTCCCTCCGTCAGCCTCACCACCGCTGCCGCCACAGAAACTAGCGCGCGGTCAGACGCACAAATCCCGCAGTGGAGACAATAGCGGCTCCATCCACGCATGAACACCTCGGTGCTTCCATCGATACTTTATATTGACTTTAGACCTTTATATATACAGTTTATGCTTTAGACTCTAAAGTTTAAAGGCTGTGCCGGGGAATGTCACTCAATGTGTGTTCCAACGTAAAACATGGCATAATACATAGAGAACTCAAGAGACCTTCATATAAGTCCCAGAATTCAAGGAGGATTGTTGTCCACGTGGGTATCACTGGAGATAACTCACACTTTACAGTGGTTGAAGTATTACGATAGATTGTAAAAGTACTAGTAGCGCAGACGTGCTAAAAGTCCTCTATTTAAGATTATGATGGAAATTTGTCAATTAAATTGCTTAAGAATATGCAGGAAAATGTACTTTTATTAAGGTACTCAAAGCAAATAAAATACACTCAGTAGACAGTTAAAGATACAGTTGTATTATAGATGTTATGTATACTATACTATTATATTGAATTATTATTTGTTTATTCTATTTGTTTTTTGAAGTAAATTTTCCCATTCCGTTTTTGTATTGACATTTTTTTATGAATGTGAATATGTACAAAAAATAGTGTGAGCAATAAATAATATAAAAAATCAGGGGTGAAGGATACTTATTATTTTGCATTAAATCGCTGAAAGACTGACTGATGCTGTTGATAGTTGCCCAGAGCACTAACAGGTACCCCATCCTCTTCAAAGGATGGGGTACCTGTCTAGGGCGAACCCCTCTGGCTGTCTGAATAATTATAATAATATTAATTGCAACAATGATAATAATAAATTCAGAATTATATCTGGAGCAGGTATGGTTTAAATATTTGCTGTTTAAAGAAACATTGACTTAATTCCTTCAGTCTTGTTCCTTGGCCTTGAACACTTTTTAACTATGGCGGGTTAAAGAATAGGATCGTCCTTTAAAATCCCCCCATGTCTCACTCTCCTTTCTACAATGCAAACTGCACTTCAGCTAATAAACCATTGAATTCCCAGAAAAGGGAGGTTATGGCCTCAGATTACTACAACCTTGGCATTCAGTAGTTAGTGAAATATTTTAAAATGTTTAGTGTGATATATGATATAGGAATAAAAATACTACGATGACTATAATGGATGGTTTATCTGATTGTTTTATGAGTTCTTATGCCAAACTGTTGAAACTTGTTATTATTGAGGTCTTAAAATTACTTTATGGTTAAGGTCCTTTTTCCCAGAGTGGTTCTCAGTGGACCTTGAGTAAAAATGTTCCATATAAAAAGCCCACATATCTCTTATATAATTTATAGTGATTTATTTGGCAACATGGAACACTCACTTTTGCATTTCATAAATCTTTTCCATCATTTGCAAACACCCTGGCTGATTATTGAACTGACACACATGACCCCACTTGTACTGGCCTATTAAAACCTGGACCAAATCTCAGTTTATTTATTTAAGTGGGGCTGACTTGAGATTCCGTTTTTGTAAAAGTGCAAATCAACAAAACATGTTGAAACTGATACTGCAACACAACCATGGATCACAGTTTGTGTGTGATTATCTGTTCAGCAGTGCAACAGCGCCCCTTGTGGGTTGATCATGAGTACTGCTAATGATACACAGTGACAGTATGGTAAGCATTTACAGTGATAATGATCGAATCACAATAATCTTAGCTCTCCTAAGATATGTCGCATCAGTACCTAGTTATACGAAGCAGTTTAGTAAATAATAACGTTTGACTCTTAACAGTGTCCAAAACCTTTACCTCACACCTCCATATTACAAGGTATAATTATTTTAATAACTGCAGAAATGTCATATCAAGTCATAAGTCAAATAGAAAAAATAGGAATAGGCTGATAAAAGTAATTCAAATCAAGTTCCCCCTATACAATTTGCATTTGTTGAAAATCATGAAAAATGGGATGTTCAATCCTGAACTAATAAGAAACTCAGCTTCTAACGTATTCAAGTTTTAAGTTTTCATATAATGCTATTCTCAATTATAAAAAGCTATAGAGATAATGAGAGACATTGGCTCTCATGTACTGATTGGGTGTAACAAATATAATGAACGAAGAAGGGAATATATATCAGGATTAAAAGACGAAAAGAAAAATATGACATTAACAAATTTGTTAAGAAAGACATCAACAAATATGCATCTTCTAATGCACTACTTAAGAGAAACAGGACTAAAGAAAATATACTTTAGATTAGTCTATTTTTGTTTGCTTCAAATCTACTGCTCCACACTCCAGTCCAAAAGGTGGCGGTGATGCAGCTATAAGCTGTTTGCCAACTGTTAATAAACATCAGAAGAAGAAGAATATGCAGAAGAAGGAGACGCTGGTTTCAGGAAGTGCAGAAGTTGTAGAGAAGCTGCAGGAGAAGAACCTGAAGAAACAAAGTAGGATATATTCTATTAATTTCTATGTCACATTGTGTCACATTTTATTTTGTTCAATTTATTGTCACAGTGGCTCATGTTTGTTTCCATCAGCGTTGACGTCACATGATGCGCTTGCACAACAGTGACTTTGGGTTTATCTATAACTTTCTGTGACGTGACAGTTCCCAGCACAGTAAACTTTCACCTGCGTTGTTCATACACTCACTTTATGCTTCATAAACATTTGGAAGAAAGGAACGTAAATATACCTTTTCACATATTTACACAACAATCACAAAATTTATAATGGCAATATTGTTTTTGATTTACCTCATATGCTATGCGTACCTTTGGTATCTCTATGCTACCCGTTGTGATATTAGCTGACATTATATTATATTACTGCATCTGTGTCATATTTCTTTTGTATATCCCTTATTTATATATTTCCATCAGAGGTTAACCTGATGTTGATATGCAGATTATGTGAAGTGTAATTACTATGCTGCATCTATCTTCTCCTCTGATGATAGCACCTCTCTCTCTCATCAGGTCATGGCTGAACCCAGGATATCTTCCATCGATGGGAAGTTAGCTGAAGAATTTGCCGTTCCCGCCCATGTTGACGAGGTCAAAGCAAAGATGTCTGCCTTTGCGACCCAGCATGCAGCAGCAGGTCGCCGGGTGGTTCTCATCACGTCCGGGGGCACCAAAGTTCCCCTCGAGTCGCGCACTGTCCGCTTCCTCGATAACTTCAGCAGTGGCAGACGAGGAGCCTGCTCAGCAGAGTACTTCATAGACTCCGGCTACGCTGTCGTCTTCCTGCACAGGCACCGCTCCCTCTACCCTTATAGTAGATTGTTCTCAACCATAAATGTGATGGATGCCCTGAAGCTCACAAGTGGGGATGAAGCATCCGGCTCCTCCGATGAAGTGCTAGTTAACCCACAGGTGCTACCTAACATAGCTAAAGTGCTGAAGAAATACCAGGAAGTGAAAGGTGGCGGACTTCTCCTGCCCATTGAGTTCAGCACTCTGTCAGAGTATCTGCACCTTCTCAAAGCAGCAGCACAGGCACTCAGCACTATAGGTACAGATTAATAACAATTCACAGGTTGAGGTCCTTACTGAACAAATTATTCATAACTTGTTCTCCAATGTTTTTTCTGCTCTTAGGACCGAAGGCCATGTTTTATTTGGCTGCCGCTGTGTCTGATTTCTATATCCCAGCATCTGAGATGCCTGAACACAAAATCCAGTCTTCCAATGGTCCTCTTCAAGTGAGTAGGAATGCTGCTGTACATTCAAGATTTAATTTTCTAATTTAGACCGCTGCAGCAGTATGGTGCTAGGCAAGGCAGTGTTGATTTTGTTCATGAGATCTCATACGTTTGATCAGGTCCAGTTTTTAAACAAACTAGAATCATTAGAATGTTTAAAGTGTAAAGGGTTCTTCCCTGAACAATCCCTCCTGTAGTTTTTGTTATGTTACTTAAAAACAAAGAAAAGAACAGGGGTGAAAACAGTCTCTTTAATTGAGGTAATGATATTCTAATCAGCCTAAGTTGTAGTAAATGTTTGCATGTTAACATAATAAACATACCAGATAAGCATGTTAGCATTTAACTCATAGTACTGCTGTTTCTAAGTTCAGCCTCACAGAACAGAAAGTATGGCTTTTGACTCAGTCCTGTTATTAATGAGATCTTTCTCTTTCCTTCAGCTTAGCTTGAACATGGTCCCTAAGATACTGGCGCCACTGGTAAAGGACTGGGCACCTCAGGCCTTCGTCATATCTTTTAAACTGGAGACCGACGCAGCCATCCTGTTGGACAAGGCTCGTGGAGCTCTGAACAACTACAGGCACCAGGCGGTGGTGGCCAACGTACTGGACTCTAGACGGGGTTACGTGGTGGTGGTGACCCCAAAAACTCAGGATGAGCTGATCCTCACAGAGGAGGACGTGAAGAATGAGGTGGAGATAGAAGAGAGGATAGTGAGCAACCTGACATCAGCACATAACAGGTTCATAAATCAACAAGTGAGTTGACAGTCATCACATGCACGTCTGAGTCAGTGAGGCAGCTTTAAGATGAGTCTGTTCTCTTCCCGGATCCTGAGCTTAAATTCAAACCGTCATGTTTGTCATGTGGTTGCATAACCTCAGTGATAAGTATATCTGCAAACACATGACTGTCCTTTTGCAATATGAGCCTCATGGTTACAGTCCTGTCTCTGTACTATATCAATAAACAACTTATTGACAGTTTATAAAATGTTTATTGAAACTGCACATTTTGATATCATTTCTACAACAGTGACTGACAGAATGAAGAGTCACCTGTAATTCACATTTACAATATCAATCCGTTGACATTTATTCAATCCCATGGCTACGCTTTGCAGCACATGCTCGAGTCCCTCTTGGTTACTTAAGTTTGGTGCCCTTCTTGACACCAGCACGAATACCAGATATCTCTCCGCTGTACCTCGTCTCCTCCCGACGAACCTCACGGACCTGGCAAATATAAACAACAGATTCAGTGTTGTTCTTGGGAGTGCGTTATGATGGATCACATATTCTTGATTTATACTGATGAGACTGGAGGCTTTATGATGTACTTGATTAACAGTGTAATAAAAAACAGTTTCATCAATGTGCAGAATACACACCTGTCCCTTTCTGCGGATTTTAGCCCGTCTGAACTTCTCTCTGTGCTTGACTCTGGGATTTCGGTCAATCTTCTTCCTCTTTGGTGTGAGCCCTTTGTTCTTGGCCATCTGTGGAGTTGGTAGAGACACACAATTAGAATAAATGTTCATGTGACAAAGCCCGACATGAGGTGAAACAGCATGTAGGGCACCAGAGATTGATATCTACTAAAAATGTTAAAGTATGAGGGTTTATCGAAAATGTCCCTTTAATCTTCCAAGCCAAAAGGGAAGAAGATCCCAGTGGGTAAGGAACATTCAAAGAGGCATGAGCAACGCTGAAGGAAATTAATTTTATTATCTTTTTCTGATATACTTGTAGCTTTCAAGTGTATGCCAGACATGAGCTGCTGTTTGAAGTTGCAGAGTGCAAACACAACTGTATATCCACTGTAATTGACTTTCTAGTAGCACAAAGCTGGATATGAGGTCACATACTACAAAGACACTCCAGCAGGGGGCGGCCTAAAGTCACTAAAAAACTAAGTGCATGTTTAACCTTCTTAGAGATATGCCTCCCAAATAAAGAGAATCCCAACGCTGCAGTAAGACCATATAATATCAATTCAGTAATTAGTCAAGCATTAACATATATTCATCAGTCGTGTTTGATGAATATAATAATTCCTTTAGGTAACTTGCTGGGAAATGGCATAGTGTGCCACTGATCTTTGAGTGTGTGAGTGGTTGGAGCTCAGTACCTGGTAGGTGATTCCTCTCTTAGCATCTGGATCCAGCGCTTCCATCTCCTGCTTATCTTCCGCCAACCTGCAGCAAATTGACCATTTATCAAACCATTCCCCATTTGATTTTGTCCCAACAGCCATTTGCAACTCAAAGTCCTACTTACTCTTCATCTTCTGGGTTTTTGCTCTTTCTCTTCAATTTCAACCGCTCCTCCACCTCTCTGTAGAAACGCAAAGCTGCTTCATCGTCCAGGTCGGAGTCAGAGTCCTCCTCGACCTCAGCCATAGTTTCTCTGGAACCCTGCAGCCAATGAGTACTCATGAGAATACTATTTTATATTAAACAACAACAGAAACAAACAGCGTATGGGAAATTGGCTGAAATGAACCTCACCTTGTCCTTCTTACTGGAGACTCTGGTCTTCTTGCCCTCTGCTGGCCCTTTGTCCTCACCAGCTAGAAGCTTATGAAACTGTGGTGCGAGTCGAGCATCCACTTCTCCCAGCTCGTTGATGAGCTGCAGGGAAGATGTTGAAGAGTCAGAGAGACAAAGGGTTCCATCCATGTGAATATGTTATAGTTCTTGCATGTGTCCCATGATGATGGTGTTTTATCCCAGTCACCGTCATTATTTCCACTGTCAAAACTACATAACAGCAGTGTTCCTGACCGCTTCATATTAATGGTGGACACACATTTGATAAAACTGTGCGTCAGTGAGGGGACTTACATTTCTGTAGGTGAGCAGTCTCTCAATCACAGGGTGGTTATGAGCAGGGACTCGTTTTGCCTTCAGCACCAAGTAGAAACTGATGTTTGTGCAGTAACTGGTTGGAAACAGCAGAACAGTCATTATTCTGTGGAATATCATTAACATGACATTACAGTTAATGTAAAATTTAAGTACAACTTACTTGAGATAAAGTTGCTGCTTTGTCTTGATGTAGTTAGCACCCTGTAAAAAACAGGCCAAAAAAGAATTTACACCAAAGAGAAAAAATTATGTTTCGTGCTTTTACTTCAATGAGCCAATTAAAATAATAGTAAAGGAGTAAATGGATTTTCTTTCTTCAATTATCTTTTCAATAAGATTTTATGCACTTTTAGAAATCTTCAAAACTCAAAGTCTGGTGAAAAACTCACAAAAAGCTAGATTCTCTCACCTTTCCTGGTGGGATCTTTCCCTCCTTGACCATCTGCATGAGGGGCTGCAGCTCTTCGGTGAGTTCAGTGAGCTGGACACATAAAGCCCAGACAGAAATGTTGGTCAATGGATCAATGATATTGTTTCACATGGAAGTTGTTGATGCTTATACCTTTGCCTTGAAGTCCTGAATAAGTTCAAGCAGCTCTGGCGAGTCTTTCTTCAGAAGTTTCAATTTTTCCTTCTGAGACATCTGCTTCAGGTCCTTCACTATCTTCTCCTCTTTTTCAACGGTTTTCTTTTCATCCTTATCCTCGTCAGCAAATTCCTTAACACAAACAACAAAAAGGTCAACACAGCATCATCACAACAATGCAGATCTAAAGGATATATTTTCAATAAAAAAAATACCTGAAAAAAGTTTAAATCATAATCCTCCTCGCTCAGATTTGCAGCCAGTCGGTTTTGGATATTTTTAGCCTCTTCTTCTTCCTCTCGTTCATCAGCTTCCAAAACTTCATTTGATTTCCCTTCTGTAATAAGTCAATGTAAATGTTGCATCAGCAAACATGATCCATTCAGGTGATACAATTATCACAAAATGCATCAATAATACAGCCGGAGATTAAAGATGCTCACTGGTGATCGTATAATCTGAGTTGTAGAAGATCTTCTTCTTTTTGCCCCATGCCATTTCATTTGGAAGGTCTGGAAAAAACAAACAACATAGTTATAGTTAAACAGGCTCTCACCATCAAATACACCAAACTCTTGACATAAAAACAGAGAACTTTGTGTTTACCATCATCTTTTCTCGCCTCTAAATCACTATCCATGTCTGTCCCCTCTTCCTCTTCCTCTTCTTCTTCCTCCTCCTCTGACTCAGAATCATCCAGGGCCATCACCTCCTCCTGTAAAATTCAGATGAGCTTGAATTTGCTCCCTGGGCTGAGAGAACTCACTGAGGATGAATCCAAACAAGGGCAAAAACTGAAAAAGTGCATCACCTCATCGTCTATATCCTCTGAATCACTCCCCATCTGAGTCCCAAGGGCGAGAAGTTTCTACGGCAAAGAGAGACAAATATATATGAAGTAAAAACCGCACCATACACAGTAGTTGAGCAGATAATATCTTATGAGTTGAACTTACTGCGATCTTCTCATCGTGAAACTCATCGATTTTGTCCTTTGTGTACTGAGAAGATTTCTGAGAGGAAGAGAGGAGACAAGGTCAGAGTTTGACAGTTGAAAATAACAACCACAGCACTAAAGCAGAAGTAATATGGTGACAGTATGTTGATAGTTAATAAGTCTATAAAATATAATATAACAATGTGGCATCAGATAGTGTCAGATAAGGTGGAACAGGAACATGGGTTAAGTGTTACAAATCTTTGAATGTTGTGTTATCGCACAGAGCTTCATGTCCATGTTACTACTGTTGTTATTATAATTCTCTAAAAGACAAGAAATGTGGATAAAAAAAATACAGGGAGGACGAGCACAACTATAGCAATTACCCTTCTTGAACAAGACGGCTAGCAGGGAAGGAAAATAATTACATGTGCAGTTGAAACACATTGTCGTGTTTTTAATGACGTAGCCACAACAATAAAGGGTTTTAATCACTTGTTGAGTTAGAATAAACAATGCGCCTTGAATTCTGGTAAATGTTCCTTTTTTATGGATATTTATTTAAAAATATTGGCTCCTGACTCAGTCACACTTTTAATTCCACCATGGAGGTTCTAATTCTGCAACTTCACATTTATTCGGAAGGATGTGGGAGGGGTCAGCAAGCAAAACCTTCAATCATGTGCCAGTCCAGATCCGGAGAGAGATGCAGAATGCATTTTTTTCAAATTACTTGAACTAAAACATTTCTAGGGGAATAGATTTTGATGAAAAAATGAGGGTCTGATCATGTGTTAGGACATTTGGTGCAGCTTGATTGAATTTCAGGAGACTGTTGTGGCTTGGTGGAGGTTTTCACTCTATTGTGGGCCATTCTAGTTTAATACCATACAGATGAAATGGCCTTAATCTTAGTTGTTATTATTATAAACCCAATGGAGGAGTTTATTCAAACTTAATTTACATTTTTGACATAACTTCAATGCAGTAAACAAAGCTTTGATAACAACTAGAAGTGAGTGGATGAATTGGTTTAATCACAAGATTCTGGTCAGGAACTGCGGCACTGGCACACTGGATGGATTTTCTAACATGTTCTTAAAAAACACAACTTCTAAAGACCTTTAACCTGTAGATACTCTGAGGAGTCGTCTCACCTTATCAGGGACAGGCATGTTCTTGTAGGCTTCAGGATCATCTTCACCGAATCGCTCAGTCTTTTTGATTTTCGGAGGCTTTATAATCCTGAGCAGTGAAGGAGCAGAGACACAGGAGTTTAACAACTGAGAGTATGCATCATCACACTGGAGTCTTATATCCTCCACTTTTCCTCTGGTGGATGCAGGACTGTTTAGCACAGATCCAGGACCCGTCACACTGAAATCCAAAGCCCTGCACTGTCTCTTCAGTTCCTGGATCAAGACTATGAAGTAATTTAGACCTCAAACAGCAACAGTTTCCCCGACAACTCCTACAACTCTTGGATTTACCATCGCCACTTAAATCCTGATTAAACTATACTAACGTGAGGAAGCTAACTTTAGCCAAACTCACCTTTTAGCTCGAACCATTGTAGAAATCACGTGTTCACCGCACACGGATGAACCAAAGCAGGACGTGAAAATAAAAAAAGTTTAAATCCGGAGGTTAGAGTAAAATTAAACGTGTAAATATCCAGCTGCGTTCAGATAAATAGGTTTCCACACCGGTCACCATGTGCTTCCGTGATCTCTTCTTCTACACTGTCAATCTGAGTCTACAAAGGATGGTCAAGATGCACAGCGCCGCCTCAGGCAGGGGAGTGTATGTACACTATTAGAGGTAAGTTTAATGTTTGGTTTACAGCTAAAAGAAAACAATTCGAATTTCCCACCTACAATAGGTTCAGAGTCAAATCCACTGTGAAGCAATGTACTGCAGTGAAATTAAGTCTGACAGGATCCAAACCTTAGACTGTTTGTAAAGACGGAAGACATTTTGACTTCTTTTCTAAATGGTCGGAGGATGTGGAGACACGTCATCCATCTTTTCATTCAGTCTATGAACCAAACACAAAGTACTGAGGATGTTGAGGGTTCCATTAGTTCATGCTTTTTCCTCATTGACAAAAGTCAGGGATCATCATTACAACCATTACGGTGCACTTTGTGTGTACTGTAACATCCCTGCTTGGGGCATTTCTGTTGTGCTGGTTAAGGTTAGTTGCAAGATGGGAACTGTGGTTAGGTAAAGATTAAGTTTAGGCAAGAATTGGTCACTCCTAGGGATAAGGTTTTGGGTAGGTTGGCAAAAATGGCTGGAAGTCATTGCAGTGTCCTTTGCGAGGGAAGCAATGCAAACCTCTGTGTCTGCCCTTACATTGTAGACACAGGGATGTTTGCAGGCTGTTAGCTCAGGTGAGAATCCACATTTGGTTTCGTAGCACTTAAAAAAAAATGGATGCTTTACTCTAGTACTAGTATTTGTTTGGGATCTGACAGGAAGGAGCTCAGGGGTCTGATTCCACCTCTGCAACCTCTTTACACCGTGCAGCAATCCATGAAGGCCATGTTAGACGAACAGCAAATGATCTGCATCCCTCGCATCATGTACATTCCCTTCCTCACACGAGTGTAAGTAATTCAAAGGACTCATGTAGAGTTTACATTCTTGGACCAAGCTAGAAATAAAATGTTTCTTTTGTTTTCGCGATTGACACTTCAATCGCACCTGCTTGATTTTTCACTAATGTGTGTCAACTTTTTTTAACAGAGTAAATAAAGAAGAAAAATGTTTATGGTTGTATTAGATTCTAAGCAGAAATGAGTGTGATCATATGACGTGATGCCCAAAAACGTGCGTTGTGCGTGTGTGTGTGTGTGTGTCGACCACGGGAAGAAAAATCAAAAGTCTGACCTTCTCCCATGCCTTCCAAGAATCCTATAGAAATCTACATCAATTGTAATTTGAAGAAGGTTTAATATTATCCTACCTATTGGAAATTTTAATCAAAATGTAATTTCTTCTCGGTGGCAAATCTGCACCTGAAGTTAAAGCAGATATTCATTGTGAGCCATTTTATTTATTTAAACATGAAGTAAACAACAGTACAGCACTACATATATTGAAGCTTCTCATAATCAGATTCAGTGGGACGTTATATCAACATTTAAAACTGTAACACATCCTGCATAGTAACAGTATGGCCTATTTGAGGTAATTAACACTGCAAATGGTCAAAACCATCCACTGGCCGCCGCCTGTCGACCGGTACAGAAGTTGTTGTTGATCTTGTATTTTGGATCTCATTCTTGATCCCCTAATTCCCTCTCTGCCAGCGACCTCCTCCAGTCCATATTCAGACCATAGCCAAAGCTGCGAGGCCTCTCTCTGGGCAGAAGGTTTGTTGGAGTTCTGTACAATGCAGATTTCAAGTCATCGTTCCTCTTCTTCATCAGAGTGAAAGCAGGCGTCATGAAATCGGACTCGAGGCACTGCCAAAAAAAACAGAGACCAATTGTCACAACTTCAGCCTGCTCATAACATTTTGATTTGTCTTATCTTCTTTTTTTACATACTAATCTCATGTCATTTCACGATTCAGCCACTCCCCCCTGCTTTGCATTTCCTCGTTCCAAAAATCCCATTACCTACCCACAGACGCTTTTGCTTTCCATCGAATCATTAGTCACCCAGTATATCTACCTGCCCATCTCCTCGGTTCTCTGCAAGATTGTCTCGTGTGTTTTCACCTAGCGTTCCAGCGTTATCTCCTGACTGAGCGTTCTGCCTGATCTCCGTTTTGACCTGCCTGCTGTTCCCTGGACTCCCGTTTCGCCTGCTCCCTATCGGATTGGTTTGCCTTCTCTGACTGACTGCCTGGCGTCTGACCCCTGATCTGTTAATAAATAAGAACTTTGCTATTCCCAAGACGGCTCCAGGGTCGTGCTTTTGGATTCACGCTTGCCATTTTGCCCTCCCTGACACCAATAATACTTTAAATGTAACGATGCAAACTTTACGAGTTTGATGCACTTTTGTGACGACCTAAAACAATAAATTACTTTGTGCACGTTGTTGCAAAAAGATACAACCTTCAAATGAAATTAACCTTTAGAACAGTAGCACCAACAGTTAAATGAGAAAAACCTGTTTACGTTTTTTTTTACTTTCTATTTTGAAATATTAGACCATTAGCCTCTAAAATTGCAGAGTAGTAACATTTAAAAAATAATAATTCCCTCTTTGGTCGCATTGCACAGAACTAAGCTCATACAGGCCTTAACCTGCATCTTCCTGTAATTGATCTATGTATCTCTAATTTGCTAAAAGCATATCAAATTAAAAATTTTCACCAAAATACTGAAGTCCTCTGATCACTCCTAGAGAGCAGCACAGCTTTTAAAACGTTTTCATGGTTATGTGTCAGGGGGTCTCAGCATTTGGTTATCAGTGAATTCAGCGGCGCTGCAGCAGGTTGGGCAAAGCAGGCAATTACCTGAAGCCCTGGTCAACAATGACAATTTTGTGAGAACCCCATTCAATTCATTGGCTATGTATTTTTTCACCACAGCTCACATAGGTCTGCACACTTACACTGGCCTTAAACCTTGGCACTGGGACTCCTTTCCCCTCTTGACCTGTGTCCTGTCTGTGTACACTCAGGTCCTTCATGGATTGGCTCAATTCCGACACAGCGGTGTTGGATCCTTTCTTGAGCAGCCATGAAGTGCTTTGCTGAGGCTGAATCCTCTTTATGATGTCGCTTAACGAGCTGGAGCCCTCAGACTGTGGCACCCTCAGGATTAAGGGTTTCTGTGAGAAGAGAAATGCTGCTCAGTTTCCACTGGAGCTTCGAACATCGGAGATAAAACAAATGTTTTGACTGCAAAGTCTGGTGACTCACTCTAGAAGATGGTTTGTTCTCCACTTTGGAGCCAGTTTCATCCTTGCTGCTCTCGTCCTCTCCACAGAGAGCCCCCCTCGATGTCTCATTTCTCTTATAAGATGAAGGTATAATCCTGTTGTGCGTCGGTTCTGTTGTTTTATCACCAACTCTTGTTGTCATTCTGTCACCTATATTGGTTCTCTTCTCTGTGGAGTGTTGCATGGAAATAGTTTTTTCTATAATGCGTTCCACCCTTTCGAAGAAAACAACATATTTTCATTTATATGTGACATTTCCACGATGATTCAATGTGTTTTCTTTATCTTAGCTTGGTACCTCTTCATTCTCTCTGGGGTTAGATCGGTTGGTGACAGCTTTATATTGCTATGAAAATCATCAAGATCAAAAGGAAAAATATGAAACATCATCAGAAAAAGAACATCAATACTTTGTCTGTATATTTCTGTTGAAACAAGGCTCACTTGAGTATTGTTGATTTTTCTGACACATGGTTTATCACCGGAGAGGGGTTAACGTATGACCTGTCAAATACAAGAAGAGCTCAGTAAGGTTCTGAAACAATGTATATATATCATAATAATTATATCAATCAATCAAATGTATTTATTTATATTGAATTCAATTATCAAGTAAAGGTTAATCGTTCTCTTAAAAAAAAGGACTCACTCATGATGTCTTAAATAGATTCATTTAAAGGGGTTTTCTTACCTTTTTTTATCGAAAAACTGATTTCCACTGTTGGTAAAATCATCCATAAAGGTTGCATTTTTATTTAACAGCCTGTTATTCCTCGGTGATATTTCCTTGAACACAATTTCCTCATGTTGATACATAGGACTCTCAGGAAAACAGCTCTCCTTCTGGACAACGCCCATGGCTTCCCAGTCCAAGAGAGAATCAACAGGTGGAGATGGAGGGTTGATAATCTCACGGTCAAATGAGAGCTTTTTTTGGAAGCGTAGGTCTGAAAAGTCTTTTAGCTTTTGAGTCACAGGTACGTGGGATCCTGCGACTCTCGATGTGTTTGCGACGGTAAGCGAAGCAGCAAAAAGGATCCTGAACTCCAGGTCAAACGAGTCCACGACTGGGCCGTGCAGGACGGTGATCAGCTGCCGGTGCAGGTGAGCGTCGGTCCACGTGAGACTGCAGAGAAAAAAGATGTGTTTATAACTTATTTGAAAGGAAATAAAAAATGAAATCATGCTTGTTTACCTGTAGCTGCCATGAATTACTGTCTCCAAATCCACCAGAAGGAACTTGTCTTTCATCTCACCAACCACCGTCCTTCCCGTCCTGGAACAGAAGGCTTTCCCTCCAAGAACACGGACTCGGATGTTCTGAAAAATCAAAAGAAATCAAGATGAAACTGAAGGCTGAATTACATTGAAACTAATGATGGAATTCAAATAATCAGCTCCATCATGTGTAATCTCTTGTTTCATACACAATATTTATAGTTAAACAGGCATGGTCTCATTGGTTTGAGCCCAATGCTAATGTAAGCATGCTAACATGGCCCAAGGGACAATGCCAACATTAGTTTATAATCATCGTCTTATCTCTGTGAGTTAACAGCCTCTTTAGTAATGATTAGTTGTTTCCCAGCACAAAGTAAAGCTGAGAGGAAGGTTTATTTTTTTTCTCAGGTATATGGTCATGAACCAAATTATTAATATTTAATTTATAAATTTGGAGCTGTTGATGATGCTAGATGATGAAAGAGAGGATGATGATAATTAATGAATCACACAAGCTGAGATCAGAAAAACACATTTCAAAGCTCCGGTTGTATTGCAACAGTTTGTAGCCACTGTTTAAGATGTGGTTGGGGCCAGCATTAGTATTTAACAATACGATACAACTTAACTTTACGTTACGATACAATACATCATGATACGATGCGTCAAAATATGATACAATATGATAAGATATGGAACAAGATATTTTATTTACCCCACAAGGGGGAATGTCACCTTAGACGTAAGACAGACAACAGGCTTAAGAAAATCATACAAGCCAGTAAAATATATGTGGAAAGCACAGTAGCATCAATGTGACATCAACATATTCATAAATACAGTAGTTCTACCTTCCTTCTAATCAACAACAACAAAGTCAACAATTTATACCATTCATTTTCATAATAGTGTAGAACTACTGATTTGTCCTTCTTGGACATAAAAGACATAGCAAATTAGGTCAAAGTTTAGCTTTTAAAATTTAGTGTCTACTTATTGAAGGTTAAACTGAAAAACCCACATGTGTATTTGTGCTCTACGAATACAATTTGTAAGAATGTGTTGATGAACCAAGTACAATTTTCATCTTGAAAATCCTGATTACCGGTAGTTTGAGTCATTCGAGTTTCAAATAGTAGAGATTTAATTTGTTCTTAACATCAGGCTTAGTTTTCACACCTTAATGAAACCACCGAATGCTGTGCAACCAGTTCAACCACTTCCTGTTAAAAGCACACGACACATTCCTAGACGCACTTTAGATTATTAGACACGTATGCAGTGTTTCAGGTTTTTGATGAATGATACTGATCTATGCTCACTTTCAGGCATGTGGAAAAATGGCCCCATTTTTGATCTGTAAGACTGGTTGTCCTTGCTTTCCGCTAAATAAAATCTCTAGTGCATTCATTGCCATGTAAACGTACACACACAATGATGCCTGCTGCTAGGTGTGTGGGTTTGGGGGGAGGGAAGGGGGGTTAACTCACCGGATGATGCAGCCTGTTGAGCGTGAAATCCTCCTGAATAGATCTCTGGTTCAGGATGATGTAGACAGGGACTGCCCGGGAGGCAGCGTTGTGTAAATCACCAATTATTGCACCATCTGTTAAGCTGTCTGTCACAATGGCAATTACCTGCACAGCACACCAAATGTCACTCAGCCTGTAATTTGCTTGTTTACTCAAAATGGTACAAAAACTTTTCAGGTGAAAATCATAGTGGAAAAAGGGATCAGATACTAGAAGTAAATCAAGGTGTAAAATTGAGGAATTATTAAAGGTGTATTTTAACATTGCATAGGTGTAGGATGCTTCAGATATAACATTCAAACTGAAGCTGTGCGTTTGTTTAT
This sequence comes from Pseudopleuronectes americanus, assembly GCA_038501795.1. Taxonomy (NCBI): domain Eukaryota; kingdom Metazoa; phylum Chordata; class Actinopteri; order Pleuronectiformes; family Pleuronectidae; genus Pseudopleuronectes; species Pseudopleuronectes americanus. Next base: position 18,148,654 of record CM076717.1, on the reverse strand, counting down.
CCTAAAATCTTAACATGACAAGGATGAACAAAAGCCTCAAATCTTATAGTGAAACCCAAAGTGAAATATTTCTTTTCAAACTACAACATTTCAGAATATAAAAATGTTCTTGTATTTAGTTGCTATCAGTCAGATTCCCTTATGACTTCACCTCCATCCTTAAAACATTTTCATTAACACAAATAAATCTGTATTTGCATACTCGGGTGGCCCTTTGCAAGTGCTGTCGTATTATCTCTCTGATGGGCGGTTCTCCCTGAGACGGTGGGCTGGTGTAGACCTTGATGCTCCCCATCGTCTGCCAGGGCCCCTTCTCAGGCCAGCCCAGATCAAGGTCGGGGGCCGGTGTGTCTGACTTGCAAGGGAAGTAGGTGGAGCAGCAGTCCTCCGTCTGTGAGCTGCCTTCCCCTCCATTCTCTTCCCACTGCACCTGGTTGCAGTGATAGTCCTGAGCCCAGCTGCCTATCTGTCGGACCTCCTCGGGCGACAGGAAACAGCCGGAGGGCTCTGTGCCGTTGGAGCTATAGAAGGTCTCAGGTCCTGCGCTCAGGAGCCTCTCCACCGCCTGACGCTCCCTCTCGCTGTAGAGGAACTCTGGAGAAGACTCGGTGACCTCCAGGAATACTACGTTCTCATCGAGGCTCTGCTCCTTAGAGTTTGACATAACTGCAGTCTGGTGTGTCTCCGGGGGGAAAAGTTGCTCCTCTGAAATGTTCCCCACTAGTGACTGCAGTCGTGTGATGATGAGACCATACAAGGCCAACTCATGTCGCCCTCTGATCCAAAAAGGATTTCTTCATTCATCCTTCTGGCAAGAAAAAATACACTTTTTCCTGGGTTGGTAAGAACTACCCAGGACCCAGATCTCTGGATGTTTCAGGCTTGTTGGAATCAAGTTGCTCCTCACTGATGGAATCCTGTTCAAGGTTCACAAGTTCAGTCCTGAGCCTTTTCCCCCTGGCTCATGTTGACATAAGAGAAACATCCACAAGTTGAAATGATCAGCTGGATCAAAACAAAATAAAGAATGAAGGCAAAAGGTTGTGAAACTCACCTCTCAGATCAACTCTCGGGCTCAACTATGTCTCATGAGCTGTTAGACACTGTAGCTCTTCATGTGTCTCCTCCCCTGAATGTCATCTCACCACTCTCAACACTTCCACTCCTTGTTACGGACATTGTTCTGAGATTCCAGAGAATCTGTGCAGCTGACAGGTGATCACTATCCTACCGCACCTGCCCTGACCTCCACAGCGACAGCACTTTCAATAAATTCAGTCTCTGATTCTCCTTCTTCCTATAAAATATATTATATTAAAATGAACCCTTGTGTGCAATAACAAAACAGCATTTAACTCACACTTTTTGTTTTTGTGGGAATACATTTTTTAACCTTGACCCCCCCTCCAGGCGGCCACGCTCCTTTTCCTCTCTGTTAAAGTAGTCTGGGGCATGCTTTCAAAAAGTAAACAGGGAATTCCACCAAACAATGACAGATACTGATAAAGAAGGCGCACCTGTTTTGCAACCACAGCGTCGTGACGAATGATTGCACCTGCACTGTCTCACAAATACAGCACTCAACCCCAAACAAAGCAAGGCCTTACACAGATTTAGCCCTTTAAGCACAGTAATGTTCTGAGGTAAAGACACAAATAATAGTGACAAGAACCAAAGTTTATTTTTAATAAGTAAACACATATTTACAAAAGTAATTAGGGTACAATATTTTCACAATTTTATTTTCATCTGTTTGTTGGAGATTTAGCAGGATTGTGCAAAAACACTACTGAGCCGATTTTCATGAAATTTTGTGAAGGGGTGGGATATGTCCCAGGGATGAACCTGATAAAGTTTTTTTTCATTTTCTTAAACATAAATAGTTTGGGCATTTATCTGATTTTTTTTTGATTTGTCAGAGAATAATTCAGAGATCTTGGTGAAAACATATCTGACATGTTTAGGACACTGATGCTTCTGTGAGTGTTTAAAGTAACATCAAAATCAGGATCCAGTGAATTTAAATATCGTTTTGTAAGGAGAGAGTCACTCTAGGTTCATAATAAATCTCTGTCAGAATCCTTCAAGAGCAAACTGAGTTCTAGTAAATTTCCTTGAGTTGTTCTTGAAGGACAACGAGGTGCCCTCATGATGACATAATGTCCTGCATACCATGCAGCATGTTTGGGTGTTATCTTGAGTCAGAAAGATAACACCACCTTAAAGGGGTATTTCATTCTCAGTCGTCTTATTTCCTTGCTTTACACTCAACTGGGTGGTGACTGAAGTGGGGGGGACTCCTATGAAGCGCCTTCTTTCCTTCTCACTGCTTCTTGCGCAGGTGGATGTACAGGACCCCGCTGACCAGGAGCAGAGGGACGCACAGCCACGCCAGGATGAAGCAGTAGCCAAAGTGTCCTTTGCTCAGGTCTCTGGTGTCATTTAGGATCTCCTTTCTGTGGAAGGTGAAGATGAGGCAGGCGGCAAAGTCTGTGAGACCTGCAAGAGATATGAACACGTTTTAGGTCACAGGATCTCAGATCAAAGTGTTTATACATTCTTACTGAAACATACACTCTTTTCAAAAGATAGACCCGTACAATCTACAGTAATTCAGTACACATATCAACCATTAAATTCACCTTTAGTTACTGGCACCAAAGAGATTATTTTGTTTGTTTTAATGGCAAGCCATATCTTATGCACAAAACATAAGCATACATGTACAAATAATTCTCAGATGAATGCAAAATGTAAAATGCTGTCACATTTTACTTTACAGGGTTGGATGAAGGAATAAGGAAAAACACCTGCGAAGCTCTGACAGAAGCCAGTGAAGTAGAAGAGTCCTCCTCTAGACATGGTGATGAGCTGGCCCAGAAAAACCAGGAAGGAGATGCATGAGAAGACCACAGAGAGAACCATGAGGGCCTGGACCGACTGCAGCCAGTCTGAGGGAACAGGTTCACACTCATTCATACAGACACAATTTACATCATCATCATCGTATAAACTGAAACATGCGATCATTTACCGCTTTCGTTTGTAGCAGCACACAACCAGGTGTCTGTGGAGTTGTCATGGAAGCAGTTATACCAGAGGTCTGATATTTCTGAGTCAGCCCATATCCACCAGGACTACAGGGAGGAAGAGAGGAAGAAAGAAAGACATTTCTAATCTGGATCAGATATCAAAAAAATTCCTGTGACTCCATGCACAAAACTAGTATTTTGTTATGCAGCATTTTTTGTTAATTTCCGTCTTTGTCTCTGGTTGTGTCTCAGGAGGTAGAGAGGATCAGCCATTAACCCAAAGGTTTTCAGGTTCGATCCCCAGCTCCACAGAGTCCTTGGGCAGGAGACTGAACCCCAAATTTCTCCTGAAGACTGCAGTGACACTGTCAACTTGTGCTGTATGAAGCTATTTAAGTAGAAAAGCTCTATTTACTAATGAGCATTAAGATCATACCTGGATTAATAGTGACATCTACTGACAAAGTGGGGACAATACAAGTTACCAGCCCAGTTTATAGCTCACCTTCTCCACGGTGGAGATGAGGAGCATGGCCAAGGTGACCAGATGTAGCAACGTAAGGGATGCTAGGAGGAAGACCATGGCTGCCAGTAGATGTGGGAAGACTCTTATCCTGTGTACAGACGATATGATTATAGATTATAAAACAAATCAATTCCATCTGTGGAGTCCATTCTGGCTAAATCAGCTAGATTCATATAGAATCAAAACAGCAATGTCATCAACCATTTGGGTTAACTTCCTTGTATGTCATTTACAACAGCCAGAGGTTTCCTTGTGGCAATGAGACAGTGAACTCTGTGTCTGCCTCTCGGGGGAAACTCTGACCTCTTTCATCATGCTGCTTCACATCTACACTGACAATCTCTGCTCATTTATCGAGCCACAAGCCCGACTGGGTGAGGGATCTCCAGAGACCGTCCAGTCTCTGAGGAAAACATCCCATCATCAGTTCACTACCACCTCTCTTAAATGGATCTTTTTCAATAAATCACTTTCAATCTGTAATACATGAATCCTTAGACTTAAAGTTCAATAAGTAAGAAATACCTTATTTTCGTTTTCTTTAGTTTTTCTGTCTATTTTTTGTAACAGTCTTTAAAGTATTAATATTATTACTTAATCCTAATTTCATCAGTATGTTATCACCACCATTCTTTGCAGATCCAGTATCAACACAACTTCCTTTGCAATTTATTTATTTAATCTATCATTCTGTCGTGTTTTAAGTGTGTTTTTGGATCTCTACTGCACTTTTAGTATTTCTTTTTCTATTTTGTATATTTTTTCACCTTGTTTTTTATTCTATTTTGATATACCTGGCTGCTATGAATATTCAATTTCCCTCCGGGGATCAGTTATCTATTTGTCTATCTGTCTATCAAAGCAATGATTAGAATAAATAGATAGACATTCTTTTAAATAATAATATACCTGTAGGAGAACAGAAAACACATTTGGCCTATTCCAAGCCCCCACTTAAATATTAAAATACAAAACAAACAAAGAAAATAAGTGATATCCTACGAGAGTCAACCAATTCACAATAACACATGTGATGAAAACAAAGACATCAACACTTATGATGATATAAAAGTAGGTGTGTCCTCGTTGCTTGGAGAAGTGTTCAGATAAATAAACTATCCTGTATTACTCATGATATCCTGTCTATGTTTTTAATCACAAACATTTTTGAGGATGTCAGCACAAAAAAGAAGAAGTCACATTATTATTGTTGTAAAATGTTCCTGTTTCACTTCTTCTTAATCGCTGTAGAGATCAGCAAAGACAGATGTTGCCAAACCAGAATAAAGTACATCATGAATTACTTTAAAATATGAATATATTTTTGTGTATATCTGACTTTATTAACATTAGAAAAGGGTTTAATGCACAAATTAATGTATTAATTGTGTATATTGAATTTTTCGTTTCTGTGGCCTGAACAAAAGACTGAAGCTTTGGTTTCACAAATAATTTAATCAGATCTTAATACTACAAGTGCTAGATTTAAACGTTTCTTGGAAGCTGGAACTCTTCTCTGTGCACATGTTTGTCTTTCCCAACCAGCTCTGCCCACAGATGGAAGTCACTGTTGCTGTCAGATTGTGAACAGTTGAGGGAGGCATGCGTTTGATTACACACTTCTACATAAGGTCTACCTAATCGCTGGAGGTAAAAGGCACAGACAGAAAGGGAGTAACGCCCACGTAAACTGATAGAGTTTCATGGTGGATGAGCATCTCAGAGGCTCAAACAAGAGTCCTATTAGCATTTGGGTGTGACCTGCAGCTCATTAGGCAAGAGTTTCATCACGCAGTTGTGTCAGTGACAGCAAACCCAGGCTCATCCATTCAGTTCAATTCAATACAACCAAGATGTTTTGATGAAGTTCTTACCCTTCAGCTTCTCTTCACGTCAGTGTTGGCCTCTGATTATTTGTTCCTCTCTGCTGCTGTCCTCCCTTCGTGTCGTTTCTTCCCTCTCAGACGCCTCAGCTCGAGAACTATGGAGACCAGGGTACGGTGGAGGAATGTGGAGGCAGATATAGGAGGAGTTCTCGACACCCATTTCCTCTAAACTTTCCCTGCCCTCCCCCTCGAATCTGTGGTCCGGACCGACTCAGCACCAAAAATAACATTCCTATGGACCTGCCTCATCACAGAGCATTTTCTCTAAAAGTACACAGCAGCCATGTGATCTGCATTAAAGTACTGAACACAGTAAGATGAGGTATATCCCTTATTCAGAGTGTATGGAAGGGGCAAATAGAATCAGACAGTAGAAACATCTCAACTCAACAGCTGTTGATGTGTGGGTTGGCATTGGTTGGATTGTATATGGTAAAATCCATAATTTTCCACCATGTCCTCATGCTGTGCATTCAGCAGAAAGCTCCGCATAGAGACCACCACACTCGTTTCTAATTGAGGTGACGGAAAGGAAGGAAATCAGGGCCAATTACTGCCACTTCTGACCGTAAACGTGCAGGAAATCTCAGACCACCCAAGTCACAACACAAAATGTAATCAAATTATGTCTAATCTCTGTTTAAAAAAACTGTTACAGTGCTAATAATATAATTAATTAGGTCCCATAAGGAAAGATGTTAAATGCCTTTTTCACCAGTACAATCATAAAAAAACCTACAATATAAATATGAACACACTAACACTAATGTAATTTAAATCTCCCATTGTGTTGACATCTTCTTACTTTCATCATCATATGGATTGCACTGAAGTTTATTTACTCCCAATATCAATTTGTTATTTGTATATTGAACACAAAGTTACCAGCTGCTGCAGTCAAATCAGATTCCCGCACCACAGTGTAACACTATTAGTGTTTTATTTTTGTTGTTCTAATATGAACCATTTGATATTTTTAAGAGGTCTACATTTCAAAAAACAATGCTTCAGATTTTATTGTAAGTTCTGTATATGGGCCAGTTCTGCTAAAACCGGCCTCTGGAGTTGGGCCAGCAGGTCCAGCCCAGTTCTGTTGAGCTGATTTCTGACCAGTATCGGTGAAGTCTATCATTTTTTCTGAGAATGATTGTTGCCTGGTACGATCATTGCCGGTTCACTCTCAGCAGCCGGACCCAGGCCACTGTACTGGGCTGATTCTGGTGTGTCAGTGCAATCAGGTTTGACACAAGTCTGGCAACCTTACTTGAGCAGAGTTATTTCTTCAGGCCTGCCGGATTTGGGCCAATATTGAGCCAAACTAATTTAGCTTCATCAGTAAAAATCTGAATTTAGTTTTCTGAATTAACTGTAAAATCATGCAGAGGATTGACAATGTAAAATAAATTCTCTTTATTGTATTGTAGTAGAGGTATACAGTAAAAAAAAATAACCTACTGAAGTAATGGAGACAAATGAGATAATCCATCACACAACACCTCGGTTTCACTGATGTTCTCCGTTGACTCCAAACTACGTGTTAAAAAGCCCAGAAGACGCCTTCAGGGACCCACGGACAACTCGCAGTGAGTCTTCGCAGGAGGAATCAACGAAACCAACCACAGAAAGAGACTTTCTCCTGAACAGAGCTGCATCATCAATCCCACGCAGTTTACACTCTTTACCTCATTGTTTATTTTACGTTGAGGTTGGTTAGTTCAGACCTGTTGAAGAATCACAGAAGTTCGCAGAGTTGCAGTTGCATGAGTTCGTTGTAATTCCTGCTTTTCTTTTTTTTTAAACGTACCGCTATAATCGTCAAACAACGGTCTGCTCGCTGCTGCTCTGTAACGCGAGGATCCGTTCATCTCCATGACAGCGACGGTAAAGACTGAAGTGTGAGGGGTTTCCTGTCGACACCGCAAACACATGGATTCAGCAGAGGTGAGAAACCCGTAAACTCCGCTGCAGACGTGACATTTCGTTTTCTCTAGTTCTCTCTTTCTCTCCTTGTATTTCACTTTCTTTCCTTCCACTTAATTCCCTTTCTTTCTCTCACTTTGTCCCTCTCTCCATCCTGACGTAACTCTCATCATTACAAACGGTTGGCTCTTCACACACCACATACACACACACACACGATGGAATGAGTGTCTCAGCAGGAGCAGCTCCAGCCGTCGCCACAGACACACAGCTCCTCTCAGGGTGCAGACAGTTTGACCACACGAGTGTCGGTCCTGTCTGTAGTTGGTCAGGATTCTTTTTGAGGCCATATTTGGGGATGAGAACACAGTCACACAGGAATGTGTTTGAGAGGAGACGCAGATATTTCAACTCACTGTTGTTTATTGTGACCCCCACTGGCTGTATGTCAAGTTTCAGACGATTTTACTGTAGCAATCTTAAGAAACTTTAAGGGAAAGTTGCAGGGGCGGCTCCTACAGGCGACATAGACGGTTTGCTAGGGCGCAAATTGCCGAGAGGGCGGCACAAGAGACTGATTTATCATGACGTGACACATGCAATGTAAAACAATACAGTGACGTCACACTATCATCCTCTAACCCCGGGACGCACCGGCAGCACCGGGAAGCTCCGCGGCCACACACACACACGAGCACATGATCTCCTATGGGGGGATCAAAACTTCTTGGGGATGCATGACAGTTTGTGTGTGTATGTTGGGGGGGGGGCGCCAATTTGAAATCTTGGTTTTCATTATGCACTCATAACATGCTCCTATTAAATACTATTTTATATAGACAAAATGTTTGTTCACTAAAAGTGCCAGTAGTCCTTTCAATATTTGTATTTGTATTATATATATATATATAGTACATTGTCTAGTCTTTTTAACCACTCAAAACTTCACTAGGGTAGCCCTGAAGTGCAAAACACAACAAATCACAAAGACAGACGGTCAATCAGCAACAAGCCTCCTCGATATAGTAGTTACTACTCTGTTAGAAATTAATACCCTTTTATTCTGGACTTCAGGGCCACCGTACTTTGCAGTATGAGTCACATTCACCCATTTGTACAGCACTTCAATAATCATTTATACACTGTCTGAACAGTAGTCAGGCAGGTAGGGGTTCAATAGGACACTTCAGGATTGAACCAACAACCCTCTGGTTAATGGACGACCCTCTCTGCCTCCTGAGCCACTGCCCCCCACCATGTCATGTATAGAATCAAGTCTACAAGTCCCCCATGTTGTCCACAGGAGGAGCTGGAGCAGATCACCACATGGTTGACAGAGGAGGGATGTGCTCCCGACTCCCCTAAAGAGGCTCAGCTTTGTATTCTATGGCGTGGCCTCCAGAGCACCAGAGCCTGTCTGAGCAGTGTGACCCGGGAGCAGGACATGCAGCGCTCTCAACACTTGGCAGAGACGGCCGAGGTGAGTTACTGCATCTCCAACTTTGTCAGCTGGAGACAGAATATGTCAAAGTCCGGACATGTCTGATTTTGTTGTGCTTTTTGTCTGTGAGGTGCGGAAATCCTTGGAGCAGATCCGTATCTTCACCGAGCAGAAAGACGTGTTGGCTCAGCAGATACAAGACGAGAACGAGCAGCTGAAGGACCAGCTGCGGCAGCTAATATCCCTTCAAGGTTGTACACATGAATCCCATCGCCACAGCATGAACATTGGTGTTAAAACTCATACCTCTGAGTCATTGTCCTCAATACTTCTACATATATTTCCAAGTGATATGTGATATTTCTCTTTGAATTATAGAGCCGAACAGATCATTCAAAAAGTAGTGGATTTACGATGTTCAACGTAATATAGATATCTGCATTTATGTTTAAGTTAATAAAAAATTTACAATATACTTAAGAAAGATATTTTCTTTAAAATGTTCAAGTTCATTTGGTTATATTAGCGTTTCTTTTTATTTAGTTATTTATGATAAAGTTTATGAGAATATCCAGCTTTGATTACATTTATTTGTCATGAAAGTTTATTAAGAAAGGAATCATTGCCATAAATTTTAAAATGCCTTTATATTATCAATATGTCAATAAATCGGTATCGGAAATATTTTACTCCTGTATATTGGTATTGGCCAACAATAATCCATATCAGTCAGACTCTACTCAAGGTTAAATGTACATTTGGTTTGTATAAACAAAGCCATTACTGGGGTAGATTCACATTATAGGACTGCTCCCTTGGAACAAGTTCAGCAGATCAAATCAGCCTCCACATTGACAGTGGCAGTGAAATAAAGTTTCCTTCCTCTCCCTCTTTACTGAGACAGACGCCCAGACAAGCGAGGTGGCTAAAATGCTGCACCAGCAGGGCCTCACGGAGCTGATTCCCAGCAGCCCCAGTGAGCAGGTGGCCTACCTTCTAGTGGAGAGGGCCTCGCTGCAAGAGACCAGTGAGCATCCTACCAACAGCAACAGCAACAGCTGGATGCGTGCTGGACACAGCAGCAGCAGCCCGCTGAGGACAGAGACACAGGTGTCCAACAGCAATGTACGACAGGTTAGAGGACAAACATTTATCCATTTCATAATTACCCTGTGTGTGTGTGTGCAAAATAATAATAATCAAAAGCTTATCCCCAATCATTGTGTATCCTCTGAATTGTTGTACTGATGAAGTCACTAAAAAGTCCTGAACATTTTTCGAGGTATGGCTGCTTCCTGTTGGACTATAGACAGGACCTGAAGCCTATATAGATTGAAAAATAACTTATGATCATATGATAGGATAATGATGCCCCACTGTCATTCATCATATGAAAGATCATCAATACAATATACAATTCAAATTAAATAGTTTGTCTGGTTGGGGTATTTACAGATGCATGCAGGTGGGTACTCATCACCACTCTGATGCTTTTCATTGACACTTTAAAAGATAAAGATTGTCTAAAATGGCTCATATGTCACATTGTAGTTCATTGACTCACAGCTTTGATAAGCTTGAACACGCAGAGCCCTCAGCACAGTCAGGAATGTCCATCATAGGAGAAAATAGTGGATTTTGTGAAAGTCTTATTCTTTCTTTATTTGTCTTTTGAAGTTCGTGATTCCTCTTTGTGATATTTCTTGTACATTTAAGTCTTAATTCAGTCAGCTTCATGAAGTGTTATCTTCTAGAGATCTCTCCGGTTGTTAGAGAAACACATCTTACATTATTTATCTGTACTCGAATGATTTACTCTTTGATTCTGTGATCTAATCTTATCCCTCAGTCTCCCCACAAGGGGGCACCACATCACGGCCAAAGTCCCTGGAGGAGACTCTTATTCGGACTCCACAAAGCTTCCCACAGCAAACACAGTCTTATTCCTGTACGTACTTTGATTTACAGTAATGTGACTGCATCCTATTAACTGCTAACTTGCATCTGTGACTGTGAGGATTCCCTTTTTGCATGTTGACCTGCTCCCCTCTTTTTGTTCCAGTGTGACTAAGATCTGCTACCAGCACAAACTAGGGAGCTTTGCATGGCAGAAGAAATTCAAGACACAACGCCACACGTGTATCTTCATCCAGTGCACTTCTCAAGGTCTCTTGCATGTCATTCTGAAGATTCCTCTTTGTACTTACTGGCTGGCTTCAGAGCCGCTGTGATCTTGGCTGTTGGGTGAGTCGTGTCTCTCTCTGTAGGCTGAGGCCAGACATTCGAGCGGCCAGTCGAGCAGTGTGGAGAAGCAGTGCTCTCGTCTGGAGCGGGACCTGGAGGAGGGCTCCCGCCGGCTGGCCATGGCCCACCATGAGATCCGACGTCTGACCGATGAGCTGGAGTCGGCACACTTGACCCAAAAGACTTACGGTGAGAGTGCAGTTTAAACTTTTTCAGCGAAACAGAGGAACAAAGTCAATTATTGTCTCTCTGGGAGATTAATTCAGCATCTGCAGATGGACTCGCAGCAGAGTCAAGTTCACAAGATGCATGAATAAGCACAGAGCTCAGGAAAATGTTTGTGTTAACTTTTATACATGTTGATGAGTCGCTTTGATCTGAATGATGGGTTCAACTTCATCTTGGCTTTTGGTACAACAACAGCATCTTCGAGGACAACAGATTAATTCATATTGTTTGTACCTTAGATACTGAGTGAGACACTAACATGTAGGATACAATGTAACTTTATTGATCCTCTAGGGAAAAGCAGCACAAATTGGGAAAAAGTAGTGAGAAATAAAATGAGAACAGAAGAAGACTCCGAAACTGAAATGGCACTCAGTGGTGCACAAACAACCGCAAAGGCCCAAAAAAAGGCTTTTTTTATCCAAACCAAACTTTACAGAACTCGTAAATATCAGCCCACGAAATGCCTTATGCCTTGAGTCAAGAATGTGCCCTCATCTCATGCTCTGCAGCTACACCAGCATCTAATGGGCTTTTCCCAGACTCAGATCCCATCATGTTTGGTGAAAATCATTTTGTTAGTTTTTATAATAATAAACAAACAGACAAACACAGGTCCAAGTATAACCTCCTAAAATGGATTTAGAAAAAAGAAATACTGCATATGATACCAATATACAATACAATATGAAATTCTACAAATGTACAATATGTCCATGATATACAGATTATTAATTCACATGTGCAAGATGAGCATTCAGTCAATTATGCTTTGATTCGCAGAGAAGAATACATGTGATCTGGAACTTTCAGTAATCAAGATAAGATGAGAGTGTCACACAGAGGGTGCTCATGGTGACAATACAGTACGCTGCTGTCACTGTGATTTTCCTTATGCTGCTATTTATCATTTAATAAAGGCTGCCACTGGCTCTGGGAAGATGAGAAACATCGCAAACTTTCAGCTTCAATAGATATTTTCTATGTTCCAAACTTTTCGAAGTTATTTTAACATCACACAGAATCCAGAGAGACTGAACAAAAGCGGAAGTTTCCAAACTCTGCAGCAACTTGTGTGCAAGAGTTCTTTGCACACATCTGCGATTTATTCCATCTTTTGTGTTTTTCAGAGCCGGAGCTGCAGGCAGCGCAGCAGGAGGTGGAAAAACTCAAGACGTGCGGTGAGATTTTATTTAATTTTGCTTGTCAGAGAACGTCTGTGTTTTTGTTTGTAAGGGAGAGAAAAGCTCAGGGTTACGATCTCACTGTCATCGCTCAGAGTACCTTGTTTGTGTTTACGATTATTTTGTTGTGGAGCTGGAGATTATTCCATCATGTACATGGTGAGAGGCAGAGCCACAACGCAAGTGTTTAAAGGGCGAGCACACAAAAACACACAATACAGGTTAGGATGCATTTTAGGATGGGACTTTTAAAAGGCAATATACAGTATAACTTAAAGGACAAGCATTCAGTTTTTCATATATATATTTATACGTATATACATTTTGCATGATAACAGTGACATTCCTTTTTTATATGTATTAGTTATTGTCTAAAAATTGCATTATATGATTTTACTTTAAAAGAAACGGTGGAAATGCAAAAGGCCAAAGAGCTGAACGATCGTCTGGATTTTGAGATCCGAGTTTTGAGGAACAGGGTTCGCTCACTGGATGCTGAAAGAAGTTCACTGCAGCAGATGGTAAGAGAGGATGAAGATGATGAAGATGATATAGTGAAATAAAACATAAATTCAATAATCTGCTTGACTTCGGATTTTTAAAACAGGATAAAACATCCCTTAGTTAGTTTTCTCTCAAATATTATGAAGTTGGCTTGTAGAATGAAAATCTACAGTTTACGACTTCTTTTACTGATTACTCATCACATTTAGGACTCAGAAGATGCTGTATATATGTGTACCCTGGTCAGAGACACAGATGCAGTACCTGACATATCAGATCATATGACACCAGTGGTTTTATGTTGTTTCTTTGTCCCAGGTTGTATCTTTGCAGGAGGAAGTGGAGCAGGTGGAGTCCGACCTGAAGGAGCGCCAGCAGCAGATCCACACTGTGCAGCTTCAGGCTGAGCTGGCCAACGAGCTGGCTAAAGTAAATCCTTTTACATTATTTTTTTTTAAGAGAAAATTACACCTGTCATCAACAAAACAAATCATTATATATATTAATATCAAACAGTGTGTCAACCCACTTTGTGCATGGAATTATTATGTTTATACTAATGCAGTCTATTAAAAGAAGAAGATGTAGAGTCAAATATTAACATCAGTTTCAGCAAATGTAGCTAAAGATATGAGGTTATTGTGAGTTCAACCCTGTTTGTTGTTCTTGTGTTTTTAGTCGAGGGAAACTGAACTGAATCAGAGCATCCAGGTTTGTAGAGATTTACAAAATAGCCTCAGTGCCCAGAAGAGATGTATTTTGGAGGAGTCACAGGTGAGTGAATCTAAGTTAAAAGATTCTTAAGAAGTTTCAGATAATTGAGTCCAGGAACAAATATATAGAATTATCTATATATTATGTCCAAACTCTTTCTTACCCTTTCAGATACATTATCTAAAGCAGCATCTGGGTTTATGGAATCAAAAAGAGGCCGATTGGAAACACCACGAAAACTGGAAACAGGAAAACTCTTTGGCCAAAGAGGGTAAAGAGCAACAGCTGAACAAGGAAAACACACCGAATAAGGTTATATCCTTCTAATATACCAGAACTAACCTACTTCCCTGTGTTGCGTTGTTTTTATCAGAGCAAAAGGACAGAGAAAGTTAACACCCATCCAAAATAACTGACTTTCCTAATCTACATACTGTGAATAGTGAAATCATAGATTGTGTTGTGGATCGCAGGAGATTGGAGATGATTCAGTCAGGACTCTCTTGTCCAGCCAAGATGAGTGTGAGACGCTGAAGAAGGAGATCTGTGAAACCCTCAAATGTCTGGACAAAGAGCGCAGGTAACAAGCCCATGACTACTGCAACCACTTCAAACTCCTCCACCACTTTGTTCCTGGGAACGGGACCTTTCATTTCGCCTATTAACTGAATCATGTCTGCATCACCTTATGGGCTGTTTGTGTAACTGAGCAGCGGATTTGAAAGAATATAAAAATACCACCGATCTCAGGAGATGTGGGCTAATCTGACATCCTAACCACAGAATAACCTGCACCAGAGTCAACCATGACATTAAGTTTGGGACTGTTAACATGGAGTTGAGGCATTTTCTTAAAGCATCGCTATTGTAATTAACATAAGTACCACAAAGTTGTGTGTGATGTGGTGTGTGCGGTTAGTAACGCAAGCGGATACTTCATCGCAGTGGCATGTATTTGTCTGTGTGCTGGAGCTTCTGTGTGTGTGTGTGTGTGTGTGTTGGAGCTTCTGTGTGTGTGTGTGCGTGTGCTGGAGCTTCTGTGTGTGTGTAATTCACTTCCCTTTATCTGTTCATCGGCGGGTAGGCTGGACGTCTCCTCCCCTCATCACTTTCTGTAAAGTTCAGGCGGCAGTGAAAGTTCTTGTCTCCCTGTCCCTTCGCCGTTGGGGGCAGTTCCTCGCCCAGTGTCCCTTTTCTCTGCAGATATCACTCTTCAGATCATCTTTGGGAGATTTGGGTCATGGAGAGAAGCTTCTCCCACGGCCACATCCGCGACCGCGCCCCTCTCTTCCTGGTTCAGTGAAGTTGGCTCTGCTATCAGTGTAATCCTATCTGCTTGGCCTTGAAAGAGGAGACACAGCCTGCATCATGCCGCCGTGTTGATTAAACAAGGACAGTCAGACTTGTGAGAAAATCTCCTACGATCACGTCTAGTTGTGGTTTGCACCCCGTTATTTTGGACATGTCAATTTTATTGGGGAAGGCGGTCCTCAGGGCGTTGAGGAGTGTGTTGAGAGTGTTGACGTAGGCTGCCTTACCCGCATCATCCCAGTCTGGTGGAGTCAGACGGAGATCTCCCCCACAGTGCGGACATATCTTTGAAAAGTCACTGGGGCCTAAAGATGAGGAAGATGAGGCGTCATCATTCAGTCCTCCCGCTGCCCCGTCTCCATAGACTGGGAGAGCGGTGGGTGGCGTCTGAGATGGGCCTGAGCGTTGATTGGTGGAGTCTGGTCTCTGCACATCATGTGGAGGAGGGTTTTGTCGTTGGTGAGGAGAAAGGCAGGCGTTGAGAAGAGGGCTGCCGAACCCTTTCAAAAGGAGAATACAGAGATCTATATGATTACTTTTCAACATTATCACTTTCCTTCTTGTCAACCTTAGCCATCTGTTTAAATGATCGTTTTCTGTCCCTAAACTCTCTTAAAGTTTAGGGTTTCTCTCTTAAAGTTAAAAAAAAATGAAAACATGACTCATGTTGTATGTTTGTCCATCTGTTGACAGTAAATACCACGAAATGAAGGAAAAACACAAAGTCAAACTGTGTCGGGCCAAACAAAAGTTTGCTGATGAGACCACGTGGCGCGATGTGAAGATAAAAGGTCTCGAGCGTGAGCTGTCCCTGTGTTCCCTTTCATTAACCAAGGTAAACCTGCAGCTTTGGTCTTCTTTCTGTCTCTCTTTCTGTCTTTCTTTCTTTCTTTCTTTCTTTCTTTCTTTTCTTTCTTTTCTTTCTTTCTGTCTTTCTGTCTTTCTTCTCTTTTCTTTCTTTCTGTTTTTCTATACTTTTCTTTCTGTCTATCTATCTTTCTAGAGTTTAAATGAAAGACATGAAGAAATACAATGAGGAAGAGGGTATATCAGATGGCGGTAATGCACCTTGACGTTTGTTGCCACTTGCCAATAAACTGAAAAAAAGAAGAATGAATATAAAAGATTGTTGTGGAAAATGAGTGGAAAACAAGATGGGGAAAAAAAACTGCACACATGAAGACAAGTCAAGTTCAACGTTATCAGAGAAGAAAAAAAAGGGTCCAGTGGCACAAGGTCAAAGGTCACAGTGACCACCGATTGGATGCAATATGTCAGGAAGTCATAGAGGGACTGAAACGGAACTGGTAGGGCATTGGCCTACAACAGCAGGATGGTAATTTTTTTTTGTAAATGTTTTCATCTTTTCCAGGAGAAAGAGCTTGTGGTGAGTATAACGGCAGAAAATGAGAAACTACTCACTGAGAGGACGAGGTTGTTCCAGCAGCTCAACGAGGAGGAGCACAACAAGAAGGACACAAATCTAGCTGCTGCTTCGTCCAAGTGCAGGTGCTGCATGAGTCCACACACAGGAGATAGGGAAAGTCCTTTTTGTGATGTGTGTGTTCACTGACGTAGAGGAGGTGTTTGTTCTGATTGTCAGGATGCATTTTCTGGAGGTGGAAAACAAGAAACTGGGTGAGAAACTAATCCACATGTCGAATCAGCTGAGCGCCCTGGAACGAAGCGTACAGAGCCAGCAGTCACGTCACCTTGCTGAGGTAGTGGAAACAGGAACACCTGCTTTATCTGTGTTTGTAGGCTGTGCTCTGGAGCTGCTGTTCCTCGTGTTGTTGTAGTGTGAAGCTGCTTCAGATCAGCTTCCTTCTGACTCAGGGAGATATGACTGAAAGCAAACATGTGAGACTGTAATGCCTCAGACGTCCTCAGGGGGTCTTCAAAGTTATTCTTTTTCATTGTCTTTAACTTTAATATATTATTTGTTTTTCAAGATATTCCTCCAGACCAAGCGATATATTGGCCGATATATATATAAATAAATACTCTAAATGCTGTAATGATTTCTACGGTCTCATTATCAAACTCTTGAGAACATTTTTGATTGAGTCTAGATATTTTACAGTTTAACCATAATGAGATAAAATACAATTTAAATATCATGCACCTCTTTTTTGCACAGTTAATCAGCAAATATAAACATAGATAGCTAAATGTCTTAGGCTAAACTTTTATCATCCTAACAAGAAGTCGTTCAGGGCTCTCATCAAATAGTCATTGATATTGAAAGATATGATTTATTCTGAAATGAAATATTTATGTAACAAGAAGCTTGATTTGTTTTATTAAGAACTGAATAAAATAGGGTCTGAACTGAAGGTCTGATGACGTTTCAGAACTAGATCTTTGTTTGACGAAATAGAACATCATAAAATGTTTGTGTCTCTAGTGCGATGACGCCGCAGCCTTCTGAACTCCAGACGTCACTGCAGGAGACCGACGGGACTTCACCCCGTCACTGTCGGATCGCTGTGGCCCTGTCTCCATCAGCGAGGTGGGATACCTGAACCGGACCACTGCTCAGAGCCTCTTCCAATTATCAGCTTCCCCGGGAGCCCTCAGCAGCTCAGAGCGTTCGATCAGAAATATGAATATATCGTTTAGAAACATTAAACAAAAATTCGATGATTAAATACCAGGCAACGTTCCATTTCAGTTTAATTAAATTTACTCTCAGCACAACAAACTCTCGAATTGAGCCTTCACGGAAAGATCTTCTTTAGGGAGTTAATCTTAGTCATATTTATAATAAATTATTTATAATAAAAAACATTTGAGCTTGAATTGAGGTACGTATTAGTCAATTCTTCTTTATAGTCTTTCTTCTGCTTTCTTCTTTGCATCAAATAAAACACATTTTTTCAAGTCACTTTGATAATACAGTTTGAATTGGTGTGTATGCAGTGAACAGTCATTTGAAGTAATGGTTAAGTAATGGAAAGTTATAAAAACACAATCCATTCACCGTTTACAGCCTCTTGCTCAGTTTAACACACAGATTCCTGAAATGCATCAGCTGCAACATCTTATCAATCCAATTACAGATAATAAATCAAAGACAAAGCCAGTTCGTTTTACGACACAGTTACACGTTTAACCCTTTTGTCCAAACAATAAAAAACACTCAATATTAAAATGCAACATTTACAAGAATTGACAAGAATTGACAGGGACCTTAAAAATGCACAAATGGGTTTACAGCACAACTTGGCTTAATGATGTGATCTGAAAACCAATGATAAATCACATATAGATTTAAGAAAAAAAAGAACCAAACCATTTTGAGATCCTCTAAAATGCAGTCAGGGACATCGAGGATTTATTGCATAACTCAAAATTAGCAGCATCACAAAAC
The DNA here is from genome assembly GCA_038501795.1 of Pseudopleuronectes americanus. Lineage (NCBI taxonomy): Eukaryota > Metazoa > Chordata > Actinopteri > Pleuronectiformes > Pleuronectidae > Pseudopleuronectes > Pseudopleuronectes americanus. The sequence continues at coordinate 18,130,291 of CM076717.1, read as the reverse complement.
CTGCATCAGTTATTGATTTTATGATCTCATATATACACAGATATATATATATATACACACACACACATACATATATAGAAAAAACATAACAGCAAGTTGACCATAATCCCAAACAGTTCATTAGTGCAAAATACAAACTGAACGAAAACCTTAACCCTACATATAAACTTTATAGTCTTGTTCAAGCTGTGAAGATTTGTTAACGCAGTGAACTGTAACATGAGCCTGAGAATTATATTTTATAAATCATTGTTCTGCTATGGCTTTTGACCCCATTTCACAATTAATGATTGTGGGAAACGAAACTCAGCCTGAGTTCTCGGTCAATAAACCACACAATTTTGTTTCCATCTTTCCAGTAATCGTCTTTCGTAAGCACACTCATGATAAACTTCATCAACTAATATCTAATGTCAAACATCTAAAAAATAAATATAAATCTCAAAGCAAAAAGAATCTGGTACAGATATATCTGTAGCAGATTCTGGTGACAACTGAACTTTACCATACATCTGTCTCTTATCTTTAACTCTCCAAATATGACGTCTCTCGTTTTCAACACGCTTTAATATATTAAGTTATCAAAAATATTTTTTTCCAACTCTTACTTGATCTCGAGAAGACAATCATGTTTGTCTGAAAAGGCAAGTGGTCGATGGGAGATTGTAACTCAACAGGAAATCCAGTCGTTGGCAGTTTCCTCCCGTGAGAACAGAGGAGCACCACAGTGTTTTTATCAGATATCAGCGAGAAGGAAACTGGATTTTGTGTTTGAGTTTTGGACACGCACTAAGAACTGCGGAGGTTCTCGTATCGTTTCGGCGCCCACTCCAGTCGCGTGACTTTGATGTCGCTGTCGGGGCCGATGAGCGGGTCCCAGCAGTACTCAGGAGACAGCACCCTGCTCGGCTTGTGAAGCCACAGGTACTTGTTCAGGTGACTCTCGTCGTGCCACAGGGCCTCCACGTTATTCTCTTTGTCCTCCATGATGCCCCGGTAGCAGGCGTCGGCTATTGCTTTCACGCTCTCACACAGGCCTCCAAAGATGGCGGCGTGGTAGTAGAAATCCCCCGTCTTCATGTAGGCTTTGGACCTCGGGTTGCGGTCGTAGGTGTACATACTCTTCGGGAGGCGGTAGTAGTAGGCGTGGAGCAGAGCCACAGAATTCCCCAGAGCCTCCGAGCCAAATCTCCCGGTGAACTCCTGATCCACGTCGAAGCAGAAGACGTGGGTGCAGCGTTGGCGAATATCAGTCTCTATGACGTCCGATATGATCTTCATTCGCATCATAGAGATGTCCTGCCACCTGGAGTGCTTCTCCACTTTGATCACCTTCAGGCTCCGCAGAGGAGGGAGCTTCATGTCGGGCACCTTTTCCGGCGTGTCCGTGAACACGTAGTAGGTCACTGGCAAACCCAGCATGAAGTGACGTTCTGATGAGTTCAGGAAGGCGGGTAGGTAGGCATCCAGGTACCTTTGATGGAAGGCGATACAAGAGCAAGCGTTATCTTCTATCCTCTCAGTTACTACAGTCACAGTAAACACGCAACAGAAGTTGGCAGTCGGTAGAACCGCTTTGAAGTCAGTTTTGGGTTGGATATTTATGAGGGTTTTAACTTCCGGACCATCAATAAAACCCTGTTTTCAATAGGAGATAATACGGGTATTAAATAGCTTTCATGCCACACTGACTCCAATTCGTATCAGATATTATTGATAACATTTAAAAAAAATATTAAAAAAAATGTAATATGGACATGGACAAAGCGCTGAAATTCTTTAAAAGAGGTGTATCCTATTTGTATCCGGTAGCAATAATATCTGATATGATTTGGCGTTAGTGAGTCACAAGCGATTAAAAACCAGGCATTTATCATCGTCGGACGTAAAACTAACTTCAGCACCGGGTCGTCGAGTGAAACCAACCTGCCGACAGCGAACACTGTCAGAGCCACCGAGGAGCCTGCCTCAGTGTGCATGGAGTCGTAAAGGAGAGGGTCAAACATGCCCTCCCAGATGATGGGAGCTCTCCAATATGTGCATGTTTGCACATCACTTCTGGTCCTGAAACAAAAAATAATAAATAAAAAACGACAGGATAAGCCACTTCCAGGAATTATTCAGGATCTGGGCCTTGACCCAAAACCTCCCTCTGAGAGCCGCAGGCAGTTTATTCGATCTCGGGGTATGTTTTAGATAAAAACAGTTTATCTAAAACTAAATGTTTAATCTTAATGTTAGATTTCAATTGGCTCCCCATAGTATTGTCAGATTTGGGACCTGATATGGAACAAATAAAGAACAAAATGTTTATTTCCTTTACAAATGATGTCCAGTCAACTGAGTTTACCAAACATGGACTCTCCGAGTACATAACAGGATGCTTTTATGTAACAGCATATTTCTAGTTTTTTTTTAGCATGAGGCTGCATCATAACAGGATGACTATGGGTCTGAAAGCTTTCAAGTGCACGGTATCTTGTGCTTGTTGGCCCTTTCTGTGGGTTTCTCCTCATAGGTTCATCTGGGAAAGACATTTTGGCAAACTGAGAGAGCGTTTCATGAAATGAGAGCTTGGTCATTAAAGTCTGTGTCAAAGGGAAGAGGAGCGATGGTGGGTAGACTCCACATGGGCCGCTGTTGTGCTATAATTAACCTAATTTAAAAAAGGAAAGTAACCTTTCTAGAATTTAACGCAAACAAAGGAACATGACTAATCGTGGCCATAAAGCCTCCAGCCCAGCACTGATTTTGGTTTATCAGCCAAACCGAGATAAGATTACATTATACCTCCACAGGTAAAAGGTGCATTATTTCCCACAAGGTCCGTGGAAGCAAGCGGCCCGATAATCCAACGAATCAGTTCACCTCTCGTAACAGGAAAATAAAAGAGGAAAATCAACTAGTTTGAAATTCTAAAACAATCTATGGTGCGCTGGTTGACATGTTCTCCTCTTGACCTTTTAAGTTAACCTGCTACAGAGCTGGTTAACCTTGGCAGAGTATGTTACCATGTAATAGTGAGCCAGCTTCATGATAATAGAAAACCTGAGGTAAAGCCCTGTGATAACTGAAAAATCCACTAGATTTAAGTTTATTAAAAGGAGGAGAAATATCCAAGATTAGTAGTTTTGTTTTCTGCTGATATTTGACATAATAAAACTGCTCCTTCTTAAGATGTCCAAACTATACTTCTATGCAGTTGATGAATGAAAGTCTTTCATCAATTTGGAAAGATCGAAGACTTGCAGGCAAAATAAAATAAGAACGTGGTTCTCAGAGTTTGAGTAGTGAGCAGGCAGTGGCCTGCTCACAACGTCTTCATTTCTTACATGAGGTCGAGCCCGGCATCCACGCTGTTGTCCTGAAGCAGAGCCTGAGCACTCTCCAGATGACATCTGTCCATAGGCAAATGGGCAAAGATCACTAAAGCTCTGGTGAAGAAAAAAACCAAAAATTGAAATAATGTAGTTTTGGGTATTTGGCAAATGAATGGATCTACACTCAGAGGGCAGTTTATTAGGTACACCGACGCAGTCTGTTGATACCCTGCAATAAACCCCATCTTCATGAAGGTGCTGGTGAACTGTGTTGCACCCAGACAGATGGACCAGGTGTTTCCACTTCCTCCCACTATCCAGAATTGAAGCCAAATTATTCCTGATAAAAACACCACCATCTTGAGCATTTAAAGCGAGTGTCTGGCTAACTTTGGCTTCAGTTTTGGGGACCTGACATGTCGTCCATCTTTAAAAACAGTCTGTGGTTGCAACAGCACAGGGAGGTGCCGCCCCCCCGCCCACACACCCACACACTCAAATACTAAATGGAGTGAAAAAAGCAGACACCTATCACTTTCAAATCAGTGCAGTTAATCAGTACCAGAATCTGCAGACTCCAACATGAGGTTGAATTAGAAAGTCCAAAAAACAGCCTGCCTTGGTTCTCATTAAGTGTTCCCTATAAACTGATGACCGGAGGTATGTGGTGTCTCCCACAGCTAATTGTTCCGATTTGTTTTGGTACTCGCCTCAAAGACGGAGTGCCGAAGTACACAAGGCACAACAAAACTGCAAAGCAAAGCACGCATTTCCAAAGAGCCCTTAACCTCTGGGGAAATCTGCTGGAATAAAGACGAGACAGACAAAATTAGAAAAGCAAATTATGAATCTTACTCTAGAGAGTTATGTGGAAGCAAAGTCTCCGGCGCACACAAAGCTGTCAAACGTGATACACACCCCATTCTTGAAAAGCGCAGGCATCCAACTTGGGTCGACCAATCTCCCTCTTGCCAAGTTATTAAGTGGAGGCAGCTGTAGACGGAGCGACAGAAGAGAGAAGAGAAGGGAGAGATTTAAAGTTTCAGCTCAAATATAAGTACAAACTCTTTACTTCAGATTCACACTGACAATCAGGGCCATAAATTACAGTCCGGTATCTGAGGCAAAATTGTGTCAATGTCCAAATACGTATGGAGCAGACTGTCTTCACCAAGGAGGTTACGTTTACACCCCTGTCCGTGTGTTCGTTGGTTTGGTTATAAGGAGGATTACTCAGAAAACTACTGGCTGGATTTCCACTTAACTTGATGGAAGAAAACAGTATGGAGCAGGGAAGAACCCATTTAATGTTGATGTGGATCAAACAGGCAGGGGTGAAAATAGATTGGCAGAGGTAATAAGAAGGGATCAGTCATGTTTAGGGGACTGTTATTTATGACTCAAATTAAAAATGTGATCTTCACAAGGAGACTGTTGGGCCTTGGTCTACTGAGTGCCCTTTTTTTAGGTATTGATACAACATTGAAGTTTTTCGAATTCATTACAAACTTAAACTTACCCTGAACCATATCTTTCTACGAATCAGTTTGCGTATAAGTTTTATTTTTAAGTATCAAACAATGCTGTCCTCAATATAATTGTGAGAATAAAACATGCACTTCATGCAGAAATCTGGATTTGAAATATTAAATTAAATTAATAAATACTCTATTTCAAAAGCAGTATGGATTAGTCAGACATTCTTAGAAAAGTCAAATGTCACTGAACTTATGTTACTGCCTCAGTTTCTGGTTTCTGGTTTGCATTGACCACAAAGTTTGTTTTGATTCAAGGTGCCAAACCTCAATTCAATCATATCTAAGGTTTCATCAAGATCAGAACAGACTCTCAGTACATTTCATCAACACCTGATTTCTTCTCCCATATCCCCGCTCCTCTGACTCTTTACTTTATGTTCCAACGGTGCTCATGAGAGTAATGAAGATGATCCAGTGAATTGTGCTAATTTCTGGTTCCAGCAGTTGGACGCCTGCGATTGTGGTTGACGCGTCATGAGTTTCACATGCAAGTTCCGCATTTTGTAATTAAAGATAATCATATTTCCGTTGGTGTTGTAGTACTTGTGAAAACTACAGTAACGCAAGCAGAGAAACAGATCCGTGTACATTGTGCCAGGGAGGGGATTGTTGCATTTCTAGTATATTCATTTTTACCATGATTCAGGTCAGGTCAACAACAAGCTCTTTCAATAACACCCTGCATGTCACCTGTGCATTGGGCCCATTCATGCTTCTACAGTTGCTTAGAAGTTTGTATCATTGTGTTGCTGATCATTTTCAAACAGGTCATGATGCCAAGTCGCAAATGTCTAATTTATAGTTAAGTGCTCAGCCACAGTGTATTAATAGAGCCTGGGAAAGAAACCCTAGCAGAATTAAACCCACATTTCTATCACATGATCTTCTGTTGCCCTTGACATTCCTGTTATCTCCTGACTTATGTCCGAGTGGGTGCGCACTAATGTCGCATCTCTGGTGCACTCTTCAGAGATGTAGGATTTAAAGTAACCATCTTGTTACATGTGCTGCTGTTCGCGGAAGCGGCTGTCACACTGTTAACCAACCGTTTGCGAGTAAAAACATCTTCTCTTACGCTCACGGCAAAGATCATCTTAATCATCATATCGAATGTAGAGAAAATGAGACACGTTTAATACCCCGCTGCGGATGGAGGATAACAAATGTGAGGATAAAACCCACCTGAGGCTGAACGAACTCCTCCGATCCGCGGGTCAATGAATAAACGATGCAAATGACCCCTTCAGGGGAAGAACCGTCGAGAGTTTTCAACTTGGAAGGAACCCAGAGGAACAGGGAGTGGCTCCTTAACAAAGTTCCTCTGCGGGCGTAAACCATGCAGTTAAGAGTGCATGTGTTGCTTCCCCCGCCAGAGATGGTGTCAGGACCCGCAGAGGAACACTGGAGGCGCTTCAAGACCTCTCATGTTTATGGGTAAACTGTTGTCACGCCCACCTGCTGCGCAAACTGCTGCTGGTGACCAGTACCGTGCCCAGTGTGCCAACGGAGCCGCCTTTTTACGCACTGGTTTCCTGTGTGTGTGTGTGTGTGTGTTGCCCCTGCACTGACTCATACAGCCACACATTACCAAATCAACAAATAACTAACTGTGATGGAAACTCATCTTGAGATTTGAAATAATGAAATTCTCAGACTGGAGCTGCTATTGAGTCTTTATAATAATAATAAGCTCTGCAGAGTTTATACAACAAGCACGGGTGCTCACAAAGGAACAACTGGACCCAAGTTCAAAAAAGCCATCACTTATACAAAGAGGCGTTTCACAAGACAATATGAAACAAAAGGAGACATGAAAGACATGAGATCATCTTCTTGGAGGAAAACACCAAATAAGGGCCTACACCATGTTTATCAAGGTCATAGCAGTGAGACACCTAGTCAGGGGATTTCCACTACATTAGACAGTGGGCTGTGGGCAAACTTTTCCGTGCAAGTGTAACATTTAAAAGTCAAATTAGCTGCGTGGGTCAAGGTTGAGATGATGTTTTGAATACCATTCTCTCTCTCTCTCTCTGTCTCCCACGCCCATCTGCACAAGAGTGATAACTGGCACACCCTGAATCTGTCATTTGTTTCCATATCCCTGGGGCCTCTCCCTGCGAGAGTAGATAAAAACAACTTCAGGTATGATGCCTGTTGCTGTGGCACTGATGTAGCCCCAATCTCATATTAAACTGGTGTTTTCTGGTTTGGATCACATATAAACTCCATTGTTGCCTCTTCAGAAAAATGTGTTTTAAACTTCTCCTGTTTGAACCAGATGCTGTGTCCTGTTCAATAAACTCACCGATTGAAAACTGATCATCAGAGTTTATGATCGTCTGACAAAAACAGCAGCCACTTGTTAGTAAAGCATGGCAGGTGTCTGCAGGGAGAATGTAAGTTCAGTTTGCCACTAATGCAGAAGTCACAGAAACAAATCATGTATGTGGAACTGAACAAAGCACGCAACTCCAACAAGGACCACCAGTCCCATCACATACAAACAAGGCTTCTCACACGAACCGTTGCCATACACTGACTGAAGCCACATTTAAATCAGTTGGATCAGGATCTTTATTTTCCCACCTAAATTGCACTCTCTCTTATCATGTCCGATTGCTTTGATCGTGATAATGTATTAATATGATATCACAATGTATAGCTGCTTTCAGACATGCATTGAACTTTGGAGATCCTCCCCTAGTTTCTCCAAAAGGAGTTTTTCCTGATTAAAAGTAAACCTCCTAAAAGCGGTTAAAAAAAGCAACTTTCGAAGGGTTAGGAGTTAAGTTCGTAAATCAGTTGAATTTCCTGAATTGACAGGAATCCAGCAGCAGAGCTTTCTAAATAAAGGGCAGTGCAGGGGCCACAATTTACCCAGAGGGGCATTGATGTACAATTCCTGATTCAGGTTTACTGTTAGCTCTATAACTTTAAGCAAAGCCACATAACATTGGAAACATTTGGAATATAGTTTCTCTTTTTCAGGCACATTGTTTAAACCACAACACTGGAGGAAAACGTATCTATTGTGCAGAAATGTTGGTGTCAAACTTCTGTCTTCTCTTGTTCTGCTTTTTTTCTCCCTTCGACACCATGATTCTTGGTATATGTCCCAAGTATGAAAACACATAACTCACATGCAGCAGATAGATTATGCATACATCACAGGTACCCCGTATGAAGTAGCGTATTCACTTTTTGACGTTAATGTGCCTTGTTGACTAAAGTTTCTCAACAATGAGGCAAAGCAGATTCTCTTGTGCAGAGTCTCTTGGTATCTACAGTGAAGTGGTGCATTACTTTACATTGAGTTTTTGTTTCCTGGTATTTTATATTTCATTTTACGATCACAGATTTTTGATCCACTACATAGCAACAATTCTTGCCGTGTGTTCCTAATCACGTTTCAGGTGCCCAGGATTGTTAGCGGCTCCATTTAAGAGAGATTTTCCACTTGAACATCTCACATGGTTTCTAATACGTAGATGTTTCAGACCCAAGGAGGTAGAATTATTCAGAATATAGATTTGATAGAAAAGAGAGAGGTCCAGAAGCTTAGATGAGTAGAGTAGAAGTGAGACCCTGTCCACACAGCTGATACGTTCATAGAAAAATGGAGCGTTAAATGGTATTTTGACGGATCATTGATGGAGACTTTATCGCCACCTACTAGCTCTGCATGCTTGTTCGATATTGATGCTTTGTTGTCATTTTTACGTTCTCATTTGGTCAGAGATAGTATGTTAAACAAAGGTTGTGTGTACAGATTTTGTTTTGGCAGAAAAAGGGAAGAAAATCAGTTAATAAATTATCCGCGGTGATGTGGAAACCACAAGACTGAACTAACTATGGAGAAGGAAGTCACTCTTTGTATAGGGTGATCTCCAGGCTTGTCTTTGCATTCATCAGGTAACCGGTCCGATCACCCTTTTGTGTAAGTACACTTGAGCCCCTCCTTGTGAAAACATGTTGTGTCCTTCCCTGTGTTTATAAAGAGTGATGGGTCGAGAAAAGGGGTTCTGAGAAAAACTGTCATTGGTACCTTGACTTACTCTTGGGGACAGTGGTGGACTCAGACTGTTTGAAGGGCAGGGGCAAAAAAATTTAAAGGGCACATTCTGCCCAACACGGGCCCCCACCAGCGTGCAAAAGCTATGATGCATCATGTATGATGAAATAGTCCTCATCCTTGATTGGAATTGACCCCCTCAGTGTCATGCAAAAACTCAATGGTTAGTAAATTTAAATGTTTAAGTCAAATGTTTTTTTGTGCAAAATTAGCGTTCTTGACAATGTTACAGATTATCTTAAATATGCAACAGACTCAGTTATAATCCAACATATGGCTCTGTGTGACAAACCTTTACATGCATTGTCTTCTTAAAGTTGTGAGACCCCTTCACTTCAGACTCGATTGAAACATTTATTAAATTCATGTTTTAAATATATAAATATATAAATATGCAAATCAGAGACCTTTTCACCAATTCATTTATAAATGAATTGGTGCTGAATTGGTAGTGACATGCTAATATGTAGTGTGTAATTGATCCTTTGCTAATCTGAGAAATATAAATTCCAAAATGATTCAACTTGGTATAAATGCCTGTTTTTTTTAATCCAGATTAATTGTGACTTTATTTAACCGTAGGGAGAGCATCACAACACAATTTTAAAAAGAGTGGGGGGCTTAATATTTTCAAAAAGTATAGTTATGGGCAAATCTAGTGTTGAATTGAGTCCATACAAAAACGGAATGCACTATAGCTAGCAATGAGATGACTTGGCATACCTTTCTCCTTATCTCCTCCCTGGCTGTTGCAGCTCTGGATCCATCCCTTCAAAGAAGAGCTACCTCTTGCAGCATTTTTCAACTCCTTCTTTATGTCTTTCAGCTTTCTTTCTCTCCTTGGCATTCTGTAATAATAGGGGTAGCCCAATGCTAACCCCACTCTTAAATTAGCTTTAGTTAGCTAGTTCCTTTGCTAGGAATCCAGGCAATGTGTACAGCTATCCTATAAAAGCACTTGCAGTGTACATTAGTATTTAGTGATGAATCATTGGTGTATATCAATCTTTACAACTTTAAAGAAAACTTGCTGTATCACCTGCCTCACACACTGTAGGATGCCAGAGAGTAGCAACTCTGTCTGTATTCAGCATAGATATTAAGCCCCCTCTGAGACCTGAACATTCTAAATGGGGTGTGGCTAAAACTGAAAAGGTAAATGAAGGGAATAGATTGTTTTTAACAATGGAAATTAGTATTTTATTGTACTTTATTGTGTCATTGTTGGCAACCATTTGCGTTGTCGTTTACTAACGTAACATAATCTAGCCAAAAGGGTGCATTGGAAAAACAGGGACAGTGCAGATGAGATTACTTTATCGTGTTTCAAACTTGGCATCTAATTGTGCTTTTCCACTATGGGCCATGGTACGGGCATACTCTTAATATTATTATTATAATTTTTTTTTAAAGTTTTTTTTGGCATTTTTATGCTTTATTGATAGTGTAGAGACAGAGTTGAAATGGGGCAGAGAGGGGAGTGACATGCAGAGAACGACCGCGGGCTGGAATCGAACCCGGGTCCGCTGCTGGCCGAGGCCCATGGGGGGGACGCCCTACCAACTGAGCTAAGGGCGCCCCCTTAATATTATTTTTGCTTCGTTATCCAATGCAGATTTCAGGACCACTCGATGTTACAGTTCGTTATAGCGACGCACGCCACATGAAAGCAACGCCTCTTTCTCATTCCCCTTTCGTCAGCTACCAAAGAGTGGAACGTCTGCACCTCATTATCTTACCACAACATGTTTTTTCGTTTTGCCATATTCTTGCTCTAGAGGGCACATCATCATAATTAATTGTATGAAGGGGCACCATAGAGGGCACCCAATACTTTTTGTCCTATGTAAAGGGCAGCCAATAAGGCACTTTCTCTCGTATTCACCACTCTAGAGGGCATTTTTACAACCATGTAGGCACTATAAGGACATTAGAAGGGCACTCATTGAGCACGTTATCGGAGTTTCTTGTTCTAGATCGGATTTTCTTGCTCTAGAGGGCACATCATCATAATTCATTGTATGAAGGGTTACCATAGAGGGCACTCAATAATTGTTTTCCTATGTAAAGGGCAGCCAATAAGGCACTTTCTCTCATATTCACCACTCTAGAGAGCAATTTTTCAACCATGTAGGCACTGTAAGGGCATTAGAAGGGCACTCATTGAGCACGTTATCGGATTTTCTCTCGTAATTCGCCACTCTTTACGGCACTTTAGCGCGCTTTTTCAACCAAGGAGGCACGAGGGGGGGCGGTCGCCCCCCCTGCCCCCCCCCCTGAGTCCGCCACTGCTTGGGGAAATATCTGAACATTTCTTACAACACTAATTGCTCCTATTATTCAGAGTCAAAGAGTTTGTGTGTGAGTTAAACGCACAATGAAAAATGAAACATCCTTGATTAGATTTGGAAAAATGAAAGTACACAAAATATATAACATGGTCTTTTTGACGAATTTTTACACATTATATCATTATATATAAAGTATTTAACAATTTTGCAAGTTTTTGCTCCTCAAATCCAATTTGCTTTTACATGTTTCACTGCTGACAATGTTCAGAGTATTCTGTAGATTTTCATATTTCATTATATTTTTCAGATTGCATACAGTTTCAATAAATAGACATTGAACATCAGCTTCTTAATTTCAACAACTATTGATCTATTTCCTTGGTAATACATTGTACAAAAAGCCGACACTATGTTGCCTCAGACCATAATGGTTATGAGTTATATATCTGAAGCAAGTTTCAGGAGTCTGCTGAGTGGAAGCTAATGGAAACCATCGGCTGCTTGGATATCAAACAACCACATCACAACACTGGTTTGCAAAAACACCAGCAGGGATGTGAATTATCATTTGTAGTGAATGAGCTAAAACACATCAATTGATTGGTTCTAATTAGATAATAGATTTTTTTATGTGTTAGTAGTTTTCAATTCCTGTAAATGTCCAGTGTTTTCTGATCGGTGCTCATTTGGATGTGTGGTTACAAGCAGGATGTCTTGATGACACCACAGCTTTCTATGTTTGAAGAGCAGGCATCATTTATTTCAATTGTATTGGATTTGGCTGAAACGCTGATTAGCCCTGAAACTCCAAAAGTCCCCTCCATAGGGATAGTGGTGGTTAGTTAATGAGTGGATTTTTATTGTTGGGTGAACTGTCCCTTTAAGTTTGGTACAAACTCATTCACTTGGAGTCAAAGATGATATGATTAGATTTTGGTGCTTGAAGGTCAAAGGTCAAGGTCACAGTAACCTCACAGCCCTATGAATGTGACATGTTAGGACTGCCTGTAGGGAAATTTCACTACATCAGCTAGAATTCACTTGGACTCAATGATTAACTGATTCGATTACATTGGTCAAATAGGTCTTGAACAGGATATTTGAATGAGTGACAAGAGAATTTCTTCATCATTTGATCTGATGTCACTTGGACTAAGATTCTCAGATAGAGTGATTACGTTTTGGTGGTCAAAGGTCACAGGGACCTTTTATGAATCTGGGAAAAAAAGTGTGTCGAAATATGTACACGGAAACTGCACTGGTTGGCAGAGGCATACAACTGCAGTCCAGTGACTCTAGTTTATACACACTATGCAAACATTTTAAATTATTTATATGCTTGTTATACCTGTTTCCCTTTAATTGCTATTCATTATCATAGATATTACAAAGAAGTGTCAAAAGGTGTTGTTTAAAAGCTTGTTTACATCATTCATGTTTTTCTTCCACATTCCAACTTCAAAGCTCATGAAAACATCAAATAGGACTTGTTTTCTTCAAGCTTGTTTTTTGTTTGTGTGCAGCCAGGAAAACTGAAGAAAGATTTGCACCAATACCTGTTCTTTTGAAATGATTTATTATAAAACGGGCTGACAGTTAATATAGTTTATTTACAGTGTATATCATGCTATGATATAAAAGGCAAATGTAAAATGATAAAACAACTGAGTGGATCCTAGAGTTGTAACAAAGTTAAGGCTTAAATGCATAAAATGGCAACATGTTTGTTCATAAAACAACAACAATATTATTCAAATAGGGTTGATGCCTCCATTAAACATTATAGCTGAATGAGGAACCTCATTGTTGATGTTTATTCATGTGGCAGCAGCATAGTGTTGGTAACTTAAAAACACATTTATTTATTTGCATATCCAAATAAATACATAGTAAACAGAAGTAGTGTGTTTCATTGTTGGGAAATTAAATTGTAAAAAATTCTGGCGTTTTGCCTGATTTTTTAATTGAGAATTGAACTTATTAAGATTGAACTAATTTAGTTTTTGGTGTCTTATATGAAAAAAATTAAAAAATGTGCTTCTATCTTATTTGATTTTTAACTCAGTCATATTAAACTGAATACTTGTGTCTTCCTTTACACTGACGATTATACATGCTAATAAAAACACCCATCCATCTCATTTACGAGTCGCACATCCTGGTAAAGATGAAACCAGTTTGGAAATTACTCAAAATAAATGTTAACATGTCATTTATGTGTTTATTATGGCCACGTGATTGTGAGGTATTGCAAACATTGACATAAGAGGACAAGTGGCACAATATACAATCCATCGTATAAGCATTCATCTTCATGTTCAGTTGGTCACCGGGCTAACGGAAGACTATTTCTGATGCAAATACCTTTTTTAATTTTTTTTGTAAAGACTTGGGTAAAGAAAATAAAGGGCCATATAAAAAAGACAAAGTGATCTGTTATAACGCAGAAAGTTTAAAAAGATTTTCCATGTAGCTGCCAAGAGCAAAACCACTTTACTATCATATAGAAAAAGACATTTTGGGCCTGTCGTTTCCAGGCCCGAAAGTGCTGAGAAGTCATCTTTGGATGTCCCCAATAATACTATCTGGTCAGCAAGAAAGGAAAGGAGGACACGCTCATTAAAAGAGCACCTCTTCACAAGATATGAGTACAATCTGGCACATTTGTAGAACCCACTCATGGGTTCAAGTCCGTCAGAGGAATGCTGACATATCTCAGGAAGGAGACGGGCGAGGAGATCAGATGAGGGATATCCGTATAGGGAGGTTGGGTGACTCTGTCCTGTGGTGAGGCGAGTGATGGGACATCACATGTTCCACCACTGTATGCTTAGCCAGGTGCTTCATGAGATACGTCTCCTGGAGAAGAAAAACAAGAGGAGATAATCACACTGCTGCAATAACTTTGTATCTTAAAAGCAAGCTGTATTTGGATCAGCAACTCACTGAGGTGTAGGCCCTGCCGCACATGCTGCAGCAGTAGGCCTTGGCATTTTTGATGGCGTGTGCAGACATGTGGATCTGCAGCGAGGCAGAGTCTGAATAGGCACGGTAACAGTTGGAGCATTTGAAGGGTTTGTCTTTGTTGTGCTGCCTCTGGTGAGACTTAAGCAGGAACAACAGAGAACAAAGGGTTAGGTGTTGTGAAAGTTGTTCCCTCACAAACTTCATTCAAGCCATCGGTGGTAAAACAGCTGAAGGAGAAAAGTACTTCATGTTTACCTGCAGATTAGAGAGCTGAGTAAAAGCTTTTTCACATCCCACATGGGCACATTTGTATGGTCGGTCGCCTGTGTGGATCCTGAACAGGAACAAGAACAGGTTAGACAGGAGGCTTAAAGGACTCCAGAGGTCTACCTCATTTGTATTTCAGCGCTTTCTGTGGCTGAGTGAACACAAAGGAACAGACTTGTAACCCTACCTTTTTAAAATATGTGCAACGTTTGTAATTGTAACATGTATTATGTTTAAAACTTTTTAAAAATATGAATAACATGTTCAATTACAACATGTAATATGCTAAAAAAACTCTGTGTAAATGAAGCAATGTTATCAAACTTCTGAAAAGGCTCTTGGACATATAAAGAGGAGAATGTACAGAAGATGAAAAAAAGAAAAGTAAATAAGATGAATGATCTTAATCCACCTCAGCTCAATATCTTTATGGAGATTTTATGCAACTCTTGAATAAAACTTCATGAACACAACGATTTGTCCCAACGTCTGACCTGGTGTGCTGCTGCAGGTGGGAGAGCTGGCGGAAACATTTCTCACAGTAGGAGCAGCGGTAAGGTTTGACACCCAGGTGTATGCGCAGGTGCTGGGCCAGGTAGGACGCGTTCGCAAAGGACTTGGTGCAGTGAGGACACTTGTGAGCCTTTGCCTCTGTGTGTGTTTTAGAGTGAATCTGCATGTCTGACTTGGAGAAGAAAGTCAGAGGACACATTTTACACCTGCAACAAGGAAACAGTGACAGAGAGCAGAGACATGGATTAACAAAGTGCAGACAGACAAGTGGATCAGGGCTATACAGTGTAATTCACGCAGTCCTACAAATCCAATTGCAGTGTGGCTCACAAAAAACACTTTGACTTTGACGATTTGTGTTTCCTTCCTCTTTCAGTGTTTAACATATACCGCAGCTGCATAAAAAAGGATCTTGCCCCACCTGTAGGTCTTTCCCTCTTTGGCAGTGATGGTGACACAGGCTTGGTCGTTGCCCGAGGCGAGGATCGGGTAGGGCACCACCAACAGCGAAGACCCGTTCTCCGCCTTGATCCTCTTGCGGCCTCGCTCCTCTTTTGGAGGGGGCCCGAGGAGTCCTACAAGACCCCCTGTTGTTTTTCCCAAGCTCCATCATGTGGCCGCTGGCTAACCCTGAGATGAGGTGAGGGGTCGGCGCTCCGCACAGCCGACTGTGGCTGCTTGAAGTGGGCGTAGTGGGGGTGATGATTTCTGAGGTGTTGAGGTTTCCTGTTCTGGACGCCAGCGCGACACCTGACGGGATCAAAAATGAAGAGAGGGATGTGACTGTAAAACCTTATCATAAAAAATGTATATTCAAATGCACATAATAAAGCAAATATAAGAACATCACTGAATGTGCCTAAAAAGATCATTGTGTAGAAAGATAAGTAGTTATATATCTATCTATGAAAGATCTATGTAGATCAACTGATAAGAAATCGGAATGATGCTTATAAAGGAAAATGTAGATCCTCATAGAAAAGTACTTATATACTGTATAAAAATACATATAGGTTGTTCTGTGTTGTGTGTCAATATAGAGTATTTATCTACCTGATAATCCATCTGAATCGGCATTTTTTATTCATAAACTCACTCTTTTTTAATTCTTTAACAGAGCCTGGAACAGAATAAATAAATACTTCACCTTGAGAAACCGTTATCAGTGTTTATCAGTTAAAATTCCCTCGAACATGACCCGACTGACAGATAATGCAAACTGCAAATCAGTTTTTACTGCCTGGCACTTGTCAGTCTCCACCAAACATTACACTCAGATAATATATGTTTGTTCCCTGCATGGGTTTTCTTTGGGATTTCCCATCTTTCATGTAAATTGGGGTTAGATTAATTTGAAACCACTACAACACATTATTGCCGTCAATTATAACACACATAAATAAGTCAAGGGCAACAGTCTATAAAATCATGATAATAAAGTTTGTCAAACACAGACAAACAGCTAGAGACAGAGTTGAGACGTTCGTACTGTTACTCAGTCATTTAATATCACATGAGCTTGGCTGCAGATCAGGTCCAGGGGTTAAGACTCAGCTGAAACGGGTGATCGTGTCATTAGTATATACACTATTCATTTCCATTAATATGATGATGTACAGTATATAAATACATTTGTTCTGCAACTTTATACAAAGGATATAAGTATTCATGTTTCTGGCATTCAAAATTAATTGCGATTCGTATTTTACATTATCTGACACCTTGATTGTAGTGTTTAAAAGGGTTAAAAGTTGTAAAACATCTGATATTGAGAAATAAATAAAATAGTCTGAGCTGTTAAAATATGTAAAAACCTCACAAAGAGTGATCTCTATAGAAGTGTGAGTAATGCGTGAACCTGAGAGCAGTGTGGTTACCTGAGACGTGGTTGGTCCTTGACGGATGATCAATGAGTTGACGCAGATGCCAGTCTTCCCATAATCCTCTGGCTTTTATAGCTGCCTTATCGTCCAGATTCAAGTTTACGTCCCCAAGAATACGACCTGGTAGAGATATTCAAAAGATTTATTTAAAAATAACCACACACAAACAAATACATAAATTATTAAACAACTTATTTGACTGAATTCTCCCAGGATGGGTACGAAGTTGATATGTCTGTGTTAACCAGATTAGTTCCATATTCGACCATTAACAAAGCATCAAAGATAAGATGTTCAGTATAATTAACTGTGATAATCATTCTGGCTCCACATTATTTCATGCATAGCAGTAAAAACCATAGACTGTACATAAAGATGGTGGATCCCAAAAAGTGGATCCAAAATGTCTTGATAACCCCCTTGTGGCTGGCTGAGGTATAGGTACAAGACAATCATATTTTTCCCAAAGATGTTTTCTGTCATTTTAGGTAGTTCTAATCACTCTGATAATCAAATGATGGATTTTCTGGTAAGTTTGGCTTTAATTAGCTTTTTGATTCGTCATGATTGACAGTTGATACTGACTGGTGATTCGTAAAAAAGCGTGTGTAGGCGGAACCTCTAGGCCACAGCTCCATCCCCTGAAAGCTACTACACAAATTTTAGCTCCAAATGTGCAAGACGGCAGCTTTTGTATGGAGGATATTTAGGCTGTTTTCCTGAATAGTGGCAGGAGGTGGAGACGTTTTGTCCATCTTTATCTACAGTCCATGTTAAACACTGTGGTCCCAGCTTGAGTACCTGTGACTGAGCTGGAGGTCGGACGGGCGTGCAGGGCGATGTCGGGCTGAGATGAGATGTGGCTCTGGAGAACTTGCATCTGCTGGGCTTTGGACATCCCGTGGTGGCCACTTTCCACCTGACTGGAGGGAGTCAGCTGGGCCTGTTGGGACGGTGCTGAGGCAGCGGGGAGATGGGGCGGTCTGATCTTCTCTGCCATCAGCTGCTCCTTGATTTTATTGATCAAGACTAGGTTATCCAGCTGACAGCCAGGAAACAGCGTTTGTGACAAGAAAACAGCCATCGTCAGTTCAGTCACTGTCGGTTCATGACACGATGGTTCCCTCTAATGGCGGACACCTGACATTGACACTACATCGCGCCCTGAAATGTCTCTGAGGTTCAACAACAAGTGCACCAGTGGATCACAACCTTTTTGGCTTGTGACTCTTTAAAATCAAGTTATATCTACTAGGGTGAATCAGGTGAATAATGTATTTAAAGGGAATTTCACAGAATACAGCATATTACTTGAAGCCAAAAAGGAATCTATCAATATTTCAAAATGACTTAAAAAATTAAACATTTATTAAACTCTAATTTATTTCCTTTTAACATATCTCTTTAATCATCTAATGTGGTCATTAAAACATCCTTTATCTGTTCACAACCCCCAAATAATGAACCACTATAAGGATAGGAAGATATGATAATATTACCTCCGCCAAGGAAGTTATATTTCATCACTGTACTTTTGTTTGTTTGTTTGTCTGTGAACAAAATTACACAAAATCCACTGAGCTGATTGTACTAAACTTGGATTGAGGGATGTGGTATGGGTCAAACTTTGTTACGGATCAGGAGTCAAATCAGTTTTTGCTTTCTGTAACATTGTGAGATTTTTATTTTTATTTAAATGTTAACTGTTTTTTATCGTCATCAATCATTGGTACTGATCCAGTATATTGAGGGGACTGAAATCTATGAGCGTGTGAAACTTGCTGCAGCTTGATTGTAGGTAAGGGGACTGTTGGGCCTTGGTGGAGTTATGGGCCATTAGTTACTTTAATCCTTTGTGTAATTCTTATTTGCTTTCCTGCCGAGAGATACATCAGAAGATCAACACCACTGTCACATCAGTATTGTAAATATGTAGCCACCAGCCAATTAAATTAGCTTAGCATAAAGACTGGAGGAAACAGCTTGCAATGTTACAGGTGGTTATGTAACCGACTATTTCTTGTTATCAGAAAACCTGTAAAAACATCAGAGTGGAATCAAACTTTTAACAGAACCATTGTCCAGAATGCAGATGAGTTTATCTCCAAAACATGTCAAACTACTGCTATAAACATTTGCAAATGGTGCAAGGACTTTTATTTAGATTACATTTTTTGAAATAAAATGTGTGGAAAGCAGAATCACTCACCTGGCCAGACATCGCGGTGGGTGGAGGCCAGAAATAGGGATTATTAAAGCGAGGTTCAGCCATCCTGGAAAGACAGAGCAGACAACAACAAAATAATCAGTGCCTCATCACCACTCAGCCCCTCCATTTAAAAAAGTGCATTGAGGAAAGTTTGAAAGTATAAGCTTGTGAACTAAAATATATTTTTTTCCTAACATCCCTCTCGTCTTGCGTCCCATCACCTTTCTGTCTCACCTCAGGTTAAATGTTTATATGTCGCCCTACTGTCAGTATAGCAAACAGGGGTTGGAAACTTGTGTCAGTGGCTCTCCGCCCAGGCAGCAGCTGACTGTCTGATGTGATGATTTGGGAGAGCTGGTCCCGGTCTTGTGATGGTGCATTTTCAAAGACATTCTGTATTGGTTCTCCTCCTTGCCAACAAGCGCAAGAAGAGATGTAGTGTCCTCATGCTTTCTTCAAGATGTTCAGTGATGTCAGAAAGACAATTTTTTTTAAAAGGACATTTAAGTGACGCAGAGTCCAGAGGGCTTTCTCTCTCCCAGTGTTGCCTGAGACAGGCCCTCACGAGGTCACCACAGCTAGTGAGAGGACTCTTCACAATGGTTATCAGAGAAAACAGAAATGTTATGAGAGATGTGGCAGATTCTAATCTGTGGCTGTTGGTCAATCCTCCTCCTCCTCGACACACACAAACTCGCTGAAACGCGAGAGTCCAAATACAGTCTCACCTCAGAGTGCAAGAACAGACCTGACGTCTCAAGAGTTCAGAGGTCAGTAAATCCAACTAAAAAAGGTGATTATTGAATAACTTAGACAGGGTTGCAGGGAATCTGTTGGTAAGAGTGTTTTCCTTTCTAATATCTGGGGATGGGACTCAAAAATAAAAGCATGATTCTCTTTTTAACGTACAATATGTAGCTTCCCCTGCTGGGGGTCTCTTACTCAAACAAAAAAGAAAATCCAGGAAAAAGCCATAGTTTGACGATGTCTTGACGCAGTGTAGGATCATGGGAGTTGTTGTATGTAAGTTGGGAGTTGTGTAGTGTGTGGCGAAAATGAATAAACATATTTCATTATGAGTAACCAATACAAACAATAGAGGAATAAACAGCAGACAAGCTAAATGGATGAAAGTGTGTTATTCCTGTGTCTTTTCTTTGTTTGCCTGGAAGTTAAAGCAGGCAAAGCCACAGGTAGACTGGATATGAACCAAAATTGAAAGGTCCCTGTTACCTTGAACTTCTCTGCAGGGGTTTGAACCTTGTTGAAACTTTTTTAGATAATTTAGGTAGAGATGTCAACAATATATATATATAGATATAACATAGGTCTAGTCATTTTAGACATTTAAAATAAAGAATTGCTACATATTGTATCTTTAAAGATCAATGCATGATCCAGTGGCTTTTCTACTGACCACATAGAAAGATGCCTTTTCAATGTTCAGGCAGAGAGAGCTGCTTGCTGCTCCTGTTGCGATCTGGAGGCCTTTCTTTCCATCGCTTCTCTTTTCAACCCTGTATGAGGTTCTTTTTTTTTCTTCTTTAAACATTTTGCATTGCGTGCTTTGGCGTACTTCACCATTCCGAAGTCTGTTTGGCTTAGCACAGGCATAACACAGTCCACGTCTGCGGGCCAAGACAAACAAAAACGATACGTCCAGGGGTACAAGCGTACAGTAAAGCCCTCAGAATATTTCTCTAATGATGCCAGTGTGGATCAGTTTCACTTCCTGGAGGCTTTGTGACTCCGGGGAGCAGGCTCAGGAGTCCGACTGCTGCAGGACATCTCCTGTGTCACATTTAGAAATGCCACACTTCACCTAGAAAACACTTAATGGTTGCAACAGGGTTCCCTACACGCCCATGTATGGTGGTACATACACTATTTCCAGTGTTACAATCCTAGTAATCAGCTGGTTCTTTTTTTACAGATACTGTTGAGGTAGAGGAAGGTTTAAGCTCCTTTACTTGTGCCAAGAGACATGGTATTTTCTACATATGTTTCCTGCTGTGCGTTTGTTTGTTTCTAATCAAGAAAACACAAAAACATCCTGATGGATTACCATGAAACTTGGTGGAAGGATGTGGTATGGGCCATTAAAGTTTGGTGCAGATACAGATCAATGTATGAATCCAGGATTTTGCCCAGGAAATGATTACGAATTTTGATGGAGAAAAATAAGGCACCAAAAAAAGGCACAAAAGCAGATTTAAATGTGGTTTAATTTGAGATTAGGATCGTGTCAGCCGCTGTACGGTTCCAAATTATGCTAGAAATCAACCACCAATGTGTAGCCGAGTTAAGAAAGATGCAGTAGGGAGACCGTTTTTATGTATCTTTTAGTTTTAGAACCGTAGATAATCGTCACACATTGTATCATATCTTATTGTTTAGTATCAGATTGTACGTTTATCGTACCACATTGTATTGCATAGTATCACATTTGATCAAATTGTATTTTATCGTATGAATATGACTCCCTTTGGAAATGGTTTGTAAGATGAATCATTAACAAATAAAAAGCCACAAAATAAGCCACAGCCTGGAAACACAACAAAATCTTATTTATATTTATACTATCTTATGAACTCTTGTGAAGGGACCCTGACAGTTGTACAGAGGTATTTTAACCCAGCCAAGGATACATGCTATTAATTCTGTAATACCGGATGAATGGATGGATCTATCTCTGTATGGTCTGTTATAATAATGCTACAGATGGTTAGTAGTTAGTCAGGGTCAAGTGTTATCACAGTGGTGCCACACAGAACTATTTTAAATCTTAATATCTCAGCTGCAACAAGCATCACCAGTGAAACACAACAGGACTCTGGAGAGACCCAGGCCTACTCCTCCATCTCTAAAAAAAACTGAAAAGTTAGGATCAAGTTTTTTTTCTCCATCTTTGTACCTGAATTATTCCTCATTCCCACGAAGGAAGCAGGAGCCGATCTCTTCCAATCTTAAGAAAGAAAAAAACCCGGAGCAGCTTGAAAAGCGAACACACAACATCTCCTCCACGGAGAGAAAGGATCCTCCGCAGCGCCTCGCTCCTCCTGTCCGCCTGCCTGCCTCTCCCACATTCTCAGACAGTTTATTAAAAAATTTCAGACAAAAGGAAAACAAAAATGGCAGCCCCAGTCTTATTTTTATAAGCACCGGACGCCATATTCTGCAGATCTGAATATTATAAGCAGATACATTCTCCACGTGTGGCTCCAGCACCGCCGCGACGCGCCCTGGATGGATGAAGCATATTTGCATTAAAGCCTGCGAACGATTGTTTACTTTGATTTGCAGGTTTGAATAGCCCGGCTGGAGGAGGAGAGAGGAGAGGGAGAAGGAAAAAAAAACCTGACACTTCCTACAACAATCACCAAGCCTCTGCTGAATGCTCCGCAGCCTCCGAGACACACGAGCCCAGACGACGACGTTAATCCCCGCGCGTAATGGAAGCCTTGATTCGCTGCACGGTAGAAAGGGAACCAGAATCCTTCCGAATGCTGCTGTTTTTAAACGCAACTTTTGCATGACTTAAAAAAAAATAGAAACGTCGATCCCGGAGACAGAGAGGGAGAGGGGGAGAAGAAAAGGAGGGAGAGAGGGAGAGAGGGGAGGAAGAAGGAGCAACATACCTGAAGCAGCGAGAGGAGGGATATTTATTTTCTTTTTTTGTATTGTTATTATGGATTCGTCTCTTCTCTCTGCTCGCTCTCTCTCAGTCGGACTTCAAACCTTCCGGGTCGCCTGCTGTTCACTTCTGGGTGCTGCAGGCGAGGAATTGTTCAGCACAACAACACCAGAAATGAAGCCGAGGGTTTTTTAACCCATTTCGTGGTTTTTCGGTCTGATTTGAACACTGCTGCTGCTGCTGCTGCGGCGGCGGCGTGTGTCCGTGCAGCTGCTGCTGCTGCTGCTGCCACGGCACAGGATCCGTGCATGTGCCGGGGGAAGTTCATGGCTACGCACGGTTCTCCGGCTAAAGTGGCAGTTTTTAATATTATTGCATGTGCGAGGCTCACTCATTATCACTGGTGATGAACATGCACAGACAGCACAGCAGAGAGAGGGAGAGAGAGGGAGAGAGAGAGCAAGGTCCAGAATGAGTGTATTAATATGCTGCATCACAGGTGTCACCTAATCCAAGCTCTGTGCACAAGCTGCGCGTGTCACAGCCGGGTCAAGACCCTGGTGTACAGTAGATATGAAGAGTAATCCCCTCAGCAGCAGCAGCAGGATGAGAACGTGCTCTGTGCTGAGCTCAGCAGAAGATGGCACTGCTGCCACAGCTTCAGACACAGCTTCAGACCACAGCAGAAAACATGGTGGACTGTTCCTTTACACGTGATAACACACATGGCGCTGATAATAAATAAGATCTGCACTTCAAATTTTATTTACGAGGTGGAAACAATTTTACAGAATCTACTCCACATCTACATCTTTTTCTGGCGCAAAAACTCATTCGAAGTTGTCATCATATTGTGTGTATTTTTTGCAGGCAGTACTCAAACATTCTACTTAAGTGAAAGTACAAATAGATTAACAAAAATGTACTAAAGTCAAAGTTCCACATTGACTTGAATAGAAATCATTAAGTACTTGCTTTTAAATTTATGGTAACCTAATACAACTTGATATTAAATGTACTTTTACTTTTTGAAGCAAATACTTTAGTCAACTTATAGTACAAATACATTGACATGTACTCAAAAGTGAAAATACCACATTGACTTTTCTACTTTACGTTCTTACTTTTGAGTGTAGTAAGTAGTTTTATCACTTCAAGTTGATTTAATTGTGAAAGTACAGTTATTTGCTGATTAAAAAAAAACTGAGTTCCTCTACAGAGCTAAGTAAATTAATTTTATTGCATCCCACCATATATTTGTCACACCAATAGATTTAAATTTTCAATAATACTTTAATGTTTGCGCTCAATGCAATACTCATGGTTGTTTACCACACACATACACAAACAAACACATATTCAAATACCTGTTTACATATCCATACCAAATGCAAAACTCCACAGAACTCCATCTCATGTACAGTATTTGAAGTGAATCAGAGTCACACGGATGCAAAATCACCCAAATGTGATGACCACCAATAAACTGAGAGATAAACAGAGCTTGGTGCGCTGCTTCCTCCAAACACTTCTCCTCCTTACAATGACCTGAGCCAAATGTTGTAATGTTTTCTGATGTCATTTAAAATAAAAGTTTCTAGACTCCTATTGCTGAATGTATGTGGTTGTATCCAATTAAAATAAATTATGTACCCATGACTTTAGCAGTAAATTTACTTAATGTGCATTTATTTGCTTTTCTAGAGCATTTCATTACATCACATGGTCTCATCGAAAATAAGTATTATCTCAAGACTCTTGAAAGTTGATCACAAATTAACTTATTAGAGACTGAGAGTAATGTTTGGAAATCCTAAAATGAAAAAGAGTAATTCAAAGTTCAATTTATATATATTTGCAACTCATTCTATGTGATAAAACACTTTGATCTTGAGCTCCATTCATACAGAAACAGTGCTGGGACCTGGCATTAAAACCAATGTATCTAGATGAAGTCAGGGATCAGAGTTAATGAGCCAGTGTTCCCCAGGAGAACAATATGAATAAGTAATGTCCCATGTTGAAGAGGACCTGTCCAAATACTGCAAGTTGGCTATTACTGAAGGGTCATGTTAAGTACAATGCACGGGCAACATTATAACAGGATCTGAAGTAAATTAAAACACTGAAAACAATAAAATGAGTCATGTGACTTAACCCCATTAAACTATTAAACATGTATTGACTTTCAAGAGTGTTGTCTTCTCTCTAATCCTGATTCAAGCAACACCCTGAATGTGTGTTATTTCTGTAACCCTTGAAATAACATACAGTAGATTCATAAGGTGGGTGTAACACAGAAATGTTGGCACACACACACACACGCCAACATGCACACACACACGCACACACCTCTCACTGTTGTTAGACTGGTTTTCTTGAGCCCAGACGCTGCCACACCCTCTGCGGTGTGCAGGTTCTCTCACTTCCACACAGGCCAGGTGCAGGGAGCACAGGAGGAGGCAGGGTCATTATCCCCCCCATCAAGAGGGTGGAGCAAAGGGGGGTGGTGTGGAGGGGTGAAGGGAGCGGATGAAACATCTGAAGCTCATATTGACATGCTGCTCTGACGGCTCCTGCCTGTACAGGTAAGAACTCATGAACTTCACAGCAGGTGACATTTTGTCACATGTAGTTTGAATTTTCTTCTATGACCATGTGATCGGGATAAAGGAAATGTTTTATACAGGTTGAACCAGAGTGATTGTTCAGTATTATTGTCAGGAGGTGGACATGTTTACAGTCTTGTCAGAGCTGCAGATTTGCATGTTCACATAACTGAGAGGTTTAATGGGAATTGTTTATTTATCTATGCTGTTAAATATGATGTTTTAATTGAATTCAGACATGATAATATTTGTTGACAGAGGACAGTTTGACAAGCTGTTGTTATTCCTGAGTTTCTACCTTTTTGTGATCATCTGTAAACAGCTGTTTAGTCCAGGGTTCACTCCTCATGTACAATGAATTATTGATCTGCAACCACGAGGCAGAAACACACACTCAAACTAGAATCATGATACAAAAAGTTTGTGTGAGTTTCCCAGAAACTACAGATTTGTAATTTCCATTGTTGGAGGGTTGGCATTCTCGAGCTCCTCCACCTTGAGGCACAAAGAGAATCAGTTTTTCGGACAGCGTGTTGACCTGTGTTTGTGTGTGTTGTTCTGTTCTAGTCATGGATGGTGTGTTGGAGGGAGCAGTGGTCTTGTGTGTATTTAAACTGGCCTGCAGTCTTCTCTTCGTGCCCTCGCTGACCGCCTCCTACAGCCCTGTCAGCTTCTGCTGCTGCTGCCTCCTGGTCTTCACCGACTTCCTGGCTGCAGGTGACGATCAGTCATTGTAGAAGCATCACAGATGAAAACAATGGGTTCTTCCCTGACACATATCATATCCTTCCAATTAAATTTGTGGAAATCTGTTTACTAGTTACTCTGTAATCTTGCTGGTTATATAATTAGCTCAAGCAGGATGTAGCCCTGGTTGGGATCACTGATCTAAACCAGTCTAACCAGAATCCACTAACTCGCTGACACTTTGTTTTTCACACAGTGTCTCTGAGTTTCCTTTGTGTCTTCGGGTCCTGGTTGGCGGCCCCAGCCCCAACGGGTGATGTCATTGCCCTGCGTTTCCTGCTGTTCCTCAGCCACACGTATGGAGCCGTGCTACTCCTGACCACACCTCTGATCGCTGTGGAGACCCTGGGCAGACTGCTGTGGCCTCACTCCGTCACCATCGCTCCCAGGGCCAAGAGTCAAACAGTGGACACTGATGGAGAGCACTGTTATACTGGAGAGGTAGCAGAGGAGGAGGATCGGGAGGACAGGAACCATCCGGACAAAGATGAGGGGTTGTCTTGTGTCGGCGGCTACCTCTGCTGCCTGTCAGTGTGGGTAGTCGTCGCCCTGAATGTCAGGTGGCGATGGAAGCTGCAGGATGAGTGGGCCGCTGTCTGTTTGCAAACAACCAACTCCCTCATCAGATGTTTACCCAACCTGTTCAGTCCCATACCCAGTGCCGTGAGTCCCTGCTGGGCCATGGCCTTCCTCTGCCTTCTCCTGCTGCTCCTGACTACAAGCCTGCACATGCGACGCCTGGCCTCTGCACATATCCAGACGCATCAAACGAAACCCAGGCTCCTCAATATCAGTGACAGCGGCCGGCTAGGCCTCGTTCCAGTCCGCTCTGCGCCCACCGAGCCTGTGAACCGCGGGATGTCGCTGTCAGAGTCGGCCCAGTGTGTTGACCCAGAGAAAACAGAGAGCAGCTGCACTGTTCACAGAGCATATTCCTGGAACATGGAGCAGATGTTAGCGCATCACCATGGAGACTTTGTCCTCCTCTCCCCCGGGTGTTTGTCTGCAGAGTGGGGAGGACATGAGCTCGAAAGGACAAAGAGAGGTGTTCCTCTGACATTCATCACGGGGGGGCATGTGGACTCACGGCTCAGGAGCCAGCTTGGGTGGCGGCGGTGGGGTTTTCCCTGCCTGTGGGTGAATGTAATGATAGGGTTCGTGAGTGTGCTCTCCATCTTTGTGCTGCCTCTGAACCTCAGTGTGAACATTTTTCTGATCAGGACTATAGAGACACTGCTGGAGATGAGTGTCACACCTTTGGTTTCATCTCCAGCGAATCCAAGCGTCACATCAGCCTCTCACGATGAAGCGTTTGTGTAAACAGCAGACCGGTGCGAGGGAAACGTGGATGCAGATAGGAGGCTATTTGCAACCGAATCACCAGATTAATATTGCATGTGTGCCGAGTAGACGGCGGGTCTACCTGTCTACACTGGTTTGGATATTGTGTAAATAAGCATTTCTGAGCAGCTATTCGCATGTGAGGGATAATATGTTGAAAGTGCTGAAATGTGCTGAGGAGGCAGGTTGAGGCGTGTCTGTCAGAGAGACACTAAACCCCGACTGAAACAGATGGCTCTCTTACTATTCAGAGCCTGGAGATCCGCGGTGATTTGTCGTCTCCCTGTGTTTTACAGACTGAGCCTTTCCAGTGGAATACGACTAATCCAGGGGCAAACAGTGGTTCTGAAATTACTGATCTGAGGTGTGCTGATGCTGCATTGCATAATCCCTGCAAGACGCAACCTATAAATAACTACTGAGGGATCTGAGGGTGAACCACATGTTGTTTTTTTCTTCTTTGTAGTTGTTTCTCTGTCGGTTTTAAGGGACTCTGCTGCTCCTCAGAGGTGGAAAGTAACTAATTTGAATGATGAATGTTTTCTACACGTGGCATCTATTGCACTTCTGTCCGTCCTGGGAGAGGGATCCCTCACATGTGGCTTTCTCTGAGGTTTCTACTTATTTTTACCCTGTTAAAAGGGTTTTTAGTAGTTTGTCCTCACTCTTGCTGAGGGTTAAGGACAGAGGATGCCACACCCTGTTAAAGCCCTATGAGATGAATGTAATTTGTGAATATGGGCTATACAAATAAAATTTGATTGATTGATTGATTGATAAATACTTTTGTAAAAGTACAAGTTTGAGCCACTGAAATCAAGTAGTTCCATTTTATGCAACTTTATATTTCTGCTCCACTGCTTTCCGAAGGAAACGCTTTAATCTTTAAAGGATTGATGTGACAGCCATATATACTATAGTTCCTTTTCAGATTGAGATTGTTCATAAAAACAGGAAATGTGTATAAAAGTGTGTCTTGTGACTCCCCTGTCTTCCCTTTTTGGCCTGTGATTAATAAGCAGCTTTGTTACATACTGTATCTATCAGTCTGTGGTTAAAATGGTTTCATTCAAATAACAGTTAGAGACCTTACTGTGGCAATTTGTCATATTTCTGAAAGATAAGAGAAAAGCTTATCTTCAATATTGTGAGGCAGAACTAATCAGATCTAAAGTTCTTGAGTTTCATTCTCCAATTCTTCAGGGAGACCGCTGACCTTCCAGGAAAAAGGCTACTGGGCAAAAATTATATTGATAAACTACTATTAACATTTACAGTTAAAGACCCTGTGGGTTGATGGTTTGTTGAATCCTTGATTCATTCAAACTTATATCTGAATGCCACTGTCTTACTTTTGCGACTGTTTATTTAGAAATGCAAAAATCAATGACCCTCTAACAATGTCATACCAACACGAATAAACTACTGATTACAAGAAAGATACACCTTCAGTAATGGTTCACTAATATCTACTTATGTCAGAATTATTAATGATTATTACCAAAACATGTCCTTTAAGAAAAACAACAAATAAGAATGGGACCTTCTTGAAATGTGAAATTAAAACAACTTTGACCACCAACATTTCACATTTATGTTATTATGTATCAACAGGTGGCACAGGAGTAGACGGGTTAGGGGTGTAGCCTCAAAGCAAGAATGTTCAAGAATTGTACACTCTCAATTGATCCTAGCTGAGTGGTAAATAATAATAATAATCTGTATATAAACTGATTTTTCCCAGTTGCTCCTCTGTGGTTAAACAGTGTCTCTAATGAACTAAAGAGCTAAAAAGACAAGAGAAATAGCAGGCATCAGGAGGATTCTCAATAAATGACTTTGATTATCTGTCACATCCGAGATAAAGATATCCCTCTGAAAGTAGAAGCCTAATTTATGAGTCATAATCTGGCAGCACTGCTGACGCACGCTCATTGTGGCTGAGCTGACAAGCCTTGTGCTCGGGAGGTGAGCAGGGACACACACATCAACACCAGAGGGCACTCCAGTACAACAGCAGCTGGGAGCGACTGACACCCTGCACCTCCAGGCTCCTACAAAGTGTGATAGACGAGCTTCAGGAGGTAACAGGAGAGAGATGAAGGGGATTGAGGAAACAAAGGAGTGCAGTCTTAGAGCCTGTGATGGAGCCAGAGGCCTGCACAGTGCACACCTCCCCTTTCACAGGGCAGAGACCTGTGCAGACAAATACTACTGCAGCACACACGGCCAGGTACACCACGTTCCTCTGCGTGTGCCTTCATGCTTTTTTCCATTTTACTATTTAAGTCAGATGATCCCTGATGTATCCATAGGCAAAGTGTTTCCTCACAACTGTAACCTGACATGTTCCACTAACCCTAACCCTAACCCTAGTGCGAGAACAGACCAAAGTTTAATGAGCGCTGTGCTTTTCTGTGTCTTTGAGGACTTTATGTGAAATTAGGCCACGACGACATGAAAGGTAAAATATCTCAGTTTCTGTAAGTTTCCTCAGTCATTAGAGTCTGTTCAGAGCAGGAACTGTGCTCTGAGAATGTAAAGGTCAAAGGCCAATACAAGTTGAACTACATTGCTAACCCTAACCCTAACCCTAATGGTGTTGAATTGCCTAGCTTTTTAAGTTTGTTCAGCTATCCTTGGACTTTGAGATCACCTTCCATTCCATTCATGCCAAACCTTAACTGTAATCTAAGCACAATTCACATCTTAACCCCTTATCTCCACCGGGAGCTTAGAAAATGAAGTTAAGGCTCATTAGGACCCGGCTTTGGTCCCCATGAGGTCCACTGGTCCTGACAAAGGTCAGTGTTAATACTGAAAAAGGTTGAATGAGTACAAACAAAAACACACACAGACAACACCACACAAATACCAGCAGTACAAACACAAATATATATTTTTTAAATTAAAGAGAAAACATCACAAAGCTATAGAACAAAGACATTACCATAATTCCTATAATCCACTATTGATCAAAATAGTAGATAATAATGTGTTTCTGAAATTAAAGCATACAAAATAAATTATACAATTGTAAAGAAATTAATCTATAAATAAATAAATAAATCTGTTCATCCATAAAATTATCTACATCCCAGCTGACATAGGATAAGAGGCGGGGTGCACCCTGAACATGTCATCAGCCAATCACAGGGGCAACGTAAAAACACGTAAAAACATTCACACTATTAAATCATGGAATCTAAAATCTTAAATTGAATCCTTATTACATTTACTCATCCAGAAGCCGAACACACTGACAGGGCTTTTTCTACAATGGAGACATAGTTGTTAATGTCTACCCATCACTTTAGCTGATGTTTGGAATAATATTTGCACTTGCAGGTTGCTTTACTTTCACTTTCGGTTCAGTTAATCTGAAACCTGCTCCATGTGGTGTGAATCTGGAGAGCTCCAGAGTTTGGGGTCATTATCTGGCTGGATGAAGCCATGAACATCCACTCTGTCTCGTTAGCACAACTTCCTGCAGTAGAATATTGTCCTAATAATGCCTCAGATTGTGTGTTAACACTGTGAACAGTTCGGTGTCATGAACCTAAAATGACAACATGTGCTTTTTCTCAAACTGTGGGCGGTATATTAATGGCTAGTATGTTTCCCCATTGATACGGAGTAAAAAATATCATTGTAATGTGTAATAATGTTCAAGTGATATTTAACCTATTATAAAGCATGTACAGTATAAAGGGGTGGTAGATCTTCCATGCTTTAGCAGAATTATAGCTGCAGATCCTCTTCTCTAACTGAGCCTTCATTTCTTTTTTCCATCACTTACAAGAATAAAAGGGTTCCACTCGCCTCAGGAGGGCCACATCAGCCTGGAATCAGATACGGGTCTCTCAAAGGAGCGCTCAGTGAGGACTTAATGGACACTTTCCCCTCGGGTAAGACTCTCGATTACAGGACGGACACATTCTCCTTGGATAAAACTGTCTCCATCACAGGAGTTAGCCGGAATCAAAGCTGAAAATATGTAGCCACTTGTCCCGAGGGGTCTGCTGTGGATAGATGTGGGACTCAGCTTCAAACTTTACTTTGTTATGGAGCAGCTGTAATCATGATGCAACAAGACTCAATGACTCTGGAGTGTGAAATAATAGAGCAGCGAGATACAAAGCCTCACACACAGAAGCACCAGAGGATGACTCAGATGTTCACTGTTGATGGTGATTTCAAACCGATTCAAACGATTTCTCCTCCACGCATAGCGACTGGTTATTCAGACGTGCCACAGATGGCAAATGAAGAGGATCGGTTGTGACTCACCCGCAGTGAGGGAACACTTAACACCGGCAGACATCTTTCTTATTCATCATGACACACGCCCGGGCCTCGGCCTCTGCCAAAAATAAAAAAAGGAGGAGTAACAAAAGACTTCCCTGGTGAAGAGATTAGCAGAGCTGGGTTTGGAACATCTCAACTAAAATGTTTAGGTAACAGGTTTTCAGCTCTGCAGTGTCAGTCTGTGCACAGCTTGGCTCTCAAATAATACGGTTACACAGATATTCTCATATTAACCAGATTAAGCCGAATCCTGAATAAGAACTGCATGTTAAGAGCAGCTCAAGCAGGATGTATGAATAAGGTCATACTCTTGAGTGACAGTAAAGTAATGTAGAGTATACCAATGTTACTGTTTAGACATTTATACCATTGTATTGCATTATAACGCACTATTGGACTTTTCACAGCATTTTGCATCAACAACTGCTATGCTATAAAAGCTAGTCCACTGAGAAAATATTTAACACAAGCTAGTTTTGAGACACATTGATCTATTTTGACTTCTAGCTGGTTCACAGTCTGTATAGTGACAGGTGTGTTCATGCGGAAGTGAAAGGATCAAAAGTAACTTTTTAACTGTTAACTTCTTTGCAGGTTACCCGTCCGGTACCCGCTGGTGCAGGACTCTAGCCTTAGCTCTTCTTTGTCTTTAGTGCTAATCAAATAGCAATTTTTAGCATGCTAATTTGCTAACTTAAGATATACCTGACACATGTTAACATGTTGCCATTGTTAGGATTTATCCTGCTGGTGTTAGCATTCAGCTCAACCTCTACTATGGCTTCTGATTGTGTGTTGTTTGGAAAATGTTTGAAGCTTGAAGATGTAAAACCATGTAGGATTATATGAGAGAGATTAAGAGAAGAAATATACTTTTTTTTTATTTAAAACAAATACTTGAGTTTAAACACCTGTATTGGAAACTAGAGATATATCAACATTAACTCCAAAACTGATCTGGAGATGTTAGGTATCTCGTACTGATCTAGTATCAGGTGAGACTTCCCCATTTAATATTAACTCATTTTCTTTGTTGTTTAATGAGTGCTTCCATCTTGTGGTTTTGACTTAGAGCCAGTGTGTGTTTGATACGACCTAAGATGATGGAAACAATCTTTGGAATAAATCTATTCAACATGTCTTTAGTTCGGTTTATGACATACAGCAGACATGTCCATGTTATATACACAGTCTATGGCTACAGCTAATGTAGTTTTCCGAGCCACATTATTATCCAGCTCATGTTACTCAAATTAATTCCTGTAAGTCAGAGGAGTGCCCAGATTTGAGAAAAGGAATGCACTGATGTGGGATCAGTAATCTGTAAAAGGAATTTGGAGAGCAGAAATTTGTTGGTGATGGTCAACTTTGCTGCGCATCAAAACCAGGAAAAAAGTTGAAGAGATTGTCTGAGTTTCTCAGTAATTTATTGTACATCAAAACATTTCCCAAAAACCTCCAGCAGCAGAAGCACACCAGAGTGTGTTCACACGATGATGGGTGCCCAGCGGCCATCATCAAAAGACACAATCATCATTTCAATCATATATAATTACCATCATCAAATCATTTTACCCACCTGCAGCACCAGTAACCCGCCACCATCTCACAATAATCTCCTTCTTCATATTAAAACATAAAATCTTGATGAAGCCGACCACACTAAGGTCTGCAACACAGAAAACTGGCGTCAAATTCAAACATGTGTTCTAACCTGCATGAGCCCAGCTGGTTGGAATTTACTTTCAAAACAACATTTTAGATCACGACAGATTGAGACAAGGATAAAATAACAGAACACTGTCCTGATTGTCTAAACCCTACATTCATAAATAAATCCTAACCAGCTGAAATGGACAGAGTAAATCCCAGTCAAACTAACTCACCAGTTTCACTCAGCATGTGACTCATTTTCTAAGCAACTCAAGGGCCCTTGCAGATCCGTGCAAGTTAAAGCAAAGACCTGGAATCCTTTGCACATGGTCACAGTTTGACCCCAGTTTGCATCATACTGCACATACCGGAATAAGATCCTACAGAAACGAGGGCACTGCCCAATTCTCTTTTAAGTGGACAACACAGACTAAACATACACATAATGTGAAGATGTACAGTGGCAAAGGTAAGGTGAACCCTATGTTCATTCAGAAAAATGTGTTATATTCAATCGGATTTCAGCATTTCAGAAGTATCTTTGGCCACTTCATGGGTATATGCTGAGGGATTTAAAAATAACAGTTGAAGCTGGCAACTCAAACACACTGTGCACACGCCCACCCACAGACACACACATATACACACACACACACACATCTCTCAGTGTGCTGTATTTGGCTGAGGGACAGGAGCCTCTTAGGGCAGATTCTGCAGGACTTGTTTACAACTGATGACAAACAAGAGCATTTGAGGGCCGTGGGGGGGGGGAGAGAGAAATAAACATCAGTGAGCCGCAGAGGAATTATCGGCTATTTGATCATTATGTAACGGAGCAACAGCCACGGGAATCCCAGGATTACACAGTTGGGATAAAGTCCATCAACCATCCATCCAACCAACAAACAGTCCATTCGTCCATCCAACCGTTAACTGAAAATTGCCACATCCTAAAACTGACAGCCTTACGACATTGAGATAAATTACATGATTTGAAATATTTGTGAACAGTTTGTCTGTGCAGCCTTTTTTTAAAAGCAATATTTGATCTTTAGGTTCCGATTCATACAACCAGGGGTCTCTGCTTCAAATGCTAAGCGAGTATTTAGTGTTATTTTGAGTCAAAGAAAAACTGATCAGATATCATGGCTGGTGGCAGAAAATTGCTTAAATTCATTATTTAAGTGAACAAAAAAAGAAAATAAAGGTTAGAATGTGGGTTTTGGGCAAAAGGGGAAACTTAAACATGAGCCAGCATGAAGATAGACTTAATCCTTTTCACCATTGTTATAATATTTACAAATATTTAAGAACTTCTTCAATAGCAGCACCTTTCTGAACTAACTCCACCTCCAAACAGACCTTACTATCATGTGTTGGTAAGATTGGGACAGGGTTAGGGGTGGGCAGCCTTTGAACTACTTTATCATTCATATGATTTGTTTTAGGTGATGTGGAGAGCCACTGGTGCACATAGAATGACTGAACACACATGTGAATGCATCATAGATCATCGTCTCAGATGGAAGTAAAACAAAAGTGCAGACAGACTTGACAAGTTCAGGGCGAACGCCAAACAAAATCCAAAGATAGGAAAAAAGAGCAGACTACTGTCAATCACATTCCACGAACAAAGCAAAGCCAACTGTACAGCACAGAGAGGACGGGTGCCTGGACAGAGAGGGGACTTCAACTCTGACCAGCCTGGAGGGGGAGTGGTGCCCCCTGGGAGTGTGCAAGTTGGGCCTGCGACAGCCACCGTAAGAGCGGAAATCACTTGATTTTAAACACGCTGCCACAGACCCCAGAGAAGCCCAGGGGCCCCTTTCTCTCTCGTTTTCAATGAAAGAGGTGGAATGAGGCTCAGATGCAGGCCTTTACCGTACAGTCGTTTCAAGTCACAAAAAAAACAACATTTTAAGAGCAACATCAAGCACAATTCTTAACACAGAACTTAAAGGAATAAACATTTCAAACACCCAATTAAACACTTCTTAAACTTTTTTTCTACACAAGTCCTGCAAATTCAGGATGGACAATCACGACCATAGAAGTGTGTCGCTCCTATAGGCGCACAGTGTTGATTCGCAACGGTTGCACATTCTTGCCGTTGGCGTGGCTTTGGCCGGGGCTGAAATAGGGGAAGACCTTGGTGGGGAATTTATCTCGGTAGGTGTAGAGCCAGGACATGTCGTCTGCATTGTAAAAGATGAGCAGGCCTTTCGGGTAGTCCAAGTACACGCCCACCTTCTCCAGCTTGCTCTTGACGTTGAGACGGGTCCA
The DNA here is from genome assembly GCA_038501795.1 of Pseudopleuronectes americanus. Lineage (NCBI taxonomy): Eukaryota > Metazoa > Chordata > Actinopteri > Pleuronectiformes > Pleuronectidae > Pseudopleuronectes > Pseudopleuronectes americanus. Next base: position 18,094,653 of record CM076717.1, on the reverse strand, counting down.
GGGCTCGGTGCAGGCACTGTACTGGTTCCCGTCGTGCATGACAATGCAGTAGAAGCCACGGGTGGGCTGGATCTGGATGCTGCCCTTGCGACTGACCGTCTCGTTGGCCACACCGATCATCCACTGGGTCTTCTCCGACACCATCACCTCCCAGTAATGGACACCCGAGGCAAAGCCCTCAGCGCCAAGAACAGACACCTCCACATCGAAGCGGCGCGGGGAGTCCTGCAGTGGTTGCGGATGGAGGTTCCCGTAGGCCACGATGGTACAGTCGTCTGAGAGGATCAGTCTTTGGTGGGCTGTGATGTGATCGAGGGTCAACGCTGCTGGCACTGAGGGAGGGGAGAAAAGGGAGATGAGGGAAGAGACAGCTTTAGCTCTGAGACTCAGCATTTCCATTTACATTTAACGCTGTGGAGAGACAAAAATCGGCTGAGATAAACAGGACATGTGGATACAGGTAGAAAAAAACTAAATCAATCAGCTTGGACAAACAGAAAACTGCAGCGTCACTCTTAGCCCCTCATTTGGATTTATAGTTGCCGTGTCAGTTTTGTGCTGAGACAGTAAACACATCCTGGCAGCTCGGCCACGTCACAGCAGAAGTGAGGTCAGGGTTATAAAACACAGTACCTGATAAAAACAAAGGACACTCTCTGAATGTATATACTGTAGTGCATGTGTTCAGACAAGGATAGCACTGAGGATGAACATTTTTTGATTTTTTGGTTTCACAATACATCTTGTAATGTATTTCACTACACTGGGGAATAAAATCAATAAATGAAAAAAGAGTCAGCTCCTGAGGTTCTGAGCGGCTGACAGACCCAGCCAATGTTCAAGTCAAGTCAGGTCCAGGTTTCATTCTCAGTAACACAAAGGAGGTGTGTGTGTGTCCATGTATCACAACTCCCAGGTTACTCTACATGACTACACGTGCACAGTTTCTATTGGAACAACCTTCTACCAATAGTCTCCAGGTATTATCCAGAATACAAAGCCAGTGATAATGATTCTTTTTTTTCATTTTATAATAGTTGCTCAGTACTGCTTCAAGTTGACTGTCTGGAAGCAGTATTGGCATAAGCACATCCACCTCAATGTTAGTGTATTGGACATGAACCAAAAAATCTCTAAATGCACACAATTACATTCAACTTACAAATGTTTCCTGTCGTTCCAGGTTCAAGTTTTGTTTTTGATAACTTATATGATGCTATAAAAGTGGGGTGACACACCATGATGGACAGCTGAAACCTCCCTACTATTGTTCAGACTGGTTCCAAACAACGACTGGGTGCGTGATGGCAGCGTTCCTATCCGCAATATTTTGTACAAATAGACCATGTGAGACATGTTTTTTTGTAATGTGGCTGTAAGACTCACAACCTGGTGGAAACATTACAGTTTATATATATATATATATATATATATATATATATATATATATATATATATATATATCGCTACAGCCGGAGTTAGAGGAGGTGATCCAAGCTATGTTCTGTGGTACTCGATGATGAATGGCTTGTTATTGTACGACACACCCAACTGCAGACTCTTAGTTCAGGAAAACAAAACAGGGCGTTATGCAACAAGTGGGGCTGTGAGTACACCACGATACATTTTTTATGATCTGTTTTTACCTTCATGCATTAACTACAGTCTTTTAGAGTCAAGTGCTCTCCTGAGCTTTATAGGGGAGTTCGGTTTGAGCACTATCAAATGATGGGAAGAGTGCAAACAATACAGTGAGGAGGTAACTGCGAGGGGGGAGACGCTGCAGCTCGCTTCACAGACTCCAGGTCGGTAGGAGGCTGTGTCTTGGTGCAGTTATATGGTTTTATGTAGACAGAATCTGCATCCACGTCTGCTCTAAGCATTCAGTATAAGGTAACGTTACCAGGCTGAACAGTAAAGGCTATAAATAATAGATAAAGGCACCTTTCCAGTTCCCATTGCATTTTATATTAGGTGGGATAAATGAAGGTGAAACGTCTGGCGCTCAGCCAGCGGACAGGACAATGCCTTCTCCACTCAATGGCATCTCCAGTGTTTGTTACAATCAAGCCATTAAAATTTCATGAGCTGAAAACCTCCTTGTGCCATGCAGAGAAACATGCCACTATACACACACATCAGCGGAGAGGTCATTCTTCCTGGTGAACATGAAAGAGAACCCACACTGTCTGGTAGATATTCCCACCAACCCGTCGGTGACAGCGACGGCTGAGCGATGATGGGAGGAATGTCTTTGTTGCGTCTCTGGCAACCGATGGTGATGGATTGTTACCAATTGTTTCGTTAGGCAGCCACTCGAGGGGAGGCCAAAAAGCTGTCTTGCCTCCCCTCGGCTGGCAGTGAGCTGAAATGGGAGGATTGACTGAAGGAGTGAAAAAAAATTCTTCAGCACATTATTATAAACAATCTCCTGTGAGAAAATGATAGCTGTAGGGCAGAGGGAGTAGAGCTCCTCTCGGCACCGTCAGCTGAAGAAGGGCATTGCTGCCTTCCAGGTCTAACCACCGTTTCTCATCCGAGGATGGAGAGAAGCTCAAAAACATCCGAGCAGTCTAACTGCAGGGCAGGATCAGTTCGCTCAAAGCGAAATGTTTGAGACGTTCAGCTACCGAAAGAAAATTTGACTATAAACCTCTTTGTAAAGGTGGAGTTTGACATCTTTGAAAACTATTTATTCTCTCTTACTGAAAGTTTATTTGAGAAGATTGATTCCACTCTCAAATCTGTCCATTACATATAAAGCTCTAGTCAGGAAAACATTAGATGTGAATACTCCACAGGTCTGTGTCAGGGCTGCAGCATGGCCTGGTCGCATCATTCTGCAATGCTGATTTGTCTGTATTTCTTTAAACCAATCATAATTGTCTTCAGGTGGGTGGGGGGGGCTGTCAAAAGACATATGTTGACACCGAGATTACACAATGCAAATCTCTGACAGCCCAAAGGTAACATAACTCCCATACTAGCACCTCTGAAGCTAGTTAGTCAGCACTTTATATCTTGTTTGTATAATCTGTATTACAGGGAGGTCACATTCACTGCAACTTGCTAAGAATCAGTACAGTCTTCACGAAAACAAATCAAATGCTACACTATTCCCTTCACACCTCACAGTTCTTCACTAATAGATTCCACTCTGTGTATTTACACACTCACATGTTTAGACATATGAACTGTCCTGCTTGTGTCGTACCTGGTGAAACGTCCTGAAAGAGGGATTTCCATATTGTGTACTGTAAGGGCCCCATGTACTTGGATGTCGGGAAGTCTTCATACGTCAGATTGGTCTCATGTATCTTTCCTTTAATCCTGTGACAGGAAAAAAAACAGATCAATAGAAGTCTAAAATCCAATTTGCTGCTTATTCCAAATAACGCTGCCTCTTACTCAACCAAAATGATGCTTCAAGTAATTAATCTGGTTTGTGTGTGTGGATTGTGCGATTAGAGACATTAAACACTGCTTCATGAAGCTCCAACAGCATAGGGGAATAAATCAGAGGGAGTGTGTGTGTGTGTGTGTGTGTGTGTGTGTGTGTGTGTGTGTGTGTGTGTGTGTGTGTGTGTGTGTGTGTGTGTATGCACTACATGTGGTCCATCCTGGAGTGAGCTGCTTACCACTACCACAGCTTCATAATAACAGCACAGTATGCATTCTACCCATTACATTTTTTTTTAACATTGTAGCCAAAAACTGTTGAAATAAATTTTTCCCCTCTGCACCCATAATGCAAATTTTGACACACTTTTTTAGACCCTTGGCCAAGAAACGTGAAACGTAGCTTCTCTGCCATGAAATCTAAATAAACAATTGGTTTTCAGGCAATACATTTGTCACAACAATTTTGTAAGCCATTTTCAGATAAGAAATGTGCAGAAAATTTGATCTGAAGTTTAACTTTCACATATGAGGAACCCAGCAGGAGATTGTCAGAGTCAGACATGTTTACCACAGGAAAATGTTGGGGTGGTGTCTGGGTACATCAGGACATGATAGTATAAATTCCATTGCAGAAATCATATGTTTTTGTTTATTGCACATCAAGACTGCGGTCATCTATTCTTAGCAAAAAAGCATCTGAATCTCACTTTCTTAACAAGTTGACATCTTCGCCAGCATCTTCTACATGTATGACACCTCTTTTTAATCCTGAGATCTTTGTTCTTATTACATTTTTTTCTATCTGTCATGTGTTAAAAACATCAACACACCCACTTGCGGAGTTCAGTGCAGGTCTGAAAGCAGCTACAGTGTGATTCAATTGAAGACATTGTGCCCTCACTGATTCAACATTAGAGCTGGTTTATTTCAGGGCCTAACACTCCATCTGTTCAGGGATTAATCCTGCTTAATGATGCGGCTGCTAAAATTTGTACTTTTCACAAAATGTTACCAGCCTGGTGTTCAGCACAAGTAGATTTGGAGAGTTTCCAAGTACTATCATTATTACAGTTATACTCCCATTTATTCCAATGATAGAACCAGCGTTGAGTTGATAACACTCAGATCACAAGACTTTGCAACCTTGGGCTGGACAGTAGGGCCTAAACATGGTGTCGAGATTCAGTTGATTTTGATAATTATCAGCATTTTCGTCACATTATAATTTTTTTTAAGTTCTGATTTTTTCTTCTGAATGAAGGTTGCGGTTTCAACTTTTATTTTATTTTCTGCTAGCACCATGAGCATTATACAAAGATATTTGGTTATATTGCTATTTATAAAAATTGTATTGCAATAATAATTATAGATATTATTCCTTGCCGAGCCCATTTTCTTCTTATGTGATAGCATTGATGAAGTTTTGAGATGTTTTTTTGCAAAGCTCGGGGTCGGTGAAGCACCTCTCAGATGTGACGGCGACTCCCTCCAGGAAGTCGTGTCGTTCAGACTCGTTGAGGCGCTCCTGCAGGATCTGGATGCCCTCCTTGACGTCACGCAGCTGCTGACTGTAGCACTGGATCTTGTGCTCGATGTCGGACAGCTTGCGGGCTGTGTCCATCTCCAGCTCCTCCAGCATGGTCTTCTGACGCTCGCGCAGGAAGCGGTGGAGGCGCTCGAAAGCGTCGCCGATGGTTGCACGCAGACTCTTGGCGGAGGACTGAAGCAGAGAGGCAAAGGTGGGTAAACTGGGTTAACTGGGTCATGACAGGGCTGATAAATAACCATAGTAAGCAGGGTGTGTTGGGTATTGTAATTACACAAGGGTTAGTATTTCAAGAGCTTACAAAGTGGTCTAAATCATGTAGTATTACATTAACATTTATTTAAGGGGTTCAGCTTGTACATGTATTGATTTCAAGTGGCTCTCAGTGAAAGTACAACCTTCAGCATAGAAAATAAAGAAGATTTCACTTTGTTACTGCGAGGAGACACAAACAAGAGCACACTGCAACAGATATAATCCAAAGAGATGGTCAAAGGAAGGGGGCGCAAAGGACGTCCTGTCTGTGAGTGTTAACGGGACTGGTAGCCAGGCAGAAGGGACAGCAGACTGGGAGCTGAAGAGCCGAAGAAAGTGATTTGTAGCTGTTGAAGATGAATGGGAAGTTGGACATGAAAGAATGTATCATCCGAGTGTCAGCGGTCGGAGTGACTGGGAGGCAGCACAAAGGGATGTGATGCAAAAACCCTGTAAACACTGCGCGAGAGGAGAAGGAGGCGTTTGATTAGAAGCTTCTGAGGAAAACAAACACTGGACTTCATTGAGACATTCTGCTGAGACTTTCCCTGCTCGTCAGGTTTTTGTACAAATTCAAAACCAAACTAAAAGATCTGCTCATCAAAGAGCAACTGGGAAAATGAAGAATCTTGTGCGTATGAACCTTTGATTAATGAATCCTGATGATATTACCTGATGGGAATTTCAACACTTTCTCTGATCCTTTCAGGAGGAGTTGAATTTAGGAACTTTGATCTCAAGTTTAATTACACGTCCACTGAAAATTCAATCAATCTCTTTGAAGCAGCAGACATTTTTCTCCTGTTCTCCCAGAGACGGGGGCAGGCACTCTCTTTCTGTATGTGGGAACCTGTTCACATAACTATTTCTCTGCAAGCCTGAGAACGATGACATTCAGGTGGGCTACGTCCCAGCACTCCTGCCTACTTAAAGAGCTGAAATTGGGAGGAAGGGGAGGAGGAGGAGGAGGAGGAGGAGGACTGCAGCAGCCTCGCTATCAGTCTCACTGACATGTCCGCTGCTCTGGCCCAGCAGGCTATGATGGCACTGAGAGGGAGTCTGCAGCCCTTGGAGACAGGACGCCGGCTACCCTTCAGGGAGAGCAAATCCCCTGCGGGCATCTGAATAGGACACAATGTCTATGCTTCAGATAGAGATCCTCCCAGGAATACAGAAGCCCAGCACTCAAATTGGAGTCAAGGAAGGCACAGTTTGTTAAAATGGGAGCTGGGCTGCTGCAATGCTCCCTTCTCAATATTAGTATAAGAAGTGAGATCCAGCTCACGCGATTTTACACATCCAAGTCTATTCAAGCCTAGTTCACACTACGTGGTTTTTATCCCGGTTTGTAGTCGGCGTATGATTCGCCATTTGCTTTTTGTAAACTCTTCAAAGACACGAAAGGAGGGACTAACCGACACGTTGCAGACTTTGACTAGATTTATAGCAGGCCAAACATATAGACAAATCGGTGACGTCTACAGCCAATCAGAGCACAGGACGTTGGAGAAGGTAGTGGTGAGTCTGAACTTGACAGCAATTACGCAACTTTGAAGGTTGCGTAGTGTGATTTTTGCATTACAGATCAAGGAGTAGTTCATTTCTGAAGAGAGAGTTGTATGATGTTTTTCTGTCCATTGCATCTAAGACCGTGTTGTGGGAGTGCAACACTATATTATTAGAGTACTCCTTAATCAACAATAAGGTAAAAACGAAGACAAATAACTTCAGGCAATCTCAAATATAGCAGGATCAAGACGAAAGGCAGGGAGACATTTCATTATCAGCTGCCTAAATGCATCAGAGATCAATGTTGTCACGGTGTCTCTCTTCCAGGGAGAGCACTTTGTGCAAATGGATATAAATCTAATGAGAACAGCTCATTTCTAATGAGAAGCAGAGGGTGGCTGAAAGACCTGCATCCAGCAGTCAGACTGAGTGTGGCAGCGGAGGATCCCGCAGTGCAGATTTCAGACAGAAAGACGAGTGATGTCGTGACAGCAGGTATGAAAAGGAAAACGCAGGAGTTTGCTCCCTCGATGAGAAATAACTCTGATGCCTGCGACATCGTCTCTGCCCAACACCCTCACCTGGTTTATAGCTGCAGTGTCACAAGAAGCAGATCAGAAATGTTTGACCACGTTTCCTTTTGAAACCAATGTTGTGAGGCCATTTATGCCTGCTCTGCCAAATTCAATGGGCATTATCATTCTAAGTGTGTGTCTGTGTGTGTCTGTGTATGTGTGTGGGTCTGTGTGTGTGGTGGGGTTGAGGGACTGACATATTGAGCGAATGCTCCCGGTTGGCTGATTAAAACAAGGTGTCCTGATTAAACTGCTGCTCAATAAACCAATTTACGTGTCAGAATTGAAAAGTCAGTACAAATCAGTTAGAAAGGAAGACGGATAACCAGTGACTGAAAGTCTGCAAGCATTAAACAGATCCTGTTTTTATTAAACACTCTGTATTGCATGAAATTGTTTTATAATGTGAGGAGGACTGTCTACACTTGCAATGCAAAGAAGGCAAGGGAATTTTATTTATAAAGCATCTGTCATACACAGAGGAACAAGTGCTCATTTAAAGATGTCATTCTTCATAACTGATCAATCATACATTTGAGGGAAACTGCTAAATAATAATTCCAGATCCTCAAATGAGAAGATTTTCTGCATTTCTGATTTACCTCTTTGAATATTTTCAGATTGTCAGTGAGGTAAAGCAGAATCCTCTCACGCCCTAAGATAATGTCATGGCCTTTTTATAGATGATGTTGGACAGTGATATTTAGTTGCAGCCACGGGGCAATAAATGGTGCTAGTCCAGCTCTTCAAATGAACCACATTTTCCTTGTGTGTTATACGGGTCTCGGTTTTGTGTAACAAATGTACCTTGGTCTCTGTGAGTTGTCTCTGCAGGAGCTGCAGGGCCTCAGTGTGTCCCTTCTCACTGTCCTGCAGGGTGGCCAGCTGCTCCTTCATCTCCCTCTGCAACACAAACCACAGCTCAGTAGTCAGTGACTGGATTTTAATATAACAGTTCTGTGGAAGTCAAATTCAATCAGGTGATGTGTTGGCTGAAGACATCTCAAAATTAACACATCTCAAAATTAAATCTTTGGAGATGTTGGGCTGTGTCAGAGAAAACTGGGTCTCATCTCGAGTCGGGAACACACAAGCAGAACTTGCACGTCTCAGGCACCTCCAAGTCTCCCATCGGCACAAGAGAGGCTCTGCAGGAGCTGCCAGGGACACATGCAGTCACGAATGGTGCAGTTCTTTTTTAATTTAGGTCCCATGTGCCAACGACCGCCGTGCACAGCCGCTTTTGGAATAAAGTGGTTCAGCAGATGAACTCCCATTAGCACAGACTTAGGTATAGTAATTTTCAAAGATTTTACTGCAAAATACTTGAGTACTGCACTTAGTAAGTACTTTTCCAGATGGTTATTTCATAATTAATGACAAACAAATAATAAATACACAAGTACAGGGCGAGTTAGAAATTGAATGTCTCACTAGAAAAACTGAAACGTGTTGGTAGGACACATGTTGGTTCTTCAGAAAATATAAGCTGACATTTTAGGCTAGAGGACAGTCTTACTTAAGCTACCACTTAGGTGCATAGTGTGTCATAAAATGAGGTTAATGGAGATCAAATTAGACATTTTGTACTGAAACGAGACTAATGTGCTGCACTGGGTTTATGGAACTCGCTTTGCATGTCATCTGTTTGGCAGAAAAGAAAATGTTGAAAAATATATTTTACCTAAATGAACACAGGAATAGGTTTTCTGCACAAACATAAAAAGGACTGTTTGGCCTTTGTTGTGAGCATTTTATTTTCCTCAACTTCCCTTGGCAATCCACCCTGATTTATGAAAGGAGAAAGAGGCACTCCAAACTCAAATGATTTCAATACTCTGGTCTCATTGAATAAGTATGTTTTCTTTGCCATTCATAAAGACCTAGCCAGCCATCCTCCTGCCTTTCTCTATGCTCATATAACCTGTGCATTACCTTCTCTCTGCTGACCCGTGAGCTGCAGCACAAATTAACCATATGGAACTGTCAGCACAGCGGGGTTGTAAAACCAACCATCACTCAGCCACGGTGTTGAAATGAATGCCAAAATGGATCTTTACTAACAAGAAAAATACATTACCATTGAGCCATCTAGTCTAAATGGAAAAAAAAGATTAGGGTACCATTCAAAAGGAGATAATGAACCATGCATCAATTTGTGATGCATTAGAAAATCCTTGGCCTTCATCTTCAACTGCAAAACTAAACGGCACAGTGGGTTGGTGGAGATAAAGCATGTTTCTTCTCAAGGACAGAACCGGAGGAAAACAATGGATGGTGCAGAGGGGGAGCGTGACTGTCCATGTTAATGATAGGAGTGCGGCAGGCTCAGCAGGCTCTCTCCCTGATCGCTACAAGCTTGTCTGCAGCAGGTCAAAGGCCACTCCCACACACTGAGATAGATCAACGCTGGCAGACTGGCAGAGAAAACATGCTCCTCCACTCTTCTGCCCTCACGTTGTCTGACTGACTGGTCAAAGAAGGGCAACTGTAACTGTAGCTGCCGTCACACACAATAGATGGACGTGTTGACATGAAGCCAAACATCTTGGTAAACTGAAAATCCATCTGCAAAATGCATTAGACTGAAAGAGCTAGATTTTACATCATGGTTTTCACCAGCTCTTGTCGCTAAAACAAGAACATGTGTACTTCAGCTGAATTTCCATTTACCATTTACCATTTACTTCAGCTGAATTTAAGCAGGGAAAGCATCATTTTATTAACAGCGAAAAAATATACCGTGGTGAGATCATCTTCGTACACTTCAATCCCCTGAACCTCCTCCATAACACGCAATTACATAATCCGCTTTAATCTCCCTTGAAGCAAAAATCGTCCTGTGAGAATCCTACTGAGGGAGATTTCCTGTAATGACTTCCCCGAGCAAAAACTGTGAGGAGAAAAGCTACAGCTACACTGTCCATCACTGCAGACAAGGATTCTGTCTAAATCTGGTGTAATTTACAGGCATCAAGGGGATACGTTTTTATCAGGGCGAGCACAGGAACAATACAAAAGTAAATACTGCAGGTGGATGAATACTCGTTTAGACAGCGACACTGAAATGAAAATGTGTGTGTGTGTATACAGTGTGTGGAGGCGTCCCTCTCCAGTCCATCGCATCTGGCCAACACAAGTCTGACATGACATTTCCTCAGGACGTAAAGTTGCAGGAAATTGGGGGTCACGTCTGGTGGATTGAAAATCTAAAACTCATTCACCCTGCTGGGATTTCCTTCTTCCTCTTCCATCATGTAAGCATTCTTGGATAGATATGGGTAGATGTACATACACAATTAATGAGTAAAACAGTAAGCTACTTAAAATTCCTCAAACTTTCCCTTACAGCTGCAAGCTCAATTATGTGCAGCAGCTCACTCAGGATTTAAAAAGCGTCTCTGGCTTCAAACAGCCAGCGCCCGATGAGAAGGTGAACAAAACAACAGGCGGCAGTGTCTCAGCATGAATAATAAAAAGCCAACAGGATGGAGAACACCCTCTCACACACAGACGTGAGTACCTTCCTGTGATTTTATTATCACATGTGCTCTAATGACAGGGAGAAAAAATAAACACCTAAAATACTTGCAACTCCTCCTCTGCACTGAGCACAAGTCTAATAATTGCAGAGAGATCCCTTACATCAGCTCATCATTAGACAGAGGAGGCAAACCCAAGCTGTAGAACATCTTACTGAAAGTTTTTCTTAAAAGGAACAGTTTGGCTAAAACCTTTGTGGAGCTGAAGGTTTTCTCCGGGTACTCCTGCTTCCGCCCACAGTCCAAAGACATGTTGACACGGGGTTGGATTAATAGGAGATTAGTTATAGAGGCTCCAGATGTGCCACGACACTCAAAAAGATAAACTGTAGAGATAATGGCTGGATTGACAGTTATGTACAATTACAATTACCTCTAATAAGCTGTGGAGTAAATCACCTTAACAGGAGGCCGAGCCTGTGTGATTTTTATTGTTAATTAGGTCAAAGCGGAGAGTTTGACAGCACTATTATATATAGACATGCACGTTCTCCCATACTGCACAGCACGTTCTTGTCACAGACTCCCTCTGTCCTCCAGCCTTCTGAGCCAGTCCCGCTCAGTCAGCTCGACTGGCCTCTGCCTGATCTGCTGGCTGAGACACGGCTGCAGGGACGCACTCGTCCCCCTGGAGAGGCTGCGGGCTCTGCTGACGCCAGAGGAAACAAGGCTCTGGGATGTAAAGCACAGCTTGAGCTCAGTTTGATGTCTTGGAAAAAAATACAGCAGGGTTTGCAGCCTGAGACAGCAGTTTTGTTCTTTTCCCCTTTGTTCAAATGCACGTTTTTTTTGATAGCCGCCACCCCCGCGATCCGGTGCGGGGGTGGCGGCAATCACACCAGACTGGCAAGTAAAATAGGTGTTTGATTGGTCTTGACTCCTTTGGCCTGTAATTTACCATAAAAAACATCTCAAATAAATTGGCATGTGTTGGCTTATCCATGAAATATGAGCCATATAGAAAAACTCTGTGCTTACAAAGTGTGTTCTATTCCCTGAGGTTAACTGTAAAGAACGGTGTTTCGAGGATGACAACATATATTTCAAATCCTGCACCTCACAGCACAAAACTCACATCACACAGAGTATTTCTGTGGTTGTGACATCATTAGTTGCTGTTCGCTCTCTCTCTGCAGCGGTAGTGTCAGTGTCTTCAGGCTGCACTTGGTTTGGCATTGAGTGCTGTGAACGGGTCCTTGAACAGTGAGGACAGGACCAAGCTGGTGGCTTGTCATCATGTTGCATCAGGACAACGTGACGATGAGACGCCCTGAACTCTGCTCTGTTGATTAGTTTCTCTTGCTTCTGTCTGTATCCCAACAAGAACTCACATCACCTTTTATAAATCCACCACCTCTTGCTGTACAAGCAGAATATGTATAATTGCTTCCTTTTTTTCCCCCCGACATCTACTTGCTTGTGTTTACTTTCAGGTGGAACTGGTCCTAATGGATCCCTGTCAAGAACAACTTCCTTCCACAGAGTTCTTGGAAATCATTGGGTTATCTTGCTGATAAACAAACCAACCAACCAACCAGGGCACAAATTACATATAAAAGGTAATTATTACTTGTGTAACTATTGAACTGTTCAATGCAATTTAAAGTAAGGGTTGGCAATTCTGAAAAAGCTAGCAAGAGCAGGCTACACTATAAGAAAATGCAAAGGATACATCTCACCCCCGCCCATCATCAAAGCTATGCTCTAAAAACACATTAATGCACACAAACTGCCTGACAGAGAAGAAGCTGACATTTCCGTGACTCGCCTTCTAAAATCTGGATATCATCTCTGCTTCAGCCTCTTTGGGTTGTGAAGCCTCTGGTCATGTGCAGAGAGAGCATTGGCCGGGTGCCGCACACAGGTAGGTCGGTTTGTGACAGACAGGCTCTCCGGAGAAGTATTCCAACCATTCATTTCATTGGGTTTGAATTAAAATCGTTGGTCGTGTTTATTACAGTCCTGTGAGGGCCCTTTATTTATCGATGGCTATTGGAACCTGAAGAGGATTTCAACAATAAAATAAATATGTTGAAACGTGTTTTTACCAACCCTACCTTTACAGTGAATTTAGCGGACAACTTCAATAATTTTTGCCTGGTAAATTCATCATGGGTCTGATAATATCCATCTTCAGCTGCAGTTTCAGCACAATTTCTAATTGTTACAGATGAAACAGATCCCGGTTCTCAGCATCAGATCACAAATGACCCCCACGTCCATGACTTAACAAGAACCATTTGGTTAAAGCAGAAGAGATGAGAGGAAGTGCTGATGCTGGCGGCCTCCTCCAGTCCTCTGAATATAGGCCACGTCATGTAAATGATGAATGTTCAGAAGCTGCGGCTCCATTTCCTGGAGTGAGCAAGGGCACAAAGTATGCAAATATAACACCCCGAACATGAAATACAGTAGCTAAGGAAAAAAAAACACTGCATGTCAGTTTTGATATTTTTATCCTAAAATGAATAAGATTTATGATGTTTGAATTGCTGACAAAGGTCTGAGTCTGCACACTATTCTGAGGGAGCAGCGAGAACAATGCAGAGTAGTCAATGGGTGTCTGAGGGTTTAAAAAAGAAAACCAGGTCTCAGAGCCGTCAATGTTAAGTTTGATCATCTACACAGGGCAAGTCCTTAAAGAGGAACAGGGAGTTTGATGTTGGCACTAGATTGGAAATCTGAGAAGTGTTCATTAATAAGAACAGGCCTGCTGCTTGTATAAAATCCCCAGCTTGACAGATGCTACTTAGCGCTTCACCTTACGTTCCTGAGGTTGTGACAGCAGCCTGCTGAGCCCGACCAGCTTCTACACAGCTCACACTGAATCCATTTTGACGGGCAGCCAGTTTAAAAGACCTTCTGAACCAAATGTGCCTTGGACCAGGGTGTGGACCAATGGACCAAAACTAAGTCCGACCAAAAGAGGTGGTCTTGGTCAAGATCATGCGGTGTGAACATTTATTTGAGATAGTTTGAACTTTCGGACCAAATGCAATAAGTTGAGACAGTATTAAACAATAGAAAATAAAGAAGGGGTATTGGTTCAAAAGATTGCTTGTAGTCTTTGCTTTTTTCATTTGGTGCATTTTGCCGGAGTTGGTGATGCTGGTAGTTATACATACAAAACACTAAATGTCAACTATGTGTAGATTCAAAAATTACAGTTTGAAAGCCAATAGAACTGGATCAAATGTAAACAATGAAACAAAGACACAGTCTGCCTTCTATTTGAACCGTTTCATGTTTTCTTTTGTTAATAACTGCTTCTTTGTTGTTTTTCTGTCACTTATATTCTTGCAGGGGGCACGGATACATTTAAATAAATGAAGCCCTTTCCTGTTTGCAAAGAAAGGGGTCATTAGTCAGACTGGTTTAGGCAGCTATATTTGGAAACTCTACCTGGCACAGCAGAAACCAAAACACAAATGTAGGCTTAACAACGCGTATCTGGAGAACAGCAATTCCTGCGAACACCATTATCTCTATTCTGCTGCAGACTTAATTCTTTGGACTCACTGGGTTAACACATCCAGAGAATGATGCTCAGATATGTTTGACGGACGGCAGATTCTCTCCACAACCAAATACAAGCTAGTGTCATCTTTTAGAAAAAAAAGGACTTTCTTAGGATTTGTCAAACCTCTAACAGTCAGCATGTAGTGAATATATAAAACCGTGTAGCATGGGTCAGGCTTACAAATCACCTTGTGAAAAAACATGATGTGGTTGCAGGCCAGCCTGGGCCACACGGTAGGGATAATAAACAGATTTATTTGCCTCTACTTCGTCTTAGCGACATGGGTGCAGCTGGAAGCTATTCTGCTGGAGCTGTTGTGTATATGCACTATGCAGGCGAGACAGCCACAGCTCGCCAGCAGCTCTATCTGACCAAATACAGAGCGCGTCTGCCTCTCGTTCACTCAGTCCCCCGACATCAAATAAATATTTGGGATGTACGCCTCTTTTGTCAAGTCACACTGTTAAATAACCGTCCCTTTCTGTAGACACTGGCAGAACGGTACTGTTCTGTGAATTATAAGTATAGCCGCCAGTCAGGTCTGTGTGTTATTTAATTCCCAGATGATTCACCAATCATTTACATATTGTAGCCTGGATCATCATAATAAAAATACATTTCTGGCTCAGTTCAAACAAGGAGGAGTAAAAATAAATCTGTCTACAATTAATGTACGTCTTGTTTATAAAGTACTGACAATTTTCAACCTGCAAAGGTCGAAGCAGGTTTCTAAAACTCTATGTATTGAATAAAATTAAGATCAGCGCTCAACACAATCTCAGATTTACTCCTAAATACAGGGAAGAAGAGGCCATCTACAGAGCAGTGCACTGAGCAAACAAAACACTGAAAATACAATATATGAAGTCAATTATTGATCACAGAAACCAGCAGAAGGCATAATAGGCCTCTATCAAGTCTCCTCCTCTGTGTGATCATCTGTGCTACTATTCATGCAGCCAAGAATACAATTTTGTTCTTCTCGTTTTCGTACTTTTCAGGCGTCTTGATCTGGCAAGTAGTGATTGCTACGCTCTTGGGTAGAAATTTCACATTATTTACTATGTTGAGATTCACAAGCAGCCTCATGACAACACTTCAGAGAGGGGACAGGGGAAAGGCCGTCTTTTGACAATGAACCATCCTCTGGGGGCAATATTGTATGGGCTTCCAGTGTAGACAGCAGATATCTGATGGCCAAAACTCCTTCCGATGTTTCTCCACACATAATACACACAGCAAACCAGTTTCTATAGGTGTTAGATCCAGACAAAGTGTCGGCTAAGTTCTATTAACAGCTATCTGCATGTGAATAAATAGCTGATTTAACACTGAGTGTTAACCGCAGAGAGCCAAAGCCAAATGTGATCGGACAAACTAGAAATGGAAACCAAAAGGCCTTTGACCCCAAAACCTTGTCCCTCACCTACAGAACCTACATATTCACTTTTACATGTCAAAAACAAGACACTACGGAAAGTTGTTTTCTTTACTCTAATGCCAAACAGGCCGAAATCAAACTCATGTCATTTGAGAGCTTCAGTCTGCCTTGTTCACATTAAAATGGATCCATGTACCGTGAGACCGAGAGTTGTTCTGTGAGAGTGCTGTGGATCAGTCTTGTGGCATTTTGTACTGTCTCAATAAAAATCTTAAATTGAAACATTTTCATTGCCACTCTGTTGAAACATTTAAATTTCCAGGCATCAGAAAGATCAGCTTAATGTAAGAACAAAAACTAAATGAAGAGAGAACATTGCTTTTTCACTTTTAGCTGACACAGCGTCGAGTCAATCAAGAAAACCGCCTCTACATAGCTCTCTAAAAGCCTTAATATATTTTTTAGGAAACAGCATTTGTCTAATCCACAAGATGTGAGATGAGGTTTTTATGCGGAGCAAACTCTATATTTCAAAAGATGAGCTTTTTCCTTCAAGTTAAATATATGTGATTGATGATAAGAGGGATTTTCTAACTCGTCTATTCATGATTAAAGCTGTAACACTTTAGACAGCCCTCTAAAACTATCTGACAGCTTTAGACGTTTAATGCGCGAGGAAAGCTCATTTGTTTTACAAGCACAGTTAAAGTGAGTCACAGTGGATAAGAACCTCTGCTAAAAACCTCAACTGTAAACAGCAGCTGGAGCGGGGAACCTCTGTTAATGTGCAGACGCAGCGCGGCGATGAGAGCAGGCGCCGGGGCAAGGACAGAAAATACAGCTGGATGCTCCCCACTGATTAGCCTGACCCTCCACGCACACTAAATGCATTATGGGAAATAAACAAGCACTAAGAATATCTGACCAGAGTAACCTGGAGTGGCCATGCGTCCCATTAACAAGCAATTTAGGAGTTATTGTTAATGTGCATATCAATTATCATAGAGACTAAACAGGCAATCATGGAAGACGAAATTGATTACGTTTTATCTGTAAATTTTGCCTCACGGACTTACTGACTTTCATCTGGCGTTTTCAATTAAACAGATATTTGCTAAAAGCCAATATTTAACCAGGTTTTCTCCCGAAGTTTTTCATAATCATGCAAATGTTTTACAAAGAGCTGTTACTTATTTTGACATTATTTCTGTGATCCCCCAGATAAAATTAGAGTCAGACTGAGCATGTTTTACCGAAACCTGCCTGTCTGGCAACCATCTGTCCCCGTGCACGTGGATTGAGAGAAGGAAAGTCAAAGATATGTGCGTAAACAGAAATACAGCTTAAAGCTACATCCATACCAATATGCTTTCGTTTTAAAGCAGCATTTAAAAACAAAAATATTTAGCTAGTTCCATAGTAAACTCTGTATCAGTATCACCTGAAAATGTCAACGTCATATCATGTGACCATTCCTGTACACTTGGCATGTGCCTGACTGTGTAAACAGGAAGTAGATTGTCTACTCTGCAGTTGGCCTCATACTTGCAGCAAAGAAAAGTAACAAGTAGCAACACTAGTGAAAAATAAGATGGGTGGTTTATATAGAAGGTGAACCTGTTCATGAAAGTAGGCATTTACAACATTTTACATTCACCGCTGGTAGTTGAGTCGTGACTGATCAGACGCAAATGCAGTTGGCAGCATCATCGTTTCTGTTTTAGTCTGTACAAAATACAATGCAGTCCTGAGTTTTCAAACTTAAACGTGGCCAACAGCGTTTGAAAACTCCAGAAAAGTGTGAACAGCAGGTTTAAATGTAGCAGGAGTCATACGTTTTAAAAACTAAAACGTAGTTGTATGAATGTAGCCTGTACCTCATTTAAAGACCAGTGTCAGTAAACATCCAGGGGAGAGGGTGTCAGGTCTGAGTCTCGCTGATTGGGAGTTGTAAATGAGGGCTCCTATCTGCTGCTTGTCTAATTAAATCATTTGCAGCAAATCACGGACACAGAGAATTACAGGAGATTATTTCCCAGCCCGGCCATGCAAAGACCCCCCCTGAGAACAATGGCCTGTAATCTGTGTTAATTCCCCAGCTAATCAAGCAATGCAGGGTTCGGTGTGGCGGCTGCAGCGGTGGGTTACAGCAGTTCACATATACACCCCCTTGAAGAAAAAAGACAAAAAATCTAACAAGACACAGACAAAACTAAAAGGCAGAGTATACTGGAATATTAACTGCTCTGTCTCAGATCACTCACCACTCATGGATTTTTAAACATTTACTAAGATCGTCTCTGCCTAAAAGCCAAAAGGTATTTCACATTCATCACTTTTTACAAGCTATTTTTCAACCCCAAGGGCAGTGGAAGAAAATAGAAACCATCTCTACAACACCTTTCTCTGCCTGGTCTTTTATTCTTATTTAATGTGGTCTATTAAAAACAGTGTCACCGGCCTGCAGGCTGCATTCCCTAGTGATCTGCCTCACATTAGGGAGGCCAGGGCACAGCATTAAGCCTTACTTTAAGCCACCAAACTTTAAGGACAGCGCTTCCCCTTTCATTTACCAAGATGGCCTGTAGATCTCTGCTCGCCACTGATCCCTCCTTTCACCCTCTGCCCCTGCCAGACCAGTTCCAGCTTGCTCACCTGCTGCTTTAACTGTCAGGCACATGTCTGACTGCTGATGTCATCCAAGGTACAATGCATTCAGTTAAAATGAATCATCATCCGTCATGTCATACGGGGGAATTTGTGTATTTCCACAGAAAGGGAAACACTCATCAGAAAAAACAACTTTATGTGAGAAGTGTTTGTATCTAGAATATTCATTAATTTCTGGACAATGGGAGGAAGTGGAGATGTGTTTTCCATCTACAGTACATATACAGGCTATGTGTCAGAATATGTGTACCCAATAAAGTTGCAATAGAGAATATATCTTTAACCAGATTGATGAGGTATTATATTTATCCTGAGCCTAGATAAGACAGCATCTCTGGACTGTAACTGCTTTATGCAACATTTCCCCTTCCCACATTTTAGAATTGTGCAGGGTGTAATATCTGCATGATTCATAATCGTCCTGTCTGTGCTACTGTTGTTATATTGTCTTATTTTGCCATTTTAACATCAATCAGATTACTTCTGAATCCACAGAGGGTATCAGTGGTCATGACAGACCTAATGATAAAAAATAATCAGCTCCGTGCTTTCTACAGGCCAATGGGGTTTGAGACACCACTTGTTCTTTAATTATTTCCAAGAGTGTTAGTACGGTACATCACTTCGGGGAAACAATTGCAAATGAAAACACTTAGAAATATCTCTGTTAAAAGTGCATAAAATGAAACATTTTTACTACTTGGCAAATTTCAAACTCATGATCTGCGCAGAAGGCTTGCATACATCTCTAATGGACAACAGATGTAGACATCTAAATCATTTAACCTAAGTGCAAGCCAATGTAATCATCTAAACAGGACAAAGTGTTCTGTGCGATGAGCAGCAGGAGCTTCTCTTTCTCTAATCAATGTAACTGTTCATTTCCCATCAGCATGGGCTGAAGTAAACAGGCCCAAGCCCCATGCATCATTAGTGGTATCAGTAATAAGTGCAGCCCAAGCTACCGCCTCCTTCTCGATGAGGATAAAATTATGCCAGCACTCTAATGGAACACGACTATGCCATCTTTCCCCATGGCTGCATTTCCACATGAACGGCGCCTCCCTGCCATGCCACCCTCACTGACCGCCACACTGGACAGACACATTTGTTTTGGATGGGTGGTTGCATGGTGAGATATTAGCAGGGTGAGGGGGGGCTGCGACCTACCTTCCTCAGAAAAAAAAAGAAAATTGGTTACCAAACCGAATTTGAGGCATTTAATAAAGCACTTACCAAAGAAATGAGGGGGACGATTATTAAGAGAGAAAATCGCATGGGAGGGAGAATAAAAAGAGACAGAGAGAAATGGGGTTGCTACAGGAAAGGAGAGCAGACTGAGGCGAGCCACAGGGGAGATGGCAGCCGTGGGTGCCCTTGAAATTGCCTGACTCATTACTGCAGCAGCACGGCCATGCGTGGTGATGGCAGGCTCAGAGAGAGCTCTCGGCTGCGCTCTGACAGTCATTGAGTGAAAGACGGCCTCGTTTTAAAACCACCAGAGGAACACTTCAAAGGCTGGCCGTGTTCATTCTGCCTTTTCAAACACATCGCTGCACTACAGTGAGGCCAACGAGGGAAAAAGGTTAATCCGTTTTCAAGATTAATCCGTGTTTGTGGTCTGATAAAGGATGAAATAACTAGGTATGACAAAATGCATTAATGGAACATCGGGACACTGAGTGACAGCTCTGTGTGGGAGAATCATTTAATTCTTCAGTTGCATGGGTTTGAGTTGAATTCAGACAGGCACTGCTGCACAGATGCCTGTTGCTATTCTCCTTCACAAACCATTTACAGCGTCTACAGTGTCAGCAACAAAAGTTAAGTCCCCAAATATGAACGATAGCCATGAACTGCAGTCTTGCATGACACCAGGAACCTGTGTCTAGCCCTGCAATACAGTTGTTGCACTTGGCCCAGCGACAGTCTTTATCCTCACCATTTCGGCACAGTGGCTGCTGTAGCTTCCACTTTGTCCTCTGCAGGAGCTGTCAACCAACTTTAGGGCACAGTGGTGTGATAATAAGTGCACAGCTTCGTCCATCTCCAATCAGGTTCACTGCGATCAAGCCCACCTCTATTTAAGATGGAGACAGTGCTCCTCGTGTAGCATGATATGAGCGAGTGTAATCTCATCGCCAATAACCTATGTCGTCTAAATCGAAGGCATCATTACAATTTAAATACATTAAGCTTGGTCGATAAGAGTGACTTGCTCCTCGGTTATAACCTTGTTTAATGAGTTCAATGTTTTCACAACAAAATAACAGAGGATTAAAACTGTGAGTTTGTTGTGATGTGAATTTAATATCTGGAGATTTCTCTGGACAAACAAACACCTTTTGAGTTTTTATGACAACTGGAGGCTACCAAGGGTTCTCTTTCATGTTTGGAAGCTGAAAGATGCAACTTCACCACAAAATATCGGAAACAAGCAATTATTGTATTTGTTGGCTGAATGTTTACCAGATGTGTGCGTCACCCTGCGATGGTTGAGTGCTGATGTGTGAGTGTGTTACAGATTTGGCCGCAGGGGGGTTTGCGGAGGGAGCGGATGCAAACCAGCAGGAGGTAAAGCTGTCAACACAGCAACAAGACTCATGGCCTGAGGTCAGTGGACTGACATGCCAGGCTTAGTAGATTACTGCCTCCCACAGACCAACCAAACGCTGTACTCATCAGTGGACACTGGCCAACACACTATCAACCCGTACAGACTGTGTTGTCAACACAGTTTAAGCGGCGGTAGTATGACATAACAGAAGTGTGCAGCAAATCTAAACACGGTGAAAAACAAGTCTGATGGAGAATCCAATCTAATACTGAGATGTGTCAAGGCTCATTTATGATGCCTTTACTCAAACAGAGTCGAGAGTTTCTGACACAAACAAAAACTGGTGGCAGTGAAGTGCCGGACAAGAAGCGGACACGTTAACAGAAGTGGTCCTGTTTTCCCACTCGCAAAGTCTTTCCCCATAAAGTTCTGCCATTGTTTAAATTTCCTCCTAATGTCATATGGGCGTCTCACTTGAACTGTTCCCTACAATGCCCCCCGTCCTATTGAGGAGTAGCCTCAATAGGAGGTCTTTGATATTTGTATACAAAGGTTTTCAATATATTTTTACAAAGGTTTTCAGTATTTCTACAAATTTCCCTCGATATTTATACGAAGGTTTAGAATTTTTCTCACTGGTTTTCAATACTTTTTTTATAAATGTCCTCAATATTTCTTTCTACAATTGTCTTCAATGTTACTTTATATACAAATGTTTCCAATGTCTGTTTACATATGTATAATATATGTTCATGCAAAGCTTTCAGTATAGTTCAAAGGTCTTCAATAATTTCTACAGAGGTCTTGAATATGTTCATCATCATCATTAGTTCCTCATAGATCTACAATATTTTTTCAAAAAGGTCTTAAAAGGTGTCCAACGACAGAAATGAGTGTTTGTGAAATTATGCATTCATGGAGTGCTGCTGATTACATGAGCAGCCAAAGGTATTCAGCAGCTCTGGGTCATATCCGACAGTTTGTATGTCTCCGTTTGTCACCATGGTGATCCTTAGCAATAGCTCGGATTGTGAAAGACAGTGTTTACCGGTGTTGCGTTGAGCGAAGAAAGCTGAGTAACAACCGCAATGTGATGTAGCATGTGTCATGTGTCATTCTGCTCCAGCACTGGGTGATGAGTTAATGTGATGTATCCTCTACTGCAAAACACTGCTGGGAAAACGGACAGACTCATCATTACTTAGCTATTTTAACTGCAACGGACGTTTTACCTGCCATTGTGAACTCTTCTTAAAGGGTCAAACAAACCTACACAAAGGCTCTGGCTCTCAATCCACCGAATGCTTAGCCTCTTGTCTACCAACTTTCCCACCCTACAAAATCTCTAAGGTTCATTTTAAAAGAGGCCACCGAGCTGGCACGACGTGTTCCCCTCTGGTCCAGATATTCAAAGCACTGGGGCTGATTGCTGCAGCCCTTTAACACATCCTCCCCATGTTGGTTTGGCACTTCAGTCAAGCATTGTCAAGCCTCCTGCAAAAAGGGAAGTCTGTGCCAAAAGTGAAGCTAGAGCCTGCAGTCACAGCTCTCTATCTGACACACAGCTTTTTATGATTTCTAGAGAGAAAAGGGAAATAATAATGAAACCTGTGAATAGAAAAATACAACCCAGTTGTTTTACATGGATTAAGACCAATAACAGGTTTAAACACAATCCTAATGATGTTTACTTTGTGATCACTAACGAACATGACAGAAAAGAACTGTCAGACCATCTGCTGCCGTGTTCTAAAGTGTGTGTTTGTCTGGTAAAGACATTACGTAACAAACAATCCCATTTGTTGATCTAAAACGACGAGTTTGCCAAGCTCATCATGAGACATGCTTGTTTCCGATGGGGCCTCAGTGTACTCGTACGGTCTTTCAGTGTTGTAGATCTGGCAAGCCTCGAGTTCCTGCCAGAACACAAAATACCAGATCTCGGCCTTGAAAAGAGCTCAGAGCAGAGGGACGAGCTGGTGCCCAAAAAGAAAGAAACATGCTGGGCCTAATTATTTCTGCTCCAAGATTACACGGTTTTGACCTTTCTCAGGATTTCAGCACAGAATCTGATTGGGAGATTAAAGAAGAAACGCATTGATGCTCACAGCACTGCTAATTATATCTAATGCAGAACAAAGACTTTTACAGCCGCAGCACTGTACTACACACTGATTGTCTGATGAATGTTGAACAAACTTATTGTATACTCGTATATCGCTTTGTATAAAAGTGCCAGATAAATGATATGTATATTGAAATAACTGTGTGTTTAATTGCTATTGTGAATTATTTCCACCAAAGAAGTAACGTATTTAGTCTTTATTGTTTGTTAGCGGGATTATACAAAAATGAGTTACTGAGTCACTTTTTGGAGCAGATTAAATCACTTTCTTCGACATGTTGAGATCAGGAATTTGCCTGTTACATTTTGCCCTGACCAATGAGAGAGTAGCATATCAATCACATCTGCAGGAGCTTCAATAATGGCTGCTTAGAGGAATTAAAGGGATAAATACAAATACAAGAATTGAGAGTTATTACCTGTTTTTGTTGAGCTGCAAGGTTGCACAATTTAATCCACACTTTACTTTTTTTGTTTTCAAGTAATGCAACTTATAAAGAGCACAACACCAAACTGAAATGAACAGCCAGTGGCCATCTCACTGAAACTAGAGGTACAGATAAATGTAGTGAGGTGCTCTGAGCTGCAATGAGGGAGCATTAACTTTTCAATCTGATACTTTGTTGTGTTCAGCTTAACGTGCTGTCTGCCAAGAAAACTGCAAATCAAATGTCATTTTCACTGTACAAAATATCATGACTATGTCATGGAAATGAGGGCGACTACATAACGATTTCTTGTGTGTTTCTATGCACACTGGAGTAAAAGGAAGAACAGGATAAGGAGCTTTGTTTCACGATTATTGGATTTTGACTCAGTGGGAATGGAATTATCCAAACAGTGAGAGGAGCGAAAACACTGAGCCGCCCCAGTTAATGTGGAAAATACGACGCATCAACATGAGCTTCATAAGGGAGTTCATTTATTCAAAGCCGATGTCATGAAAAGTTTAAAGCCTCATTAGGGGATTTCTGACATTTTTCGCTCTCATTCAAACTGACATGGTGAATGTCATTCGCTGGTGAGTCAAGATCTCTGACCTGAAGAAACCCAAATCTTTTGACTGAGTAAATTCCAAGATTTAAGGGGCATTTTGGGTCGAATTGAAAATAGAGAGATGACAGGAAACAAAGGGACAAATTGATGAGACACTTGAACCCCCTGCCAGCCTCAAACCATAAATATTGCATTTTTCTAATTACCTAAAATACTTCTAAAACACAAATAAACTCAAATACATCTCTACTACTGTAATATGTGAGTAATGCTGAGAATAAGTAAGGCATGGGAAGCAATATAAAAAGGCATGTTTACTGTAAAATCCGGTGTTAAAAAGAACAAAAACTCTCCTTCCTCACCACCTACTGTACCCACAGAGCACAGAATCCCCCAGAGTGCTTCAGTGGAGCTGCTCTGTGGCAGTAAAGGCTCTGGGGTTGAACTGCCTGAGCAGCTCCCAAAGGGTCAATGAGTGCAACTGTCTGAATGTGGAATGTGTTTTTTTAATGGTAATGTCAGCCTCACCCATGCTAATGATCTGTCACTGTGTGTATGTGCTGCTGCTGACCTGTATCTCCTCGTACGCCTCGTCGATAGTGGTCACTTGGTGCTGTTCATGTAACGCCGGCTCGTCACAGAAGAAGCACACCAGACTCTTGTCGGTGAGGCAGAACAGCTTGACCTTCTCGTGGTCCTTGCAGGGATAGGAGCTCCTCTGGGCGTTGAGGATGGCGTCCAGCGGGAAGGCCGAGTAGCGCTCCACTATGTTGGACAACTTGAGACTCGGGGAGAGGTGAGGGTCGGCGAAGGTCCTCCGGCACTCGGGGCAGTCTCGCACTCCGTGAAGCTCCTTCCTGCTCCAGTGCTCGGTGATGCACTTCCTGCAGAAGTAGTGCTCGCAGCCAAAGCTGACGGGGTCCTGGTAGATGCTGAGACAGATGGAACAGAGGAGCTCGTCCTTCAGACAACAAGCCATTTGCAAAGACGAAGACTGAGCGGCATCTACGAGGGCAATGCTCTTCTTCTTGGTTTTAGTTTTCACTTCGATGGTTCACTGCCATGTACGAGTCCACAGACAGGATCTTCAGGAATCTTGGGACTTTACTTTTATTGTGTCTGTAGAAAGATGATAAATAACAACGATAAAATTCAACTTGTCTTTTACTAGATAATAAGCATCTAGTGCATGGTCGGATATGGAAAAAAATCATTAACAGGAGAAGATTATCTCAGTTACATATTAACAAAGCAGACGGCCGACTCAACACACAACCGTACTCAGAGAGATGTCAGTGCTATGCAGAACTCTAAGAAGGAAGTTATGCTTTCCTTGGAATTTCTTTATTTGCCTGGAGGATAAAGCTAAAACTACTGGATGGATTACCATGTCATTATGTGGAAACATGCTGAAAGTGTCAGGGAAGAATCCAGTACATCTTGGTCTGATTCCAGAATTAGTTTCATTTTCACCCACCACCATATCCATAAAATCTGCAAATGTGGCATCTTTGAGGAATTTACTTTTGATCTTACTTCCTTATGAAAATAATGCAAATACATAAATGTATGAATTGTTACAAATGTCTGTTTTCTTATCGTAACCTGCACAGTTGCACAAAGTAATCCTGGTTCTGATTGACTTCGTGGTTTTTCCAACACAATATGGTCTAAAAATAAAAAAGGCAAAACTGACAACTAGCACCTTATTAAATATTATTATTTCCAGCTTCATGATTTATTTTCGTGGTAAATTAAGTCAATCTTAGCTTTTAGGGAAGTTGGTGACCAAAACATATAATTCAAAGACATTTTAGAGAAAATAAATGCCACAACAACGACTGACAATTCAAATAAATGTTAGATGCAGCCCTACTCGAGAGCACGTGTAATCAGGTAACTTGGGACTTTTTTTTAACATTAAATAACTGAAACCATGACATGAACCTCGAGCTGCACTTTTGTTTTCGCTTTGCTGCATCTTGTCACTGTGGAGGATTTACAGGTTTCAGCCTCAGATGAGTGTCTGCACCAACCAACAGGCAAACAGGGAAACACCTGCAGCGGTGTGGTCTCCTCCCTCCTCTGCCCCCGGTGTCAACCAGCTTCCTTTTCAAAGAGGTTCGATGCCGGTTCCCACAGGACAACGATCCCCTCATGTCGTGTGTCCCGTGAACACGTGTGGCTTCATAAGTCTTGATCCACCTCTGTAAACAGAAAACCGAGCAGGACCACGACACCTCCAGCCCCCAGCGGGAGGATGAGAGGGGGCAGAGGCACAAACACACACAGAAGGAGGCGAAATACTAACTTAACAAGCGACTTCCTCAAAAGGTGAACCCGGGGGGAAGTGAGTGAAGGGCCGGGGTGTATTCATATGACAGTTCACACACGAAGGAATGGATGGAAACGGAGGAGAAGAGCCTCAACTCACCCGCTTCAGCGCAGCGACGTCGGTGGATCTGAAACGAGCCTCTTTCAGGAAGGAGAGCGACACACAGGGCAACAGACGGAACCAACGCTGCTCGACCATGGGGGTGTGCGTCTATCAAACACAGCCACTACAAGGTGCCTGTGGTTTGGGTATGGAAATAACATGTCTGAAATATGAGTTAAGATGTACTTCTCTTATGATTGTTTGGGGATTTGGTGAGTTAATATAAATCTTAACAAAAACAAAGCCACTTCTCACTCCCCGTTCTAACGATGGAGTGGCTCAGACTTCCCCAGTTAGCATAGCATGGTTAGCAACCTCGGTTTCAACGAGTTAGCGTGTCCAAATAAACGAGACAGGAACCGTAACGTGACCCGTAAGAGAAAACACACCAAAGACCAGAGCAGGAGCTGCTACGGAAATGAACTGTCACCGACCACAGGGAAGGTTTCCACGAGCAGGACGAGAGAGAAGCTGCAGCAGCTGCCGTGGCCATCTTTGACCAGCAGGTGTCAGGGTGGTCTGCAGGGTGTCCACAGCAGGTGAGTTTCCTGACAGGTCGATGCACGTGTTTATTTGCCGTGGACGGAACATAGAGATCAACACAGAGCTGAAGGTACTGAGTCCATATCTGCTAAAAACACAACCAAGTGAAATGAGTAGCCTCAATAGGAGGTCTTTGATATTTGTATACAAAGGTTTTCAATATGTTTTTACAAAGGTTGTCAGTATTTCTACAAAAGTATTTCTACAAAGGAAATTCAGTATTTCTACAAGCGATATTTTTACGAATGTTTTGAATTTTGGTCAATGGTCTTCCATACTTTTTTTATAAATGTATCCAATGTCTGCTTACATATGTAGAATATATTTTTATGAACAGCTTTTAATTATAGTTCAAAGGGTTCAATAACTTCTACAGAGGCCTTACATTTTTTACAAAGATCTTCAACATTATTTCTTCATAAATCTACAATATTTTTTCACAAAGGTCTTAAAAAGTTACAAACAACGTTAATAGGAATGAAAAAAACGTTTACACAAAAAGTTTATTGTACACAGCTTCATTTTCAATCAAGCATGTATTTTGCCTTTGCATCATAAAGTATATGTTACATTTGATAAGTTGTACATCAAATCATGATAAAATACTATTGTACAAATACGAAAATATAGATTTTTACCACTTTTTACCCTTCATGTGCAATTACTTGTACTTAGGCTATGCCACAAATGGAAAGGCAATACTCACAACTTTATTTACAGTATTCTGTATATACATATATACATAAACAGTGACAGCATTATGTTTTTGATATGGACACACATCATCTTGTCCTGATGAGAACATACAGTCCTATAGGGTTGTATTTAATGTTAAAAACAAAGCATTTCATTCACACACATTAGCTTGCACTGTCCTGCACTGGCCTCAGCGTGTGTTTGCCATCTTCTTGATGTGGAATGCTAAAGGTCTCCTCTTCCTCTCCAAAGGGGAGGTGACTGTCTGATTCTGTTGGGTGTGTGGCCATGACGGACGATGTCCCGCAAGACCCGTTCCCAATGTGGAAAGTGATGTTGACGTTGAAATGGGGATTGGCGGTCAGGGGGCTGATGATCTGGGGGCTGGTGGGCTGAGAGGAGGACTCTGAGGGGACAGTGGGCCGAGGTGCGACAGGCTCTGTGTTGGAAATTAAAGTCATGGGCTCTGACACAGCAGGGTATGAATTGTTTAAAGCTAACGTGGACTGCAAAGGGCCGATGGAGTCGTGGCTGTCACTGCCGTCTGTTCTGGTTAAGGTGTCGCTGTAGTTGCTGGACTGACTGTAGTCACTGCAGGTTCCCGCTTTGTCAAGTAGAGACTGTTGTTCTGGACACGTAACTGTGAAACACATCAGCTGCGTTTCCTCCATATGACTCTGATTGATCTGCTGTGGAAAAAGATTGTGACATTTATTATTTTAGTATAAATTACGGCCACAATTACAGTCAATGGCCTCTTTATTAGTAACATATGTACAGTCTAATGCAACCTATTGCAGCTGTTCTACCACAAAGTCCACACTTATACCTTTAATGTTCAGTTTTCTTGACCCTATCAGAGGTTTTGATTCGTTTAAAGTTTTACCATTGAAGTCATAGGTCATTGTGACAGTGCTTAATTATATTCAGATGTATTTTGAAGATTCACCCCCTTCATAAAGGACACAGAATAAACTTCACAGTTTATATAATGTGTTCTAATACACAAGCGACTTTAACTACAACCTCAGAAATAATCATGTAATTGAATTTCCACATATAATAATAAATGGTAATGACAATAATATTTTTTTTACGTATAGCATGTTTTTTAATCATTTTTACATAAAAGAACAATAAAATAGATATAATTATGTTAATAGATATATAATTAAAATTTGTCTGTGTAAATAAGTGTCAAATGTCAAAAATTTGTAAAAAGATTTCATAAAAAGAAAAGTTCTCAAGTTGTCAACAAAAACAGAGTCTTTCTGTGAGGGCAGAGCTTTTGTTATGAGATTCATATTTTCATTCTCACAGAAGAAAAGCAGTAGATGACTCACTTTATCATCACTCTCACAGTTTCCATTTGCATCTACTTTCGGGTGAAATTTTTGAGCATCTGGGAAAAAAAGCAGAGTGAATTTGCAGTTAAAAATGAAAAGTGATGTGAAATATTCAACAATATGTCATGATAAAGATGTGGCCAAATAATGATCATTATTATCCTGTTTTTCAAGTTGATACAGAAGATAAATATAATCTAGACACAATCATCTTTTTCAAAAAGAACTAGAGAATAATTAATATCCCTTTTTGTTACAGCATATAGTTACCTTTTCTCCTGACTGCTTTACAAAGGCATCCCAGAATAATTATAATGAAAAGCAAAAGGATGACAATGACTCCGGAAACAACGGCGGCTAACACAGAGGTGAACATGGACAAAACAAGGGAGAGAGAGAGAGAGAGAGAGAGAAATATTTAATATTAATTAGACCTCACAGTTTTAGCATAACGACTGCTTAGATACAGCAAACCAATTATCATACCCATGGTAATTCCAGGTTCTTTGTATGGTGGTAGGCTGGTCATTGAATGGTTGAATACTTCATTTGGAACAGTTGCACTGACGGACAGTGTGGCGTCTGAGATCGCCAAGACTGTGCTCCTCATTGTACCTGCAGTCGAAAACAAGGTGCTAGGCTGATACCCTTCGGTTGTGTCTGGAAGCAATTCGGATTCAACAACCCCTTCTTCACACAGGGTGTCCAACGCACTGTCGCCTTTTCTAACAACAGCCTTCCCATGACAGCTGTAAGAAAAACAAAGCACGGGGTCAAAGGTTTGAGTTTCTAAAGAGCTGAGAACAGTGTGTGTCCTTCCTTCACTCACTCTGTGTGAGGCCGACAGGGGTCCGTGAAGGATCTTGTGTCGGAGAACGTCCCAGGAGGACACCGTTTACACCTCACATCTGAGTCCGCCCTCCCTGACAACAACATGCATCATCACACTTTACATCTCATTTTATGCAACACATTAATTAAGTTTGAATACATTGATTTCATATAGAGTCTAGGTACAGACGTGTTTGCCACCACTATTTCAGGCAGTCAACTCAAGCTCCAATCACGAGACATGCTGCACACTGCAAAATCCTCTATTATGGACACCCTCCCCATTTGGCATTCTATTTAAGCTGCAAAGATTTCCCATCTCTCCCTCTGCTTGTTAATGTCTCTGTTGTCCTGCGTCTGTCTCTTATTGCCTGTCGATTCTGCCCCTCCACCACCCAGCTTTCACCTGGAGGCTCTTTATTCCCATTATATCTGTGTAATCATATCTGGGGAAGAGAAGAAGTCAAAGCCTAGACACCAAACTCCAACTATGTTCTGCTGCTGTGATAAACCTTTCAAACGTGAGTTCACTTACTAAACTATGGCAAAAATATTTGATAACAACATGCTGTCTATAGAATCAGCGGTAGATTGGTGAGCATTATACATTTTCCATAAAAATGGTTAATTTTAAAATGTTTTTCTAAAAACGTAAATATTTAGGAATTACGTGTAAGCTAAATAAATCGATATGTGAAGTGATTGAAAAGTAGCGGGCGCTGTACCTGGCTTGGACACTCCAAAACCAACTTTACAGTGACTGTACTTTCTACATTCTGCACAGTAAGGGTCATCATATTCCACTTCGCAGTACATCCCAGGCTTGCACACACACCCGGCCCGTGTGGTTGAGGAGCAGTTTTGGGAATATTGCAGACCTTTATCTGGTTATATAGAGAAACATATACGACAGTAAATGTGTTAGAAAGTTGTAAAAAAGAAAGTAGAAGAAGCAATAATTATAAACTGCTAAATAAAATCATTATTATTGAGATTTGAAGTGTAGCTACTGACTTGATTCGCATATGCGACAAGGTGAGCAGTTTTTTTCGTAGTTCCATTTCTCCATGTATTGGTTTGGGTCACACTGTTTACACACACTCTCAGTGGTGTCAGAGCATTGCTGAAACAGTCGCTGCCCTGTTATAATATATACAACAATGAATCCATATTAAAACACATCAGTCACCGATTTTCTTATTACCCACCTTACAACAGCACATTGACATTGTAAGTCCACAAATCCATGCATGCACTCAAATATAAAGATGACCTCTATGACCTCTATGCCCAAGCTTTTAACAACAAGGTTTCGATACCTGTCTTAGATGAGTTTTTTTTTCCCCGACAGGACACCGTTATGATTTTCAATATAGTACTTTGATATTGGGTATCTGTACCTTTTTTTTTATTTTACTTTATTTTTTAAATGAAACTTTAAAAGTTGCTCTCCTTGCTGTGTTCACAGAACAACACTTACCAGGGGGGCATTTCTTGCAGCATCGATTATTAACCGGGTACTCTGTTGTCGAGTCGCGACACCTTCCACCTGAGTTCGGTCCATAGGGCTGAAAGCACAGCGACAGACACTGAGATGATTTAAGCTTGTGCTAGTCAGTATGAACACTAAACTCCTTTCTCATAAGTTCCATTAAAAGAGCTTGGATGCCTGTTCAAATAAGGTAAACTGAGTAATTCTAAAATACGGATATCTATTCAATGTCGTGTCTGTAAATATGTATATATTCTTGTACCTGTCCACCTACACCTGCACCCACTTGTTCCCTTCTGGTAACACCCCCGGCCTGAGCTGCAGACGTGGTCAAACAGGCAGCCATTGTTCTGAGTCTGTGGGAGGGACATTTCACTTCTACAAAATCTCCCCTCTCTGTAGGGGCCCACTAAAGTGTTTGGGCAATAGGCACACATGCATCCTTACTGTAACAACCAAAACCTCACTTGTTCTCTTTTCACAGAACATCGTATATACAGTAACCACAGCATTGTTGTGCAGGAAAGGTTCAGGGCTCCGTAGCTGTTCACACATACCTGCCCTCTGCATGCTCTGAGTCTAAAGCGTTCTCACCACAGTTATACCCTCCAATGACAAGCAAAAGTACGATTATGCTGACAGCAGCAGAGTATTTCTCGTATAACAGGAAACGGAGGAAGCAACCTCGAAGCCCTGAGTTCCGAAAGCTTAGACGTCTTCTTTGGTGTGACGCTACATAGCACAGGCAGCGAAGGTAAAGATAAACCTGAGGGAAGCCTCAAGTTATTAATCACAGACGGTAAAGAACATTCTGTTTTTTCCTCTTTCTCAACCCGTAGGTTCCAGGTCAAGTGCACAGCGATAGTGAAAGACAATAGAGAGAATTGCTGCATCATTTCAAAACCAGCTGTCTTAACAATGACATCAAAACCAAATATTCAAGCTGTTTAACCACATTTATTATGTGTGACACTGCCAGAGTATGACCCTAATTCTGTATAACACAGGCACACTCACTGATAATGATACTGAAAAGGAATGTAAGGAATGTCAGGGGGAAATTCTTCTTTCCTTTTTGTCTTTAGGACAGGTGACACAGGTGCACTTTATAATAGCATGTTACAATTTAAAAGTAAGGCTCACATCATTTGCCACTATTCTAATACTAATGTTGAAAGTACCCGCTACTTCACATTCCTTAGGATTCATCAAGTGAAACTCAAACACTTCCCAAATCCCTAAATAAACACCACAAATGCACAACCGATTGAAAGACAAACACAAAGCTTACCGTGGTGGTTCGGACACACAGCAGAACCAGTAGTGCAAGTATTTCCTCCATTGCGGCTTTAAAGCAAAATTAAAGTCCAGAGAGGACACAGCGACCAGCGTGTGTTGCACTGATAATTTCTTCAAGGCGTGCCGACAGTCTGTGAAAACAGCTAGAGCAATTTCCTCGACATGAGTCAAGTATTTATAGGAAGGAAATGAGCAGGCAGGCGCTACCTCTAACTCACTGATCTGATGTGAAAACCCATTATGAGGTTAGAGAGACTTTAGATGAGGTGAGAAACTGATGCTGTATACTTGATATCTTCTGTTTAATCACAATACTGTGAATTTCTATCCGACTTGTATCTAAGGGAATTTAACATGTCTTTTTGAAGTAATAGAAAAAAGCTCCCTGTCAGAGAGAAAAGAGATGTCCAAACTACTATAAATTTATTTTGAACATACATAATACGTGATCCCTATAATAGGACCCATCTAAGATCAAAACTGGTGAAGCCTTTTCACAGTGAAAGTTTTTAAATGCCATGACAGAAAAACGCACATTTGAATTTAATAACATTGCCGATGGCTCAGGTCCATGAAGTGTCCTCCGACTAAACCACAACCAAATACAATAGCCGGGTCGTGCATATCTCCTTCATTCATTATTATAGCGTAAGGTATATTCTGAGTAATAACAAGCATACAAGTACAAATGTGAAAATGTGTTTATGCTCTTTGGCTCATTCATTTGTATGAATAGTTGGACAATGTTCAGGGCTCACTTCTTGGCTATGAAATAAACTCAGCAGCAGAGGAAACAGGAAGTGGACTCCCTTATACTTTCTGTTCTTGTTTGTAACCAGACAAGTCCAGTTAAAGTGAAGTCCCTAAGAGCCCACTTGTGTGTGTCTACTGTTCATCTAAACTAGTTTTGTAGATTTTGAATTATGAGGACATATCCCTATCTACTCTATTACGATTTTAAAGTACTCCTAAATTACTAAAGTACTTAGGAGAAGACGCTCATGCCTAAGGGGTCTAAGCTGTGGTAGGATAGTGGAGCTGTTCTGATAAAAAGAATAATTTCAACCAGATACCCTGTGACTGCCTGGCAATACTGACGTGTTGCTGAGAAAGCCACAGAAGTCCACTTCGCCCACAGCTACTTTATTTTCGTTAAAAACTTTCCCCTTATAAATATGCCACAGTACAATCGCTCATGTTGTGCCCGGTTTAATGCTCATGTATCTAATTTTTTTTGTTCCTGTACAAGATGCTGACATTTCATTTTAAAGTTTCCCCTCCCACATCCTCAATCTCTGCTACTCGAGTCGAGCAGTAGCAGCCCCTTGCTCTTGTGACTACATAATTGGCCGTGGGTCGGAATAGAACCCGGGCCTCTGCAAGTCGCGGTGGCAGCTCTACCAGGTGAGCTGAAAGCAGCACCTAACTTTTTTTACTTAACTTTGACTTTATTGCACTCATAATTTTTTCTTGATTTTATTTTAAAACACCCTGCTAAATTTTTTTCAAATCCATCAGCCTCGATGACACAAAATGGAACATTTACAGTGTTGGCGGGGATGGCTAAAGTATTTGACATGAAGTTTATGTGGTTGTGGTTTCCTGTGAAATACAACACATGTATAGTACCTACTGCCTTTTCTTCTACCTTCTTCATGGTATCACAGTGAGGAAGTGTCAAAGGAAGTTAAAAAATAAAATACGTGTGAAAATGTTAGCTAACGTTTACAGCTGGAAAGGGAAATAAACAGACGTCTCCAAGCAACAGACATGACTCAAAGCGACTTCCTCTGTATTGTGAGATTTACAGAGGAAACTCAAATTGAACTTTTAGGATTATATGGTAAACACCTCTTGCCTCGCATTCATGAAGCCAACAGTCACGTGTAGAGCTTAATCTGTTAGGAAAAATTATTACATTATCAATCCAATGTTTTTTGTTGCAAAAAATCTAGTGTAAGCAAACACATTCCCTAGAGACGTAACAGAAAGGCATTATCGAAATGATCTGTTTACAAAAAATGACGAACAGATCATAGACTGTATATAGAAAATAGGCTCATGTTCCTAATAACTAATTAATGCAAAACTTAGTGGACAATGACAACTTGATCAAATGATCAATGATAATGATCACCTAAAACAGTTTTCATTCGTCAGCACCCGGGATACGATGTGCTTCCCATTTTATTCCTGGGAGAGAAGTGTTGGAAGTTGTAACGTGGCAACTTCGACACATTTGATATCTGGTCAGAGATCTGGTTCACAGGCACAGATGGATTCTGAAAAAAAATAGAAACATCATCAGAGAACTTTGCCAATTTTGAAGTTGTGAATAATGATGTGACATTGAGATAATGTGGTTAGCCTGCAGTGTCTCACCTCAAGTTCATTGTTCTTCGTCTTCAAACTGCTCCGCAGGTCGAGGCTGCTGGGTGGAGGCAGGGTGCTCTGACCTCTGTGGGACCAGCCTGAGAGACAGTTCTGGAAAAGATTGAAAAGATCCAATGAAATTAATTAGAACAACAGCTTAAGAACTACTCATGATCAACCCCTCCCATTTCTGTCCCTGAGTTATGACATTGATGGCACAGTTAAGTAGTTGACAATTAAAAATCATCATGTAGTGGATTTTCAAATTAAAACTCTTACTCACCGAAGGTAACCCCAAACTATCACAAGGGTCAAAGCTACATCGCCGGTGGGCTTTGTACTTGTATGCTGGCAAGAGAGTGGAGCGAGGGATGCTGACCCTTTAAAATAAAAGAGAGTATGTTATTTTAAACTTAGTTATACTTTTGATTGGCTTTAAAACTGTACCCGACCTCTGAAAGCACGGTATGTGATACCTGATAAGAGCTGGATCAGCAGCAGTGTGAGGGTGGGAGGACTTGTGCTTTTTGCAGACAGGACAGCACTCCTGATGGTGAAGCGGGACAGGGAACAGTCTACTGTTAATCCTGTAAGAGAATGTACCTGGAGAAGAGGTAAGCAGGTGGAGACAAGAGTTACTTCAAGTGTCGTGAAAAAAACAGTTAGAGAACTGAGAATCATGGTAGCATTCAAATAAAAGTCTCTTCTTACACTGATGAGTGTCTGTGTTTGCTTCTGTTTCATCCTTGTCTGTTAGCAGCGTCAGCCCTGAACGGTTCTCCAGAGATAACCTAGGAAGAGAGTTGATTACTAGTGATTTAATAAAGGTCAACTTGACACAATTAAACACAAGTGTCACAAGTGCAGTGAAAAGGGAAGCACTCACTCTGCTTGTGGGCTGTGGACACACTCATCCTTGTGGAGCGATCGGAAATTGCGGAGATCGTTGAAGAATTCATCAGAGCGCTCTACAAACCTGTCCTCAGAATCAAGGACTCCTTAGAGGAAAAGAGAAAATCAAACATTGGACTATGCATAGAGTATGTGTTTGAAAGAGATGTACAGAGAGAGAACAATGAGGACTACCTGCTATCCAGTCATATCCAAGCAAGGGCTGCAAATGATGCCTGTCAGACACAGGGGTCTCTACACATTCATCAAATTCGACTCGGCTCAGCTCCTCACTCTAGAAAAACGAATATCAAAGAGAATCAGCTGTTAACCGAATAATTCCCTGTACTGTAAAACTTCAAATCAATCTACACAAAACTGATGTTCAGGGGGTTGGTCCTGTTGTTGTGATGTGGGTGAACATTTTGTGCTTACATCTTCGTTCTGGTTCTTCACTAAACAGGCCTTGGTCATATGTGATGTTGTGTCCTGCAGCCTGTCCTGGATGTGAAGATGTCTTTCACTGTCATCGAGAATGTCTGACGAGTCTGCACATTCTGAGGAACAGATGAATTCATTAATGATTCAAGAATTTCTATTCATCACTTGCACACCTCACGATGTGGATGTGCAGATGTCACAAGTCACAAAAGAAAAACAACAGAACAACATGAACAATTAAAGTGCAAAAGGAAAAAATAACTAAGGTGACATTGCTTAGGTTATTGTGTGCCGTATATTTTACATGACTATTAATATTTCATGTCACGTGACCCACTGGCTCCAAACAATGCTGACACATGCTTTTATTCTGTGCTTCTGATATCTTATATGAATATTAAATACATTTTTAACAAATCTTAGATTTTTAATAGATATGATATCATGTGTCCCACAGACTCCAAACCAAAGCTGAATTGTATTTTCGCCTTAGAAAAAAACGGATTCAAAATTTTTTTTCATTGGATTTTAGTGCTTCTCATATTTTATTTTAATTATTCAAAAAGTAATATTTCTTCACTAGGTTCGGTGTAATTTGACCCATTGACCCCAAACCAACGCCGAATTGTATTATTAAATTACATAAATAAGACACCTCCTTTCACTAGAATTCTGTTCTTCTGATATTTTATATGAAGATCAATATTTTCAAAATCAGATTTTTTCTAACTATTGTTTTACCTGCTGATTGGGGTGCATGCAAAAAGCTTGAATAATACTGTAAAGCAATATGAGGACTTGTGGACGACAATGCAATTCTCATCTGGCAGCTAACTCGTATTAGACTTCAGACCTGTTTTATGCACTGAGCCTCATCGTGAACTGTTTAATTACCCGCAGATCTCACGGTGGGTCTGGTGAGGACGGCCCTGGCAGGACCTGGGTCTCCATCGGTCGCAGGCACCGTCTCCCCGGTCTGTCTCCTCTCCTCCGCCTCGTCCTCTCGGTCCCTCTTCCGGCTGCAGCCGCTCACACGCTCCAGTTCCTCCCTCTGCTGCTTCAGCCGCTTCAGTAGATCTTTGTTGCGTTCTCGTAGAAGGTCCGCTGGTTCAGTGGAAGACATTTTCACACGTTAATCCACGTTCGAATCCCGTTGATCCAGCTGCAGGTGAAACGAACAGCTGAAGTTTCGAATTGAACTCCGGACGCCATAACAACGCGTTGACAACAATGATCTGATTGGGTGCGGGTGTTCTACGCTGCTTCCGGTGTAACCGAAGGAGGTTTTTCTTAAAGGGACAGACACACATTTGACATACAGGACATGGTGTTGAACAACAGAGGGCGCGGTCTGTCAGCAAGAGCCACTGGAGAGCCAGGTAACACAGGTCATAGAGATTATCCTTACCATACAGATGGATGGATGATGGATGGAGACAATATTGATTATTATCTTAGTAAAATTATAACATAAAACTGGTACCAACTTCTTGATCAAAGAAAAGAAAAGATGAGCTTAATATAAATTAAAATAATAATTCAGGTCTTACAACAAAAATGCGCAAAGGCCAGGATGGGGTATGGTAGACCTGTTATAATTAATGACCTACTGGTTGTAGGTGAGTGGTGCAAAGTCAAGTGTAGAAAAGATGTGGAGTGTGTCTGATCCAGACTTGATTAAAACAACCCCAAACACAGCCAGAGTCATAAAGAACTATGAGTCACTATCAGTTCACTGTCAGTGACAAGAAGAGCGATGTGTCCCCACAGATTCCTGGTCTCATCATAGAGTGAGGCACTGAGGCTTCCAAAATCCACAGAAGACCTGTTTTTTGGGACAACTTCAAATGAATAAGAAAGTATAAGAGATAAAAGAGCAAAAATATGTCAATGTTATCAATGTTTTCTTAAAACAGTCTGAAATGTAGCAGCTGGTCAGCCATGGAGTGGATTCATTTAAATTGTTAAATACTCTAGCACGATAATCAAAAGCTTCAAAGTTGTTTTTATTTACAGAACTTTATAGAATCTTAGAATGTACCCAGTTACATTCCACTACTGACTAACAACCTTCACTATTAAAAATACCTGTGTGCTTTAAGTCAGATGTTTTTATTTTGTCAGGTCAAATTGAAGTATATTTTATCAACTAGAACTCAAGTAGATAAAGCTAAGACCACCATTGAAGATCTGAAGGAAGCCTTTGAGAACTGAGTTGAACCAAAACAGCACCACTACAACTCTCCACATAAAACCATATTAGGTAGAAAGAAGGAGTAAATGTCAGGGCAGGCAGTTCAAATAGGAAACTCCTACGAGACGGCTGCAAGAGCTGCCAGGACAAAATAATAAAAATAGGGTATCATGAAAGTCCAGAAGGTTTTATATCAACAAATCTTTATCCCTTATATTTACAACCCAGGATCATCCGTTTCATAATAATTGCCGGTTTAAATGTGAGCCAAAATATAAATGACTTGTTTTGCTTATAATGAACACCACTTGAAATTACATTTAAATCTTTAATCTGTTACCCCAGTGCATGCTGGGTCGCTTCCCAACACACTTACCTCATGTAACAGCAGTCATACGTTGCCAGTCAACAGGCCCATTCATGGTCCAGTCAAATGGTCCATCAATCAAGCTC
The DNA here is from genome assembly GCA_038501795.1 of Pseudopleuronectes americanus. Classification (NCBI taxonomy): domain Eukaryota; kingdom Metazoa; phylum Chordata; class Actinopteri; order Pleuronectiformes; family Pleuronectidae; genus Pseudopleuronectes; species Pseudopleuronectes americanus. Next base: position 18,055,579 of record CM076717.1, on the reverse strand, counting down.
ATTTCAAACAGGATTAACAAAACAATTTTCAAACTGCTTTCAATAGAACCAAATTGATTGGAAAAGAATATACCAGATTATGTTAGACTGAGTCCATGTATGACTGCAACGCACCTCGATGGCCACACTCTTACTCACTCATGTCCACTCAATGCAAGTTTGGATTTCCTTTTTTTAAGATGCATGTAGTTATGCTGTACGAATATGAATACTTCACATGACACTTATCTGCGCACTCAACCTCCTTCTGTAAAGATGATCTGATAATAACCATCAGCAATGGCACAAACACATTGAGTTCTATATGTGATATCCCATTAAGACTTGAGGTAGGTTGAGGAGCTTGTAATACATATTACCAAATCTCCACTATCTGTACGTGTTGATGCAGTAAGGTAATTGTAGGCTATTTAATCAGCATGCATGTAAGAGATAATCAAAATTTTCTCTATATTCGCCTATGGTTTATCGACTTTCTTCTTCAAGGACAACATGTGCCTGCAAAAGTGTTGACAGTAGTATGAATCCAACCTCTGCTAGAGGGCTTGATTACATTAATGTATTTACATTAAACCTGTCCATCCATGATGGCACTAATGACAGTGTTGCAGGTGGTGCAGGGTCACAGGCATAATCTTATGCCTGATCCCTGTGGTGCGAGTGGTGTGGAGCTGCGTGGGTGAGCTGCTGCTCAGTATTCCTGTCACGGCTCGTTTGCACTGAGAGCTGCCCAGGCCAGTCCAGTATGATTAGTTGACCACAGTAGTGTGGAGTTGCACCCCATTATCATTTAACGGTGCCAGTCATGAAGTCATATACTCCTCCCTGGCTCTCTAATTACACCCCTACTGTTGGGCTCCAAGCAATTACTGCCTGCCGCCAGAGTGCTTCATTGTTCATTAGGAATAGATAACCAACACGCCAACAACAAAAAGCAACAAAATATGACCTAAGAAATATATTGTTGATGTCATTACCATAAAGAAAATAAAGGTGTATGTAAAGAAAAATAGAGGAAAACGAATCAAAAAACTCTGAGAAATCTGGGCCAGTTGGACATTATTGAATGTTTTTAATGTTACTTGATATAAATTTATCTTGAATCTTTGTGTCCTGCCCTGTGTTTACGTCGTGTGATGCCTGTCCTGCGATGGTCTGATATTGTACAAAACTACCACATCCACAAAACCATTTGCCTATTGTTTGACTCTCTATTGCCTATCTGCTTTATTTGTGTGTAGTCTAATTGCACAAGGTTCTGAGAGACTGTCCATGAGTCTCTACTTTGTATTCATTTATAAGTCCATCTATCGGAGTCCAACAAATTGGCAAAAAATGTATTAAAAAACACTATTATAATTATAATATATCCAAACTTCGTAAATTATACATCATCATTCCTTTTTATATTGTTTTTTGTTGAGATACATTTTTTATTCTAATGGAGGATCTCATGTAACTTCACTACATTTAACTGCCTTGGTCTGCTTTTGTGACTTCCTATAAACCCAACAGATGTGTTACTTGAGTATGAAATGTATGATTTGCGTTATACCCTCATTGATGTATATACTAAGTGTAAGACAGAGAAGATGTATCTGAGGTATCTCAGGGTCAAAAACCAATAGAGGATATATTGGTCTTGAAGATTCTTAAAGCTTCCCAATACCCTAGAGCCTTTATCTTCTCAGAGGCCCGAAGCCTTCAGACATCCTGTCTGCCCCTGCATCAGAGCCTCTGACTGTACTCTGTTTGATCCTGCGTTAAGGATCCCAGCAGACATTTAAATGTTTTCTTGTTTCAGTGACATGAGTCGACTCCTGCTGCTGGTTCCCAGTTGGTTCTGGTTAGGGTTAGCGCAAACCTATGCTCAGCAAACACCTGCCCTGGTTTCCAGTCACCTGCAGTCTCCAGTTTGCCAACAAAAGCACCTGTAAACCTGTCTCCTCCAATTAACATATCTTCACTGTTTCTACCTGACTTGGTATTATTGTCTGTTTCCAGTTTCTTGTAATCCTTAAATCATGACAGAGATACCTTTAATACCTTGTGACATGATGCATTATCATGGAGGAAGTACCCATCACAAGATGGTTAATGGCAGCTTCAAAGGGATGCACATGGGGGGCAACAATAATGAAATGCTCAACACTTGATTGTGGCATTCTATCCATGTTTGATTGGAATAGGGGCTGAGACTGTGCCAAGAAAAACATTCCCCACACCATTAATCTACCAACTCTATGCTGGACTGTGTTGACACTAGGTGGGTTGGGTCCATGGAATCATACGGTTGATGCCAAATACTGACCCAATAATCATTGTGTCTTAGCAGGAATGTAGATGCATTAGACCAGGCTTTCTTTCGCTCAGTTTTGGTGACCTTGTGTCCACTGACCCTCAGATTTCTGTTCGTTTTGGGAAATTACATTCATGCAGAGCCATTGGTATTTCTTAACCCAATTTAACCCATTGCAGACATTATCGGTCAAGAACCCTCTAATGAAATGTTGCTTTGTTTAGAGGAAAAACACTGTATAATTTATGTGGTATAAAGATAAAGTCTTTAAAAGACTGGTTGTTAAAACCTGAATTTGTGGTCATACAAACCGCACTGTGTGTATGTGTGAAGGGCTTGAAAAGAAAACCTGATGTCACAACATGGTCCACTGCTGGCAGGTATGTGTTTTTTCAATCTAATCTGAAATGTCTCTTGACTCCTCTGTTGCAGAGCGGCCGTCAGCACAGTGGGAGTAGGAGAAGGCAAAGGAAAAAAGGAAATAGCCCGGAGACAAGGTACACATCCACTGTTTGTGTGTGTGTGTGTGTGTGTGTGTGTGTGTGTGTGTGTGTGTGTGTGTGTTTGTGTCCTTGTGTGTTTGTCCTGTATGTGTGTGTGCTCGTGTATTCTATCAAAAACCTGGGACATCTGTCCTGTTGAACAGCTGCAATATCTCCTAACAAGCTTTTAATATATTTTCTGGAAGCAGGCATCTCCAAATAAATACTGCCTGGGGGACATTGTGACAAAGCAGAACAAGATGAGGCAACATCAGAGAGTAATGGACGAGCCGAAGAGCCTGATCGAGAGAGAAAGGGGCACTCTGACAGAGGAGGGTGACCAACGGGATTGGTGAGGGAAGTGGTTTTTGCTGATAGAGAAAGGGAAGGGGTCGATTGTCCCCACCGCTGCTGAGATAGCGGTGGATGCTATTAAGATAAGGAGGATTAGACCTGCCACAGTGCTGTTCCCGCTGCTCTAACCTGAGGGACGGAGAGTGAAGAGTAAAAGGCCTCGGTCAGGAGGCTCTATTGTCAGCTTTCAGCGACCAAAGAGAGAGTGAGTCGGTCATGTCGATTTGATGATTCGATGTGATATTTTTAGGATTAGGAGCAACCCGAGCAGCATTTGTCACCACAAGCAACTCTTCCAAAATCAGGAAAACAAACTTAAGACAAAATTTGTTGTGGTTGTATCAGACATGGAATAAGTTTCCAGGCCTTTAAATTAAATAAAGCAATATCACACTTTATATTGCATTCAAATAGTAGTAGTACTATTGTTTAAGTTGAAACATGAAAAAAAAACTAACCCTAATTACCTTGAGGGGATTTTTTCAAATTTGGTAATATTCAGTGGTCAAAGGTTACGATGACCTCATACAAGTGTGGGAAAAAACATAATGTAAACTGAAACTGAACGAGAAAACAAGTCCATTTCAGTGCAGTTATAAAATGTTTGACTAAATAATTTATGAAAAAAACTACATTTTGTTCTTGTTAGTGTCGCCGGGATTCTGTAGGTTTATAATCAGTGTAGGAAAATACCTTTTAAAAGCTGAAATTTACAGAATCTTTTCTTTTTGATACTGTTGCAGCAGCACTGAGTAACATCACATGCACGTGGCACATGCACATTACACACATGTTCAGAAAAGAGGGAGGGACACTAATCCACACATCCTATAAAGCACACCCTGCATAAGTAGATTACTATTTCTTCTTTAATGGCCTGTTTTTTTTACTTCTTTTCAACACATTTATTCCTACAGCAATTATGCTCTGCCACACTTTGGTGTTTTACCAGGATTAAGAGTGAGGAGTGAGGACGCAAGAGAAAATGGACAAGAGGACCCAACATCACGCTTTGGTCACATATATTTCAGCGTATTACACCTGGAAGCGGCAGTCTAATGGACACTAATTTACGAGACAGAGACCGGGAGGTTTGCTCCGGGTCTGTTTCCTCTGAGTCAGTCGGGAGTGGGACCTCATTCTGGGGCTTTTATGTCACTGCTGTGCTTAATGGCCCGTGTTCCTTCTCTGAGGCCTGCTACACACGTGCAGTAAATCAACAGAGGAACATACCAGTTAATCACAGCCTTTGTTTCTGACTGAGAGAAGACAATACATCTAACTGAATGGCACCGAGTTGACAGAGAGCGCATGAGGACGACTAACGCTGTCATATCAGAGAGACCAACTTCCTCAGCAGCTGTGGTTGCGTCTGAAAAGAATCAGTTTTTTCATCCAACTCTCACCACTGTCAGCAAACCACAATTATATAACTGAGGCTAAAGTGTTGGGACAAACGTAAGATAGCATCACCTCATCGTACAGTCACAGTTAAAAAGCTTGTCTTTTTAAATAAGCATGGTTGTAAACATTGCAATTAAAAAACTCAAATATTCCGGGCTGGTTTGGTTTACGCTGCCGGACGGCCTAATCCCACAATATTCAACACGGGACATAATGAACAGGCAGAGGAGAATGTAAAGCAGTGATTACTGCTATTGTCAAGCTGCAGGCGCTAAAATAGCTTCAGGCTTAGCTAAAAACAATATGAGAAACCATATATTATGTGCTGAAAAATGAATCTGTCTCCAAACAAGAACATGCTGCTGATTTTTTAATCTAGGGTGACTGTTGTAAAATAAAAACACATTCTTATCTTCTCTACATTATGCAACCTGTAATTTAATATCACTTTTAAATACCAGACAATTCATTCAAAATATATAAACTGGCAACAGCCAACTCCCCTTTTTAAAATCTTAGAGTTTCCCAGCACATATTTCAGTTTTTGCCGCAGGCTTTTAGCAAAGTTTAACAGCCAGCTCCATCAAATACATACAGTGGCAGCCTTCTACAATACCCTAATTAAAAAGCTTTCAAGCTTGTTTTTCAGATCCACTAATCACTGAGACAGTTCGCTGGTTGTTTATGGCCTGTGTGAACATAAGCATACACAGCCTAACAGCAAATGAATCTCCAATAATCGAATTTGAGGTTCCCTATTTACACGTAATTAGACTTGGCTTGTGGTCTGCACTCAACTCAAATATGTACGGCAAAAACTGCAGCAATGTAAAGGTTTGAAGTTAGGTAATGATCATGGCAGAAATGGAGCGAGCGACACGTGAGCGGACGGTTCTGCAGCTCAGAGCCGAAAGCAGAGACACAGCCGGTAAGAGTTAAAAGCTTTTGAATCTGTATCGTCATAAATAAGAAAAGATAAAAAAAAGGGATAAAATAAAAGGCTGGGATAAAGCAAGCCACCTTTTAAAAGCACTGATGTTCTTATTAGAAAAGAAGCTCAGATGATCCTATTTAAATAGAGACTAAGTAAAGTAGGTTTCCTCTCAGAATCATAAATTTACTTAACTACTTTAATGTCATGTGCTTTATCATTCGTTGGTTTGCAGTGAACCCACGACACCATGCATGTGGGATGACGTCATGGTTCAGGGGGACAGAACTGTATCACCGTTATGCCTGATTACATGTTGTCTCTTGGCCTTTGCTGATGTCTTTCCCTGCAGTAATAACATGTAGACCATAAATCAGTATTTCAAGAAAGTACTCATGTGACCAATACGTCTTACCATAGAAGATGAATAAGTCATGGTGAGTTTAGACTATGATGCTCATTAAAATTTTAAGATTTAATCCGCAGGAGCTTTGAAAGAATTTCTTTACTTATTTTGGGGCCTTTCCTTTTGGATATATTTGGTTATGGTATGAAAAGTTTTTAGATATGTACATATTATATTTATGCACAGGCCCTTACAAAAGTGTAATGAACTTCTATAAAAATACACAGACAGTAAATCAGAAGTGGAGCTTGACCTTTCTCACTAAAATAAAGTTTATATACACATTTATTAAAATGTTTTATTTCATTTTGGATAGATTTGTAGGCAGAGTTCGGATTGTTTGTTTAAAAATGGGTTAGGGTGAATTAATTCATTGTTTTTTTTTCTAAAACACGTTTATTTTAAGCTTTTACTTTGATACTTCAACATTTTCATCCTCCTTCTTCTTCTCTGAATGCATGTTTCGATTTCGATTTAGACTGAAATCAATCTGTGTATAACTTGTTTACTCTCATCTTGTCTCGGGCAGCAGCACCACCTGAGCAACTGGGCGCCTACGAGCACCAGCCGAATGGACTGAGGCCCCCACTCTATCTCTTTAATATCAGCTCATTAGTGTGGTTAATCAGGCTGATGATGAGCCAGGGCACCGTGCCATTTCAATCTGACACCAGGCCGGGCTTCAGACCCCCACCAGGCACACCACGGCCATCAGAGATCTCCCTGAAGACAAATCATCCTCGGCACCAGAGGACAGAGGGATGACAAGGGCAGCAGTGGTGAGTGGTGTGTGCACGGAGGATAACGGGGAGGTAAATCCACAAATACAAAGATGATAAATCTGCAGATAACTTTAAGATCATCGTTTCTGTGTCTTTGCAGTCTTTCCAGATCTTTCTGCCCTTTGGGCTCAGCAGCTGGGGACACTGAACACATCAGAAACCGATGCTCTCTGTCACGTATGACCCTTCAGATTCACACAGACACGTTTCCTAACACGCCACCCTCCTACAAAACACACATCCCCAACAATTTCCCCTCCACAGTCATGTAATCGAACACAATCCAGTGCTATCACCTCCCATCTGACTTCTCTGTCTCTGTCTGTCTTCTCTGTCTCTCTCTCTCTCTCTCTCTCTCTCTCTCTCTCATCTCTCTCTCTCTCTCTCTCTCTCTCTCTCCCTCCCTCTTGGCCTCCCTCCCTCTCTCTCCCTCTCCCGGCTGCCTCACTCATTCCCTGAGCAGCGCTGAGCTGAGCTGGATAACATCTCCTTCAGCCCGCAGCACAGACTCATTTCTCTACACACCAGCTCTGAGTGGATGCTCAGGAGGGGTGTTTGAGATATTAGCACGCTGTGGGGGGGGAACGGCTCAGGGACATCTACCATCCACACAGAAAGGTAAGCCTCCGGATGTTTTAGATTTAGATTCCTGCTCAGGTGCCCCAAGTGAAGGTGTTTCAGAGGTGGGAGGGAAGTGGTGGATTGTCTCAGGGACAGATTTCAAACAGGGAATGCCCTCCATACAAACATCCCCTTCAGATTTAAAGCTTTTGGGATTTTTTTTGTGTGGGAGATGTCATCATTATAGATGTGAGGGTGTTATGGTCAGTGGTGAATAACACTGAAGTAGAGTCAAGTGTGCAGCCTGTTGGCACAGCCTCACCTGGGATCCTTGTTTTGTTTGGGAAGTTTAGAGAAGAACAGAACCAGTCACTGGACACAGGCCGCATTTTAATCTTAATCCAAAACATTTCACACAGATTAGTCTCACTTTCAGAGGAAGGATTTTATTTTTGACCCTTTTAATAACACTTTAATGTAACGCTAGAAATGTGAGTAATTACCTACCTGTGTATGTACCTGTGCAGAAATAAAAACCACAACGGCCTGCGTTATCGTCTTGTTCTGAAAAATGTTAGTTCTCTGCATGAGAGCAAAAAATAAATATCTGAAAGTACTTTGCCCCTTTCCACTGGATTTGAATTTAAAAGAGCTTCATCACTTTTAAAGAATCTGCCAGCAGTACTCTTGGTCAATATTCTTGAATTGGATTATATGAATGTTTTGTTTTATACTTGTGAACAAACTGTCTGACTATGAAAGCCACAGAAACACTCAGCTGCAGTCAGGTGGTCTCTGAGCGATGGAGCCAATAAACGCTGCTTATCAGGGCTTAGTGTTCCTGCTACACTGAGATAATTTTTTTTGACTTAACCGCCGGATCCAAAGTCGACTGAAGACGGGCAGAGGATGAGTTGTGCATCACGGCGGCTGTGAACGGTGCTGTGATCATTCGCTAAGTCTTTAGACTGACTTGAATGAGGTGATTTAAATTAGACACTAAATCGGTCCCTCTCCAACTGAGTGACGCTGGATGCAGAAGTGGAAGGGACACGTCGCCTCTGCTGAATCTAATCCTCACTGATCATGTCGTCTCTTCCCGTGTTTCCACCGATCAATGCACTTCAGTTAACGTGCATTGAACACATGACCACTAGTATTGATGCATTGCCTGTTCAACCTGACGTGTCCAGTTCCTGGCTGAATCAAGCTTTAATTATAAGGTCATTGGATCAGCAGCAACCTCTCTGGAACCGAGTTAACACACCATGATTGTTTCTGGTGTTTTCTGAGTGCTTTAAAAAGCTTCAAGTACTGAGTGTCACTGCAGCTGACAAATGTCCACAGCTAGAGGTCCTGATTCAGTCAGAGACAACAGAGATTTAGTGCAGTTGGTGACTTTTCTGTTTTAAAGATCCTTTACTGATCACCTCTGCAGGGGCCTGTGCCGCTCTGTTGAGGAGAAGCTTGTTCACAGCAGCTTGTGAATCTCATTTCCACTGTCACTGCTCCCTCTCTCTCTGTTGCCAGGATTTTGCAATTAATATAAATGCGGATCACTCTTCAGGTCAACTATCATCCTGCACTCACAGCAATGAGGAGACATCAGCTATTTCGGGTCCAGTTTATCCTTGGTCTTTACCGTAGTGTTTGGGGAGCTCATATACAGACTCTACTCAAAAATGTACAGGTACAAATGTCTAATACTATTGGAACTAGCATGTATTCTTTCATTTTATTAAGTTAAATTCACACGACTTAATCCTTACTAACTTAGATCTTGTGGGCGTCTGTGTCATGATTATTTGTTCATTTCTTGTTGAGAGAAAAACACCTCTATAACATATTTTACTACGATGGCAGCAGTGTGTGTAATCGTTGGCAGGGACAGTACATTAGCATTTTGTCCTCACAGCCAAGTGCTATCTTTGAGTTTAAATTAAAAAAATACTACAGACGACAGCTCTTATGTGTAATTAGTTGTCTCCAAAAAGCCGCCAACATTAAAGAATCTAGCTGAGATAATAAAAGACAGTGGTCATGTCACAGTTCATACAAGTTAATATATTTCTTACACAGCTATTATTATTATTATTATTAAGAAGAGCATTAAGACTGGCCTGTTTTACTGGTCTGTGTAAATATGATGCTCATTATCAAAAGAACAGTGAGTCTGAATTATTTCTAGGTTTAGTAAAATCGAAATTTCTCCAAGGACGAAAATATTATTTATCCTTTTGTCTATTTCATACAATCATGATGTATTGAGCTGCAAATGAGTCATCAAACTGTAAGGGAAATGTAACATTTTGACCACAATATAATCATGTTTATTTGCCCTTTGATTGATCATGATCGAATCTCATACAATGTAACCTTGATCTTGCTGTATCATTTACTACTGAATGAATCTTGGCCTGATTGCTTTAACTAAGGCATTGTTGTTTACATGTCATCAGAAGATCACAACCTTTGACTTTGTAACAACCCCAACCAGAGTGGGATGGGTGAGCCAAATGTAGAAAGACAAAAAAATGTTTCCCATCGGTGTGAATATAACAAACTAACATTTGTCGTATGCACCACGCTCTGAGCATAGAGTGGGATTGTAGAAATTGCCACGACACACCTAATATTCATCATGTTTGTTGATGGGGCGGCACAGTGTCAGAGTGGTAAGCACTGCTGCCTCATTTTGGGGGGGTCGAATCCTGGATATCAAGATTAGATTGTCCAGCGACTTGTCCATGGATGTGAATATTTGTGTGAGCAGTTTTTTGTCTCTACATGTTGGCCCCTTGATACGCTGGCGACCTGTCCAGGGTGTAACTCGCCCATTGCCCAATGTCAGCTGGGATTGGCCCACCAATGAACCTAAAAAGAGAAGAGGTGTAGGTAATGGATTAATTCCCGTTTTTGTTTTATGAACACAGTTAGAAATTCACGTGAGTATCGATAAATCAAAAAATAAATGATTCCTGTCTCCTGACAGATAATAAGCAGTGAGGGTTGTACACAACAGCTGCACAGACATAAAGATGTAAATAACTCTTTCCGCCGCGCAAAACCAATCTTGTACTGACACAGCAGACTGCACATTATCACACAGTTTTCCATAGAGCGCGACCTGTCTTTACTGCAGTAAGCCGGGATTTCGCCTCAGAGAGCATTACTGTGCAATCTGATGCTGAGGTTGGCAGTGGAGCTCTAACAAGCCCCTGTCTGCTCTTCATCACTGTAGTGCCACAGATATGTGCCCATGAGTATTCATCAGGAAGGGCTAATGGGGCACAGCAGTGTGAACCTCTGATTTACAGCCCGTCCCCTGTCAGGCCTAATGATAGGGCCGTGGGGCTGGTTATGGAGAAACAGGTGCTGCCGAGTGAATAGATGCGAAGCGATGCTGCTGAAAGCCACGGGTGATTGCCGTTTTGTCCCCTGCACAAACGCTCATTTGCAATATTGTCTTCACAAATACATAATTATTGTACAAGCTGGGTTTGTGTGTGCATGTGCGTGTGTCTTTTCAACAATTCAAAGAGACACACATTAACTTTAATGGTAATTTACTCTTTGCCAAATCGTTCCCAGCATAACTGTCACATTGACTGTACACAATGACTCCTCTCTGTCCTCGGCAACAGATGGAGCTCGGTGCTAAAGTGAAAATTATGTTTCGAATGAAGTCATACGCTGAACAAAATATGGTCAGGTTATTATAACATAATAATGGTGGTTCTGACACTGTAGAACCACCATTATTATAATCTGTTAAACAGCCAAAGCCTCATACGGTGAGACATTAGGGCTCCACCATATGGAGAAAAATACATTAAACATTTTATTTAACATCTGTAATACAATGTACTGTAATGTTGTGGTAGGTAGGATTCCAGTGTTTGTTGATGTTAAACAAATTATAGCGTTAACTTAGAAAACTAAATTGTGAAATAATACATCATATTTAAAGACAACTACCACAGCACCTTTAACACAATAAACCTTGTATAATGATAGAGAATTGCTGCAAAGGTGGGATAACAATAAATAAAAAACCTGCTTTATGGCTTCTAAATGTGTGTTTATATATATATAAATACTAGGGCTGTGAAATGATTAACATTTTTAATCAAATTAATTACAGGTTTCTATGGATTAATCATGATTAATCACATTACTGAATTTCTCTGTTTATTTTTGTGGAAAAAGATTTATGAAAAAAGACATATATATACAGATATATACATTTAACATGTTTTCTTTTTTTATTCAAAAATAAACAAAACAATGGTGCTGTAACTCAGCAGTTCTTTAGCAGTTCTCTTTGCTATTCCATATGGAACATTAATATAATCTTCATCCTAAACAGAATTCGGGCTTCTTAGCCATTGTATGGTTGAATAAATATTTTGTATTTTCTTTTTAAATCAAACAGAAATTATTTGGGCTTCTTAGCCATCGTTTTTATATTATGGTTGAAAATGTTTCTATTTTTTTGTCAAACAACCATTCACCTCCCCATGGCACAATCTAAAGGCCCTATTAGCTAGTCTTTCTTTAGCCAGTTGGTGAGGCAAACTAACTTCACATTCCCTGACAGTAAAGCTAACCGCTTCTTTTTCACTATGTGTCCTGCGAGTGAAGCTGGTTTGGCGGATTCCACTTGAACGCCCCTCGCCGACCAACTCATGCTCCGTCTTGTGGTGGGACTTTACGCGGTTTTGCTCCGGTGAAACAATAACGTCTTCCCGCAGAGTGTGCGTATCACCTTGGTTTTATTGAATGTTCCATCTTTGTTTTTTTGGAGCATGATCTTCCCATCCAGAAGGTGATGTTTGTTTGTTTGAATAGCAGCGGCCGTCTGAGTGACTGCATTAGAGCGGTGACTAGTGCAGATTGGGCGGAAATGTGCGTATATTGGAAGATCCTTCTGCGCATGCGTTAAATTGGTTAAAATAAATTAACGAATTAATCCTGTAATTTAATCATAACGCGTTATTTTTCCCAGCTCTAATAAATACACATATATAGTGAGATAACGAACTAGACCTTTCTAACTCAAAGATCATAGGTCCTATGAAAGGAGTGGAAAAAATAACATATTACAATATTTGCAATGAAAAAGGCACAAAAAAAATTGTATTCACAAAATAATATATATAATCATATTGGGACCCTTTTGGGGGGGTTCTGACACACAGGACTCAATGGCATATTGTTTATTATATTAAATGCATTACAGAACTTATCAATTATTTGACAATGAAACTCTCCTACTAAATCTACCAATTCCTTTCCTTTTGAAATCATCAACCCAAAAGCCAGATTCATGGATTTCATGAGTTTAAAAATAGCGAAACAATAACTAAAAAAACCATGATCCAAAAAGAGAGAAATAGGTGAAAAGGGATCAACTGTTTTCTGCAACTAGACAAACAGTTTCCCAACAACTGTCAGTGTGGTTGTTGTAGGTGTTCAGCAGTTCAATCTCACTCACTGCAGGTCAGCTGGCACTGTTTACTGATGGATCACTGCACAGCCCACAGCCCACAGCCCACACACACATACACACTCACACACACTCACACACTGGTAGCTCTCTGCCTGGACCATCCCACACTCTAACCGTGTCTCTCCCACAGTCAGGAGGAATATGGGCAAATCCGAAAGTCAAATGGATATCATGGAGAAATCAAGTAAACCTGGAAAGTGCCGTTGGACTGTCGCAGAGATCAGTCTGTCCGTGCTGCTGCTGTTGGTCAGCTGTGCCTTGGCCGGGCTGGTGGTCCTCTACACATCAGCTGTGAAAGGTAATGGCTCTGTCAGGTCCAGATATTACAGATGGAAGCAGTAGTGAAGTGTCTGCTCTGTTGTTTTCTGCTTGTGAGCCCAACTTGACACAGGAAGTGAGAGTGGTGGTCGAAACACCTCGAAAATGCACCATCATTTACAACACACTTTATGATCTGTCTTGAGTATTGGGCTTTTACTAAAAACTGTTATCTGACCTTTCTGACCTTGAACTGCGGCTTTGAAGCTATTTTGAAAGAAAAGATGATTTAGTTTTCTCTGTGCAGCTTCTCAACGTGGCCAGCCGATGGTGTAAAGAAGATGCCGTTTTCTTCGTTATTTAGAATAAATCAAATCTGTCTCTTTCCTCCATCTCAGAACAATCGAACAGGTCCAGTGTGTCAAGGAGCTCAACACGAGAGGGTGAGTCTTTTAATCCTGTGAACTGAACTCAGGATGTGGAGCCAGTGGTTCCGGCATGTGTCATATTCCAGCACCGCACCTCTGATAATACTGTAATTCTCTTTACTGCCTCATCAGCAGTGCCACACAAAAGTGAAAGTCGCTGCTGACACAGACAAAACCCCCGTCACACACAGACTGTAGATCCAGGCTAATTAGAATTTGCTTTATACTTTGTACAGCGACGGCCACCAGCCTCTTCACGTTCTCTCTCATGAGTGTCAACACTGATTTTTCCAGGTCAGCTGTTTCGCTCCAACCTCAACGATGTGTGCACGACGGCGGACTGTGTCACTGCAGGTGAGAGGAAGTGTTTTCTCTTTGCTTCACTGCTGACTCCTTTTGCAAAGTCGACCCCACATCCTTGCAAAAAAAAAGACCACGTACCGAACCCTCATCCTGTCCATGTTTCTCTCTTTCCCCACCAGCTGCTCGCCTCTTGCAGAACATGGATAAGTCTGTGAAGCCCTGCGATAATTTCTACCAGTACGCCTGCGGGGGTTGGCTGGAGCGCCATGTCATCCCGGAGACCAGCTCTCGACACAGTGTCTTTGACATTCTGAGGGACAAGCTGGAGATTGTCCTCAAAGGTCAGCTGGCACAGTCGCGCAATGCCAGGGTCATGGGTCTAACCTTTGGGTGGCTAGTGGGTGGTGGCATTCAGAGCTGCATGCGTGAGCTTCATTCGGAGTGGAAATGTTTGAATGCGTCTTGTTTTTTGCAGGTGTTCTGGAGACGGAGAACGAGCAGGACAGGGATGCCATCAGAAAGGCCAAAACTCTTTACAGCTCCTGCATGAATGAGAGTAAGGATCTTTTCACTCACTCTAAAAATGGGTTTCTCCACTAGAAGGAGGCAAGAGAACAGGCATGTTGACCTGACCAGGTGATCGTACAGACAGCCTCCCTCCACATAAATACAATTTAATACCAACAAATGGGGGGGAAATCTTTGTGCTCAATGAACAGTGAGAATTTAAAAATAATCACACTCACATTCACAGCTACAGTCACCTTAGAGTCTCCAATTAAATTAAGCTGCATGTCTTTGGACTGTGGGAGGAAGCCTGTGACCACCCACACAGACATAGTGAGAACATGCAAAAACAACACACAACAGGATCTCTCAGTCTCACTGAAGATGAATAGTAGATAGACTGCAGTGTCGCTGTTATATGTTATACTGTATGCGTTATTATGTTGTATTTTACCTGCAGGCCTCATAGAGCAGCGTGACTCCCAGCCCCTCCTGACACTCATTGAGAGTATCGGAGACTGGCCTGTGGCCTCAGACGACTGGAACTCCACAACAGGTAGAAATACCTCTGTACTCTGATTAGTGTTAACTCTGTACAAACAGGCTAATGTGCAGTGCAACTGTAACACATCCACACAAACAAGCACTCATATTCCTACTCAAATACTCACATGGAGACTGGGCAGCTATGTTCGGACTCAGTGAATATCTGAGTATGAGTTCTGTTGATGGGATCAAGAGGCCGGCGGAGACTCTTCAGCCGAGCAGTAGGTGAGGAGCATGGGGGGGAAGTAGCAGGTCTCAATCAGAACTCTGAAGGATGATTAAATATTCTACGTTGCCCAAGCGCCTGAAAATTAAATCACAAGCTACACCATCCTCGCATATCTTCACACAGATTAACACAGGGGACCAGGGTACCAGGGACACAGCAAACTGCTTTTTGCAACCTGCTACGTTGAATACTTCTTTATAGTTTTGTGCTTAATTAAGTTCTGATGTTTTCCTGTTTGCAGAGGAGATGTGGAGCCTCGAGGACACGCTGGCGACGCTCACTGCTCGTTTCCACAAGAAGGTTTTGCTGGACTTGTACGTTTGGACAGATGACCGGGACTCTCGGCGTCATATCATTTATGTGAGATTACTGTTTATCTGAGCACGAATAACATCACCTTTATGCAGTTATAACAGACCAGGCTGCAATTGTTCTATATCTGTCTCAGACAGGAGTAAATAGGGTTGGGGGTCTATTTTCAGTTGATTATTAACATGCATTTAGTGCTGTAAACAGTTTTTATGACAGGAGGACCGTGTAGTTGATGGTACAGGGGAATACGTTGTATCAGGCTTTGGATATGCAGAAAATATTTATATTCTTATTAATAAGAAAAATGTATCAGTTGGTTTTCATAGGATTTATTTACAGTATTACTGCCTTAACTTTATCACATTGTAAACATTTTTTTTATTGTTCGGTATATTGAACAGATTGACCAGCCAGGACTTGGAATGCCATCAAGAGACTATTACTTCAATGATGGAAACTACAAAAAGGTGATAACACAAAGGCTCAGCTCTCATAAATCTGACTGAAAGATACATCTCCTTATTCAACTGTATCAGACCACGCAGGTAGTTTAGGTTTTATGTAATTTTTATTTAATTTATTATAGTTTTATCTTCCATGTTTTTGAGATACCATCTCCAACATTGCTGTTTTCCCTTTAGTACAATGGAGGTAAGTGGACTGTGGTGCGTGGCTTTCAGCAATGGCTTTTATTTATTTTTTAAACATTGGATTCCTGATTCATTCATTTAAACCTAATTCAAGCACTATACATATTCCATTTTACCTCGGGGGTTTTGAGTTAGCAGCAACTAAAACAATCAAACTCATTTGAGTGTTCGACGGTGAGTTACTCTCATTTTATACTGCTGTCTCTTAACGACCTACAAAACAGAGGAGACAATCATGGAGAACATTTCCTTTTTCTATAGGATTAGGGTATGAATGGACAATGGTTGTCACATTACAGTTATCAGTCATATAGCAGCACAAATATACATGACTGCACCTTTAACTGACAATCTGGCAAACTTATCATATTAAAAACTAACTTCCTGACACAACCTTGATTTTGTTGTGGAGGCACCATTATCAGTTTATTTGATTGTTGGTACCACAGGTTCGAGAGGCCTACCTGCACTTCATGTTCTCCATCGCAAAGATAACCCGAGAGGACAGGAACTTGACCCAGGATGACGAGCGTGTGTGGGAGGAAGTGATCCAAGTGCTGGAGCTGGAGACAGACATCGCCAACGTGAGTGCCAGCCACCACAGGAAATGGAATTCTGGGATCTGAGGAAAATGAATAATGAATAGATGATAAATGAGCAGCTCCAGTCTCTGCTTCCTGTGAACAAGAGAGCCAGGCTAAATTGAGTGTGAAGCAGGGAGATCAGCCAAACTTTTACCTCATTTCTTTTTCATTAAATATAAAACCAAGCATCAGTTTATATACAGTGGGTTCTCTTTCTTCCCTGTTGCTGGACAGGCCACATCACCAGCAGAGGAAAGACAAGATGTCACAGTCCTCTACAACAAGATGACACTGGGTGAACTACAGAGCACGTTCAGCTTTAATGTAAGTGAGGTTTTACTTCTTTCTTTTTTAACGGTTCAAATAATTTTGAATCTTTTGGTGGAAAAACTGATGAACTTTTTCCACATTGTTTCTTCAGTTAGTTGTGATTAACTTCCCCCACCTTTCTAGGAAAAACAGCTAAATAAATGAGAATCTCTTTTAAATGCTGTAAACCATATTTACCTTAACTTGTTGTGTTCTAAACATAATCAGTAAAACTAAACATGTAAACCTTTCTCTTCCAGGGTTTCAACTGGACACGATTTATTCAGGGGGTGCTGTCGAGTGTGTCCGTCGAGATCCAGCTAGCGGAGGAGGTGGTGGTGTACAGCTCCCCCTACCTGGAGAAGATGAATGACGTTCTCTCCAGACACAGCACCAGGTCAGGACAAAAGCGGCGTCCAACGCTGACACCATAAAGATTCAGTCTTTAGAGAACAGGTTGAATTTATCCAATACTATACGTTTGCAGAACTATGCAGAACTACCTCAGCTGGCAGCTCGTCATTGAAAGAGTCAATAGCTTGAGCCGCCGCTTCAAAGATGCCAGAGCCCGTTACAGGAAGGTACGACGCACGTAGCATCACAGGGCATGACACATGATAATGTGAGCAGGGTGAAAAGCAGTTCTCCAGTGTGTGTGTCTGTGTGTGTGGACAGACTCTCTACGGGACGACAGTGGAGGATGCTTGGTGGCGGGAATGCGTCCGTTACGTCCAGAGCAGCATGGAGAACGCAGTTGGAGCTCTGTACGTGCGTGAGACCTTCGCCGGAGAAAGTAAACGAATGGTGAGTTGTTTTTTGGTCTATGAACACCACAGAACCAATCAGATATACATATTCGTCAGAGCATGGAAATCAGTTACTACCACAGCAGATGTTTACGTCAAACTATGATGCCTGAGCTTGTGCACAGAGGTTCGTAGTGTGACATTCATTATGTGCACCAAATTGACCTGGAGGGGCCAAGAGTTAATTTGCGAGCTTCACTGTGCATTGCGTCACTAAATCAAGGATAAGAATATACAGTCACTAATTCTTCTTTATTACCTTTTGTGATATTTGGACATGAACAATATGTTTTTTTCGGGACATTTTTTTCAGTTTTATCAAGTATTAACAAAACAAAGCAATTTAGTTTTAGGAAATTCATTTCATGCCAGAACTCAATGTAACACATTGTGGTAATGACACTGCAAAAATAAATGTTTAAAATTCTTTCTAAATACATTCGCAGAACTTTACATTAAATCTACCAATTTAAGCTTTTTATTTTTATTTCCTATTTTATTCTCTGTCACTAAGATATCTAATTATCCTATCATATCTTACCTCATCTAAATCCACCTGTGGGTATCTGTAAGTGACTTAGCCAATATACAATAACAGTGTAGTAAAATTCAGTTTAATAATATAACATATGTCATAGTAAGAATTATAATTACAACAAATACTGTGTCCTTAAAAACATGTGTTACAAAATGCATGATGTACCTGTCTATTATTTTGTGTCCATATTGTGAAAAATGTTTTGCCATGAAACAAAACACCCTATAATTTGTAGCTTGAGTGACTGCAATCTTTGGTATTTATGTCAAATGTTCACAGGTCAGTGACCTCATCAGTAAGATCCAGAAAGCCTATGTGGAAACTCTCGAGGAGTTAAGCTGGATGGACGCACCCTCAAAAGAGAAAGCAAGAGAGAAGGTGCAGTTTGTAGTCCCACTGAGGAGACAATGGAGGATCTCACCCACATGTGTATTCATATCATACAGATCGTTCTGCTTCTCTTATAGGCCATGGCTATCAAGGAGCACATTGGGTATCCAGATCATATTCTACAGCAGAGCAACCTGAAACTTGACCAGGAGTATGCACATGTAAGTAGACACTGAGTCCATGTCTACAGGCCACACTGTGGACACTAGCTTACGACCACCAAGGTTTTCATCTAGATCCATGAATTATTCCCTGCGACCTTGAAGAAAACCCTGAGCTCCTTGGTAAAGGTAATAACTCAATTATTATCTTTCCATTTATCTCGTCCCCTTTCTCTACCCAGCTGAACTTTAGTGAAGAACACTACTTTGAGAACATCCTGGAGAACCTGAAGTCTGAGGCGCAAAAGAGTCTGAAGAAGCTCAGAGAACCGGTGGATCCTGACTTGTAAGCTGCTGATTGAACAAAATGCTCTTAATAGTAAAAATACAAGGTCATGAACTCAGGCAGACGCCATGTTTTTCTAAGTGCGTGACCGAAAATGTCATCGGAGGTTGGAACACAAACTCCTCTTCTAAATGAGTTGGATTACACAAATATGGTTTGGGAGACAGTTTAACATTGTGGCTCCTCTGTCTGTTACCAGGAGAATAAACCAGGTCGTGTTCAGCCTTAATGTAAAAGAAATGATTTAATGAAATGGACATGCTGCGACAATTTACTGCTTTTACAGTCCCAAGACAAAAACAACCTGTATCCTCATCTAGAGAATCAAAGAACATTGAACACGACGTTCTAAAAACCTTTTTTTATCCAGATCAAAATGCAGTTTGTGCTTTTTTATCGGCTTCAATTCATTTTCTCGTTCCCTCCTCAGATGGATCATTGGTGCTGCAGTAGTGAACGCATTCTACTCACCCAACAGAAACCAGATAGGTGAGAGCTTCATTGAGGCCCTCAGAGGTGTTTTCATGGAATAACCTAGTAATAACCTCTTCGATGTTATCCTCATCAGTGCTGCCTGTACACAGTGTTTTCACTCCTGTTGTTTTCCTGTGTCCAGTGTTTCCTGCTGGGATCCTGCAGCCGCCGTTCTTCAATAAGCATCAGCACCAGGCCCTGAACTTTGGTGGAATAGGAATGGTTATCGGACATGAGATCACACATGGATTCGATGACAACGGTTAGACGCTAGTGACTCATCCTGGATGTTTTTAGAAACCTGAATGGATGAATACTGTTTATCGTTAGAACAACCGATTTTTGAAATCTGTCTAACAAGCACTTTTTCAAATTGTTACTATGTTTGGAACATGAAAACATCCCTTAGCCTCACAGGTTGTTTTCCTTACAGGTCGTAATTTTGACAAGGACGGTAATATGCTGAACTGGTGGAGTAATTACTCTGCAGAGCATTTTAAAGACCAGTCGCAGTGCATGGTGCAGCAGTACGGCAACTTCAACTGGAAGCTAGCAGGTGGACAAAACGTAAGCACCCCTGTGGCCTGGGTGAAATGAGAGGTGTTGTCTCAGCTGTAATTCCCGACTGTGTGAACCATGCATTAAGAGACCAGCAGAATGAGGGGTTTCATGTCGTTGTGTGGTTTTGTTTGTGTAACGCAGGTGAGTGGAATCAGCACTTTGGGGGAGAACATTGCAGACAACGGAGGAGTTCGTCAAGCATACAAGGTTTGATTCAAAAGCACGAAGCCACATTTTATTAATGGGCTATAACAACTCAGTTAAAATAATTGTATGTGTTTGTTTATTTTAAAGGCTTACCTGAAGTGGGTGGAGATGGAGGGCGAGGAGCCCTGTCTTCCTGGTCTCGACATGGATCACAAGCAACTTTTCTTTCTCAACTTTGCCCAAGTGAGTGTTACTGAAGGGATGTTTTGTTTCTGAAAGAGGATTTGAAAACCTGAACTCCAGAGCGAAAGGTCAGGAGGATGTTTTCTGCTGAGAAGTACACAGGGCGCCCGGGTGGATGCTGAAACAATGGCAGATAAAAATAATTTTTCAGCTATAAAACATAGAGAATGATAAGAGCTGCCAAAGTAAACACCCTTGTGATGCCCGGGAATTTAAAACACAAGCGTAACACTGAAAGTGCATGAGAGCAACAAGTCTGTTCTGTTGGTTCATGAGTGAAAATAACTGCCAAACCCGCACCTGTAAGAGCTGTGAATTAAGATAATTATCAAAAGTGTTATAATAAACTATAAACAGGTAATTATATTACACATTCTGAATAAAGTATTATAAGTGTTTGAGATGAGATGGAATTCATTTGATTTAACATTAAATGACGGCTTTTCTAAACAGACTTCTCTCTTCTTCTCTCCTCCCTCTCTGTAACTGATCTATCTCCAGGTGTGGTGTGGTGCTTATCGGCCTGAGTACGCCAGCCAGTCCATCAAGACGGACTCACACAGTCCCTTAGAATACAGGTAATCAGCTTCAGTTTGACCTGGGGCTAACAGCAGAGGCAGCACATTTTAAAACCAGTGAGGACCTACTACTTCAAACCAGGAGGTTGTGTTTCTGCCTTTGTCTATAGGTTTGTTTGATAGATTGTCAGTGTGAGTACACAAAAACTTCTGAGGTGATTTCAATGAAACTTGCTGTAAGGGAGGGTATTGGACTTTTTAGATTTTCCCAAGGAATTAATTCTTGGATGTCTAAGCAAATATTCAAGCTCATTTAGGGAACTGATGGCTATGAGGGAGATGTAGTGCAAATTGTTTGAGTCAGTTTGGCCTTGGTGGAGGTATGTGCTCTAAAGAGGGCAATTTGAATAGTATTCCTTATTAAAACATTAGAATCAATGCAGCTCCACTCACAGATATTTCCTAATGTTTTTTTTCCTTTGTCTTTAGGGTGCTTGGATCTCTCCAGAATTTCGAAGCCTTCTCAGAAGCTTTCCAGTGCCAGAAGGGCAGTCTAATGAACCCTGAGCAGAAATGTCGTGTTTGGTAGAAAGTTTTATTCGTGAAATAATTGTTTCCTGACTTGAGCCACTCAAATCAAGTTCTACTATATTTAAAACCCACAGAGAAGATTATACTGAAGACTTATTCCAGTTTATTTAGAGGCACACTGTGGAGCTCTCGAGTTTCAAAACTTGAAATATGTTGTGTCCTTTTAAAAAAAAAGAAACTTGCTTGAGTATCTATCAAGTTTGAAGTGTTGTCTCTGGATGAGTCAGTCACTTGGTCTTCTTTTTTAGCTGTATCCTACAACAGAAGACGAGTGGGTACGTGAGTGAAAATGTTCTTTAGAAAACAAAATATCTTGTGAAAGGGTTAAACTCATGACTTTAAATACATTACTCCCCTTCTTGTATTAGTCATTTACAAACATAAAAATCTCTGGTTCAGATCTTTGTTATTTATCCATTACCGTCTGACACTGAGTTTCCTCTGTGTCTTTCCTCCGACGTGTTGTTTTCAAGATGTTGTGCCACTCTAGAAAAAAAATCCATAGTGAACCAATCTAACACTGACTGAACTGCGAGTCTGAAAGAAACGAAAGCTCGTGAAAGCTACAGAAGAATTAGTCACACTCTGAGAGTTTGGCTGTCCACTGTTACATGAAACAAATTACCTTAAGACTTTAAGACTGTTAAATCTTTGCAGCTTTAACCTTAAATTAACATTCTGAGAGCTGTGGCTGTCAACGTTTTTACACTGGATGAATATTTCAAATTAAAGAAGCATTTTGCAGTTTTGCAGTTTTGTCCCATCCTGCAGTTGGACGCCTGGTCCTCGGTGCAGAGGTGTACTTGTATATCATGGTGGTTTGCTGTAACACGTCATTATCCAGATGTTTTAAAAAAAATATTGGTGGCCTACCACATTTAAGTGAGAATACCCCAGCACTTGTTGAATGTAGTCATGTGGTAATGATGACAATGTCACTTTATTAAATTATTGGTTACTGACATGTCAGACTTTAATCACATAGATGTAGGTTTGGGTGAACTGTAAAAACACTAATCACAGTTTGTCTCATTTGTTCTGCTTCCACACACTTACAGCCTCTGAAATGTTCATACTGGTTTATTTTAGTTCTAAAATTTCCAACACGACTCGTACCTACAATTACTCAAAATAAGAAGATCTCTTTGTATGATATGTGTATGTTATATTTAACCCCAAAAAGGTGGCTGGTTTGTAGACGAACTGGTCTTCTCTTTTGTTCCACACCGAGTCTTGAACACAGTGATTACTAGACTTTAAGCCTTTGGGGGTGTAGGGGGGGGGGCATAGCCAATTACATGCTAAGGGGAGAGGAAAAGAAAACCCCTCAGATACACTCACGCATGGACAGGCAGCAGATGAAGTGGTTTCGCCTTCTGATCTCGCATTGATCAGCGCCGTCAGAGATGAAAGGGCGAAGTGCAGTGGGCCGAACCACGAGCCCACGGGCAGGCAACTCTGAAGAATAGAGCTCGTCATTAAAAAGGCGGCCAGGGCCAGGACTGTTATTTTCTACCTTTATTAACAAGTAATGACAGGAGAATCAAAGCTGAACACAACCAATACGAGAGGGTGGAAGTCGTGGAGCCACCATTTTATGTGCCGAATAGAGCTTTCAAACACAGCGGAAAAGAAAACACACACACCCACACAAACTATACTCAGCCCGTTTGAATGTCTTCTTTGTCGTTGGTCACATTCAGAATGCCTTGGTAAACTGAACACGACTGTTAGGTCTCAACAGAGGCTCATGAACTGAATGTGCATATTGAAGCTTTTTATTCTCAATCTGTTGCTTAATCGTCACATATTGGCAAATATACTGTTGTGTTTAGCAGGTGGAGAGGACGCAGTACGGGGATATAGCAAAAGTTTAACATTTTGGGAAACACGTGTCCCCCGAGAGTCAGATGAGAAAAGTGATACCAATCATATTTATTCCTTGAATACGCAGATTATGCTAACAGGTCATTTATATTAGCATAAAGATTAAAAAACAGAGGTAATTTATTAATCTGGTTCTGTCAAAAACATCTGCTTATGTACTTTTAAAGCTCATTTACTTGATTCCAGGGACCATGAACTGTATATAAAGATGGAATCCTCTAAAGTGAAGCCAATTCCCCCGCCTGGTGGCTGGCTACAGTATAGGTCATAAATCCCGCCTCCGTCATGTTAGCAGATGGGACATGGGTCAAACCAAAAAGTCAAGGTTTAGGTCGTTCAGTTTATATACGGTACATTCTACGGCTGGAACCAGTTAATTGCTTTAATTACACTAACGTTTTTGACCTTCACATCAAACCAGACTGGCTGTTTCCCCCAGTTTTCTTGTTTTTGTGCTAAGCTAAGCTAAACAGCTGCTGTTTTCAGCTTAGCCTCCAGTTTACTTCAGGGACAGACATGAGAGAGGTATCACTCTTTTCAATTCCCTTTCTACCTGAATCGTAGTTAAAAAAACAAGAGATCACATCTTACTCAGAGAACTGCTGGAGGCCACGTCATAAGCTCAGAGGATTTGAAGAGCAACAGCTTAGAATCCTGTAACATTTGTCTGATTTTCTTCAAAATGAGTAAAACAGTTCAAAACTGTTTCCTGAACACAAAAAATTAAAGATATAATATGTGTTGTTGTAGATATGTTCTATACGACTGTGTTTGCATAGTAAGGCTTCAAATCAGGTAAGACAGAAAGAGTATATTTCATGTTTACTTACATGGTGTTTTATTGTGTGGTTTTGAAATTATCAGACAAGTACAACTCAATGTTTTTTGCTATATATGAACATGTTTTCATCTAGAGTGTATACCCATCAGAGGAGTTTATTTATCTACTGAATATTTATGAAATAACCTTGTTGCTTTGCAAGAATTCAGATGTTAAAGATGTTTTATGATTGTTCCTGCTGCTATGTAATTATTTAGACTAACTGCTATTTTTGTGATCTGTAATTATTGCCATTAAAGTGACTGTCTCAACTGTGACCTCATGTCTCTATTGCATTTATATGTATAGAAACCTGACAAAACCATGTGGGAGTTACTCTGATCCAGTGCAGGAGGAAAGAGATCTTCCCAGAGGCAGGGAACACCCCTCTGAGGCTAATTCAAAAACCCTGATGGCTATCGAGGCTTCTCTGAACTCCTGACTCTCTCATAGAGCTGGAGGGAGAATCGTGATAAACAGAGATGATGTGAATTTGGCAACAAACCACGTTAAAGTAAACCCTTAAGATGCTGTCGTGACAAAAAAAAGGAAAAAAGATGAAGAGAATATTAACAAGTTTTTTTCTTATCTAAATTGACTTTATTCTGTAGACCTACAGAGAAAAACACTTAGCAGAGCCGCAAGTCAAGGAGCTGCGAATTCCCAGCAAGCAAAGCACCAGGCCTAGATGAGCTTTGAATTCTGTGAATAATTTAAATCCTTACTAATACAACGCTTGCCTAATGACTGATTGAAGAAAGGCTTTCTTCACATGTTGCTAACAGGCCGATATCAGATTTATTGTGGGGGGTAGGCTGATGATGATTTAGCTTCCCACAGGCCGGTGAGACCTTTGAATTCAGACTCAATTTACGTTGAGCTCCTGAAGCTGGCTTGAACAGAGATCCCCTAATCTCTGTGTTTACTGTTTGTGCTGCAAGACTTTAAAGTAGAGAGACCCCTTTGCCAGCACCCTGACCCACAAATAGTATGCAACCTTACTACAATAAATACATTGTCCTGCACAGTAATAACGGATGGACAGACTACAAACAGAATACATACTTCCAACCATTGTTGGGTGGCGCATGGTTATTTTTTATATAATACCTATGAAGAATACGTGACATACAGGACTTCATGGCAATGAGGGGTCTGACCACAGTTAGGAAACCATACAATGTGCTATTGTTAAACTAATTTGTTATAGGAGAGCATGGATTACATTATGTCTCAAGAAAATAAGGGTTAGGGTTAACCCTAATCCACTGTTCTGTAGAGGAACGCACAACTTCTTTTTTATTCACAATATTATTTGTTTGTGATGAGTGACATGGCCATATAGTATATGGTCTGCTGGACTGTTTTGTTTGTACTTGAGAAAGTTTAATAAAGATATAACAACAAGAAATGCTCACAACTGTCAAAATGAAGGTGAACAATGTAAGGAAAGGTGGTTCGATTCTATTTTGTGAAAAGAAAAAACATTATTTTTAATCTAAACAAAATACTTAAAAGTAGGTCAAATATGGTTATGTTTGCATACTTGTATGTATAACACAGTCCTGGTTTGTCAGGTAACGATCATGCAATTGTTTCTTGAAAAAACGACTGAAGACGTATTGAATTTAAAGTTTAATTACAGTTTGATATATAAACGATAACAATTTCATTTTATAAAGTGAGTGTAGTAAATGCTCATAAAAATAACCACACTAATCTGTCTGTAAGTGTAAAGTAAGTTCAGGTAAAAACTACACAAAACATTTTAAAATTATAAATTACAAAAAAATTAAAGAAATTAGACACATTTAAAATTGTTGGCAATTGTTTTATATTCACGCTAACAAATCAATGACATTCCATTTCCCAAATCTCCGTCTGAGTTGTGTTGATCAGGTACCATAAGGCGCCGTCATCATCGTGTACAAACATCATCGTTACACTGCAAGAGAAAGTACAGAGGTTAAATACGCCAATAAGGAGCTTGAACAATGTTATTTACACAGAGCCTGAATCGTAAGAGCCATTTGTTATTCAAACTTCAGGTGTAAGTCCCGTTACTGGCAGTCAAGTTAATCTGCTCCCACAAATCTAGTTTGTGATTCAGCCCTGATTCCAGCGTCTTAATTACAGATTACGATGTGGAAAACTTTGGGTGAGGTCCATTCTTCAGATGGAGAAATGGCTTCTATTGACCAGGCTGAGCCACATATATTCCCAACTGCTACTGGGTTCATGATAAAGATGTTATGATGCATCTGCTGTGGGTTGATAAGGGTCTTGATCAATATTGAGTAAATAACAGAAACTCCCTGAAACTATCGAGCCATGCAGTCTTTTACCAGCTTGATAATACCTGCCAAAAAAGACACGTACATCTGTACAATGTGGGACATTTGAGTTTAGCTTCTGAAATCAAATGTCCCACATTGTACAGATGTTGCCAATTCTGTCTAACACTATAAATTCTGTCCATGAGTCTCTTACGTTTTCAAATTTTTTCGCAAAAAAAAATCTCTCACAAACAGACGCAAACGCACACACTTGTGACTCGCGTTTGTCTCTGCCTGATTTTAATACTGGAGAGAAAACAAGGTCGATTCTGTTCCTGGGCTGTGGTGATGACATATGTTGGTCTTCAGACAGGTCACGGGAGAGACGACAGCATATATCGCAGTAGCTCAGACGTGTTGTGGGAGACGAACAACAGAGCCGGGGGGGAACAGGCGTGGACAGACCATGTGCTGCTGGATGTCAGGGGCATGCCGACGGCCCCGATCATCACAGAGAAAACCGCAGAGTTCTACTGACTTCAGACGTCATGTCAACGACCTCTGAACATAACGGTTCAACATGTGATATTATGATATAGATGAATGTACCAGTTTCTTTTGATTAATGTATTTTATTCTGACACCACAGAACCAGAGTAGCTGACGTAGGATTTTAGAGGCTGTTTGTTTCTGTAGCAAACAATATTAACTAATTTCCCTTTGAATCTAACTGTTTTGTATGAATCTGTCATTATAGTAAAGGCCCAATGCTCCATTTGAATATCTGCCTCTTGTGTGCTTCTTCTAAAGGTCTTGGTTATGATGATAACAGCAATCAATGGCATGTTGAATCTATTCATTATTTCCATGGTATTTTTGAAATTCAATTTGTTGGAGTGTGGAAGGGGCTACATAATTGTTTTTGTAAGAAGCGTAAATATTTCATGAATCTTATTTCATAAATCTGTGCTGGTTGTTGTATAATAACAAAATGGAAGGACAATGAGGTACAGACTGAGCTCATACCTCGAGTTTTGGAGATGTAGGGGCCTCTAACCCAGACACTAACACGGCATGAAGGTGGAGTAATACGTGTGAAATGGTCTGTGAAGAGGCTAACTGATGCATGTGTCACTACTGACGTAGAACAGAGTCTGCTGGGAAACACCTGACGAACAAATTCGGTCCGTGTGCGTCAATGGACAAAATAATGTAATTTGGTTCTATTCTGTTTAACCCTTCACTGTACAGCTGAAAGTTCAATAATGGCCCTTAAGAAAAAACATGCGAAGGTGAGGAGGGGGGGACATGAGAAGTGAGACATCTTCATCGTGGGTCGTCTTACCACTGGTTGCTGTCCTGCCGTTACTTTGGCTGTGATACCCAAGGCCTTGGAAACGTCCTCTAGAGCAACGTGGTCTCCAGGTGAGTCCTGGATGAAGTGCAGCAGGACCTTCTCTCCACCTTTTCAGAATAAAATGTGTTTAAAAAGTAGCTCAAAACAAGCAGGTTGTCAATTTTAACAAACCAAATAAAAGTTGTTAAGAATTTTAAAACTTGTAACTCAGTTTGACGCATAAAAGCAAACAGAATACACCGTGCAAATTTCACAAAGATTATATTTACAGCTGCCGATAAAAAAAATAATAATAAAGGAAAAATTAAAAGTTAATGTAAGCACTGTCCTATTACATGTCTGATTCATTCTGGATTTACCTCAGATTTTCTGTTTAATAATTAAATATGCATTTAATTAAAGAATTTTTAGATCTTAAAGATGTTGATTAACTTAATAACAGACAATGGAAACCAGAAATCATCCAGGTCAAACAATCACTTATCACTGTTCTTAATACTGGAAAAAATAAGAAAATGTACGTTTTATGTACATATACTGTTCCCAATTGATGCGGACGATGCTCTTTATAATAATAATAATAATAACTTTATTTATATAGGACTTATCTAAACAAGGTTACAAATTTCTTTTGTATGCAGCGGCTGAAATACTAGCAACCATTTCCTGTCCACACAGGAGGAGAAATTATCTGCTTTACTCACAGTTATTAGGAAAATGTCAAAAGGTAAATATGAACCACTTCATTGCTATGGAGGTGTTCACAAATTTAAGAGAAGTTTGAATGATACTTTCCTCTGGTGAGAACTCTACAAGTACTGAATTTTACTGGGGCCAAGATTTTTGAACTGAGGAGTGAGACAGGACAGAATCTACTCCCCTTCCACAGATTCCTTCCCACTGGGTCACTCTGCCAGACCACAACTCAACAGTTCCAGGACTCAGAGAATTAATTCACTACTGGTGATGGCCCAGTTGAACAGGGTTGCTTTTCCTGCTGTATTCAGATCATGTCTGTATATCACTACCTCACTTAAAGAGAAACTGAAAGGAGAAGTTGTAGAGCATCTGCTTAACTGATTTAAAGCTGTGACTGTGGTGGTATTTTTCATAACCCTCTTCCAAAAGTGCTTGAGCGTTTCTTTTCTATACTATATCTGTATGACAAAATATAATATATATCAATGCATATACTGATGTGATGCTGCACTGCCCTCTAGAGTAGAGACCGCAAAACTGCAATTTCCATTCATTTCTTTGCTTTCATTTAAACTTCACTTTTTCGCTGAGTTCATCAAATCTTCTCATTAAGATCCTGCTCTGAGACAAACCCACATTTCTGTGTGTATTAATTGTGATTGTACCTTTGGCCACGATGAGCATGCCTCCGCTCTGCAGCAGATCTCCCGAGAAGTTTCCCTGGATTCCTTCTGCACTGGCCTGAGAACAGCAGATCAGAAAAGGTCAGAAACAGTCAGAGAGGACCTCTCGCTCCATGTGACCACAGGTCAACTGTACGGACCACGGGGTTATCTACCTTTGAAGCTGCATCGCGTACTTTCTTCCCCAAAGCAGCGGGAACCACACTTAGGCCTGTGTACCTGAGAGAGAAAACAAGATGAGCGATCCTCAAAATTAAGCTTATTAATGGTCAAACTGAAAAGCTGTAATTTAATTATCAATCAATCTGCCAATATTTCTGGTTTTTCGTACAAGGCAAAAGCATTTAAACCTAATATTTGAAATGTTGATAAAAACTGACTGACTTCTCACCTCTTAAAGCCCAAATCCTTGTAGGTTTTCTTTTGTTCATCCACGTAAATGGCTAAAAGAGAAGAAGATTAAAGAATATTTATATTTAACAAGAGTGAAGGACTCAATCACAGCGTCAGACCCTGGGGGACACATCCTACCTTAATAATACAAAAAACTAATTTACATTTTATTTTTATTTTGGTGTACTCGATTCCTATTTTTGCTTGTTTTGGTTTTATTTTCAACTAGATAAGAAAAAACTAAACAGATGTCGGATTGGATCCAGAAAGAACCCCTTGCATGTTGGCATGGATCCAGACAAAGATGTGAATCCAGGAATAAGAATAAATCTTGATGAAAACACTCAGACATGTTTAAGGGACTCATATCGATGAGGGTGTCAAATTTGGTGCAGATCTAAATAAAAAATCTGAAGGTTTCATAAAGGGACTGTTGGGCCAAGGCGGAGGTTTGCACAATCTACAGACTGTTGTAAGAAGAAGTGTAAGTACGGCTGCTTACATCCTTTAAAATATCCTTTTTCCTTGAACTCCTTCAGCCCAAACACCTCAGGTCCGACCCCGACCAGTGCCACACCACTGGCTCTCATGTCCGGCTCCAGTTTGCTGATCTCTGAGGCCATCCAGCGACACACCTGACAACCAAACCTGCGCAGGAAAAACAAGACCACGGGCTGGTCCTGCCACAGAGACTGGAGCTCCACATTCTGAAAAAAAGAGGAAGCAAATAATTAAATCATTGCCCAGCCCCGGTTATTTAGTAAATAAAATGATAGAAAATTGTAAAAAAGTAGATTCCTATTTCCCTAGAGCCCATGATATTGTCTTTAATGTCTTGTTTTACAAAGATGTTGTGTTTACTATCATGAGACACTAGGAAATATCCAGATCGAAGAAACTTGGCCCAGAGGATTTCAAACTTTCTACCATTTTCACAACAGGAGACAAAAAGGCTGCATGTTGGAAATGTGTGTCGGTAGCTTTTACTAACTTTATCTTCTACTGCAATGAAACTTTTAACAAGATGTCCTTATAAGACATCAGGCAACTGATCCAACATTCAGCCGCAAGAGTTTCGACCAGATCTAAAAACAACAGCCCACGTATCTCCTGTTGTTAAACCTCTGGCTGCCACGGAGCCACAGGATCAATGTTAACCTTTTACAGCTTATTCTGAAATCCCTTTATGGAGCTGCGCCCATATACCCACATACATTATAGAACGATATGACCCTGTGAGATCACTGAGATCAATGGGGAGTGGTCTGCTAGTGGTGCCGGGGGTAAAGTCCAAACATGTGAAGCAGCCCTTGCCAACTGACTGCCTTATGGTCTCAGAAAAGAATTCCCATGAATCCAAGGCTGCTTTTAAATCCACACTGAAAACTTGTATTCATACATGTGTACTATGAGGCTTATATTATTTTTAGAAAATCAAAAGTCACACCATTATTCTATTTTATTCTATTTTTAAATCTCTTCAACCTCATTTATTCTGCTCCTTTTTAATCAATTTGAATTCCTTTCGTATCTAATTTCATATCATTTATCGATTCTATGTATTCTTTATTTCTCTTTTATTGAAAATTATTCTCTGTGTTTTTTGATTCTACGTTTATTTGTCTCAGTTGGTTTAATGTCCCTTCACAGCACATTGGTTCTCTGTTTATGAAACGTGTTTTATAACGACACTGCATCACACATCACACATTCACACACTGAATATTCAGTGAGTATGAGTCATGGTGTGTGGATCACATGTTTCCCCATCAGATCATCATTATGTCACAGAGTTACAGAAGCACTGGGAGGTTAATGGCAGGTTTATCACAGCAGGAAACTGTCCTCAGAGGGAACCAGAGTTCACAGCTTCCCCAGGAGACGGAACATTTCACACTTGTACACACTGATCACCGCCATTATCGTAACAATCCCCCGCCGCCACTGACACTGAACGTGTTGGAACCTCACCTCCTCTGTGTCGCAGCTCTTCAGCAGGTTCTTTCCGACCCGAGCCAGATCCACCTTCGCCATGTTCTCTGAAGAGGAGCGCGTAGGAGGATGAAGGCTCAGTGTTGTGATCTTACATGTGTTTGTGAAACGCCCATACCGAAACTGTTGCCAAACTACGTCCGTACACGCCCACTTAACTCCGCCGTCCAATCATATTCCCCTAGTGCTCGACAATCAGCCAATCACAGCACACAATGTACAAAGCGGAAGCGGGGTATTTTTAAACACGAGGATTTTATCACTAGAATCAAACCTTTTCTATTTTTAACTGTAGTCCATTTTTTTATGCAATGCTTTTCTACCACATGTGAAACATCGCTTCTCCAGGTTAGATTTAATTCATTTGAAATGTTTGAAATGAATACATTTTCAGAATGCAGGTTGCATAAGGTTTCACACAGGTTAATGGGTTTATGACATGTGATCCCTTCTTCCTGTGTGATATGTGTTACATGTCTTCACCAGCCTGCACGAGAATAAACATTGACTCAACTTCTGTAATTAAATACAAATGTGTGGTTCTTTTATTTCACTTGAATAGTTTCATTACCGAGCCTGGCAACAAGGCCACACAGGTTATCAAGGTAACTATTTCAGCCGATCAATGATAACAATAATGTGAAAATATATTTTCCTGAAACTTTACAGGCTGATGTTGATAGTGATTTACTGTTTAGTTAACACAATATTGAATCTAATAAATACAGAAAAAGCACAACAAAATTATATGAATATAAATATATATATTTATTAATTTCTAACATATGGGCAACTTTATCAATCCACAAACTATAGAAGCAAAACATATTACAAGTCAGAAGTAGAACATTAAAACATATTATTCTGTAGCTACCTCGTCACTGTGCTCACACAATCCATAAGCGATATAACCATTTATTTTGAACAAATGTAAAATGCAATAAGTATTGTTATTGTTTTATCACCGAGCCCTATAGTTTTGTTTTGTGCCCATCACTTCATTTCAGATGGAACTATTGCACTAAATAGTAAATACACATTTTATCTGAGACCCATAGACAGTTTCTATGAAGATCCAGATTTAAACTTACAAAAAACATGTTTCCATTTACCAAAAGGACAGAAACAGAGAAAAATGCACCATTCTCTTGGTTCGGTAACTTAATGAATTCATTACATAGTACCGCAGAGACCTCTCTTTTAACCAGCTGGATAACCTGCAGGCCAGATTATCTCACTACAAGTCAATTAGACAGGATGAGCCTGCTATCAGAGGAGGCCCCAATATCACTTCAGCACGCCTACAGGGACCCAGCCCAGACGAATATAGTTAATGAAGTATGCATAATTATCTAGGAAGTTTTATGTAATTAGGCTATTGGAAAAATACTGTCAACTTCTTTATATACTATTTAATTAATTTGAACAGATCTTTTATTTTAAGATCTTAATATTTTAAGATACCTCTTACTAAAGAGATACATTCAGTGTAATATTTGATGTATTTGAATGAAAACTAAATGCAGTCAGGGTTGTATTGGACAAAATTACCATCCATCCATCATTAACTTTGCATGTGCTATTATCTTTAGACTGAAATTAAAAATGTAATGTTATTATCTCAGCAGGGTTTTTATCTTATCGTTTAATCTTACTCTTCTGTTCACATTGTCTTCTGTAGAGTCTACTTGCAAGGGTCACACATCTTGTGATCTGAGTTTTATTCAATTACTTAAAATAGACAACATTTACATATTATATTTGTAAAATGTTGGCTCATTTTTTTTATTGATTAATTAATTGACTGAACACATTATAATGAATGATGGAGGACAGGAGTAAGTGGCCAGTTACATGGATAATATGTGAAAAGCACAGAATATACATACAAGGAACATTAATTGAAAAGAGAAAAATAACAGTTTGTAGCAATCTGGTATGTTGAGAGAGGAAATGTCTTTAAATCAATAACTTATGAGATGTGGCAAGGAGTATGTTTTCTTGAAAGGTTGAATACCACTGGTTATATCATTTTTTTGTTTTATGTAAAATCTTGGTGTGAAAAACAAAATCATAAAAATGGTTAATGTAGAAGAAAAATACCACATTCACTCTCAAATGTAGCAGAGAGAGAGTAGAATTATAGAGTTTAATAACATTGATACACTTGAGTAGTAGCACAAAAGAACGTTATAGTAAATATATTTGTTAAATTCAAGTATTGTCTTAGTCTGACCTTACTCACACTGTGCAGCCTACATACTGTACCGGAGCAGCGGGTGGATGTGCAGATGGACAGATGTGTTGATAGTCACATGTGTTTTCGCACTGCCCGCGCGGTGCTGATGTTGCAGGGAGGGGCGTGACGTCACGGGACAGGACGGGAGGAAGAGGCGAAGGGGTGGGGGGAGAGAAGAGGGGGAAGGAGCAGGGACGGAGGAGGAATCGGGGGGGATGACTGCATCAAAGGCAACAAAAACAAACAAACAAAAACCAAAGAAAGACCCCAACCATGAGTCGTGTAAATCACAGTGGTCCTCGCTCTGTTCACAGTTTTCCGCAATAAATGACGAGCCGCCCCGGGAAGGTAATTATCATCTTTCATTTTGCACGCCTTCTTCTCCTTCCTCCTCCAACCCGGCTGAGGGGATCGTGGGCTCGTCACCTTCACAGACTCCATGTGAAGTCGAGGGAAACATGTCGATCATCGTTCTAGATGTAGATAGATTCACCCTGAAGAGAAGCGATCGATCGGTGGCGCGTCTACAAAAATGATTTATAATGGTCAGATTTGTTTTCATTTGCGTTCGAGCGCCTGTGTCACGTTGCCCTTGTAAACGACTCGTGCGCCTCCATCACCACCTCCAGCGGCTCCATTGTGTCCGACCCGAGCTCCCTCCATGAAAAATTAAAATGGAAACAGGCTCCATGAGCGCGGTGCCGCATACTACACTGCTGTGGTCCGCCACGGTGAGCACATGGGCTCTGCGCACAACACTCACATGCGCAGTGGTGGCAGTGCGTCGTGCCCATCGTCGCTGTGTGCTGATGACTGCAGTGTGGCGCTTGTGGAGCTACAACACTACCATCAGTGGTGCTAAGTTACACACGTGCTCCCGTGCTGCTCCTGTGTGACCTCTAATATGAACAATACAAGCGTTCCATTAGCATGACACCAGGCCTTCTTCTCTTTCTGCAGTGTAAGCTGGCTTGAGAGAAGGAGAGAGAGAGAGAGAGAGAGATGTCATCTCCGGGCATGGGCACCCCCAGCGACCCCCTCCTGGCCAGCCCAGGTATCTGGAGGAGCACGCTCCCCAAAACTGCCAGCTTCCCAACGTCCACCACCAGGCTCCTCAGTCACCGGGCCAACAACTTCCAGAGACAGCCGAAGCGTCGGAAGTTGATAGGACCATCGCCGCCTCCACCGCCCAACACGCCCTGTCCTCTGGACCAGCTGGACCTCAGTGAACTTCCTCCGAGACGTACCTTCCATGAGCTGCTCTTCAACGGCTTCGTCCTGTTTGGGATTGAGTTCAGCTATGCCATGGAAACAGCTTATGTGACGCCTGTGCTCCTACAGATGGGCCTCCCCGATCAGTTCTACAGCTTGGTTTGGTTTATCAGCCCAATACTCGGTGAGAGATCAACTGATGTACATTGACATGTGATACATATGAAAGGGAATAATCCCGTAACTCCAACTCAGTGACATCTAACTCTGTCCTCTGTCTTTTTGGTGAAAGGATTCCTCGTTCAGCCTCTCCTTGGAGCATGGAGTGATCGATGTACATCCCGGTTTGGGCGAAGGAGACCATTCATATTTGCCTTGGCTATAGGTAAGAAATGTTAAATGAAGACTCATTCCATTAATATAATATTGACAAATTAAATTAAAAAAAAGAAAATTTAAATCAGATGCCAAATATAGTGACTTTTAGTCTATATAATGAAGAAACTAGAATGATACTCAATAGAGCGCAAAACATTATCAAGGCCCAGCAATCAATATTCATTTTCACACACTCATAGATATCAATTCCCTCAATATGCCTGTTTTTCCTATCAAGATCCGTAATCCCTGGGAAAAGAGAAAAAATAAAAAAAATGTCAATCTCACATTTTAAAGAAAGTCGAAAAAGGAATTCCTGGTTTTGCCTACGGATCCAGATCAGCAACAAAGTTTTATTGGTTCTTGATCCAGATCTGTGTACCTAAAAACATACATACAAATCAACCTACAAATGAAAAGACCAGGGTGAAAAACCTGGCATCAAAACACAAAACAATGTTATCTTTGTCTTTCATAGTACAACTTGACAGCATCTTCCATAGACCTTTTCTGCCTAGTAAATATATTTCACACTCCATGAAACTGGCTCCAGTTTTTAACAGTGGATCTCTGTATTGTAACTTACAATCCCAAAAGAAGCTTCCCCCCCCCGAGATGTCTATATGAATCTGACGTTTACTTTTTGTACATCATAGGGGCTTTGCTCGGTCTAACCCTGGTGCTGAATGGGCGTGACATTGGAGTAGCTCTGGATGACACAGCTTTTAATCACAAGTGGGGCATTATCCTGACAATATGTGGTGTGGTCCTGATGGACTTTAGTGCTGATTCAGCCGACAACCCAAGCCATGCCTACATGATGGATGTATGCAGCCCAGAAGACCAGGATCGTGGGCCTGAACATCCATGCACTGCTGGCAGGTAAGAAAACACTTTACGAGGTTAAAAATACATGCTGACTTTATTATTACACTGTATAATTTATATCATGGAAGATAGAAACTCTAGATATTATTCTTTTATGACAATCAGGGTATATACTAGCAGAAATAGAGCTTTAACAAATTATCATATTTTGGACAAGGTTCTATAAAAGTTTGACTTTTTATCACACCATTATTTGTGTTTTCTTTAAAGGACTAGGAGGTGGGTTCGGCTACATCGTGGGTGGCATCAACTGGGACCAGACACAGTTTGGAAGGTCGATGGGAGGTCAACTGCGGGTTATATACGTGTTTACGAGCATCACTTTGGTGATCGCCACAGCCATGACCCTGACGAGTATTCCTGAGCGGACGCTACCAAAGAGCCAGCCAAACAAAAACTCCAGCCAAAACCATCTGAAGAGCCCTAGTCTTCCTCTCCCTTTCTCTCCTCCGGTCCGCCCGGGATCCAATTTGGGACTGGAAGAGGAAGATGAGGATGGTCTTTACAACTACAATTTTACAAAAACTCACCCTCCTGACCCTCTGGCCCATTCTTGCAGTGCCAATGCATGCCTCTGTGTCGGCCTCAGTAGCCCCATATCGCCACTGAGCCCCCTCACTCCCAAATATGGCAGCTTCCTCAGTAGGGACAGCTCGCTCACTGGCATTAACGAGTTTGCCTCCTCATTAGGAACCTCCTACATAGACAGTGTGCTCATAGACTGCTACACGGGTCAGCAAACACCACA
The DNA here is from genome assembly GCA_038501795.1 of Pseudopleuronectes americanus. NCBI lineage: Eukaryota > Metazoa > Chordata > Actinopteri > Pleuronectiformes > Pleuronectidae > Pseudopleuronectes > Pseudopleuronectes americanus. The sequence goes on along the minus strand of CM076717.1, from coordinate 18,018,435 downwards.
AGCCCTCGCTCCAAACTCCACCACTGCGCCCTTGCCTCCAGGGGACTCCCCTCTTCCCGAGGGGTCCACGCAGGGGACAGGGAGTCATCCTGTAGGACAGACCCAGGCTGAGGTAGAGTCTCATCCAGCCACAGAAGCTCAGGAAGCAGAAGCGCCCCAGCCCGAGGGAGATGCACAATCTCACGGAGCATCTCAGGACACAGCTGGAGGTGAGCCAGGTGTGGGGTCACACCGGGGCTCCAACGCTGGTATCCTGAAGAGACCCCAGAGTCTTGCACTGATAGAGGAGCCCATGGCAACGCAGGTTGTCGGGCTAGAGAACGGACGCAGAAGAACAGTGACCTTCAGCCAGCAGGTCAGACACATATTTTGAAAAGGACAAAAGCTGTTCACTCACTAGCCACCCCTGCATTTTCTGAACACAATGCACGTCTCTTTTTCTCCGACTTAGGTTGCAAACATTTTGCTGAATGGGGTGCGGTACGAGAGTGATCTGGGTGAGAAAGTGGAGACAGGAGAATCCCACATGTCAATGAAGCTGCTGTTTATAGCCATTTACAGGATGCCTCCCTCCCTGCGGAGTTTATGCACTAATCATTTTTTGGGTGAGAAAATTTTTTTCCATTTAAAATTCGGTTTCGTCAAGAGCCCTGCATCATCTCAGAAGCGGCCTGTTTTGTATTTCAGATGAACTGAGTTAATAGGCTTTGCGTCTCTCTGCGCTGCAGGCTGGCTGTCCTTTGAAGGCATGCTGCTCTTCTACACCGACTTCATGGGGGAGGTTGTGTTCAAAGGAGACCCCAAAGCACCCCACGACTCGGAGGCTTACCAACGCTACAATGCTGGCGTTAGCATGGGCTGCTGGGGCATGTGCATCTATGCATTCAGTGCTGCTTTCTACTCAGGTAAACTATACACTTGCAATCACATCATGACTTGGGCGTTGGCATAGCTCTGCCCTGGGAAGATTCATTACTCCCCCTTGTTGGGTTTTCTTTGCGGTCATTTGTCATCCTAACAGCTTAACATTTCCCCTCTGTGTGTCTCCCTGTTTCCTCTTCAACATTCAGCCATATTGGAGAAACTAGAGGAGCGTTTCTCTCTTCGCACTCTGTATTTTTTTGCCTACTTGGCGTTTGGTTTGGGCACAGGTCTTGCCACACTGTCCACCAACCTCTACGTGATACTGTCTCTCTGTGTCACCTACGGAGTGCTCTTCTCCTCTCTATGCACGCTGCCTTACTCTCTGCTGTGTGAATACTACCAGAGCCCTCAGGTTAGTCTCTAGGTAGCCGCATGTGTAGGACTAACATTCACTAATTTGTAGTTAAATAATATTTGTATAACTTGAGAAGAATACTTAAATGCTTATTCGATATCTCGCCAAGAGATAAATAAGAAGATTGATACCACTCTTTTACCAGTCTGTTAAATATTAAATATGATAAATCTACAGCCAGAAAATTAAAATTCCCATTTTATTTTTTCAGCACACACACCAACCATACAGCTGCTTAGCTGAGCTTTGCATAAAGACTGGTGACAGTTAGCTGGTAATGTCATCCACCTACCACCTCTGACACTCAATAATTACCTTAATAGACAATAAACACACAAGAGCCGTTTTCAATCTTGACCTGTGGGTGAAAACGCTGGAGAATTGGCTGCAGAGTTTACCCGCAGTTTGCCTTTCACTCATGCACAACGCAGCGGGAGGTTCTCTGCACACACATCAGCAACAAATCCTCTGCATTATTCAGGCTCTGGTGCAGCCGGCTGCAGCAGGCAGAGGGAGGAAGCAACGTATTAACTCCACTGCGGAGATCACATGATTTTCTCTACATCTCACAGACACTGGTGTCAGTTCTTATCACAAGAAACCCTCTTTACATATTATTCTATGTGTATGGCTTCGCAGTTTCACTGGAAGATATTTGTTTTCTTTACATTTTTTGTTAGCCCACCCCCTGCTTACCTGTTGTGGAACCAGCGAGGAATCCCCTTCTGTGTTGTCACATCAAGTTCTCCTGAATTTCTACAGACTTTACACTTGGAGGCCAGTTGCAGAACTTTCAAAGAAACTGTAGAGCATCTCACTCGAACATGCACACCTTCCGAAATGAGAATAAGGAGTATCTGCTGAGTTCAGGGTTTAATGTCTGAAAGCAGTTTAAGTTAGATATAGGTGACACTAGAAGGTAAATCTCCTCCAAGGCGAATGCCCAATCTCAGCATGAAACTGAGTGTTCCCTTTACATTTAATGGATTCTTACTTGGGTTATGACGCACCTCTCCACCCATTTCATGGAAATCAGTTCAGCAGGTTTCAGGAAGTCCTGCTAACTAACAAACAGACACCAATGAAACTATAATGCGATAGTTGAGGTAACTAAACAAAGGTGGGGCAGGTGATCACAAAGAGCGGGAAAGCAGACAAAGACAGGAAGTTAAGTGCTCAGAAACGAGATCCAATGGTGATTACAAAATAAAGCAGGAAGTAATAAGCTAAAATTACACAGACACAAATCCAAAACCAAGTAGAAGGAAGAAAACGGGCGAAATTCCTTAAACAGAACCATGAATCCAACAAAAGACCCACAACGAAATCAAACTGTTCACAAAAAGTTCCAAACCCATCACAGTAGGATTGTTTTGCCTTAGCAGAGGAATGTGCTCCACTTAGTGAAGATGTTGTTAACAGTCTAAATCTAATTTGTTCAATCCTTAGAAAACCAAAGTGTAAAAAACACATGTTTCTTTATCTGTAGCATTTCTGCTAAGCAGATAATGTCCCCTTTGGATCTTAGAGCCATGTGAACTGTTTCCCTGTTCCCTGTGTGAGCTCATCGACTGATGATGGCTGCTTCATATTTAACTGATATAAAAGTGGTATCAATCCTCCTATGTAACTCTCAGAAAAGACAATTAGGCATCATTCCCAAAAATAATTAAATAATAATGCTTTTACCGTGTGGTTAGATTTAGCCCCGTAACTCAACTTTCTCATGTGTGTCCCACAGTTTTGTGGCTCATCAGAGGAAGGGACCAAACGAGGGATGGGGGTGGACATCTCTCTGCTCAGCTGCCAGTATTTCCTGGCTCAGATCCTGGTCTCTGTGGCGATGGGACCTCTGACCTCACTGGTGGGTGGGGCCCAGGGAGTGATGTACTTTTCAAGCCTGATGTCATTCGTGGGCTGCCTGTACTCCTCCCTCTGCGTGGTGTACCACCTGCCCCCCCATGAGGGTGAGCCCACCGATAGCGAGACCCAGCCACTTTTGGTGCACATTTAGAGAAGCCTCTTAATATTTACCTCACAGTCACGCACGCACACATATACGCACACACTCAATGGCACACGATGTCGCTCAGTGTCTGAGTGTTGACCTTCCCAGCACCAATAGGACAGGCACACTTGTACATCCTGCCGCACACTGTACAGCAAAACACAATGTATTGTTTCACGCTAATCAGCACTGCTCTTCTCAGAGCTAGACAGACAGACAGACATTGGCCACTGCTCTAATCTGTGTAGACACAACCAGTGTGTTCATACAGTGCGTGCGCCCATGCATTTTTTCCTATCTTTTCCTAAGGAGTGTGTGACCTTTTTGAGTTACGTGTGGCACTGGATTTATTTGTGTGTTTGTGTGTGACAGAGTGTGCGAGTGACCTCTTTGAGTATAGATCCTTTGTCTGATTCTTTGCTGTTAAATCTTTCGTCCTCTTTTCATGCTTGTTGATATTTAGTATAGACATATCAATCACCACACACACACACAGGCTAACCACAGCTTTCCCCTTTTTTCTTCCTTTTATCAGTTGCCTGACGTCTGCATGAGCTGCGCTGTAACCTCTCAGAGCCTTGTGTAAATGTTTTGTTTTTCAGTCACACGGCCGAGGGAATGTCTACCTGCCTGTTTCTCTGAGTTAGCAATATTAGCATCACACCCGAAGCGCGATTATCTGACTCAATGAATGTGCTGACAGTGACCGCCCACCGTTAACAGTTCATTTGAGAGATATTTAGCATTTATTTAGCACTCACACCATACACATACACAATATTTATGTAACGCCTATCAGTGCTTAATAGCAGATGCAGACTCGAAGGGCTTCCTATTTTTCATATTTTAACATACAAAATAAACCAACACTTTTCAGTGACTTAACGAGTGTGCTATCCCCAAATTTCACAGTTTAGTACTGGGTGAAGCTTAATCGAGCCCCGAGTATGCGTACAATGACAATTAATTCCTTAATCAGCACAGAGCCATGACTAATAGGATGACACACAGAGAAATGTGTACTGGTGGCAAATTCTGTCTGGGCCCTCACTAAGCCATGGAAAGCTCAGTGAGCTATCACCCTGCTCCTGGCCATACCTTTGTAATAATGACAGTGATTCTTGTCATTATCAGGAAGAGGAGAAGTTGAAACTGGGGTGTGAATCAGCATTCAGTCGGAAACCGAACAAAACGGAAGAACAGCAATCAGAGAAGACTCATGTGAACTATGGGTAACCCTGAAGGTGGACAACAATGAAAGAAAAGACTGGGGGAGGGGTTCATAGAGCCAGCAGCAAGTACTTATTGTCATCAATAGGACGCATGCTTTCAGGCTGTAGGCTGCTGCTCCACCACCGTCTGCCCATCAACTCAATATAGTGATCACTAAACAATTGTTGGAAGCGTTTCAATCACAGAAAAAAAACAAAAAACATTTCCTTTCCATCCTAAAGAAGCCATCTTCATCAGCAAAATAGTCCACTTGATTTATTTTCTACATGTTTTGTGCCATGGCAAACTGCTTCGTCTGATGGGCCCTCAGCAGACACCAGGCCTGGATTCAGGGCTGTAACATAAACTTTCGTATGTAACATGTTTTAAGCCTTTCATTATGAGGTTGACTGGCTCTCAACATTATGGTGTCAGCCATAATTGCTGCCTCTGCAGAATGTCAATAATTGGCTATTACAGCCTACAGACTGGATGCACGCCGTGCTAATGTTTCTGAGGGAACTGCAATTGTATGGATCATGCTGTTGCAGCTTGCTATAAAAGAAAAACACATTTTGAGTTTTTGTGTTCTATGGTACCACCTATTGCTCAATACTAACAGCGTTACTGTAAAAGCTACTTTTATTCAGGGTTCTGTTCAAACTAAAAAGGATTTTTTGCCATTTAAGACTCCTGTGTCAATTATTGTTTCTACCACTAAGTGTCCTCACCCAAACCAGTTGAAATATGTTCTGCAATCTTTGCTTACACCACAAGGTGGAGCTAAAAGGCAAGACCACAAGTCCTTGAGTCTCCCTTTTCCATTACCAAGTGAGTGCCACTATTCCTGCATCTTCCTGTCTGAGCCAGCCATTTTCCATGTTAAGAAAAATTGGGTCAGGTGACATCATCTACTTAAATATTGGGTTTGAAAAGGCACTGCTGTCGTGCAAAGATGGAATATACATACACACAACATAGATTTACTTATGTAAAAAGACAATTTATTTGTTAATCAGAATATACAAAGCAGTGGCTGAAGTAACCAAATGTCATTCTTTTTCTGAAAAAGGCAGTCCTGCACACAAAACTGGGCTACTCAGCCATAACATAACTCGTTGAAGATGTAAGAAAAAACAAAGTATAAATGGTACAAACTTGCGTGGAATGCATACAGAACAAATGACCAAAGCGTGAAGATTTAAGAGGGGTTAATTACCATTGCAAAAATCCTGACTCCATAAAACAAGCAGCCTTACCATGGAGGTGCAAGATACAGCCCCTTTATTCATTTGCACCATCTGTTATGTTGACAGGGTAGCCGAGCTAAGGATTAATTAGCAGCTCAACACAAAAATAGTATGCCTCAACTAATAATGCTAACAAGTGATCATTAGCCCCTGCTTAAAACTCATCTTTGGTCCTTTATGTGAATCTGAGAGGTCAACATGAGCTTTGGAGGTGAGCAGCTGCCTGAATGTATGAATCATCTGGTCAGTATTGACAGAGATTGTGCTTCTCACATACTGATATAAAACCTCAAAATAAAAAAGAACTGATCTCATGGTGTGGCCCAATTTTACAAGTAGAAAAAAAGCTCATTTTAAAGACCAATAAATAACATTTCATAAAAAATGATGCAGGGCCACTATGTTTCAGGACTCCAGTGCAATGTGATAACATGGGAGCAAACGAAAAGAAATCTCTCTCATAGATACAGAGAAGCACAAGCTCTACAACATGATGTTGACCAGGCCGGTAAGACAGTGCCGCAAACACAGAGCGAAGATCTAAGCCTTCACTGCTGCTTCTTTTGAGTCGCCATTTTCCTCCTTCTTCTGTTTTTTAGTCTCCACCTTTTCCTACATGAAAAAAAAATATTTCACGTATTAGCAAAGATTCAAAGTTTAGCCGAATATGCAACACGTATGGGAGAACAAGTGATTCAACTGTACACCCACCTCCTCATCAGCTGCACGCTTCACAGGCACTGCATCGGTCTTCTCAGCAGGGGGCGCCTCCTCTACTTTAGCTGCAAGGTTAGAAAATACATGCTTTACTTTGAGTGTAATCAACCCAAATAAAGGATTTACTAGCATAATTTAATTTAAGTCAAAGCCACAAGAGGGAACAATTTATGGCACATATGAAACTTTGTGAACATAGGTACTGAAGTCCTGATGAAAATTCAAAACATACCATCTCCATTTTTGTGTTCCTGCTCCTCCTCCTCCTCCACCTCATCATCATCATCATCATCCTCCTCCTCCTCCTCCTTTGCTTCTTTCACTTTGTCACTGTGAGCAGCTCCATTCTAGAAGAGGAGAAAATGTAATTTAAGTAAATTCCTTTTAATGGGGTCTGAATTGTAGAACAAATTAAAAAAAAATTTAAAAACACAAAAGGAAAAAGCCTAGTTGAAACAAACAAACACACATCTACTGAATCCCCTGGGGACACTTTAAGAACAAGCAGTTGGATGACGCTCTCATTGAACTCCCCAGAGGATTAAAGCCACCAAGCTCTGGGAAAGAAAAGCCCCTCAGACACCCAGTGGGGACGTCTTGCTAACTAACATCTGTGCCATTTCACAACCCAAACAAAGCGCCGTGTGAGGAGCAGCTGAGCAGGAGGGGGGAGGCGGCCACAGCGACACCTGCACGATGACGGCTTGCGGAGACAAAAGGCCATGAGGCCGGGAAGTGCTCGTCTCCAACTCACTGTTCCATTGGCAGGTGCGTCCCCGTTGTCCGTCTTCTTCTTCTTCTCTTCCTCCTTCTTCTCCTCCACTATGACTTCTTTCTTCTCCTTCAGCTCCTACAAAATAAAAGCACAGGACCCCCCCCCACAATCAATGAAACGTTCAGGCGTAAGGAGTTTGATCCCGAAGTGCGTGGTTTGAATCAAAATGCTCAGTTGCTATAAATGGGATTCACTTTAATTCAATGAAAGGTTTGAAAATAGAAATGTTAAGGAGTTTAATCGCAAGTAACGTAACCCTTCGCGTCACGGAGTCTTCCCGCCCACAGCAGCAGCTTCACCTCCTGCACCGTTCCCAGCGCTTTGTCTGCTTATCAAGGATTTTTAAAGCTCAACACATCGCTTACATTTTACCGTAACGACGCAATACTTCCCCGGCTGACACACCTGACACACACTGTCGACGTGCGGCCGTCGACGAGGGCTATTTGAATTAATTTCATTGAGGTGAAACCCAGTTCACCTCAATTGCTCTCTGAACGGACGTGAAGTGACGCTTGGTTTAAATCCCCGTCGAGTTCGAACCCCGGAGTTGAAGCGGAGCTAGCCTCACCGTGTGCACGACACACAAAGCAACTTAGAAAAAAGTTCCAGACATCTTTTTTTTAACGCAACCGTTTAAACATGAGAATAAAAAAAAAGAAAAAAGAGTGAAAGAAACGCACCTTGGCTGTAACCTCTGGGGCGGCGGTCTTGGCAACAGCTGTGTCGGCCATGGTTTAATTTGAACGTAGGTTGGTATAGTCCGGTTTGTGGGAAGCGGTGTTTTCTCTGCTTGGCTCGTCGCCTTCGTGTCTGCTCTAAAGACGCTGCCGGAGGAATGATGTCCGCTCCACTCCGCTTTTTCTCCAGACCTCGTTTCAAAGTCCTCTCTCGTTGGATGCGGCGGCTCCAGCCCGCACGCCATTGGACGACGCCGGTCACGGGCGCGTCCCATTGGGCAAGTATCCCGCCACTCTGGCCCGCCAGTCCCGCCCTCCTGCACATCTCGTCGTGGATTGGTCGGTGGGGTTTAAAACGCCGCACTCGTTTTTTTCCTCCCTCCATCATCCATCACTTTGATTTTTCACCTGCTTCTCGAACAATGGACGTAAAGAAGTCGCCTCTTGTTCAAACTGTTCGAACACACTCAGCCGGGCGACTCGTTTTCCTGTTGGTGAAACTCTGTGAATAGCGGCCACCAGGTCGCATCTTTTGTCTCGGCTGCTTTTCTTTGCACAGACGAGGTTTCAAATTACAAGAAGAAGAAAAAAGGAAAAAACGATGTGAAAATCATGCGGCCACTCCTCCTTTCTAAATTTAACTCACGTCTAACGAAATGTCTTGATCTCTTTTACTTACACTTTCACTTTTGCACCAATAGTTTTGATCAATTGTCCACGTTACATGTAGGCTGATACAAGCACACGCACCTCAACTGAGAGCTAGACATGTATCATACAGTACAAATAGTATCTGGTTTTATTATTTTATTAAATCTGACTATTTATAGATTTTTTTGTGTTCATGAATGGATACATTAAATGGATCCTTCCGGTGATTACATTATTCCACAGAAGTAATTGAGCTAAATAAATAGGGAACGGCAGTTATTACTGTTTCTTACCATTTTTGATAAGTTAAGATAAGGTAAGAGAATCATTGACTAGTTCCACAATTGGGACATTTGCAGTATTACAGCAGCAAGAGTCAAAATTGAAATCAGTAAGTAATAAGTAGCATGCACTATTTATGTATAAGGAATGCAAAAATATAGAAAAATATAAATGGAAATAATTTAATATGAATAGTGTAAAAATAGGCAAAACGTGTGCAGTGTGAGAGTATCTACAGTGAACGGATTACACATGAACAATTGATACTGCACGTACAGATGAACAAAGCACAGTGAATATTTCAAAGATAAGAGAGTTAAAGTTCAGTCCAGTAAGACAGGAAGGAAAGACCTGCGATACCTCTCCTTCAGAGGACAAGGGGAAAGAATTCACTTGTCTGCCATCAAACAGATAAGCTGGGCAATAAATGTGTTGCTTTGTGATATCAGAGACAATAACAGGGTGTGGACTCTGTGTAGCTTAGTCTAAGTGTGTGTGTCTGTGTGTGTGTATAAAGCACTAAGTGAAAACCAAGTATTTGTTACAGCTTTTCTCATTGCTTTGTTAAAGGAGATGCTGATTGTTTTATTTACTAAGCCAGTACCTTATCAGCAGATGAAAAAGGGCTGCCAAGGGGAAGCTGGACATCCTCCATGTCTGAAAACGGCTTATGATGGAACTGGTTTGCTAGACCTCACATACAGAAGTGAAATGTTATTACAGCTTGCCACTAATTCATATTTCAGATGTGGCTGATTAATATGATTTAGAATATGTATCTGCACATATTTTCACTGTTAATGAAATCTATCATCATAAATATATAGTATTGTCTGATTCCCAGAACCCCACACACACACACACAGAGGCTTCAGGTAAACTTTCTCTGCTGTTTCTGCACACGTTCATCCAACTGTAAAACCAGAGGAAGTGAGACAGCGTTGTGGTTCCTGCATCCGATCAGGCCTGCAGGCCGATCAGCCTTACTAAAGGTATAAATCACATGACATATTTGTTGCCATGGCCCTTGTCTACAATTTAATTTCTTGAGTTTTGGCCACATACGCTAACTTGGCCTCTATTGACATATTTTCATTAAACTGCAGTTACTAGGTGTCATAGCAACAGTGTAATTTCCACTTGTTTCACTCCAATATCATACATTTTAGCCTGCACCCATACCCATATGATGATTACACTCGTTGGAGTTCAATTTAAATATTTGTATTAGGTTTTATTAATGTTTGCCCCTTGAACTTGCCTGAGCAACATCGGAGGAAGATTTTTCTGCCACAAGTTTTTCTTCAGTCTCTAATTTGGGGACTCCTAAAACCTAATCCTGCACTCCATCAGTTCTCATGTCAGCTGTGGATTTCTTGAGAGGCCTCAGGGCCATTTTTTGTCATTCAACTCACATTTAGCTGAAATGTAATTATGAACACTGTCCTTACATGCAGAGATTAAAAAGTGTGTCAGGATACAAGATGGTTACCGAAAATGTATTTGTTATTTCTTTCAAGAAGAATGTCTAGTCTATTGCTCTACCATATTAACTGATCATTTCATATAATAATTAAAATGTAATCATCAGTATTTTTTACATGTCCTCTATAAGTCCGGAATATTAGGTCTTAAATTATTTAGTTAGTTCTTATTTATGTTAACGATCATTTTCATTACTCCTGTCATGCCTAATGATAGCTTTTTGGTGGCATGCATAGCTTGTAATGGCTTTCTGTTTTCATTATTAACAAAATGGATATAAGCATGCCATAATCAAAATACAAAAAAGACCAATAAGGAACTGAACACAGAAATTCTTACACCCTGATCAGAATCAATCTACATACACATGGTTTCGCTGTAGGAAAGATTATAGATACCACATGTCTCTGCCTGTAGTTGCAAATTGAGGGTTATTCTCCAACAGGCTACTTACCCGTATCTTCAGTCATGAGACAGTGTAAATTATTCTCTGATATTCCATTATGGTCAGTAATCCTGTGTTGAAATGTTGCTGATATTAATCTATTTATTTATTTCTCATAGTGTTTATTTGATATGGACAGAGCACATTAGGAAGAGTAGTACAAAATACGTAATGTGAATAACTGGAGCTAGCCAGAGGGCTAATTAACATTCGTCATTTTGAGGCAGATGAAAAGTAAACATGAGACTGACAGAGTTTAACTTAAAAAATGCAGAAAAATAGAAAGGACCACATTACACTCAAGCCCAATTACGGGTGGTCATATTTTAGGTTTGCTGTGAGTTGTTATTTCACACGCAGAATACGTCATTTCGGCCTCCAGGGCTCTCTCAATCAAAACAACAACAAAAGACCTGGTTTGCTGATGTCATAAAGCAGCATGGGATCATGGGAGTTGTTGTCTTCATCACCATTGTCGATGATTATCTCCCTGAAGGGATTCAAGTGCAAATCATGTTCATGGATGAGTTTATACATTAAATTTGTATTCATGCTATGCAGCAAACGGCAAGGAATAATCCTGATCCCTTAACCATTGACCAATACAAACAGCTGAAGGAAAAAACTGCAGACTGGAAGTTACAGCAGAGACGGACTAAACCACAGTTAAAGTAGTTAAGATGCAATTAAATTGGAACGTATTGTTACCTTGGATAAGTTTGTAGCTTTGGCTGGGTTTGGATACATTTTGGATACGGTAAATACAGAGTATATATAGGATAGATTTGGTCATTTTGGGGCATTGTAATGAAGAATTGTTTAATATCATACATTTAAAAGTGGGGTGTATATATAGAGCACTCCCTTATTGAAAGCGGTTGGCTTTCATTTCTAAACCAATCACTTCAAAAATAGTGTTTGCCATAAACAATCAACAAGCTGAGGTAATGATATTGCCACAGCAGCTTTGTGTAGTGTGGTTGAGAACTAATACACAAAGCAGCACGATGGACTTTCATCACTGCTCTCAAAGACAGGCGTTTGTTGTGATTCTTAATGCTACCCTTTATTATTTGGGAAACTATGACCATGTGGAGACCGACAGAGCACTGAGGCAGACATCCACAGTGTAATGGCCTCAGTGTGTGCAGAGTCTGCTGTGAGTCCACAGGCAGAACTGTGGGGCCGACTAAAAGCCAGCAGAAGGCATTACTCACCCTTTCTCTGGAACTGGAAAATGGGAGCAATCAGATAAAGGGGGAGTGTTTGTGAGATCATTTCCTGTCTTTTTTTATTTTTTTCCTGCTTTGCGTACCTCAACATGTTTCCATGTGCCACTGATCTTTGACAAAGAGGGGAAGAAACCTGTGCCTCTTCTTCTGCAGGTAATAGAAAGGAACAGGAACGCTGAAACAAGTCGGGCAGTCAAGGAAAAGGTTGAAAAGGAGCCGCAGTTGATGTTTATTAGCATGTGCGCCAACAACTGGAGCGTTCACCACACTTTCCACAAGTAGGAACTGGAAAAGTTTTTTTGAAATGCTTCTCAAAAGTTACTAGACCACAAAGTTATACTGTATTAAACAGAGGCCTCTTTGTGTTCACAGGGACACATGTTTGAAAGTATATTAAAGTTCCTGTGTCCTGAGGAAACATTTGTCCGCTGGCCTAACGGGTCAGAGGATATAAGATGGGAGGTGAATTACCTTAATTCACCTTCATTTCTTCAGGACAAAGGATTGACCTGACTTGTGGAATGTCAATGCTCGGGGGTAGAGCAAATCAGGGCCCATCGAAGAGCAGAGGTCAGGATTAGCCGGGGGAAGGTTCTTGATAATTGGTGGAGTGGGTGGGGGCAAACTGAGCTCTTTTGTTTTGAACAGCAGTGTCCTGCATGCTCTGGTTGTCTTTCACTTATTCTCAGGGCAAGCTCTGCACAGTATAGGGACAACATGAAATTGACTTCTCACTAGGACTCTACTGTCTAATGTGCAGTGATGGGGAAACGTTCCTCATGTTATTGATCTATAATTGACACAATTATGCACAGTCACTGTTGATTATAGTAATACATATATACACCACAAGACCCCTCAGAGTTTTAAGGAGTCAATAAATAAAGTTTCCACTCAAAAGTAGACAAATAAATGAATTGGTGTTAATTGTTGATCACTTTTGGGCTACTATGTCACTAAAGCATCCAATAAGAGGATTCAACAGACTGAAATCAAAACGGAAAAAGTGTACAAAACGCTAAGTACATGTATTCACGAAGTATGTGTTAATAAATATACTCCATAGCAAAACAACAAGAGAAGTCAGATTGTATATGTATCTGTAATATGAAAATCCATTTGAGTTCACAGCAACACACACAAAGTACCAAAGCTACTCTGTGCCAAGAGACCCTGAAATCCAGCAGCTCTGGATTTTGTTGAGACTGCTGCTGTTGACGTGTCTCTTCAGTGTTTCATGGATTAGTCTGTATGTGCTTTGAGGATTTTGAACATGACACTGTTTAGTGTCCCAATGCTTCAAGGCCTTTGGTCTCAGTAAACATTGAATTAAAGCAGCAGTGTTTGCAAATGCCTCCTTAATTCCCTGTTTGTGATAACCAAGGGCAAGATATCGAGGTGCAGGCAAAGTCTGGAGAAAACACAGTTTACTCTGATTATGAGCCGGTGTTTCTGGATCCAGTTTGGATGCAGAGGAGTAAAAGGCTAGTCGTTAGTTAAGTAGCTGGGATGCAGATTACTGTATCTTCTCCTCTCTCAATGAAAAGGTGACTTATCCTGTATATAGTGCACAAATGTTTATAATGTAACCAGCTTAAATCTTATTATTAATATCTTAATATTGGCTGGGTTGACAATACAGGGTAAATACAGAGTATAATGTACATGACTGCAGAATCTTCACAGAGCCAGGACCAGCCACGGGGGCAGCACATCTCCCAGCTGACAGGACAGAGCTTGGTGGAGGTGGTGAAGGTGAAACAGCTGGGGAAAAGGCCACTCGGGGATCTGCTGCCACAGCGACCCTGACTCTAAAAAGGCTGTGATAAAATTAGTCAATGGATGGACAGATGGAGAAATTGTGAATTGTGGTTTTCAAGAGATACCATATGCATTCTGCGACATGTTCACACAGCATGTACGTCGTTGTGTTTATCTCCTGTGTCAACGAATTTACCACCGGCTGGATTTCAATTCATTCGATGCCAAGATTTGTTCAGATTTGTTTAAAAGTGTATGAATTGAAAACACGGCGACAGCAACAGACGAACATGTTTGACTGCTCACTTCTTCTTATCTCAGCAGCACATCTGGCATCAATCAACCCATCAAATATTCAAAAACATCAGCAAGCACTTTCTACTTCCTGAATGAGAAATGATACATTGTACACCATATTAAAACCAATACCACACATGCATAATACATTTGACTGTAAAACATACGCGGAGAAGAAAGAGCTGCATGTGAAACATGTTGCCAGAATCTGATAAACACGGATGTTTGTTTGGTTGAAGGATCTCTTTGAGATACTGGTTTTGAGATACGAAGGCACATTACTGAACACATGGTGGTTGGTGAATGTGACACAAGTGTCAGTGATCAAATGGATACAAGTGAAGAAAAAGGATTTAAATCAAGTAATGAATGAAATTTGTCTCTTAGGTTCTATAAACCTCATATTCTCTGCATGAAAGAGCAGCAAACCTTTTTTCTTCTCCTCCAGTGCTTAAATCCAACTTAAGCTGTACTACCTTCTTTATTTCACCTCTAAGCTCCACCCCTGCAAAGGTCCTGCCAGGGAAAAGTGGAAATTTCCAGTAATTCCTACTTTGCAAGAAACTCCTCCTCCTCCTCATATTCCTCCTCATCCTCCTCCTACTCCTTCTGGTTTCCCGCCTTTAACGATACCTGCTCCTTCCTGCAGTAAGATGAGTTGAAGACCTAATGGCCCTCTACAACTTGGCCCTGTGGTGCCAGGCAGCTTTCACTTAGACAAATTTAAATCAGCTTTTTCTATGCATCTCTGCATCTTATCACAGGACTATGATATTTCCATTGGAGGTGTTTAGGGTGAGATGTTTAAATCTCTTGTTTTAGTTTGAAGACATCGATTAACACGCTTGTTTTTAAATAAGTCACTCACTCACTTGTTATATGTTTATACAGTACATTATACCTTGTTACCTGCCAAATAAATATAAGGGGTTAAGCATTGTGTAACTGTCACATTAGCTCTTGAATGATGAACAAGGGTTGGTTTGGGATCACGGAACAGATTGTACATTTGCATTTTTATTTCTCTGGCTAATTTGATATTCTGGTGTCTGGCTTGTTTCGCTCTCCTACAGCTGATCCAGCTACAGTCACAGATCGGAGATTCAAGTGAGGTGACGAGCATTTTGGTGATTACAGCGCCGGCTTAGCTTTGGCTCAGGCATGGAAAGAAGATGCTATCGGTTAATCTCTCCGCTTCATCTGCGGTTTTATAACTTCCTTATAATTGGAGACCATAATGTAAATATGAGCAGGGAGATGATCAGTAAAAACATATATAAATGACAGCTGGAGTGGAGAAGTTTGAGTGCGTGGATGGCATGAGGCACTCTGACCTTAGAGCCATTGTGAAGCACCAACAAAGAGCCATCTGCACAGCAACCAAAGCCGAGATGAGGGACTTGCACACAGGGGGACTGAAGGAGGGGGGTGCACAGCGCGCGTGTGAAAGAGAAAACAGATCAGTGATCAGTGATCAAGGAGAATTTAAATGGGGGTTAGATCAGCAAGATAATGTCTGCAATATTAAAACAGTCAGTGGGAATGTCTCAAAGGTTTTTATGCACAGAGAAAACATGAAGCTGCCTGCCATGACAACGTGGATCTTTCTAAGAGGAAGACGAGAGCCGCTGGCCTAATCACTCAAGTGCACATTTCCTGCCTCCTGCATGGTGACATGAAGTCAACTGAAGCTGTTTTAGGATAATGATTAACCTAAAACTGGAGCTCAGTATGGTGGGTATCAGTTAATTTGTTTATCACAAATGTAGAGGCTTTGTCTCTGCATTAATCTGGGTTTTAAAATATATCTTGATCAGAGGGCTAATAGTTCAGATGTGAGTAGATCTCTCTTCCAGGGTGTGTTTAGTTTATCATTGTATGTGACTTTCTTTTAGGGTGAATTGGAAAAATAGAGAAAACAGAGACAAAATGGTGTCCGGGGCATCTTTAATAATCACAAATGTTTCACAGGTAAGACATGAGACTCAGGATTGCTTAGCAACAGCAGTAAAAAAAATGAATCTTGCAGTCTATGTGGCAGCAAAGAAACTGACAGTGCTGCCCTCCAGTGGTGGATCGGTGGCACAAGCTGCTGGGTGGGGGTGGGGGGTGAATCATCACAGCGAATGATCAAGAGCTCACCTCTCAAAAGCATTAATGTGCAATTACGAATGGGGGGCGGCCACAATCGGTTACAAGACGCTACATCCTCATGAAAGCAGAAGTCAAATAATGATATCCTCTTTTAATCCTGGACACTATTCAAAAATGTGTTCGGTAATTCCATTGGCTGGGAATTGCACTAGCTCTCATGGCGGACGGTTGCCTAGCAACATTCATGTGAGGGTGGGAGGGTGTGAGTGTTGGAGGGAAGGAGGGAGAGTCGTGAGTGAGGGCAATGTTTCTGGGGAAATACCTGGAACAAGTCCAAAATAAACAAATGAGAGAGAGAGAGGCATTTTCTGGGTTCAGATAACAGACACGTCGGAGATAAAGGTGCTTACAGTTAGTTCTCAGAACAGAATCACCCTGAGGACAAAGCTGTAGAGCGCTTTTTATTTTATTTATTTTTAACTATCTGTAGTGACATGAAAGTTGACAAACAAAAAAAAAGTTGTCAAACCATGCGCTGCTGGTTTCTTTGACATCTAATGAACTCCAGTGTTTGGAGCCTTGGGAGTGGAAGTGAGAGAGAAGTGGAACAACAGGACATGATGAAGTGCAGCTGTCTGAGCAGACCGCAGACCAGCTCGCAGCTCCCACTTTAGAGCTCGGAGGCGACACTACCTGCGCTTGCTTGTTCTCGTTGGCACGGCCGGGGTTGTGTAGGGGTGTTCACAGAGCTGCGTGGATAATTACTCTTTAATTATGCTGAGCTGAGCTGAGCTGAGCTGAGCTGAGCTGAATGCAACTTTAACGCAAAATGAAGAGGAAGAAGGGCACGAGAGGAGAGATGATGCGAAAGAAGACTTGCTAGGGAAAAAGTAAAGAGTGTTAGGTTACAGGGTGGAGACAAGGTGGAAAATGTGGCTAGAGGGCTGATGCTGGTAAGGATTAGGGCCTGCAGACAGAGGTGGGCCTGCAGACGGAGGTGGGTCTGCAGAAGGAGGTGGGCCTGCAGACGGAGGTAGGGCCTGCAGAAGGAGGTGGGCCTGCAGACGGAGGAAGGGCCTGCAGAAGGAGGTGGGCCTTATATGGCTGCTGCAGGCGCTCTCTACAGGGAGTGAGGACTCCTTTGTCGGCAGCAGGAAATGAGGTTTTCTGTTGCGATTAAAAGGAAGGTTTCTATGGCGATGCGGAGGGTCGTGTGCACACAGAATGTGTTGGGGGGGGGTATGGGAGGCGGCGCACTAAGTGAGAGTTGGATTTCAAAGAAAGCACCCATCCTCCACCCCCTCCCCCCCTCCACTTTTCCACAGCGGCCCCCCGTTTTTTCTTCTTCTTCTTAAATCTTTGATCATCTGTTTTCATTGCCACACAGTTGAAAGCTTAACTCGAAGCCATCGGTGGATTTGTGTTGACACAGTCGCAGTTTCACTTCCTCAAATTGCAGCTGCCAAATCCTCGGTCGAAAAGAAGTTCAACAAACGTCCTAATTAAACCCACTCGACTCCTGTTGGATAATTAACACGAAGACCTCGTTTATTTTGACATACACTCTTCTGTTGAATCTCCCTCTTCCCGTGATACAAATATATATATAAATGATGATGGCACCGGTGTGACCTTTTATTAAAGCCTAATTATAGTCAGAGACCTTGTTAATTGTTTCACTGAGCTGCAGTGGGTAAAAATATGTTTCTTAAAATAACTTCCCCGTCCTGGATTTCAGAGGAAGTCGCTCTCTGCGGCGGCGAACGCCATCTTTGCCCCAACACAGGTTCCCTTCAGGATGTTTGGAGAAGATGACATTTGAAACTTCTGAGAATCAACGTTTTGAAAGCCTCAGTGTGAAATGAAAAAAGATATAAACACTGCAGATATAACTGCTACACATGAAGATGATACGATAATCTGTGAGTGGGTGTAGTGTAAGTAAACAAATAATCGGTTTATTGAAAATGTCATATGAAACCATTTTTAAATAATGAAAGATTTTATGATATAAATTAGGTAATATTCAGAACATCATAACAAATGTTCTCAGTATCCGAATTGACAATAGTTCCTCACCTGCCTTTTGTAAACTCTGAATCGAGGGCTCAGGACAATTGGAAATTACAAAAGCTTCTGCTGCCCCCACCCGTTCAGTTTGAGCGCTGCAGCGAGCCCTGCCGATGAGCGAGGCTGCACTGACACCAGACTGTAGTCAAAGCCAGATGGCCAGGGCCGGCCCTGGCAATGTTGGTGCCCTAGGCGAGATTTCAAATTGGCGCCCCCCAACATACACACGCAAACTGTCATGCATCTCCAAGCAGTTTTGGACTGTATACAGATGCACACACAGGCAGACAAAATTGTAAGCTATAAAAAACAATAAAAATATATAATAAAAATATAAAAAGAGTCTGAAATCAGCTCTACTGATAGCATATCATGTCATGTCGACAAAAACAAACAATGATGTCCACAATCGGGGTGATTCTTACCTCTTTATAGTTCTTTCTTCTCCTCCTCTACTTTGCGGTGCTTTCTGAATTTAATCTTTTTTTGATTCATCTTTGACTCTAACTGCAGTCTATCACTGCAGCGTGTACGTCAGGGACACACCTGAGGCGGACGCATAAATTCTGTGCGAGCCGCCACCTGACTGTTCACACAGGGAGTCTTCCAGGAGGATGTCTTAGATGCTGTGTGGCTGTCCACAGAGCCACGGGTGGTGACATCAGCAAATGTCCTTACTATGCTGCCAAAATGAGTAGGTATTTATACTTCTCTTTGTATAGGGAGAGGCGGTGGACTAGTGGCAAATAAATTGGACCATGGTCCAAGAGGACTCTCCCTACCCCACTGTCTAAGTGCCCCTGAGCAAGGCACCTTACTCTTCCAACATCTGCTCCCCGGGCGCTGTACATGGCTGCCCACTGCTCTGTGTGTCCTGCTGTATTCACCAGATGGGTCAAAAGCAGAGAACAAATTTCCCCCAATTTGCATGTTGTGTGTCTGTGCATGTGTGTGGGACCAATACATGTATCTTATCTTATCTTATACATCATGCTGCTATGAGGATTTTGTTGTCCCTTCAAAGGTTCTAATCGTACCTCAAAACCTTCTGGAGCTGTTTGCTGATATTGGCTAAGAAGCACATTGTGTGAATACTTTGATTTTTTCTTTTTACGTGAAATGACTTTTTGATGCGACCCTACTTATAAACTGTAACTGGCTTTACAGCTGACAATGATGAACCTATATACAATACACTGTTACACAAGTACAGTTCTTTTTTTAAAACCCATTTTCACATTTCGTAATTCATACTTGGCCTCTAGAACGTTAGTACATGTGCACAGACAAGTGATGGGAATCCGAAGCAGTTTTTCAAGACATAGCACACCTACACTTTGACAAGTGCATGTTTTATTAAAACTATTTCAGATAATTGAATTTCTACTGATGAATGTGGAAATGATTTAATTCTTTGCTTTGGGTTTTTAAGCTATATTAGGGTTAAGGTGTAAACAGAGACAGTTTCTCTGTTTGAGAAGGAAATTCTCTTATTCTAATATTAATGGTTTATCTACAGGACATCTCATGGAAACAAGCAGCAGCAGGCTGTGATTCTTGAAAGGCATCAGAAGATACGGTTGGAAACTACTAGTTTATTCTCTAACAATCGGTTTCTAAAGCATGTTAAATCATCCAGTATCTAAAATCGAAAAATATAAAAGTAACGTTTAAGTAAGGCACAGCAGCATCTGAGCGGGGGCCATGTCAGATCAGTTATTCCTCTACAGAGTGCCGTCAGTTTCCAAACTGCTGCCTGGTCTCTGAGGCTGTGGTCGCTGCTTGCTTGACTGATCTCTGTTTCTGCTGTATCTAGATAAAGATAAGGATAAATTAGCTTTATCGTCAATTTCTTAGCATGTTCAAGACATGTTAAGTAACAAGCAGCAAATAAGTGATTTCAACTGTTGATCATGATTAACTTTATTATTATTTATAAAATAATTACTCCAGTGTAAAATTGCACTGACCCCATTATTCTCCTGCGGAGTTCCCCCTGAGAGAGGGGCCGTTCTTCCTCAAGGGTGACCAGAGTCTCTTCTGTATCATGCTCGACACTGAGGAATCCAACACAGACACACTCATCAACCGTTTTTCAAGCTGCCCCTCGGAGAGCACCTCCAGGAGGGGTGACTAGAACAGCTAATCACTCTCCCTGCTTAAAAGGTGGCCTCATGGCAGAACTGCCTGAGACACAGAAGAGAGCTACACACACTGAGACTGAAATTACAGAATCAAGGAGGTAACTTGGGACAATATATGAAAAGAACTGTGCGCGACAACAGCCGGGCAACCACGTGCACGGTGGATCGTATGTGTGGTATTCTGTGTGTTTGGTGCCGAGTTAACCCGATGCATTGTGATATGGATTACTTATAACAAGACTATCTACAACATAAGGTGACAGATTAGAGGCCTACCTGTTGACTGGAGGGTGGAGAGTGGTATCCTGCTGAAGCAGCTCTGTATCTTGACCCAGAAGGAATTTGGCCAGGTCTTTTGGATTGTAGTCCTTCTCTAGATCCTGCAAGTGTAAAACAACCAGAGACGTCTGATGTTACAAAGCAGAAAATCAAAGACAGTAATGGATAAACATTAGACGCGCAGGTTGGCGGGTTACCTTAGAATTAAGGAAAGCTTGTATGGTGAGCAGCTCATTAGTCTTCTGTTCCAACAGACCCAGATAGGACATGATGTTGTTCTCACTGATCCCCGTGGAGGAGCCCAGCACGTCCTCGATCACAGAGCGGTCACACTCCATCGTGGAGAAGGTGCTTTTCACCCCTGTGGAACGAGGAAAAGAGAGCCACTGATTCATTAAAAGATTGTGTTTTCATCTGTGTTTTGTCTGTTTTTCTTATAGTTAGCAGGATAACACAAACACTGTTGGATGGATTATCATGATACTCGGTGGAAGGATACCATATGGGTCAAGAAAAGAACCCATTATTTCCGTGCGGATCTGGATCAGGGGGTGTATCCAGGAATTGCTTTTCACTTTCTTTAACATTGCAAGAGTTTTTCAGCATCTTAGTCGAGAATAATTCATAAATCTTGCCAAAGAATCAGTCATGTTTAGCGGTCTGGTATTTATAAGTGTGTCTAATTTTGTGCAGATCCAAAACGCAAAACTTGATCTTGTGAATTTAGATGTGGTTTCATAACTGGAATGTTGGGCCTTGATGGAGCTACTAAGTGCACTTGGTGGGTTTATGTGGATAAAAACACAGTTCCTTATAACTTCATATGATATTTCCTGAATTATGTTGTGTTCATTTTTTCAAATTATATGGGAAATATTTCTCCCTCAGACAACAAAAAAAAATTCCCAAGTTTTTACAGTATGTTCATTTAAAAGACTCCAGGTTACACAACACATTTATTGGAATAAGAAATTATACTAATTAAAATGTGCTTCTATTTCCCCTATAATTATATTTGTCAAGGACACCCAGGATATCATTCAGAGACTATAGATAGACCCATAAACTAACTTGATGCCCAACCTGCTTTACTCTTGTCCAGGATGTTGCTTATGATGCTGGCTTGGTTTTCATACTTGTCAGTTTGGGATTCAGTTTTCTTTTGCTGTTCTTCGATGTCTCCCAGCAGAGAGCGGTGATCGTTCTCCTGCTGCAAACCTTTCACTTGAAAGTCCTCCATCCCCTCTTGGATCTGGCAGATTTCAGCACAAACAGAAAAAGATAATAGATAATAGACATTAATTAATAAACGTTCTCCTCAGTGAATATCACATGTTCCCTTTCATGTTGCTCTAAACACTCTCAAAAATAAAACATTGCCATGAACGGGTTTCAAATAATCTTTACGAACACGTAATTAAGTGTATTCTACACTAATAGGAGTATAAGCAAAGTCCCATGGATATTGTCAAAGAAAACATACTCACATGCTTGATTTGATCCCTCAGAGCTTCAGTCTCATTATTTTGCTCATTAACAACATTGAAGTGTGCAAAGTTGCGGTCTTCACCTACACATTGAAACAGCAATAAGAAAAAATGATTCAGGCCACAGTTCAACATAAAATATATGCAAGTATATCTACATTAAATAAGAGCCGAGTTGAAACGACAGAAACTGATCCCTCAATAAACAGAGTCATTAGACAGCATTGTCTTTGTGTATGGCAGAGTCAGGATGTGATTTACCCTGGATGAATCTGGTGACCAGCATGTCCAGGTTGTCCTCTCCTGTCACTCTGTGGATCCTCGAGAAAACCTCCTCGAGAACATCCCGAGACTCTTCAGCCAAGTCCATCCTCTGCTGCTCCTTCCCCTCATACACTAGGGACAAACCATCACCGTTATACATTTCTGTCAAAGTCAGCGGCAGAAAATAGTGCAGATTCCTTTAAATATCCCCATTGGTGGGATTCTTCATTCTCTCTTATGCTCATGGGATATACAGCCCTGAACGAGATAGTGCTTTTTATAGCCTGATCTGAACACACAAAGTAAGCCATATCAATACCGGATGTATGTCCACTTTAGGCTCACATCCAGATTACACCTTGCCAAGAGCACCATGCTTGCCGGTAATGGGCCACATTTGCTATTTTACAATCGTACCAGTTTCCTCCACAAGGGGGCCTGAAGTGGCCCACATCCATATGCTGTCAAGGGAAGTTCATCCTCATAGATAAACTTTAAATATGTTTGCAATAATATGATCACTGACAGCACATCTAAAACCATTTATTGTAAATATTAGTCTATGTAGAAATATTAGCAACAGCAGGATGGCCTTTTCTTACAGTGTCTGTGTCCCATCTCGGGGACGTTGTCCTGCCCGCTCCTCTCGCTGCACTTGACGGTCATAAAGTCCTTCAGGATTTGCTCATGTGCAATAACTCTCTCCAATTCCTTCATCTCAGTGTTGTACTGGGCGAGGTCCTTCACTGCCTTCTCCCTCATCACGGTCATTTTGGACTGAGCCTCCACCCTGAAGTAGAAGGATTCATAAATAAATAAGACGACTCAAAAACCAAGATCATAGGGACTTTTACATCATTATATCCCGTGTCAAGCCTGACCTAGCATCGTAAGCAGCAGTGGACAGGTTGATCATTTCTCCAATCTTCTTGCGGATCTCCTGCAGCTCCTACAGCTCACAAAGTGCAGAGACATGCTTTTTCTTGACAACTTAAAAGCAGTGTAAAAGCCTGAATACCAGGCTAAGTAACAAGGAAACTAAACAAGAAATAGTTTGACTTATCTATGGTGTGACTTCTGACCTTGTCCAGCCTGTTGTGTAGCTGCTGAAAACGGATACGCTCAACACAGAGCATTTGCAGCTCCTCCCTCAGGTGGCTGTTTTTGGACAATTGTTCATTGAAACGAGTCAAAGCCTGAAAAGGACATTGTGCACAAACCTTTAAACATTACAGTGAAAATGGGAGGATAGTTGTTAAAGGGTAAGACAGGTTAAGACAAGTTAAAATTAGATAACACTTGACTGTATAAAATATTAATTATTATATATCAATTAAATATAAATAAAATAAAAGTATAGAAAGTATGTACCTAATATACCCTTTTCACTATAAGGGAAATACTATTGGTAGAGAAATGAACTTGAGTAAACTGCAGTAGCACAGGAGGATTGCATGAGTATGTTTACTATGTTCGCGCATAATGTATAAAGAGATATCGACATAGACTTATACATGTAGAGTATATTGATATAAAGACTATTAAAAGTATATAGGCTCGAATGGTAATCAATGGTAATAAAAATAAGTGTGAGGGTATAATTTCACAGTAGAATACTCAATAGTATAACTATCTAAAGATATGAAAATATATATGCATAGATTATTATCTATGTATAAATAGATATAATTTCACATTAGTATATAATATATATATTAAAAAAAAATGAGGTGAATTTCACAATAAGATGCAGACATATGGAATAGTCAGAATTGATATATTTGTACCATTGACTGGACAAAGATGCTTCCGAACTCACTCTGTCCAGTTTGTACTCCAGAGTTTGTATGGCCTTCTGAGTCCTCTGTACCGCCGACCCTTGTGTGCCACTGGTACTGACCTCCCCTTTTCTCAGCTCACTCAGCTTCATCTCCATGTCTGAGATCTGCTCACATACAGACACATGACTTGATGATCAAATTAGTTCAAACGCTAATTTAAACTAAACATTACTGACATACAAAGTGAAAATGACTTGATAACCTCTCTTTTTAAGCCTTTCTGACACTGCTTTTCTTTTCTCAGCTCCTCCTCCAGCATGTCTCCCTGCTCCAGCAGAGCTTGAAGTCGCTGGGTGTCCTCACTGTCCTGCTGCTGGTGGGACAAGCTCTTAGATACGCAGAGGTTGCGATTCAGCTCCTCCTGCTCCTTCCGCAGCTGGTCCATCTCCAGCCTTCACCCACAACACACAAACAGCAGCTGAATACAAACACACACTGTGAACTAGGGCTGCAAATAACTATTATTTCAATATTAATAAAAACCTTTACAGAAGTTCTTCTTGTACAATGCATTTTTATATGTATAATAGACATCTGCAATTTAATTCTGACGGTGTTGTATTTATGACAAGCCAGAATTAAATAGTGCATATCGTATAAGTGGAATGAAAGATTATAGTATACTTTAATATAATTCTACTGGATTGTAGCTTTCGATAATGAAATAACCTACACGAATTACAAAAGAAGTTGGAATCTTACTATGTTATGACATAACAGACACGATTAATAGCTGACTGTATTCGCTGCCAACTATTTGTATAATGGATAAATCACTAATTTGTTGCAGCCCTATTATGAACACTGATGTGGGTAAAGTGTTTGTTTTTGTTACTGCTGTTTGCGGATCTGCTCCCGGGCCTGAAGGCTGTAGGCCTGCCGATCTCCTTCCATGATCCTGAACTGCCTCTGCAGTTTGGCCAGCTCTGACTCTGTTTAAACAAAACCATCATGCTGACTGTTACAACTGGACAAATTACATCACAGAGGGAGGATCAAAATGTAAGTTAATCATAATATTACCTGTATTATCAATATCCATCTGTTGTCTCAGCGTTTTTGAAACCCAAAGGATCTCTCAGCATAAACAGCAGTGGCCCAACCTCCTGAGTTGTTAGCAACCGTTGCTAAGTGTAAGGGATCGTAGGCCCTAAGTTAAGGCTCTCAGGCAGCAGTGACGCCACTGTTCCTTCTCATCCACTGACCGCAACCATGTCAGACTGTGTCAAAGGGTCTCAAGACATTGATAAAGTAGGCATAAGATTACCTAGACTTTTCGTATAACGCCCTATTAGTGGCGTGGTGTTAAAGTTCATCAACTTAAAATTGCTGTAACTCCAGTGTTCATTGTTAACTCTCCCTCAAACTACATGTGCGCTTCTATTTTTAACCGGCGCAGCTTTTGTAGTCTTTACGGTAGTGGTTTAGCGAATGAAGAAACGCACAGACCAATTGCATGCGAGTTAAGGCATCCCACGTGATACTACTCAGCCAATCAAGTCTGTGCATTTTGGGCAATTAACATTGCGACTCTACAGTCCATACAGATGAGACAGCTAGAGGCAAGTTACACATGAAAAGAAGGTAGATAAGAAAAGAAAGATAGCGATAAATAGAGGTAGAGGAAACCAAGGGAGAGAAACAGAGGAGTGAGACGGAGAAAGGAAGAGAAACAGACGAAGAAAGTGGGGGAGTGGGATATAAGAGGGGAAGAAAGTGATTCTAAAACTGTTCAATTGTTAAGATGTGTTGAGATTTAGTATCTGTAAAATTGGTTGAGACTTTTGAGTCAAGATGTGAAACAGAAAAATGGAAATTATAGCTTTGCTCCCTTTATTACATTTTACTGAAGCTAAGCCCTTTGTTTGAACATGCACAATTTTCACATTTTATTTATTTTCTCTTATTTTGTAATTCAGTTTCCAACTATATAAGAATGAAAAACAATTGAGGGAGACATTAAGAATCAAACTTCATAAATGGATAGTATTTATTATCATGAATATATATATATATTGAAATTGTACAGTGTTCTGTATCTATACTTTGTATATGAACAGTTTATCAGTGATATAAGTTAAAACCTACAATAACTAAATGTAACAGTATGTTTCATAGACTTGAAGCCTAAGCTCTTCAAATTATACAAAGGTAAATTTTGTGAAATACTTGATTCTTACATATAGTTTATCAGAGTTTTTATTCATATGATAAAACTGCACCATGGTGGCTGTCAAAGACCTGTTTATTGGCCTGGCTGTGTCTGTGCCTCCCCCTCAGCCACTGTTGGGGGAACGCCCTCTAGAAAGGTACAGAATTGTTCTGCTGTGTTTAGGTCGGGCTTCCTCAACATCAAGTAGCATTTTGGAAAGTAGTAGGCGGCCGCCAGTCCAAAGTTACTTGTCAGAATGAAAGAAACATGGACAATGATCCTATTCTTGTCATTCAAGCCTATGTAGATTGGAATAAAGTACACCCAAGTCACACAGTAGAGCAGGGAGCAGAAGGTGATGTCCCTGGCAAGGTTGTACTGATGAAGAGGCTTCACCGCCATGAAGGTGCACATGAATGAGATAAGGGCCATAACACAGTTGAAACCTTGCATTAAGGCAAATCCAGTCAAAGGTGACATAGGACATGACAGGAAGGCCCTCACAAAGTCTATTTCCATGTTTGCCACATGCTCAGATAGCAAGGGCCATTCCTGAACAAGCCAGCCACAGAGAGCAGCCTGAACGGCAGAGCAGACCAGCACGAACAGCCAGATCCCAGGACCTCGAAGCATCGGCAGGTGAGAGGCGACTGTCTCTGGAAACTCAGTCACAAAGATTATCTGTTTGAAAACAAAAGTGGTTTCAGCCTGTTAACAATGTGTTCTCTTTATATCATTCTACATGAGAAAAATGTAGTTCATTTGTCATTCCTCACCTGCAGGGAGATGAATGTGATAATGGCGAGGGCGACCGTTTGGAATATGGAGGTAAGTGGCAGCTGCAGACGACACACAGCGTTTCCCGGCTGTCCCAGGAAGAGCAGCAGACTGAGACACGCACCCATCAGGCTGAAAAGAGCCACAAAACTCAGGGCTCCACCTGAGGCCTTCACCAACGGAGTCCCCCTGTGTTTCAGGAACACAACACCAACTGACCCCTGACACAGCAGCAACAGCAAACCGGCCATGATCATTAGCAGAGCTTCAGGTGTGTCCCAGGACAAAATGTCAAAGATGGGATCGATGCAGCGAGTGCTGCGGATCCGGGACCATTGACCCTCAGGGCACTTGGTACACTGGATGTCGTCTGTGAGTCAGAGAGAACTGCGGGAAGTTAGTGAAATGAACAGGAACACCTCTGAGGAATCAAATCAAACCATGAATGTGTGCCACTTCCCTGGAAGCAGTTAGTCTGGATTGATCCAGAGGTAACAAAACCCACGTATGAGCTCCTCTAAAGATGCAACATTTACATGTGATATCTTGTTGATTTAATCCAAATCAAACTGAAGTGTGAAAACATCAGATGAGATTTTATGTGCAGGATTATGTATTGGCCAAATCATTGTTGACATCACAGTGAGAACAGAACATGAAATTATAAATTTCACAACTTTTATGGGTAAAAACAAAGATGAAGCGTTTCAGTTAATTGCCTTTAGAGGTACTGGTAAATCGATTTTTTGGACCTTTGAACAGAACAGGTGGGTGAGAGATACAACCACATTACCCTGATTTGCCTGGTACGTTCCTGGTAAACAGTCAATACAATCAAAACAGCAGGAGTGGAAGCCTTTGACTCTGCGGACCTGTCCTGTCTCACATGCTGCTGAACAGGTGGACTGAGGAACCTGCGAAAGTGAACGCATCATAGTCAGGACTGTTATGGTACAAAATAAATAATCTGTGTTTAGGTGGAATGTAATAACAAATCATTTAAAGTGCATATACTGCATGTTAAGAGGTTTGCATCTATTTTCTGATGCGTGGCTGAAATTACCTTTGAGTTTGAAGTGTGCCATTC
The DNA here is from genome assembly GCA_038501795.1 of Pseudopleuronectes americanus. Taxonomy (NCBI): domain Eukaryota; kingdom Metazoa; phylum Chordata; class Actinopteri; order Pleuronectiformes; family Pleuronectidae; genus Pseudopleuronectes; species Pseudopleuronectes americanus. The sequence continues at coordinate 17,990,166 of CM076717.1, read as the reverse complement.
GAAGAGGGACTTATTGATTGTCAGTTCTCCAAAAAAGCTTCCAACATTTATAAAATTTAACCCTGAGGCCTCCCAGCTCCACTCGACCAAATCATACCCCAGGTTTGGGTTGCCATTACTGTCAAACTTTATCTCTGTGCCACTTATGTTTACTGACGTTTTCTTTAAAACCTCCAACAGCTGCAAAAGAAGATTTAAGTCATTGTTAGATTTTATTTTTGCTTAAATGAACCTTTTAATTTCCAACTATGTGCAATCAACTATAACAGCAGATGAAAAACAATCATCACCTTCCAGGGATGGATTTTAGTTTCTGATCCCCACATACAGGCAGTTGAATTACACTCCAGCAGTGTATGCAGTGCCTCTGCCACGCTGTAGATGGCAGCATACACATTGAAAGCTGAGCGCTGCACTGCTGGGTCTGTCACCAAACTGATGTTATCAGACGTGAAGTCCCAACACTCTGGACAGGGATTGTTGTATGACTTTTTTGCGGGACGTGACATGTCGGACTTCTCCCTGCTCAGCTTGAAGAGGAGCTCCTGTGTGTAGGGAATGAGCAGATCCAGGGTCTGTGTCATGTCAATGAAGCCCAGGATTGTTCCCACTCTCTGGATGTTGGGGAGAGTAGTCAGTCTGTTGTGGAGGGACCAGGATGTGCTGCCAATCCACACTCCTGTCACATTCCTGCTGATGACCTGGAATGGATCAGACAGAATGATTGGTACTGAACTGAGTTTAGTCTGTCAGCAGTGGTGTGATGTAACAAAGTACATTTACTCCGTTACTGTACTTAAAAGTTCAGTGTGTAAGATTTAGGTTAATGGGATCTATTGGCAAAAAAGTTATATAAATAGTGTGTGATCATCAAAATTGTACAAATTGTTGTTTTTCTTTACCCTAGAATGGGCCCTTTATATGGAATTGCTTAATATTTACATCGGGTGAGGGTCCTCTGTATGGGGGCTGCCATGTTTTTTTTCAGTAGTCCAAACTGGACACCTTTTGGGTTTTTAAGGCAACTGAAGGTGTTTGTGTGTGTGTGTGTGTGTGTGTGTGTGTGTGTGTGTGTGTGTGTGTGTGTGTGTGTGTGTGTGTGTGAAACATGCAATCACACCTTTAGATGTCACTAGATCGTATACACCAAACCTTTTCGTAAATTTGTCAAGTATCTGTACTTGATTTTATTTGTTTTTAGGTGTACTTAAAGCATTGTGATGCATGTTCACCAATTTAAAAAAAAGGGTTAACGCAAAACACCTGACGTGGATTCAGAGACTAACCCATGAAGATGTTGTAGACTGTTGCTTGAGAGAATAGGCTACACTCTGTAAACAATTTAAATTTTAATACTTTATTTTACTTTAGGCTCCATATTTTACACTTTTTTGGGATTGAATTTGAGGTATTGGTAAACCGTAAAATGATATATCAGTGATATAATGTCGAAAGAAACTACTATTTCCTCTTCTGCTTCTCTGTGGCGCTCCAGACTGGACAGGCCGTTCTCGGCAGTCTCCTCTGATTGACTGACGACAGTTTGAGTGACAGGCGAACAGGCCAATCACCGGGCTCCCGAAGGAGCATGAGGGAAAGTCGCCGGTAAACACAAATGGCGGCGACTCCAGCTGAAAGTAAAGTTAATACGTTTGAGCCGGAGTCAGCTTCAGAAAGCCAGCCGCCCACTCACGCCCGGTGACGAGAGGAGGTTTCAGAGCGGTGAGCCACACCGTCGTCAAACCAGCCGCCGGCCGTTTTCCGAGTGCGCAATTTATCGCGCGTTTACGGTAATTGACCTGAGGTTTAAACGAGCTTATTTTCTCCTCAAAACTTTGTTTAAAAAAGGCTCAGTTCACTACTGACACGAATATGACGAGGTAATTTTTGAGAATTCCTCTGTCAGAGGCCAGAATGAATGAGCCTCCTATGCTTTCTTCATACGTTTACTTCATACTTTTTTATGACCGTAGATAACCGTAAACGCCCTATCGCCAGGGCACTCGAAAAACGACCATCTCAATTTAACCACCCAATGCGAGAGGCGGCTGGTTTGACCACAGTCAGGTGTTGTTGTTTTATTCAGTTTCTAACATTGCTCGGTTTAAAGGTTCAGCTCATGTAACTAAACACTTAGTTACAAAACACTGTATTTGATATGAGGCCAGTTGCTTTATAAGGTTGAAAATATAAAGCGTGTTTCATCATGTGTATAAACGTGTTGTTACTTAATTAGTGTTTTCCTTATGTGGCCGTAAACGTAAACATGACTGTAAGTTTAAACGCTGTTATTTCACTAGTAATGTCGCTTTTCCCTCTAGAGGAGCAGCTGTGGTAATTGTGCCATGATGCCAACAGAAAGAGAAAAGTGCTGCGGGGAGACACACAATGTAGATTATCAAATAATCTTCACTGTTGCCAAAGTCGTAACATTGTGGTACCAAAGTACCTAATTTACCTTAGGGGCCTAATTTTTTTATCATACGTCACAATATTGGGCCTTGAAAAGCAACGCACTTACCTTTTTACTCAAAAATTTAATGCTGTACTTTTATATTCACTTAAGCAGATTTTTGTCTATTTATTCGCATTTTTACTTGCCTCAAATGTTTGCCTATAAATTATCCACCACTGTAACAGCTATATAACGTGTTGTACCACATTGTCTCACCTCTTTGAAAAAGATCTCAGCTGGCTCCGCAAGAGAGAAGACCACCACCACTTTGACATTTGTGGCCAGGATGTTGTTGATGATGGTTCTGACTGCAGGTAAGGGGTCGCTGTAAACTGGAATCAGCCCCTGATAGGCCACGCATACCGACATCTTCTCTGCTATTTTGGAGAATTGCTGCACGCCTTGTTGTCCGTACTCTTCTTCACTGCCCACCACGGCCACCCAGTTCCAGTTAAACTCTCTCAGTAGAAGAGCGATGGCGTCCACCTGCCACTTGTCACTAGGCACGGTGCGGAGGAAGGATGGGTAGAGAAGTTTGTCACTGAATTTGTCGCTGGATGCCCCGTAGCTTATCTGGAATGAGAGGAGTCATACAATGGTTTTGAGTATCAAGTATTTTACTATACTGATTTGTAGATATTTCAATATTTTTGTTGATTTACAGAGAATAATTCATGGATTTTGAAAAGCAGGCATGTTTAGTGGACTGATTTATATTAGTATTAACAATTTTGTGCTGTTGGGGAGGTATGCGCTCTTTAACTGCCTTTCTTGTTGACACCCTGTCCCTTTAGTGAAGTTGCGGTACAATTTGCATTGCAAGTAGACAGTGGTTTTTAAACAAAACAAGTGAACATCTGACAAGAATGAATGACCAAATTGAAATGCGGTATAGGTTTTGAAACAAAAAAGTGTAGAAAAACGTATTTGAAACCAAACCTGTGGCAGGAGAAAGAACCCCAGGATTTTCCCAATGATGGACACCATCTCTGAGCTAAAAGGACCAATCACGGCTGATATGCTGGGCTCGTAGTTGGTGTAATTGCACTCCACAGACAGCGCTTTGGTGGATTTGGCTGTGAGGAAGGAGATGGTAGGCTTCACGATGACGGCTGATTGTCTGCACGTGTCATAGATCTCATAACCCAACTTGACACCGGGCAGCAGAATTTGGTTTGCGTTGATTTCATCCACTGCATATTTCATCACCAGAGAGAGGCCCAGTCCATATACATTTATCCTGTGGGATCCCAAAGGAGAAGCCACATTAGACAGGTTGGTTCAGAATCTCAGATAACAGAGTCAATTTTCTAACACCTTACCCTTCACAGCTGATGTTGTTGGGCTCCGTCCTCTGGCTGAGGTTGCTGGAGAGCTGGTTAATGTGGAAAAGGCCTCCAAGCACAATGTCGCCAGGCAGACTGAAGAGGCTGGTGGAAATGTTTTGGAACCACTCGGGTGAAGCGTTGACACTGTCGCTCAGTCTAAACTGCCAGCACAGGAGCAGCAGAATGAGCGGTGAAGCCATGATGCGGATACACCTTAGACTGGATTTAGCGTGAGATCAACAGTCTGTGTATATGTGTCAGTAGAATATTGTTGTATGCAAATTCAACACCAAGCTCTGCAGTCAGTCGCTGTGATTGGCCCCTCCCTTCCCTGACCACATGAATAAATAAAATGAAATAACTGCAAATGATGTTAAATGATCCTTATAATACTGACCTACATTTACATTTGTGGTATGAAGTTAACCCCTCACTATTGTAATTTTATAGAGAGATATCTGTATTCTTATTAATATAGAAAACAACATTTTGTAATATTCATTTACACTACTTTGTCTAAATTGAGAGAACATTGAATGAGTTGTAAAAAGGTGGCATCGTAAAACCTGTATTTATGATCTGTAGGTTTTTTGCTTGTAAAAAGAAAGATTCCCTTGAGTGCGACTGGTGTGTGTTTGTGGTGCTTGTGGTGTTTCCTGACATTTGCTTGTGGTTTGTACTTTGATGCTCTTTGGTGTAACTATCTGTAGAAAGATGAGCACATACTTTAAAATCACTTTAACTGAGTTACCACAGCAAATGTTCTTCAGAAATATCAGTTTGTGTGTGTTTCTTATCATTCGACTCTTGCGATGATTTAGTGATGAGTACAGAGTTCTGTAATGTTCTAGTAATGACTATTGAGTACTCATGTATTATTCAAATAATAACTACTGAGTACTTGTGTAATTTTATAGTAACGGAGTAATAATACTCATGTATTATTGAAGAGATGAGTACTGAGTGCTCATGTAGTGCTGTACTGATTAATACAGAGTACTTATGTAGTATTGAAGTCACGTGTACTAAGTACTTGTGTAATCATGTTATGAGTAGTCATGTACTGTTGAAGTCATGAGTACTGAGCACTCACTGTAGTATGATGACTACTGAGTACTTGTGTGGTTATCAGTGCTCATGTAGTATGATGACTACTGAGTACTTGTGTTATATTGTAGTGATGAGTACTCGGTACTGGATGTATGATGGGTGTAGCAGACGGTGAGATTCCATCATGAAGAGGATCTACAGCTTATTGTTCTGGGTCGTCATGTTTTGCATTCACCTCAGTGTTGTTTTGCATTATCATTTGCAAACATAGTTTTTCATCCCAACTAGCAAATTGTCATATTTCCTGCCACAGTATTTGAATAAACCACCTGTTGACATGTGCACTTTTAAATGGTCTTTAAAATCAAAGCACTAACGTTTTACTTCATAACAATCCTCAGTTTTGAATAGACTGGTGTTTTCAGGTTGGAGAATACAGCTTAGAAATGTTACAGAATCATTCAGGGGAATTACTCGCCTGAAGTGTAGATTAACAAGAGGAAGAAACTTTAAAGGGGAACAAAAGGGAAACTTCTCACAGCTCTATAAGAAAGTGTTTTGGTTTTACCGGTTCAGTTCCTGAGCATGTCTTTTTGATGTCTGCATATTCACTTTCAAAGGAGGGAGTGCCCAACACGGCCAGAGGTATTCTTCTGATTCACAAGGTAGTTTGTATGATTAACACATCGAGCATTAGTTGCTTGACTCGGTCGGCAGAGGAAGCTGTTACTGTGAATATCTTTCAACTTTCAACATGAGTTTCACATTTTTCTGTTTAATGATAAAAGTCTGACATTTCAAAAGCATTGTTATTTATGATTTTTCATTATATCTCATACAGAACAATATATATTCCTCAAATAGTAGCTCATTCTCCTTCACAATCTATGCTCTGTTACAACCACAAATCTCTAGTATGCAGGGCTGCATGTTCTTTTCTACGGTTCTCCCAAGTACACTTGATGTGAACAGGCCTGATCTGAAGATGTATCAGTTACAGGACGGGTTTGTTCAGGGACATGAAGGAGGAGTTCTTTTGCCTATCTTAGTCATCTTGACGTAAGAAGAGCGGTGATGAAAGTCTTGTCCGCTCGTTACACCTACACTTCAATCTGTTATCACTCGCCTGCATTCGAGACTATCTTCCCCGTGAAGAGTCAGGATCACTCTATTTTGCGGAACCATTTTAAATCTCTAGTCGCTGGCTGGATCTCGTGTGCGTCTTGTGAATCCAGATTAACATCTTGTTTATGTTTGAGCAGCTTTCGTTCTCGAGCGGGAATAGACCTTTTGACCTGTTGTTTGTTGTAGCTTCAGAAAACCTTCCTTAAGGATCTTTGCCACCATCAAACACATGCAAACCCATTTTCTGTCTCGTTTCCTGGTGTGTGTCTCAAAGGTCTAGCACTGACATGGAGGGGTTCCTTTACCAAGATACATTTTGGGTTTAATATGTTTCTGTAACAGTTTTACGACAGGAAGCCATAGTAGCTGTAGGAAGCTCCTTATTTCATTTTAAACAAATGCTTTTGTTATTTTTCTTTTAGCAAAAATATGAAATAACTTAAATTATTTAATACCCTTTTTTATTACTTTATCCAAAGATCAGTCATATCGGTCATACCACTGTTATTGAGTAAGTTATTATGACTCGTTGTTGTGTGCTGTTGAGAAGTTCTGATTATGACATATGGTGACATAATTATTATACTATTTACAAGCCATATTATCCCTTCTAGTTTTCAATCATGTTTTCAAACTTTTTCTAGAAACATGTGACAACATGTGAAGAGGAGGCAAATTAAAAATAAACATCTGCATGATGATGGTGATCATTTGAAAGTTGATATTTCTCTGAACAGTCCCACAAGTCTAGATGTTACCTCGATACTCTGTTAAATACACATCTATTTATTTTACAGTATTCACCACCTCATGAGTTTAGACATTTACGTAGCTCAGCCAGTAGGTGTCAGCAGTGTGTATTTTATAGACTTCATCTATAGGACTCATGCAGTCTCTCCTTGTTGACTGTTGACATCTGTGTCTTTATAAAGAAAATGGAATCTTTGTGTATCATGAACAGTGGGAAGACTGAGGTGAGAAAAACGATTGTGTTGCTGCTGATGGAGCGAATTGAAGCCGCCTGCCGCTGTGTGGGCAGCAGGTACATCGAGTAGCATAGTGCTGTTTGAACAACTGATAACAGAGGCGAGTCAACCTGTGTAAATGTTGAAAGGACTTTCTTTGTCTCTGTGTTTTGATTCCCCCAGAATCTGACCAAACTCGGTTTGTTCTACAAGTCTGGAATCATATTCTGTCTGTAGATTTCCAAGGGTTAGCCTTATGACCTGCAGAGGAGGGAACATTGTTGCACAACACCTCTCAGATTGACACAACATAAGACGCTCTTTGCATCAAGGGAAACCAACCACACGCACACACACACACACATCCACACACACACACACACACACACCTTCTGGCGTGAAGAAATACTTTAACACGTCAGGGCGCTTTAGTGCCTTTGTGCCAGTGTTTATGCACTGTAGCTGGAAAACATAATCATGCCACCAGAGCCCTTTTTCATGTCCAAAACGAGTTTGATTGTTGAAAAACACAGTTTGCGCCTCCCTGAGAGAAAGACCCAGGAATACCACCCGCTCTCCCTTGCTTCCTTTCGCCCTCCTTCCCTCCCCCCTTGGCTGCAGAGTGGCCGGGATCAGCCTCGCTCTCTAATCTCCATCGCTGGCCTGCAAAACACTGGGCCCGTTGTTGACATGCTGACCTCATACCCCACAGGGGCTGACAAATTATTAGCCAGCCTCTCTCTGTGCAGGGTGAGGACAGCCAGCCAGCGAGGCAGCAAAATACTAGACTGTGCTGCTGGACATGGGACCATCTGTCCTGATCAGCTCCGTGGCAATGATGCTGGAGGGAAATGTGGGAACGCCGAGATCCTGTTGTGAGACAGCGGGGCGGCTGGTCAGGGTTGAACCAGCTGTGGTGGTGTAACATGACTCAGTTTAGAGCAGCATGCAGCGCAGCTTGTGCATGTTATCTCAGCCTGAACACATGTCTACTATGCAGGTGTTGGTGCCTCACATCGAAGGGTTAAATAAAGGATTGATCCTCCCTCCTTCCAGCAGTAAAACTTGTTCTTCTTCGTGTCTTCAGATTGTCTGTGTGTGTGTGTGTGTGTGTGTGGCTCACAAGTGTGTTGCAACTTGTATTTTTGCACACATCCACATGTGCAGAGACATAAACAATGGAATATGTTATTGTGCATTGCTTTGCTTTTACATTGTATCACATCAGCTCATGCATTTTACAATATATTATCCATATTACTGTACATGGCAGTGGGAAATCAAATAGTACCTACTAATTAACTTGATTCTTAGAACTGTGTTAGCACTGCCCAAGGACTGGAACAGTGATGTTTGCACACTGGATTAACTAACCTGCAGGTCGCGGGGGGGTAAATAACTCTTCGCTGGTGTTCAGGTCTGAAAACCATTTACAGTTCAAATCAGGGACAAGAGTGTTTGGCTTCACATCTGCCAGTCTGCTCTGTTCCCCACACAGCGGCAGATGACTGTCTCACAGCTGCCCATTAGGGGGGAACCAGTATAGAGACTTTATGAGCATGTGGAATATAATCTGGGAAAGAAAGCGTTTTACCTTGTGCTGGAATCTTGTTCTGTGTTATGAAATGATCTGAAAATAGACTGTCAGAAAAGCAAGTCTTGCAACCAGCCATGTGGGACTGAGGAAGAGGAGGATGACCACAAACTGCGAAATCTGACATAGTAGTTACACCTGATCTTTCAGTTTGTGCATTAGCAGTGTCTTTGGAAAAACCAGGATGTCACAGCAGTGTGTCCTCAGGTGACATTATGGAAAAATGTATTAGATAAGAGCTGTTTAACCAAAGCTATATGGTTAAATATATGTAACTACTGCTCTGTACGTCATCCATAGGGCATGCAACGTACAGAATCAAAATGAGTCAGTTGGTCATCTGATAATGTTTGACCTGTAAGTGCCCAGAAAAATAATATTTTGAGACGTTTCCTTTTTTTCTCAATTTCTTTTCGAATCTCCAGACAACAGAGTGTTTTTTAAATTGCATTATACAGGAAGTATGTAACTGAATCCATTTCAATTTAATGGATTTCAAATTAACATGGGTACTGCAACAGGTAGCACTCCATATCTATGTGTGTGTGTGTGTTCGTGTACGTGTGTGTGCGCGTGCATGCGTGCGTGAGTGTTCTTGTGCGTACTCGTGCCTGTGCAGTGGTGTTGTGTTACATCCCAAAGCTAACTGATAGGTCTAATCTGTCATCCTCCAGTCTGTGACTCATCAGACGAGCTATCTGTGATCTCTGTCTCATCTCCTGCTGCGGTTTTTTCCAACAGGAACTGGTGATGTTCAACAAGTAAACTTCCACAAAATGTGAACAGCAATTTAATACTTAAATGACATTGTAGTTCGACTATATGGGACTGAGAATGACTAAAGTGGGTATAGGTAGAACTTTTATAATACCAATGAGAATGTGAAAGGTGTTACTTTTAGTGATGAATCTACGAAGCTTTATGGAGCTTTACAGTGACTTTACCTCCTTCCTGTACACAACCAACTGTGCAGAGAGATGCAGTTAGTGACTAGATGCTAAAAATTTTGGAGCATTCGGTAGCTGCAGAGTCAGATACTTACTTCAGGAGGTGGTGGAGACCAAAAAGAGAGTTCAAAGAGAGTGAATGATGCATTCATCAGTTGGCCACACACACGACTTCAAATGAATGCTAATGTTTTAGTTGGACTGCTCAAATATGATTAGAGGCATACCATAAAAAATGCTATGTAAATTGAGTAATAAGTAATAAAATAATAAAAGTGAAAGAACTAAAAGTGCTGTATATTCAATGTGTGCACATTTTTTCAAGAATAATTTAAAATAAAACTAAAAGACACTGTTTATTGTCCTTCAGATCAGTGTCAGCCAATCCCCCCTGTGTATCTTCAGGAGACGCTCCAGAACGGAAGGCGAGACCCGTCACAACAATGACACGCAGTGTTCTCAGATGATGAAATCTCTGATAGGTAAAGCCTCTCTCTTTTCGAAGCCTCATTTGAAGTGAGGTAGCCTGTTTGTGAGCAGCTGGAAAAACATCCTACGCGTGGGCGGCAGGATTCGAACAGTGAGAAATTGTTGTTGAAACGCCTGGAAGTCAGAGGAGCAGGGAGCAAGTGAGCACTGTGGAATTTTACCAGGTCAACCTTATGTAAGAGGCTGAGCTGCCATACGTCCGAGGATCAGACAGAGAGAGAGAGAGAGAGGGATGGAGGGAGAGATAGGCACTCTGACCAGGTTATCCTGTCCGAGTGGAGAAGGGAAATGATGTTTATGAGGAGGGAAGTGAGGGGAATGAACGTGTGGTGTGTCTGGTGCTCTGGAGCTCTGTCCTGTCTGCATGACTCTGCTTCCTTTCAGACTTCTCATTGAGTCTCCTCTCTGTCACTGTTGAAATGTTTCTCTCAGTTTCCGGCTAGAGCGTGAGTCACCGCTCCGGGGCTGTCAGTCATCGGATGATTTGATGTGGGTTTATTAAAGGGAGGTGCGTCTTTCCCTCTGACTCAATAATTGCTTCCTTCTGAAGACAGACAGAGATCAGCATCTGCTACAAAGCACAGGGTAGCAGGATGATGGGGTGAGGAGGAGGTGGAGGAGGAGGGGGAGAGGTTCGCCTGTTTTTAGAAACATACCAGCTGCCACGATCTTACCCTCGGGGTGTCTGTCCTACTCAGCACAGGTTAGGAGCTGCCCCCGTGCAGCCACATGCCCAGTCATTTCAGGAAACCTGACTCTGACTCCAGTCATAGTCCTTTTCAAGCTTCGCACCACAAACATAAAGAGGTGAAGTGACTGAGACGGGTTTCCTTCCTTCCTAAATTAATACATTCCTATTGGTTTAGGCCAGAAAAAATCATAAAGTCACTACAAAACAGAAGAAAATCCATATTTTGCTGGACGAAATTCTTACTTTCAAATGTTGATGTTTTAGTAATGAGTATTTGTTGTCCTCGTCTTTAGATGAAGTTGGAACATGGAAACAGCATCTTTTGGCACCATGAGTGGAAACAGGGCTGCTAGTTGCTTCCTCATTAGTAAGCACAGCAGCTTAGCCTGAACATAATTTAACCAGAGCAGCCGTCACATCACTGTTATCGCTGCATCACTGGCTCAAATTTTCCAGCGTTCACTGATGAGTTGCAGATGAAGGCACTACCTCTGCAGTTTCCAGCTGCTCATTAAGACGGTGTATCACTATCTCAAGTATTTTTAGTGCCTGCAGCATGAGGACAGACGTTTGTATCAGAGAAAGCAAAGAGACGGAAAGATAAAGGAAATATGCAAAATACAAAACAAGGACAAATACTATTTTTAGCCATTTCTCTGTTTGGCTAATTACTGACCTAACTATAAATCTAGAAACATTATGATTCATTATGAGAGGTGTTCCTGTCCATAGATACTAATTCTTATTCTCCTTTTATCTCTGTTTTGGTCTCCACCAGCCTGGCTTTTACAATGCTAAATGTCTCAGTTTGTTTGCCAGCTAGTCACTTATAAGCCGGCTTTAATTGCTAAGTAAGCAGTATGGCTGAATAAAAGTATGGCACGTAGTAAGGTGGGTTTTATGGGTTTTTTTTATATTAAAAAGTCAGATCGGCTGCTTAACCCAATGTTATAAACTTTTGCAGTTATAAAAGTAAAAGCATTGGACAGGTGATGCATATATGCATATAGCATCATACAATAATTAATATTTTTCTGATCAATAAAAGCTTTAGATTCTTTCTTGATTATTCAAAGAGATATCTTGGATAATGTATTTTTCACATCATATTCTTGTTGATCTTGACCTTTGAACGATCAGCTCCAAAAGATAAATCTGGAGATACCCTCAAGTAATATTCAGAACAAGTTTGGTGTGGCGGTAAAATTGGTTATGGAAAGGTACACTTGTTTTTATAATTCTGTCCTAAAAAACAATACTCTCTGCTCAATAATTCATCGGAAAAGTTAGCCCTGAAATGGGATTGGGCCCAAGTTCAAACTCCTTCAGCTTGAGCTAATATGAGTTTGTAACAGTGTGAGTTTGCAGAACTAAATGAGTCTCTTGAGTCTATTGAATACAACATTTACCGACAGTTTGCTCAGCTTTAGCTGGGGGAATCATCGTAGAACATCTGTCCAATATATGGACAGACCATTAACTTTTTAATACATACGGTATCATCCAGTCATATGGACATGTTAATATTGTTTCAACATACACAAAAATGTGATCCTATTCTTTAAGATGTCCCCTGTCCTATATAAACTCAGCATATATATGTGATACAGATCAGAATCAGTTAACCTGGCCTGCGGGAATAAATTGGAAACCCATGTGGGAGAAATATCAGAGTGCGTTGGGCCTTCTTGCTGTAGGTAACTATAGTAACATAAAGAATCGTTTTCCAGAAATGGAAAAACATACTACTGAAAACAGGACATCTGCACATGCTGAACACCTGGAAAGGAGAACTGCTACGCATTATGTTTACTGTGCACCAAGTTTGCCACAACGCAGTAAAAGACATTTGAAATCATGGCACTCGCACAAAGTATATTGTTTTTTATTTGGATAGATGACTCAGTTTGTTCTCTTGAGGTCTGGGTTTTGCGTCACTCTGGTGACCTTACAGGAAAATCCACATTGCATTACTCCGGGCAAGTGACAATACCAGTCATCACTATTATCATGCATTGGTTATAGCCCTCATGATGACAACTTAGCACTGTGATACAGGGTCGGGCTGTGGATTAGACTGAATACCCAAGACTCTGTTCCAAAGATATCCTGTTAGAGTCCACAGAGAGTTTACCTTATACCTGATCCACTTTTACCTCTGTTTTTCTTTATAGCTTTTAGCCTTGACCATACAACTAAAAACCCATCAAATTTCCCCTGAAGAGATCTGTCATATATCTACAGCCGGTCTAAATATGTCAGAACGGGAAAGCAGACTCCACAGCTGCAGACCCTACAACTGCCTCCAGTATGATGAATGACAACCAGTGCACCTGACTGACAGTAAGCTTGCGTGAAAAGATGTGTCACAGCTATAAACCTAAAAAACCTGAGGAGGGGGGTGGTGCTAGAGGCCTCGCTTCCGTTGCAAAACACCTTTACCTGACTCACACAGAGTTAATCACTCGCCGTTACGGCAAAGCAAGACAGCGCAGCTCTGTTCCACACTGAGGGAGGAGAGGAAAGTCACAGAGAACAATGGGTTCAGAAACCGGCTGATCTGTTTGATCTATATTAGACCTAGATTTTCTTTTATAAATAGCATTCATTTAATTATTCTGTATTATTAATGACCGAGTGATGAACCGCCTCCGTGTTGAAAGGTTCTAAACAATTAAACTCACCATGCATGTTTTATTATTGCTATATCACACCATACAAACATTTTCTCACAAATCACTGCTGTTTTTTAATGTCAAAATTACTGATTTTGACATTACTTTTAAGATGCCTTTTTCTTAAATATTAGTTATTTATACATATATTAGATAATATAGGTGTTCTACTCTATTCCAAAACATTGTGGAAATCTCTTCTCTCTGGCACGACAATGGCCTTGTGTTTAAAGGGCATTTTCATTTCACAAGTCAAGTTTGATGCTCAAACTCTTACATGTCCATCACTTAATTTGAAATTGTTTGATGAAACGATCTCTTTGTGGCCAATAAGGACAGAGAAACACAATTTGAGTGACCAATGTTTTCAGGGAACAGTTAGGCATTAGAGTATTTTGTTTAAGAGATACTTGAAAGAGTGGGAAATTATCATATGACGCAAAGTCCATAAAGAAACTGGTTTTACTTGGAATTGAGCGAACTGACTGGCCCACATAGATGCATAACAGCCAGTGTCCACAGACTTTTTGCAGTGTACTGCGTCTTTGATTTACATTTTAAATCAACACCAGATTGACAAAGCTGCACAGACACTATGAGTTATTGCATTTGGCAAAACCTGCTGCATACAAATTCCTGTGAAGTATGACTTTGAGGATTGATGGTTTTGAGGATTGGGTTTAGTTCATGATCAAACAGCACGAGTGAAAACTTGACCTTCTTTCAGAGGTAGAAGACGGCATATAGTTTAAACTCAGGGATAACAAGACACATTTTGCAGTCAAAGTGTTGTTCACATGTACATAGTTGTGTGTGACGAATGGAAAAAAAGGAGCTTGAGAGAAAAGTTCAACAGTCTCCTTTTGTCACTTCCGCACAGCCGGTCCATCACAGCATGATGTTGGCTTGTCGGTCACGGACACAGCCCGTAATCGGACGTTTTAAAGGTGTGGGGGTAAATTCACATGCTATTCAACCATCTGGGCCGCTGTATGGGATATACTGTACTGACTGTCATGTCCACAGAGAGATGTGTTTGTTCAGGGTCGATTGTAGAGACGAACAGTCGGCCTGTCTGTTACTGCTGAAGGCTGATTGGACAGCTTGTATGAGTTTGTTTGTACACAAAGCTTCTTTCAGTCATTCAAGGAACTCTGGAAATTTTCCGTTGGGGCTGTTAATGAGAACGCAAATGTCAGTTACTCCAGACATTTTCCAGAACTTTTCCTGTCAGTGGTGGACAGTCTGGAGTACCAGCTATTCACACACAATCACCATTCAGCAAATGTTCCATTTGGTAGCTGAGTGGAGAGAGAGTGGAGACAAAACCAGGGGGGCTCCAAGGTTAAAAAATAATAAGAGAGAACTTGCTTTTCATGTGTAAAATATCCTAAATCATCACATGTTTACATTTGGATAGTAGCATTAAGACTCAGGGTGAACAGAAGGAGGGAAGAGCAGTGTGTATGTGTGTATGTGCAGATGAGTAAGACAGACTGAGTGATTGTGGTCTGGATCACTGAAAAGAGTAATTGTTCTGTCAGGATAAAGTGGATGATATAAGCCTGGCACACCTGTACAGTGTTCAAGAGAAGAAAAAATGGGGCAGAGAGGTGATTGTGTGTGTGTCAGTGTGTCAGTGCTTGTGTGCGTGTGTGTGCGCTCTGAGGGTAAAGTGGATGGTTGACTCCACTGGAATGTGACGCTGACTCAGTCCGTCTGTTGGCCACGGCCATGTTCGCTCTGTGGACTTATTCACACTCTGCGACCCTGTCAGGGGGCGGCCTGTTGCCTCATGCTGGATTTCCGGCAGGACTCTTGGAATTCCAGGGAACAGAACTCCAGGAAGTTCTTGAAAATGTCCTTGTGTGGATTCCGTTTTCACTGTAATGTTGTAAATACAACTGGTATTAGAGTATCAGGGTCCGTCAATTCAAACTTTCAAACTTATTGGCTATAAGTTTAATAAATATTTAGTAGTTTTATTTTATTTAACCATGCAGTAAACAGTTCTAACTGGAGTTGAATCCTAATGGTATAATGTATATGATTGGAATTAATGGTAAAAAAAAAGAAGCAATTTTCGGTCATTTTGATTTCAGACTGATTATCTTTGATATCATGTAACCTGATAGCAAGCATAATGTTGTTGGTTTAGATATACCCTGTGTATGTGTTTTAATCAGAGCTTCTACTGTCTTTGTCTCTGTAGACAATATGTACATGTTGGCGTTTGTCTTCTGCCTCCGTCACTGTTAAACCATCGTTTCTTATAAATCGAGATGTTCCGATACAAAGAGACACTCCACAATTTCCTCCACATTTTTTGTGGGAGCTTTTGCGCACAAGATATGTTTACGAGTTGTTTTCAAAAAGTTACTAGACTGTTCCTCTAGCACACCAAATTTGCGTCATGACATCACGCACACAGCAGGTGCAAGCAGTAACTCTTGTAAGTCTTTATTCCGGGTGACGCCATGCGATCAACACATCTTTGTGATCACTTGCAGATGTACATTTGCGATTTCACCATGGACCTCACATTTGAGCGGAGACCAAACATCAAATTCTGTGAGAAACCTCATGTGGAGCACCATCACTGGTGACTAGAGTTTGGACGGCAGCTGCGACTTAGAGATCATACAGCAAAACCTTCACAATGGAACTACCCGCAGTCAGGTTGTTTGTGCTAAATGTCCTTCATCAGATGCCAAAGAACCAAGTGCACAACCCCGGACACGTCAAAGAAAACGGCAGACATGCTCTTGGTTGAGCTGCTGACCTGACACACCTTCTTGGTTCAATAGACTTCACAGTGGAAGAGCCAGCAGTCTCAGAACCAAGATAGTGTGTCAGCAACAGCATATCAACATGTTTACCTACGTTATACTGTTTATACTACTATTATGCTTAAAGTTAGTATTTCACGCATGCTAACATGGAAGGCACTGAATGTACAGTATGTTATGTTTAGCATGCAAACACGCTATGTAGAATTTAGTATTAAATATGTGCATCGCTTAAATACCAATGTTTAACCTGCTATGTTTTCTCAATGCACAGAATTGGTCTAAGAAAATATCTTGTGATAGATGAATAGAAACCAAGTCGGACAGGTCCCATAATAAACAATGTAGGTCTTTTCTCTGGCAATAACTTAATTTCACATTACATTTGTGCAGAAATATAAAAGTAAACATTAAATCACACATATTTATCTCATTTCATTTATTCATGATTTAGTTTTTTGTCTGTGTTACAATGGTTACCTTGACTTTAGGTCTGCTTTTATATTTTGAAAGACTTTTTTAAGTGTTTCAATTAAGTTTGATTGAGAGATTTACACCAGAATATATTCTCACAGCTTCATAGTGAGATTTAAAGCTCATGACTTGAAAGTTGGCACATTTTAAACCGCTGAGTGGTTCATCCAACACAAACCCTGACAGTGCTGGTGGCACACAGTCTGTCTGCAGCAATCAGACATGTCTAATGTTAGTAATTGACTGGTTTTGTCACGTAATCACAGCTGTTGCAGAAGAAACAGCTTTGTCTTGGCCTCCACGCCCCTCGCCCCACCCTCTCCTCAGAGAGATACATGTTGTGTGTGTGTGTGTGTGTGTGTGTGTGTGCGTGCATGTCTTTGGGGTTATCAGACAGCTCTTCCCTTTCCAGATG
This sequence comes from Pseudopleuronectes americanus, assembly GCA_038501795.1. Classification (NCBI taxonomy): domain Eukaryota; kingdom Metazoa; phylum Chordata; class Actinopteri; order Pleuronectiformes; family Pleuronectidae; genus Pseudopleuronectes; species Pseudopleuronectes americanus. The sequence goes on along the minus strand of CM076717.1, from coordinate 17,973,169 downwards.
CTGCGCAGGGAAGACGACAAGACCAGGACAGGGTGTCTTTCATTTTGGGATTACCTGGGCGTCCTCTCCCTCACTATCAAAACAAAGATATTATTTCAGAGAAAGGACTCTGATACTTTGCATATGATAGAATGATGATGAGTATTTACATTTCTGCTGTATAAATACTGCACGGCTGTGCAGGCCCTGTGTGAGGGATGAGTGACAAAGAAGATGCTGCACATAGATGCATTGTATGAGTGCATGTGTAAACGGGTGAATTACAAAACTTAACTGTAAAGCACTTGAGTTATCATCAAGACTTGTAGACAATACAGACCATTTAACTATTACATGGTAATGGAACAGTCGTAAACAATCATATTTATATTGTTATCTATTGCAATCAGTGATATAAAGGTTAAAAATAGAAATGCTTCATTCCACTGCTTTATGAGCACATCTTTTGATCTGAATATTTGGTATTATTACTTTTATTTACATTCTAGAGAATTTTTGAGAAAACACAATTTGTGAAACTGGTTAATTTCCCATTGGTCCCAAACCCTATTAAAAAAGAATACAGATTTTTCTGTCTCTTCTTGAGTGTTACCACTGGGTTTTTTTTTGCCACTAAACTGAATTTCTCACACTGCCGTGCTGTTCCAACTCTCTTCACATCCGCTCGTGTGCTCAAGTGTCAAGTACACAGAGTTTAAGTCAACCAGATAGACTTAAAATATGTCTTTCCGCGATTGATCCTGAAGGATCAGTGTCTACCCTCGAGCAAACAGCAGTTTCTCATAGCACTCACCTTCCAGCCAACCAGGACTGCTGCAAGTATGTGTGGAGACAGCCACATTAATCACACTCCTGTATAACATGTCCTTTTAAAGCTCTATTTCAAATGCAACCCCTGAGTGTGTGTGTGTGTGTGTGTTTGTGTGTACCTCTATCTTTCACCAGTACAGAACTCTCTTGCAATGCCTTTCCTCAAACAGAATGCAGTATGTGGCATGGAAGACAAACAGCTCATGCACACACGCCACAAAAACACACACACACACACACATGCCCGCACACAAACCCACACACACGCTTCCACACTACTTGAACCCTGGGGCAGAATGCCAAAGAGCTGGAGGAATTTGACCCGGTGACCTTGGCTTGCTGACTTCCACATGGAGACCGGACACTAGGATGGTGTGCATCGGAAGAGGAGGCCAGAATAGCTCTGGTGTCTGGTAACGGGAGACAGACTGTGTTTGTAAACCGTGGTCATATAACACACACACAGAGTCTGCCGTGCACATTTATATGCACAGACCCACAGGTGATGGAAACACATGTACTGATGTCCAGAGGTTAGGACGTGGGCGTAGATGAAAGGTGGTCGCTCAGTTTGAGATCAGTGACTTTTAGTGAACGTACGTTTTCTCCTGTACAACACCGAGTTAACCTTGCAGCCACACATTTTTCTGCTTTCACGAATCCTGACTTTCCTGTTTGACGTTTCAATGTTTTTTTTTCTTTTACTTCAAATACATGCACAGCACAAAGCGAGCCCAAACTTGACTCATCCACTTGTACTTCAGTCTGCAAAATCTGTTTCTTTTCAAACCAACGTAAAATAGTCCAACGGAGAAATAGAACCTTGCATGTACACCGACATGGAATCATGATCCACTTGTGTGCAGGCTAAGATTGCACAATGCAGTTTTTGCATATTCCCCTGCACACATTTACTTACATGACCTGAGAAACACACAATGATCCCAGTGATGAATGATTGTGCAATATGCTGACCTGCTTTATTTTTCCTCCAGTGAGTGTATGCAGCGGGGATTCAAGTCATGCCTCAAAGAAGGTGAAGATTAAGTGTACCACAGCTGCTAGACATAAATGCGACACTTTTTATAAACTACATACCGACAAGTGTATTATCAGTGCCTCTCACTCACAGTCAGGCTTTCTCAGAAATCTGTAGATATAAAAAAGTATGTGAGCACATTGTAGTTTTACTAACATGTTTTTACTATTTATACAACCTGCCAGTTTAACTTCTAACCCTTATTAGTTTGATCAGAAAATATATTTTATTTTCAACTGCTTGATTGCCGGCGAAACGAGAATATGCAAGAAAGTGCTCAACTATATGGACATGGAGACGTTTACTGTAAATCTCTCTCTTTTTTTAAACTCTTCAGCACAGACAGGCCAGGGGTAAACCCCACCCTCTTTGCTCAGTGAGAGGACAGAGATACATGTGACAGATCAGGTCCAACCAGTCACAGATGACAAACCTTCGGCGTTGCCCAAAGATTATCAGACAAACACTTGAGCCCTCTGTAAAAGTCATTCTTTAAAACCCAATGATTTCTTAATAGTGCAACTAAAACACTAAAACGCTGGCCCAGGAGATTCCTTGCTAGAACTCCTTGCAACATATTTGGAGGAATGAATATTAATCTCTGTACTATAATAATTTGTGATTAAGAATGTTTATATTATCAGACAAAAAGGCAATGTTGTGTCAGAGGTGTGCCTCTGTTCTATATGTTAATTTATTCTCCGCACTATACTTGCTCTTAGCTCCTTTGACCAAGGAAACACTTCAGAGCTGTGTGTGGTTTGTGTTCCTGTGCTATCAGCTGTGCACACAGGTGCAGTTCCTACCTGAGGCAGACGGTCTGGTGCCAATGGGTTGTAAAGCAATCAGACAGCGGTAATATATCCCTCTGCCTATCAAATAGCTAACGGAGCAGGAAAAGGAGCAGCCGGTTGATCCTGAAACAAACAGCCCTTTGGCCCCCGCCCCCTCCTCATCTGGCCCAAGATGATCTGTTTCGGTCACTCTCCATCACTGTCACTCCAGAAACAGACTCCCCTGCCACATACAGACACTTGAGCCTTCCTTCACACAGGGTCGAGTTACTAATCAAACACTCAGCACTGAGAGTGAGACTATCTAATTTTGACCTGAACTGCTGGACAGGTCTTATTTAAGACAAAGCTTTGTGGTCAGCAGCACTGTAAGTGTATATCTGTGCTGCCGACACTAAATCCTAACAAAGAAGTCAATGTAAACAAACCCAGAATAGTTTGTTTACCGGGACAGATGTCTGATCCCTTCCTATTCTCTTAAGTTAACCAGAAGCAAACCTATGTAAGCTGTGCCCTGCACTCAACCCCTCCCTCCATTCTGCATCTATTCAGGTCAACTATTGAGAGATGCCTCTATCACTAGGGCAACAAGTAAAACAAACAATGTGTGGGTTTTGTATGTGTATGAAATACTAGACTCAAATCAGCCAGCCACACAAAATGCAGTTAGAGGGAACAGAAGGAAGCCTGCACCCATGGTTCAAGCTGTATTTTCAACCACGTCCTGCCTTTACGAGACAGAGTGGGTGGTGTGAGTTTAAAAACTGTCAGACTTTTTCAAATCCATGTTTACCACAATGGGAGGCTCTGTAAACATGCGGGTTCAATACAACATTATTCCAGCAAGCTGGATTGCGATTGGATGCGAGGCTCACAAAGGTCTTTCCATTGAGGAGCTGACTTGACGCCGGGATGAGCAGACTCCCAAATGTTTAACTTTTCCCAGGCTTTTTTGGTAACACTGTGCAACGGAACCATGACAGGTCATAATAACTTTGGGATGAAAAGTCTAGACTGAAATGTTTTGCCCGGTTGCGTTAATTCAAAAATATATTAAACATCTAAAGTTCCACTGTTGGATGGTGGTTAATCTGTCATTGGTTTGCGGCATTTGGTCTTCCCAGAGAATAATTCATGAATCTTGATGAAAAGTTCCGGCACAGGTGTTTGGTTTGTTAGCTGGATTATGCAAAAACTACTGAATGGGTTTCCACGAAAGGTCTTGGTGGCCAGGAAGAACCCATTCAATGTCGATGTGGATCCAGACAAAAGGGTGTTTCCATGATCACTTACTTTAACATTGCTTTATTTGACATTTCCACCTATTCCCCAGGTATCTTGATAGAAAAAATCTGGCAGGTTTCGAGGACTGGTCTACAAGTGTGGGAAATCTGGTTGAGGACATAAAGTAAAATTGGAATCAGGCAGATTTAAATGTGGTTCCATCCAGCATGTTTGAATTTATGGGGACTGTTGGGCCTTGGGGGGAGGTATGTGCTCTACTAAGTCCCATTCTCGTTCAAAATACTGGTGACAAACAACTCGGCCCCCGGGCTGTTGAGAAACTGTGTCAAACACGGCACACACTCGAGGAAAGATTTAAGATTGTGTCACAGTGTGGCCTCTGTAGGCGAAGGAGAAGGTATCGACACATCCAATCAGAAAAACACCCGCGGGAGAGCTGTTAAGAATAGATTTATACACGCCACATGTGCGTCGTGCACAGGTTAGAGTGCACACCAGCTGTTGCACCTGTCGTAATCACTGGCTTATCTCAATGTCCATAGGAGGGAGGGTTTTTATCAGCTTGGCTATACATGCTGAAGAGAAACAGAGCGTACACCGAGTGACCAGCCAGATGAAAACACAGGGAAAGAAAGGCCCGCTGCTAAAACAAACAAAAACATCAGGTGTTACACATAATCGCAACCGCTCCTGCTGATAGCTGTCTCGAACAAGAACTGTGAATATTCTCAGGAGAAATGACCATCACAGCTCACTGGTTTCTCAGATGTCTCGCTTTGGCATGTGAAGGAAAGTAAAATCTCTTTCAGGAAGAAAGTTGACCACCGCACAGTAACGAATGAGAATATTATGCAACATGGATATAGTGGAAGGGAGAATAACAAGCACACAATGTGACAAATGGTGGGTCGTAAAGAGTGAGTATAGCTACTGTCCAAAGAAGAGGACACACTGTCATTCCTAAATGTCTCTGCAATTGGAATACCTCATGTACATTAAAGATGTGGGAAGGGAAATGATTAGATCAAGAGAATGACCAAGTCCTGCAGTTGGTCATTGCTGAGGCATGCTACAAATCCACACTGTTGTAGGAGTGACCCTCATGACATGTGTTATGCATGACTATGAGTCGTCTCCTTGCAGGGTCTTATGCCACTGTCTGTGGCTCCGGTCGTGAAAGCTGTTGCCGGTGACGCTCCTCTCTGCTCTGCTGCTCCGGCTCGGCCCCAGGCACCACATCCTGGAGAGGAGACCCCGTTTAATCATCCCTTGCCGCAGCCGTGTGCCAAGCAAACTGTATGAGTCAAGGCTTGGTGGTGAGTGTGGGTGTCTTCCCTCCTGTGACTACTCCCTGACCCATCTTCCACAAACTCCCTCACACACTATTCTGCTCTAACTCCCTGTTTCCGTGCGAATCATCGAGTCAGTGACTGTACGTTCAGCCTGAGAAATTCCTCTCGACTTCTCCACCGTGATTTGACTGAATACTACACCGGCGTTGGAACAGCATGACACGGTTCTGTTTGCCAGCTATACAGCCATGTCATAAGAGAGACCTGCATTACGTCACATGAACATGCGCCTGTGCAAACACAACAGGCCGGTAGAAAGTAAGGAGTGGTGTTCAAGTAAGGTGTTCGTTGTGGGCAGGACGTCCAGTCCCAGTCTTTCCCAGTACAAAACTTGTTCCTCCTCCATGTGTCTACTGTTCGTCTCAGTAACAGGCAACCAGGGACTAGGAGAACGCATCCAGTGTCATGTCTGCTTCTTCTCACATAGAGTGCCAACAACCTGCTGACATACTCCCACGAAGTACCGCCTGCGTCCTGAGTTCTGCTCTTCATCCTGTGCTGATGTCTTTTGCCTCACTTGCACTTGTGCATTGGGACATTACTGTACGTGAAAGGTCATGAAAACAAACTCAACACATTTGAGCTTGGAAGAAGCTTTATCTACTCTCTATTTCCCAGGATGGTTGAAAGGCCACAGGAAGCAGAGCTGTTGTTGTCTCTCTTGGCCGGGTGCTTCCTGCCCTGGGACAGGGCCAAGAGGAGATATCCCTGAAAGGAGCTGCTGGAACAGGGGAGGGAAGAGCTGGGTGTGCTGGACCCCTTTCAATGACTTACAATCTTATCTGGGCTGAGTTTGGTATGCATCACTAGTTAGTGCTGGGCAGAGTTTGGGAGAGTGTTAGAGACTACCTACCTATTTGTTTGGTGTGTGCAGCGTTCCAGAGAGCTTTTCAGAGGAGCCACTTTCATCATTTTAATTGGCTTGATTAAGAAACATTCTAGTGGGAACACATCATAAAAGGATTGCAGGATAAGATCAAAGCACACACTCAATGTGCAGCGGCATTGTTTAATGTAAACAACAATTTTCTATGACACTTCTTTACGTTCATGTGCCAAATATCTCTTTATATAAACGTACCGCTCTTTATGTAAGCTATACTTTGAACTTAAACTGTCTTCCATCTTGTTCTTCTTTTGCCTTCTACAGCATTTTAAGATGATTCCTTTCGGTTTGAACTCTAATCTGAGTAAACCTTTAGAGATCGGCTGCCTCGGTAACTCAGTGTCCTTTTCTCGCATTAATGGCACAATGGTGGCCTGAGAGGCTCAATCTATGGGGAAATGAAGATGGGCGTGTGTGTGTTTGTGTGTGTGTGTGTATGTGTGTTAGAGGTGATCTCAACATTGCTGCTGCTTTTAATCCCTCCTCCTCATCCATAAATGGGGAGAATTAGATAATGAGCTAAGGAGCAGATGGGACTAGACTATGACATGAAGCCAGAAGTGTTCCCATGTCTCAGTAACATTTCCCCGCATTATTAATTTGACCCAACATGTGTTTATATGATAAAATCATAATCTTTTCATTCATTTATTAGTTTGCGAAAAAATTCGTAGAGCTGAATCTTGCCCCAATGTGACAGATATGTCACACCAGAGTGGGTGAACCGTGGAACACTCTCATGTGATTGGTAAATGGATGGCTGGAAACTGCTGCCCGCTTATGAAGGACACAGATATCACGGGCACACATCCTCATAGGGAATATGCTTTAATCTGAAGCTTGGTGCTCAAGTGTATTCTGAGTTATTCCAGGGTGTTATGTCAGCATTTTAATTAAGGAGGGCTAATTATCAGGCCCAGAGTGAGTCGGGGAGAGACATGCTTCAGGGCCATCGTCTGATGTCTAATATGTTTCATCTCCCTTGAAAGCAGAGATGATGCTAAAAATGATGTTCCTTTTGTGGAAGTGCAGAAATTCTTCATATCTTAATTTCTTTGAAAATGTCCTCTGCAGTCGGACACATCCAGGGCCTGGTGCAGGTCATGGCAGATAACATACACAGCTCTTTAACACAAGCAGAGTGTCATGGTGAGTCTGAACCGCTTCAATTTGCGGCCCTATTTAAAGCAAGTCCTTCAACAAAGGCAGTCTGAGGTCAGAGGAACACGTATGTGATTGCGTTATCTACTGGAAAAGTTTGAATTGATATTCTCTTCCTGTGCGGTGGATATGAGTAATTATGGTGGGGGGGACTGTTCAGTAAACACAGTTTTAGAGGAAGATTTGTGGGTAGCTGGTGTTAAGTATAGACTATTACTCTCACAGTGTTGTTTGAAGTGGACAAACAATTTAAATGTTTGACTGGAGCCTGTGCACGTCTGCCTTGCCGAACTGTAAACTTGACTATGTGCTGGCCTCAGCGTGTGCACACGTTTTTTTGCATGAGTCAACAAGAGTTTATGTGCACGTCTGTTTGTACAGCAAAGTCTGTTTTTTTACTTGTTGAGGAAGTAACAAGCTATTCTGTGCCCCATGAGTGCGGCGCACACCTCCCACACTCCTTCAGGCTCCAGAGGCACTTCCAGTGTTTGGTCTGGGGTGGGTCACCGGCTGATTTACTTCCTGCCGGGGACCACAGCAGAGCGCCAAGGACACCGTCTGCAGGGTTTACCAGAAGGTGGAAAGACGACTAGGATAAACTGAGATTTTTGTATTTATTTTTACAAGACCTAACAAACATTAATTCCACATTTCATCACTCCTTTAAACTGAAGCCATACAAGAACCTACTGTCAGATTAATGAAGACAAGCTTGACCTATGTTTTACATGCTAAATCTGTAAAGACTGTGCCTTCACTTGTAACACAATTTAAAAATAAGGTGATGAGCGGCTACAACCCATTATTTGTCTGCAGAGCTGAGAATAATCTGCTGCTCCAGGATAATTACAGCCCTTAGTTAGACGTGACTTTGAATGTTCTTTTCCACTCAGAGTTAAATTTATAAACCCTTTATAGGTGGCTCCAGTGAAACCTCTGCTTTGCTTCCTGTTTGTCTTCATCTTGGGACTATGGAGTGGAAAATTTTGACTTTTTAAGGAGAAAATAGAAACAAATATGATAAAATATGAGAAGATATAAACATGTAGAGGGGCAACACATCAAAAGAATAACCAGCATAAAGTGTGTAAGTGTGTGGTTCAGCCATCCCAAGAGTCTTTGAACTGTACTTGAGGGACTAACACCATTATTCCAAACAATCTTCCCTTATTTCATCTGCCAAGGAGGTTATGATTTCATCTATATGTATGTTTGTATGGGTTACACATAACATATACATTTTTTTTAATCATTTGAATTTTGGGGGAAAAGTTTTTGATTGTACTTAATGACAGTAAACTGTACATTTATGATAACAAATGTATTTATATTAACTAATAACTCAAGGTGTCTGTAAATAAACCCTCTGATGAAGCTGTATTCATTGTCTCTTCAGTATTCTCCTTTGCATTAACTCTTGAGAAAAGAAACAAATGGTGTGCTGGAAATGTTTAGTTATTCATCTGGCTTAGTTTTCACCATGTACCCTCAAGGCTGTTATAGTCTTTACCCAATTGCTATTGAGATTGTGACAAGACTCAACTCTGCATGTCCACCCACGCACAATTCCCTCCCCGGAGCGCCACATTTCGCACAAAATGTATGCGTCTGCACAGCCCACCTGCTTGTCAGGGATGGAAAAATGGGAGCCGGACCTCATCTACATTCTCCTGAGCCCATAAGCTCGCTCATTAAGAAGCCTCTGTGAGAAATGGTCCAGAGCCTCGCTGTTGTTAGGAATTAATGCGGCTGTGGCTCAGCACCAGATCAGGTAGTCTGGGTGACTTCATCAGGGGCCCTAAATCCATGTGTGAATGGAACAAAAGGTGCTCTGACAAAGCACATACTCTGCCCTGAATGAGTCAGTCCATGTCATCGAGCTCGGCCACATGCACACGCTCACATGCTCTCACACCCACAAATAGGAAAACAGAACTTGTTCAGCTCACTGACTTCAGCTCATCTGTGGACTGCAACCTTCATTGCACATGTGTTTTTCTGTCCTGCTCGTCTGGAGCCTAGAGAGCAATGCTTCCTTAACCCGGTGGCTATTGATTTATATCTGAGTGCCCCCTTTGATGGCATTCCTGCAGATCTCCTTGGTGGAGAACATCTGAAATCTTTATCAGAGAAGCTGGAGGCCTGGGGTCCCACTGCGTCCTGTGTTTCTAATATCCCTCCAGATTGAGCCTGGACCAGGAAATCAGGGGGAAAGACAAACTCCCACAGCAATCACGTGTTACCTAAGATGAATAGATTGCTACACTAAGCGATGCCTGAATCCTCTCCCTCGCAGACTGACATCAGGAACACCGGAAACCTGGGATACTCATCGGCCAAACGCCAGAGACTCCTGTTTTGGCCGTTTGAAATACAATACAGGCATTACATTGCGGGAAATTCATGATGTGTTCCTTCTCGAGACATTTCAATAACGCGGCCAAAACGGAAAAAAATCTTAATGTAGGCAGAAAGATTACTGGTGTTCCAGATAGAAGTTACGAGGCCGGAAACAAGGCATATTAGGAGCGTGTTTCCATCTGTGTCAGTCAATCCCGTACAGAGCTCCAGCGGTGCAGCCTGTGAGCTGAGTTGGCCTTGAACCAGCGGCTGCAGAGCGTCGAACCAGCGTGACGTTCTCCATCACACCACAGCTGTCGATTTCACAGCTTCTCCCCCTAACATCAGACACAAATGAGTGTTTGTGTGGGTGTTTATGTGCGACTGTGAACGTAATCTACAGAACGTTCCCATTCTTTTTTACTGCTTCGCAACACAACACTATGTAAACTGTGGTGATGACTACTAACGTGACTTTGATTCAGACTCAGTCATTGGATTAACGTACCAATAACTCCCCCGGTCTGTGTCTGCAGTGATCCTCAGGTCACAGAGAGTAAACACACCCTGTCATCGTCAAGGAGGCGGACTGGTTCGCTGCACTTGAACCACTCAAAATAACAATGTTGAGGAGTGATGCAACGATGACTCGCTGTTGCTGCTTTTGATTATAACGCGCTCCGAAACAGAAAATACCTGCGTGTGAGGCAATTTACCCGACAAATACCTCCATTTCCCAGAAGTCTTTGAACGAGCACAGGACGTGATTAATAACTGAGGTAGCCGAGGGGGGACTCTCAGGAGTTTGGTATGGTTAACAAGTAGAAGCGCTTTAATTTGGTCATATTTACATTGTAGTGAGAGATGACAGCCCGTTGCCTGGGAATTTGTGTTGTGTTTCCACGGCAGTAGCCAAGTGTGTGTGGGTCTGCCAGACGAAACCACGATCCAGCAGTAATACGCCGCGATGTGTCAGCCCGAGCTTTGGCTGAGGTGCTCACAGCTGCAAGGCCTGGACGCAGCACTGGAGTTTAGTGTGGACTGTGAGGGAAGGACACACACACATAAATGTGTTATTTCTGTGGGCTACTGTCAAATGTCCCTGAGCAATGTTTTGCAATCTTCGTTCTTACAACATTAAGCATGTAAATTCAAATCCATTTACCCCAATTATCAAGAGCTATATATTCTGAAATCTTCTACTGTGTAAATTGTTCTAGCTTCACATGTAAGAGAATAAGAGAATGAGTACAGAATAAATAACAAACAAGAAAAGAGTTCTCCACCATTGTCATCTTTGCAAATCTATCCCTCAGTATTTGATTCATCTGTGCAGAAACATGTTAAAACTAGAATGAAACTCAGTAGAGGCCCCTGATCCGGATCCACACCAAGGATTAATGCTTTCTTTCCTGACCCATCCTTCTACCAAGTTCTGTTGAAATCCTCTAAGCTGTTTGTGTGTACTCTTGCTGACAAACAAATAACCAAACATACAAATAAACCAACAAACAGTGACTTCATGAAATCACTGTGCACGGCCATGATATAATCCAACCCATGACCCTAACACCCCCCACCCAAAATGTACCTTTATAAAACAAGGTGTCAAGAATTTTTCTGGTCAAAAAACACATGCTTTTCTTAAAACTAGCAAACCTTAGTTTAGACCAGTTGTTTGTTGAATAAAACACATGTAAACAGAGCAAATACAAAGTGTAACACCATCCACTGCAGTCTTCCAAAGACCAACAGGCTTGACGTCACCTCACAACACTGAACCTTTCACTGCTCTGTTTATATCAGTGTGAACTTTGGACGCAGGCCGAATATACTTGTAATTTAATTACCTGGGCAGGCAGGGGCAATCAATGCTGTGACCTCCATAGTGAATAAATCATTTACACTGATGATACAGTGTTTTTTTTCTTTTCTTTTTTCAAACCTTGTTTCCAATTTAACTCCACCCTTCCTGTTGGTAAGGGAGTCATAGTAATCAGCTGAGAGACTGTGGCGTCACATCATAACTCTGCCATTGTGCCGTGAGTGAGCGTGAGCCACAGAGGGGAATTCCTTTCAGCTCAGAGCTCGGCGGAAAGGGAGAAGGAGCGAAAGGTGTCAGTTTTTAAGAGGAGTTAGGGAGGTGTGGCTGGACGTGGTGGAGAAATGTGAGTCACGAAACCAAAGAGAAGATACCTAGTAAGAAGTAAGTAATTTTTCCTGGAAATGATATCCTCTTTCATCTGCCATCTCAAACTCTCATCAGAGCTGCTTCTGGCTGAGGGTGCCTATCTCCCTCCCCGAACTTTTTTTTTCTTCCCTCCTGACGAACTTTATAAGGCGCTTCCTGTGACTGCTGACATCACAATGCTGCTCACACGCAGCTCAGGGAGGGGGGCTGAAGTAGGAGGAGAGACGGTTTGGACATGAAGCCCGTGTACCCTCCTGAATGTGAGTGTTTGGTGCAACATAAAGAGAGTTTTCAGAGCAATGAAGCAGGAATATGCACATACACTTGAAAAAAAATTGAACTGGATTTATTTTATTTTATTTCCCTTTTCAAAGTTTGCTTAGTTTTTTCTTCTGCCCAGGAGGTCATGTTTTCACTGGTTTATTTGTTTGTATAAACAAAAAAAACAATTTCCAGTGAAGTGTTTGAGTCAACAAAACACTTTTGGACTTCCGGTTGTAAACAGCGCTGCACCCAAATCCAATACAATTACATGCAAGAACTCGTGACAGCTGCAGTTACTGCTGCAGTAACTAGGAAGAGGACACAGGACATTGAGGCAATCAACATGGTGTAAATTACGCTGTTCTGAGTCTTTTGTTTAGTCTTCTTTCTGTTGTTTTTTACGTTTGAAGAGGTGGTTGCCATTTACTTCAATTGTATTGGATTTGCCTGCAACACTCTTTTACCCCTGAATCTCCAAGAAGTGGTTAGTGGGGTGAACTATCCCGTTGAGGCTGTGACCCCAAATTAGGATAAAAAACGCACAATTCTCAACAATAAAAGCAGAACACAATATAACAAACACACAAAGCAACACAACATAAGTTTGCATGTTACAAAAACGACAAGAATCAATGAGAGACCAACAAAACCTACAACAATGCTGTGGAACACCTGCAGAGATTATAAATGAGCGTGTCCTGCACCAGTCGTGACCTGAAACTTGAGCTCGTCAGTTGAAAATAATGTTTGTGATGACTACTGTAAATTTCACTGGGGAAAATATTCACCCATTGCTCTGCTGGTCACATGGTCAGGCGGAATCCCAAAAATGTGCCTGTGAAATTATAAAGCCGGATTAGCGAGAGCCCGGTCCATGCAGGGGCCAAATATGTAATGATAAGCCCTTTGGGTTTGGGGGGCCCCTGTGTTCAAGCTGTAAAGGATTTACGAACTCTGGCACAACAGCACTCTGTTCTCTCTCCTCTCTCTACACTCTGCTCCGCTGTCTGCCACCATTGATTCAACATACGAGTTGTTTGTAGTTATTGTATCGGGGTGTTTGGTTAGTGTGCATGTCAGTGCTGGGTTTGTTCAGCTCAGTAGACATAGTTAATACAACACCAGTTAGGGTCTATGTTGGCTAAGATACTGGGAATGGAGGGAGTGAGGGATTACACGTCCCAGATCGTTCTTACTTTAATCTGAAGTGAAACAAACAGGGGATGTGTGTCTCAAACATTGTGTCAGTCAAACAGATCTTGTCCAGCAAAAGGAAAAAAGGCCCAGATTGATCTGATAAGAAGAAAGCTGAGCAATCTGGGCTCCATTCAGTTGACGGCAGAATGCTGTGCAGATAAGAGACTTTCTGGCCGTGAGTCTTTGCCTGCTGTCTGCCTTATCTCCCCTGGAGCCATCCCCATTACTGCCTCTGTCTCCCTGCACATCTCGCCTTATGCAGTTCACTTCTGATTACAGCGTGCATGCTTGTTATTTACAAAGCCTCACATTTTAAATATAACACTGGTTTTATTTGAAACGCTAAAGTAGCAGGATGTTGCTTTCTCCTGCAAGGAGCAGCTGTAAAACCTCGACCTGTTCTTTTTTCGAGAATGATCCGGTGGCGTGCCTAGAATTTAACAGCCTCCTTGCAATGTACTTTAATTAAATCACAGAGCAGCTACTGTTTATGTGTCTGCTCTGCTGATCCCACTGGAACAGTTTGTCAGCTGAGCGTGTATCCTTGTGTTCACACTTCTTCTGACTGCAGGGTTAAAGCCGGTGATAAATGAAGCTCTGCAGACTTTGAACACATCAAGTCGACTCATGCTTAAATTATCCCTGCGCGTATGTGTTTAGTTTATGTGTTTAGTTTATTTTGTGTGTGATTTAAAAGCCATTCTGCGAAACAAAATAATACACTTATACACCTGTAGGCGTTCCATTAGTAAACACGCAACCGGAAGAAAAAAAAACTATATTTCTTTCATAAAAATAACATAACATAAATACAGGTTGTGGATTTGTACTTTTTCGTCACTCTAGCCGGGGGAAAGGCTAGAGATTTGATTGGTTGACCATAATGTAAATATAACTCAATAAGTTCATACTGTCAATTTAGTCTTATTATTTTTGCTTTAATTTGTTTTTATGACAAATTAAAAATTCCAGCTTCACTCCACATCCAGTGGTGGTGGCTGTGGTCCAGGTGAAAGAAAGGGTCTGCCACTTACCAGAGGTTTTGCGTGCCAAATAATCCTCCGGCGAAATACTGAACCCTAAATTGCCCTTTATGGCTGTGAGTTATGTATGATATAGAAAGTGCTTCACGTAGTTGCACGGTGTGAGTGAGTGGGTGAATGGCAAAACTGTGTCAAGTGTTTTGAGTAGTACTGGAAAAGCGCTGGAAAAACACGGATAAAGATCATTTGACCAATTTCACTGAAATACACATTTGCTGTAAAGTAAATGACCAATAATATGTTTACGTCAGTTACATGTGTGGTCCGGTGCCAGTCCATCTGAACTCCAGCGTGAGCGGTTAAAGAGACACTGGCGCAAAAAATGCAGACTGCGCCTTTAAGAGCAAGTGCGCAAAGGCGGAGCCACGGCGCCTCTCCGGGCTTATAAAGCTCCTCTCACTACAATGCTCGACTTGTCTGAAAAAAGTGTCACAGTGCTGCCGGAGCGTCAACAATCCGCTGGCGCCCCGATCCTGATGCAATAGGAGTCTGAAGATTAGAGACTCAAAGTGAATCCCTCCCCCCTCTCCCCTCCCCAACCCTCCAACACGTCTCCACAGAGGAAGGCAGGAGCGAGGATCTGTATTTACCACGGAGGAGTGTAGGGGGTCAGCCGGCGGAGGAGGGAATCTGGAGAGTTATTTAGGTGAGTCCACACAGTGATCTGAAATGTCCTGGTGGAGGCTGCTGCTGCTGCTGTGTGGGGGGGATACTGCCTGTTGTTTTGTGTGTTGCTGCCAGCTCCACACATTGATGCAACTTCAGGCTCCTTTAGAAAAAAAAACCCGTTTTGTCCACGTTTAAATCTTGCTGTTTTATTTTGTATACGCACAGAGACAGAAGCATGGATGATGATTGTGTCTTTAAATTTTAGATTTTTAGGATTGGAAAAAAAAATTCTTGGAGAATAAAGAAGAAAAAATAGGAAGCAGATTCAGACCGCCTGTAAATAAATAAACAAAATATGAGAATATGTTTTTTTTTGTATATCTTTGAGGTGCTCGCCAATTATAAACTGGAGTAATTTTCTATTTGGGTTAAATCTCAGCGTGTCCTTTCCGCCTAAGGTAAAAGGAAGTGATCATTCATTGTGTATCATCATTAGGTGGCCTTGCCAGATAGCTGACTTATGTGTTGTGGTGTGAGTCACCTGCGTGCTAGAGGGCTTTTTAACCATTACATTATCTCAATCCGGTAAAGTGAGGGGGTGTGCGCGCTTTTTGCTTGCCGCACAGGTAGAGCGGGTATGGTTGCTCGGAAACCGCTGGAGGGGTGACATGAGCGGGGTGTGAACTGCTTCTCTCAAGGCCTGTGTGTGTGACTCCACTACCACGCTGCTATCTGCTGGTGTTTGATAACACTGCTCACCCCAGCAGACCTCCTCACTCCCTAGCAACCATGTGTCTTCTGCACACACAGATGGAGCCACTCCACCAAAAGAACCAGAAAGGCCAGACGCCTATAATAATTATGATTATGAGTATAAAAGAAATGGAGGCTCATTCTGTGTTCAAATGGTCAGTATTGGTGACTTAAACAATCCCCCCTTAAGAGGGTCAATGCTCTGCATGACTTCACATCATTTGTTTAATCCTGTTGCCTGTAAATGCTCCTATGGTTAACTGCCAGGAAGAACTGTCTTTGCACCTGTTGCAAGAGGAAGCACAGGCCCCTGGGGATTCATTATCGAGGATCATGTTGCTTCCCGTCCCCCGGCCGAACCGAATCGACGGCCCTGGGCGACGGGGGGTGGCGTGCCTTGTTGGGTAGTTTGGCTCGGGCTGATGCCCCAAGCCTTCTTGTTGTTTTAGAGCTTTGTTTCTCGCCAGCTGTCAGGGCAGCACATAAATATGGCTCATAGGGGACCAGGAGCGAGGGGGGCCGTGTTCTGCTCAGTCATCACTCCCACATTATAAGGAAGACAGCGTGTCCCCGTGTGTGTGTGCACACACCTCATTTGTGGTCTCCAGCAGAGATAACCATGCACCGGGGTTATGGAGGCACCTGTTTCCCTGCATTCTGTAAAACAGGATTAATGCTGTTAAGACGACTGCTGGTCCACTCAAGTCATGAGATTTGCTTCAGCAATGCACTGCTGGTGTCACACTGGATTCAGACTTGGTGTACGATAAACACACCTACAGTTACCAATGATATAATATTACACTGTGGACTTGAACGTTACATTTTCTGATTTTACTGGGACATCATGAATGGGATATTCTCCAATAATGTATCCGGTCGATTGCTGAACCCACAAATATCACCATGCTGCAAAGTTTCCTCCTCTCTGAATATTGTATACATTGGTTACTCAACTCCGACGCATACTTGACGTGACACAAACATTCAGGTGATTTGACATGAGGAGTTCTTGCAACATCAGGTATATCTTTGGTAACAGGAGAGTCACATCCTCTGCTGTTCTGGACAAGTGAGGTTGCAGCAGCAGAGCACAGCACATTCAAGTTTTAAAATAAACCGTAAACCTGTTGGGATTCAACGTTACAGTGTTTAGAAATGCAAATCTGAAAGCTGGTAAAGCTGATTTCCCACCTTGAAATTGAGGTTTTTAAGGGAGTAGAGAAATAATCTATTTACTCAATATACACCTACACCTTTCGATGTTATACCACATCACTTGAATCAGTTCAAATTCAAGCCCTTCTTGCTCTCCTCATTTAATCCGATGAAATGTTTCTTTCTCTTAAAGTGCAACAGATCCTAGCAACCATTTTACTTTGTTGGGGACTTATTTGCGCTGTTGTTCAAGACTACTACTTTATTTTTCACTCAGAACATTCTAAACAACTCTGTTCTGTCCTCAGGGCGCATTGGGACACAAGTGTATAAACGTCCTTTGAATCCAAGCTCCTGTTGTCCCTCTGTTATGAGATTTGTATCCTCGCTTGTCATACTAAACAGACCAGGCCATAACTAAACATTTGCCACTATGGTGGGCAGCAGAGCGGGGGGATTTCTGTGCCTAGTTTTGTTTGTGTAATATCAGTATTTTGGTTCTTCCTGGCTTCACTACAGGATGTTATCTCGTGCTGCCACATCATCTGTGTATGTCTATCTGCTTTTGCTTCCAACCTCCTTTAACAGTCATTCTCGATTGTGTCTTGGCTATGTTGCAGTTCCACCAGAGGCAGGGGCAGCCAGCCGGGCGATCTGAGTGTTTCCTGACTTTGATGCGACCCGAGTGTACCTGGAGCATGTCCACAGTGGGCCTGACTGCCCAGGAGATCTCTTTTCCCATAGAAAACCCCTTCCTGCGGGGCAGCTACTGTCACAGCATGGCTGGATCCAAACCCTCATGGAGCTGCCCAGAGCCAAACAAGTGAGTGTTGAGAAAGATCAGGGAAAGATTGTCAGAAAGGAAAAACATTTTTCGCCAATTCTATTCTGCATGACATGCTTAGATTGTATTGTCTGTGATTATTTGTACTTCCCGATGAAACTTTATTAGCCTGGAAAAAAGCATCTAACAAGATTAATTTGTTCCTCTTTAACAGCTTCTACTTCAGTATGGAGAGAGCACACACAGAACGCAGCTCTCCAACCCAACAAAAGGGGCTGCCTCCACCGTCTCTAAGTCATGACAGTAAGTACATGAATAAATACAAATGTGACAGAATAGATTTTATGGGTGATTTTCCAGAAATGGAGAGAAAGTTTACAAGATCGCTTGAAGTTGCAGTAGTAACAATTGTTGTTAAGGAATCACCCTCAACGTCCTTTATTTTCCTCTGACAGGACACAGTCCCAACACACAGAGATTACCTCCAAAGAAATGCCAGCCCTCCCATCTCTCCCTGTCCTGCACCGCTGAACCCTCCACCCCAAGTCCTGTTGACGATGACCAGGTGGTCCCCTCATTCCAGAGGCTCTCGGTGGGCAGCAGCCCAACACAGACACCGGGCAGATGCTCCAAGCCTCTGCCCCCCATCCCTCACAAAACAGACTTCTCCCATGAGCAGGCCATAGACAATGAGGTAGAATTTTTCACGAGTACGGACGACAGCTTGTGTCTGGTGCCCAAATCGTTTCCTTTTCAGTATAGAGTCTTTGGCCGACGGAGCTTCAGGGACTTCGGGCAGATAAACCATGCCTACTCCTACTACGATGGCCCATTGGGACCACAAAGCCAGAGACAGCCCCAACAGCACCATCAGATGCATCCTCCTCAGGAAGTACGGGAACAGTATGAGCAGCAGCAGCGTCAGGAACCCCCTCAGCCGGTGGTCTGTCAGAGACAGCAGGACAAGGCTCAGAGGAAGCTACAGCGCTCCCACTCAGGCCCGGCTGGATCCTTTAACAAAGCCTCGCTGCGCTACGCTTGCAACAAACGCTACACCAACAGTATGGATAAACCCGAGGTGCCACCCCCTATCCCTCCTCGAACAAAGACAGGAGACTACCGCCGCTGGTCAGCAGAGGTCTCATCTGGGGCTTATAGTGACGAAGACAAACCACCTAAGTTGCCCCCAAGGGAACCTTTTCCCAGAGGCAGCTCTCGAACCCCCAGCCCCAAGAGCCTCCCGACATACACTAATGGAGTGATGCCTCCTACCCAAAGCTTTGCACCGGATCCTAAATACGTGAGCTTTCGAGGTTTGCGGAGACAAAACAGTGAGGGCTCCCCCTACATACGTCCTGTTATGGAAAACGGGGAGAAGGTCAGCAATACACATTACTATATCCTTCCTCAGGACACTCACCTCGTGTAGAGACATTTTCTTCGGAACATGGACAGCTCTGCAGCTCGCAATACAGAAATGTCGGACTACGACTGCAACACCGGAGGATTTACTCTGATTTGAAGTTTTGGTGGAAGTAGCAGAGGACTTTGCTGTAAATGAGCAAAAACCACTTGACAAAATGGTGAAATTGGACATTAACCACCCTCAAATTGCTGCTTTTACAGTTTTTTTTATGAACCCCTTATGTATTCTGATCACACAGGGTATGTGCGCACTGTATTCAGTTACTGGTAATGTTGGAGTAGCCGTCACAATCGAGATACCTTACGTACAAATTGTATCTCTGATTAGGCTGTGGGCAAAATTCAACACTGTAGAGCTTATTTTTGATATGATTTTTATTTTATTTGATGACATTCAATAATGTGCTGTTTTTGCTGATGTGGTTCAGTCAGAAAGGGACAAGCGGGCCTTGGACCTCGTGTGCTCAGTATTTTGTGTCTGTAAGGTTGAGGCTGTTTAATGCTGCTTACGTATCTCACTGGGGACAGAAGGTCAGTAATGTCACCACAGATCGCTTAATCTATGAAGTCTAAACACAAGGCCAATTACTTTCTAACAAAGTGAAGGATGTTAGCAAGCAATTCTCAATTCTGTTTGCTATTATATATCGACACTGATGGCTTCTCCGGCCTTGATGAAGATTCAGTCTTATTCCGGCCTATACTATGTCTGTGTAAATTTGTGTTTCCCACATGGCACATTGTCATGGTACATTTTGTCCTGAGAGAGGGGTACATTACTGGTAGCTATGCATGTTTCCAATGGAATGTCTAGTGCAGCTTACATGGTGTAGTTGTCTGATGAGTGTGTTTGTGTATATTATATGTGCGTGGACATGTTTGTGCATATGTGCATGTGAACAACGGTCGGAAAAGTGTTGCGGTGATTTGTAAAGGAGTGACATTCTACGGTGAAGTAGTGAATTGTCAACCATATTTGTTACTGTGCTCTGCTTGTTGAGCTCAGCCCTCCTCAAAGTGCACACATTTGTTTGCTTTGTTTCAGTCGCCAGGTCCGTTCTCTCGCACAGAAATCAACCTGTTGAACATAAATGAATGAATGTATGCTCTTCTTACTGAAATTCCGTCAAACAGTTGGTGGAGCTTTTTCTTTTCTTTTTTTTCTTTTTAGTTTTTTGGTCAAGCTGTGAGTCATTGCTTGGAATGAATTTGCCTCAAATACTACCTCCCTTTGATATTAAATCCTATACTTCATATACTCCCCCATTTTAGATTGTGTCCTAAGGCAAAATCATGACATAGTGATCTACAAAACACAAATTAAACGGCTCCATACGCGACCCGGGACGAAGCTTAAATAAAGAGCTACAAAGTCAAGTATCACAGAAAATCCTAAAACCAAGAGTTTAGATCAAGCAGAGCTCAGAGATGTGAGGCTAACCTGATAATACAGACACATTACAAAGACAGTGCAGGGTTTACCTACCTGACACAGACTTTCCTGTTCTGCTCATGCATTCCTGCCTTACATGATTGCAGTGGGTGTGGTCTGAGAGACTTTGGCTGCTGGCAGCCTAGAAAATATATGAACTTTTATTGTTGTAGATTATTCAAGAGGCATCAGGATGATATCGTAAATGTAGCATATGTATTGAAGTAACCCTTGGTGTTCAAATTGGGAAACCTAACTGCTAAGGTCAAACGGTCATTGAAGTATACTTCTTTTCTTCCTCCTGCTCACGGACCCTTGCCAACACAATCTTGCTTTTGACTTAAACGTTTTTTTGAGAAAAAAAAAGTTTACATCACCCACTGATACTATTTAATCTTAAGGTATTCACATGTCTTATTAGAAATGATGAAACTAAATGAAGTTTATTGAGACATAACTTCTCTGCTGTGGTGAAGACATGCACTGGGAGAGTACAGTATGCTGTGTACAGTATTTAACTATTCCATTTGTTATTATGAATAGTCGATAAGTATATAGTCTTTAAAAAAGGAAAGCAAAATAAAGTGACTTATTTATGAGCCTGCTTCGTTCTGTTTCTTGAATCTGTCAAGAGTGAAGTGTCAACTCAGCTGTCTGGCCTGTTTTATCACCCACACACACCCTCATGCTGTGCCTTATTGTGACTGGCCTCTATCCAGAGAAAGGAGAGTGACTTACAATGGTCGACTGACAGGTGTACAGTATATGGCCTTCCTCTTCCTGGTTATTGAGGTCTCCTCTTTCATGACTGATTAGATGCTCTGTGGCAGCCAGTTTTGAACCCACAAGTTTTTGAAGCACTTAACAATGTTACAAACATTTTACTCCTGACTTTAGTCCATGTGGTTAGGCACGGAGCCGAAACCACAGCGAACGACACATGGCATCAGAGGCCGATTAATTACAAAATACACTGCAATTCAGCTGCACTTACAGCCTCCACCGTAACCTCGCAGCAAGGCACTGTCCATTTCTGTAGGTTTGCTGTGCGGGTAAAGCATTGGATTTTGCATTATTCTCCCATTGAAAACGAGAGGCAGCAGGCGGAACTATCTAGGCCACCTGGCTGCAAACCCTTTGACTTGTTTCCTTCTTCAGCAAGCTGCTAGGTGACAGCATGGGTGGTGACTATGGCAACTCAAAGAAAGACAGGTTGCTCATTTTAAATATAGTCAGCTGGAGGCAAGAAAGATCAAGTGCCAGATGAATTAACAAGGTGTGTGGTTTTATAAATTAATAGAAAAGCAAAACACATGGCTGCACCCATATAAAACTAAAAGGTGCTGTGATGCCAGAGGGAAGAGCTCGCTTGGACTTCACTTTCACTATTTTCATGACTTCTGAACATAAAGGCACTAGGGATCATTATGATTCTGTTTTAAAGTGAGACATTTTCTACACCATCTGAAATGTGTGGTTGTTGTCTTTTCTTTCTTTCTCTTTTCAAAACCGCAGGTAAATAAAAAAAAACCTGTCTGAGCTTTTCCTCTCTGTCAACACAACTTGAATCTTAACTGGGTTTTGGCGCTGACTTGTGTTCATCTCAGGCATCGAGGACAAGAGATTTAAATTCCAGTTGAAGGCATCAAATATATTTGTTTCCCTCAGTTAATTAAAGAGAAGTCCTTGGCTGGCACTATTGATGGACTAAACAAATTTTAATTATGATGATTATTACAGTAATTATGATTACTGCATTTCTCATGAATTGCTCCACAGGCTCCAGAGTCTAGTCGGCAGGAAGAGAAACATTTCTCTTTGCTGTTTCCGGCTCATAACACAAGTCTGCAGTGCTGCATAGATCTGCAGAAAGATTCACTGGTAGAGGGAATGCTGTTTAACCAATAACAACCTAATGTGTGACAATGAGAAGTTGTAACTAAAACACCAATATAACAAAACTCATATTGTAAATAATGTTAATGCAAAAAAAGGAGGGATGGATCGACATCTGCACTGAAAAACTCAGTGATTAGAAATTGATTTCTAAATTCTGATACATAGGAAGAGCAAAACGCTATCTTTAGTAATAATGAAGATAATAAAAAAAGAGTTTATTCACATATTATTGTTATACTGAAGGATCTAACTCTATAGTCAATTTGAATTGGAAAAAGATCTCCATCCCATTTTCCGAATATGCACCTTGATCGGAAAAAAAAATTGGTTACATTGGTTGCATTGCCCAGTTTTTCTTTTTATTTGGGTGTAACTTTTCATTTGCTTTGAAGGGTGGACACAGTTGTGAATATTTAACTCAGGCTGAAGGGCTGCTGGTTAAATTGTATCCAGGTCAAAGCACTTGTTTTGAACATATAGTCCTTCTGGGAACATAAAGAAACTGGTCACAAATCTGTCTTTAGCCACTAGTTGGAGACAAATATCCATTTACCCTTTCATATGAAAAGACAACGAGAACTCTTTATTTATGGATCAGCAACAGAGATTGACAGACGCAACTTAGGGTGCAGTGGCTGTTTTTTTTAAAACAAGTGGTCGCTAGGTATAGTTTAGGATTGCTGTCACTGCAAATTACCCCTATTAAGGTTATTTAAGCAAGAAGAATTTTCAGATCACTTCTATCAAATCATTACAAATTCAATGAAACTCACTTGATCCCACTGCCTTTCAATATTCCTCCCTCCTAACTTATAACAAAGTCAAAACAGCTATAAAAGTTAATGCATGTATGCCATCTAGTGACAGGGGATAGTAATGACTCAGCGGGACGTCCAAAAGCAACCATCACCTTCTTATTGAGGGAAAACCAAGCTAATTTGTAATGGATCCAAACACAAATCCCCTAAATCTCTCTGACTAGGTTGACCTATTGCATGGCTATTGTGTCGACCCAATGTATCAGAATGCTACAAATCAGGGCTACTCGGATATAAGATCTTAAATTTCAACTTGGAAAATTTGCACTGGGTCACATGGATTAGATTGCATGAAAATCCAAAACATTTCCACTCTCAGGTTTTAACAGTTACGAGCTACTACAAGTTGTATGTGTGGTTTCCCAATTCATCTAAATCTAAAAATTATTCTGTGCACTGTGAGAAAATGCAGACTTGAGGTAAAAACCACCAGACAAAGAATTTGACGATAACATGTTCCTGTGTGAGACAATGTTGCTGAAACAACTCCAGGACAAGCGTTTTAGAAAGAGACAGAACGAACTGTCCTCTGGACTTTGCCTCCTGAATGAGGATTGACTTGGTTTTGATTGTGGAGGGATTTTTGTTTTGTTTAGCCTGTCCCTGGTTTTCCTCGTGTTTGGATGTGTTCTCCTTGAGTTTTCAGTTTCCTGTTTTATTTTGAAGTTTTGCTCCTTGTGTGTTTCCCTACTTTACTTCCAGTCTTTGTCCTCTTTCCGGGGCCCCTGTGCTTTTCTGCACCTGTTCCTCATGCGATTTACCTGTGTCCAATCACCCTGCCTCCCCTGTGTGTATAACTCTCTGTGCTTCCCTTTGTCAGTTTGTCATCTTACATGGCCGTCTCACATCCCTCTCTTGTAAATTCTAGTGTTTCCTAGTCTCTTTACAAGTTTTTCTTAGTTTTTGAGTACTTTTGATCACCATGTTTTTCTGTTTTAAGGTTTTGCCTTTTTTGGTAAGAACCTTGCCTTAATTTAAGGACACTTTTGGTTATACTTTTATCCTTGCATTTTTTGGTCCACCTGTTCACTCAAAACTGACAGATTGTGTATTATTTTCAACCTTGTGTTTCTCACTGCTAGTTGCTGACATTTAAAGTAAATGCAAACATTGACAAACATTAATAAAATAATGTAAATTAAAACACTGGAGTCTGAATTTGAATGCTCAGTTTTATAGGACACAAGATGCTACAGTCGATTAAAATTGATAAAGAT
The DNA here is from genome assembly GCA_038501795.1 of Pseudopleuronectes americanus. Taxonomy (NCBI): domain Eukaryota; kingdom Metazoa; phylum Chordata; class Actinopteri; order Pleuronectiformes; family Pleuronectidae; genus Pseudopleuronectes; species Pseudopleuronectes americanus. The sequence goes on along the minus strand of CM076717.1, from coordinate 17,948,752 downwards.
GAAATAAAATCATCATAAATACTAATAAGTCACTTCATGTGTTAAATACACTTAACAACTCAATGAAATATTCTAATAAAACTATAATTGTCCAGACTAAAGCCTTCATTAGGGGTTGATGTCCCACACCTCTGGATCGTCTGTTGTGACCTGAAGAAACAAGAAGGATCCCATATTAATATCAATATGTTTACGATGAGCTTACATTTAGTTATAGGTGAGAAACATAATGCGAGTATAATAATTAAAAAAAAATACCTGAACTTGAGTGTCAACATTTCCTAGATGTGGTCTATAGGCCTCTGATAGGTAAGGGTCTTTCATTCCCAAGTTATGGTATGCTGTAAAAAGAATGTGATCACGTTAAACCTTGCAAAGTTGAAAGTCCTTGCTGGGAAAATTCTAAAATATGTTAATGAATAGAAGAAAGCAAGAACACACCTGAATCGGAGAAGTCAAAGAAATCATCCTCTAAAACAGACAGTCGTCTGTTAAAGGAGTTGCTCCTTTTCCTAAAATGGAGACAGGATGATTAGTTTTACATGTCAGTGTTTGCAGCTTTGACCATCGACATAACTGTACTGGTAGATGCATTTAAAGGGATGGTTCATCCTAATATGAAAATTCACTCTATACACTCATCCCTAGCCTTGTTGTCCTCTGATATCTCTCCGTCGGAAATGCTAACGCTAGCTAAGCCACTTCTGTTGGACTTTTGGGCTTTTAAACCTTTCGAGTTGAATATGAATGTCGGGGTGACACTCCACAAGCAGTATGAAGGCATGTTATGTTTTTTCTGTATTATTGAGTCTGAAGATAGGTCACTATCAACTACACTGTTTACCCCTGAAACTCAAAGTGTTTTGTGGACTCAAACACTTCACCCACCCATCCATGGCACAGGGGTGAGGTAGATAATAAGGGAATTTTCCTTTCAGGGTGAACTATTCCTTTAAGTCCTCATAACTCACCAAATTCCTGTATATTTCTTTTTGGCATAGACAGCAATGGTAATGCCAATCAAGAGCAGGAATACTGCTGCCAATGATCCAAACAGGGCTCCATAGAAAGCTGGACCCCGGCGGAAGAATTCACACTGTGGACCATAAAACTGCTGCAGGCTTGACTCATAGCACCTGGGATGAGAAGAAACAAGAGTGAATTGCATTGATAAAAAGTGCATGTTACGAGCATTCAAGTATATTTAATAGAAGCAAATGTTTGTCTTACCGACATATAGGCCCTTTTTGAATATCATTGAGACACTCTCCGTGATGATTGCAGTAATTAGGATCGGTTTTACAATGTCCAGCGCACTGCCATTGACCATTACTTATCACAGCAGTGTAATTAGCAAACTGAGTGCAGTCAACATAAGGCTTCAGCTCTGTAATATCTAAAAATACAAAAAAGTGGTGTTTATTTTTTTTAACACTTTTAGTACCATAATGCAAATGTGAACAAATTAAACATATTAAGTGAAAAAACTAAAAAGCAGCAACATGTCAAAGGTAGTAACACACTCACTGTTAACTTCAGGTGGTAGGAAGGTGATTTCCGTTAACCTCACACTTCTGTTATCAAAGGCCTGAGAAATCTTATTTAGGTTACTTGTGTTGTTCAAGATATCAGTCAACACCCCCTCAAGCTCAGTGTTTAGAAACTGGATTTGTGTTTCATTATTAAGATAGATGTATTCTGCCAGACTGGCTGCAACAACACTTCCATTTCTAGAGGAGTAAAAAAGATAGAAATTAATCCAAAAACTCAGACTGCATTGAATTAAAAAGTCAGTTACATCGCTTTAAGTTGAAAGAAACTTACGATAACTTGATGATTTGTACTTTTTCAAAGCTTTGTGGGTCTGCTTCTTTGCAAAGGGCTTGAAGCTGCAACATAAAACCAACAGTATTAAAGTTACACAAATTTATGACAGTAAATACTTTATAGCGACAGTCACTATAAAACAATTATCTGCAATTATTTTTAAACTCCAACACTTTAAACCTGTTTTATTGAAACTTCATTGCCTAGGGTATGAACCAAGAAAGAAGCCCTCTAATAAGATTAGAATAAGGGGGCAGATCCAGAAATATTTGTTTTTTGTGTATCCCATGGCAAGATATTGCATTAGTCTTGATGGAGGTATGCACTCTCTGAGCATCCTTCAAGTTACACAAGGAGATCAAATATCAGAGGATAGTCTTATCTTTTATCTAACTTTCAATAACTTAAGTTGTGTAGTTTCTGTGTAAAACTGCTGACAGACATCGATTAGTAAAGAAAATAAAACCTCACTGGCAGAGGTCATTATGATTACATTGTGTAACAATGAAAAAATAATATTTACCTGCAGGACTAATGTGTTGATGAATTCTTGTGATTCAGTTAAGTTTAAGTCATTAAAAGCCGGCTGAAAATCCATCTGGATTGACAAGGTAAAATTAGTTTTTCGTGTTGGTATTGCTCCGGTATCTGCAAGAAAACATGGGACAAGAGGCATGACGTTAAAATACCATTAAATGCACAGTAAATTACAGTATTTTTTTTAAAATAACATATTGGGTAAAAACTCACCAATATCTGCGGAGGTGTCATTGCTTCCGAAAGAGCAGCTATTACCGTAGACAGAATCTATACATTGGCAATGACAGCGTCCAAGTGTTGAATTGTATTTACAGACACCGCTGGCACACGGACAGTCCTCATCTCTACAATGAGGAGTTGTAGATTCAATTATAGTGCTTGCAGACATGGTTGTAGAAGTTA